>BSBM01000414.1:1200000-1912500 GCA_027924585.1 Larix kaempferi | reverse complement strand
TTGGATCGTGATTGTGTTTTGTCACATCTTATTTTTGTTGATGATGTACTTATGGCTGGTATTGATTCTGTTGTTGAATGGATGGTTTATAGCAATATTATTAAGACCTTCTGTAAAGTCTCAGGAATGAAGGTTAGTTCAGCTAAATCTATGTTTTACCATTTAAGTGTGGATGAACTTAAAAGGAAGAATATTGAGAAGCTATTGCCCTACAAGTGTTGTTTAGATGATGGTTTTAAATATTTAGTTTTTTTTTATAAACCAAATAATTATCTCATAAAAGATTAATAATGGCTTATTCGTAAGGTTGAAGCTCGCATTTCACATTGGGCCTATCGATCTCTATCTATCAATGGCAAGTTGATATGGTTAAAGCTGTATTAACAGGCTTGCCGGTATACTGGTTGTCTCTACTTGATGTTCTTTCCTTCATTTCAAATGCATTGAGAAGATTGTTCTTTAATTTCCTGTGGACTGGTAGTTCTGAGTGTGCAAATCTGGTTATGATAGGATGGGAGACTCTGTCACGTCCTGAAAAATATGGTGGTCGGGGTATCAAAGATGTTAATGTTCTTAGTAAAGCATTAAGACTTAAAATCCTGTGGCGTGGTATATTTGGAAATTCTTTATGGTCTAAGGCTCTACATGCTAAATATCTCAAATTAGATGTGATAACTTGGTTAAGAAGTCCTAAGAAACTTAGTTGGTGTGTTTCCCCAATGTGGAGGGGGTTAATGAAATTTTATGATTGGATCGCATCTGATATATATTGGCAGGTTGGTTCGGGTGAAGAAATATTGGTCGGTAGGGACTCAATTTTGGGTATGGAAGATTTTTATTTGCTGTCAGATAGATTATAGGCTTACTTAAAATTCTATGGATTGTCCAAATTGAACAGAGTGAGAAATTGGAACAGTAGCTACGGTGCTAGCAATTATTGGTTAAGTTCAAGCAATCTAGAGCTTGTGGGTTCTGAAGCGCATGAATGGGAATGCTATGTGAAAGCATTATAATCGACTAGATGTTTATTAAATTCTAGAAATGATAAGATTGTGTGGGAAGGGAATGAGAAGACTAGAAATGTGACTGCAAAGACAGCTTATTCAAGGATCCTTCAGGATCGATACATTTACCCGCAGCATTGGTGGTATAGGAGACTTTGGAAATAGAATGTCCCTCTAAAAATTAAATGTTTTTTATGGAAAGCTTTGCAAGGAACACTTAAGACTTGGGCTAATTTGGTAAAGCGTGGATTGAATGGACCTAATTGGTGTTGTATGTGCAGGCAATCTTCAGAAACAATCTTTCATCTATTTGTGAATTGCAGATTTGGGAGATAGGTCTGGAATATATGTTGTGCTGAGCTGAAAATTGATAATATATGGGATGTAGGTAACTTTGACCAGTGTCTACTCAGCTGGTATAGAGGTTGTAAGCTTTATTTTGCATTGCCTATTTATATTTCTTGGGTTACCTGGTATGCCTGTAATTGCACTATATTCCAAGGTAAAACACTAGAGGTATTGGCTTGTGTGATTATTGTTCTTAAGATGGTGCAGACTTATCAAATTTTTAAAGATGAGCATGTAGCTGATAGGATCAGTTAGTTCACTTTTATTGTTAAACAACCTATTCTCTTCTTTGATGGCACAACACAGTTTGGTATTTGTGCGGCAGGTGGAGTGGTATATTTAAATGATAACCATTACTTTACTCTCCGTATGAACTGTGGACAAGGGACTAATATGAAGGCATAATTAATGGCTTTGTGGTGTGTGCTGAGGACTGCAAACATCTTTGGTTTAGTTGACCTGAAAGTATTTGGTGATTCACATGTAACTATAAAATGGGCAACTGAAGATTTCCAACTAAATGTCTTAGCTCTCTGTCATTGGTGTCTGCGTACAAGGTTTGATATTGATAAGCATGAGTTCATTTTATTTGAACATATTTATAGGGAACATAATGATCTCACTGCTAAATTATCAAAGCAGGCACTAGAAGTAGTTGAAGGTCACTTAGTTTGGGAAGAATGGATGAATTCAAACATTTTGGATATGGGGGTTTACTATTTTTTTGGATAAGTTAGTTTTATGATCTATCATGTTTTTTTTATGGCAGTAAGCTTTTGTATATCCTACTTTTATTGGACTGATGGATATCTCTTTTGACTATATTGGATAGGCACTTATGCCTCGATTATAGGTTTATGGGATCATGAGGATCTGTCCTAGATCTATCTTTGTACTATTTGATTCATATGAATAGCAATAGTATGTTCTCTTTCTGCTGAAAAAAAAACTAAGATTTCATATTTGAGGCTGACATAATTATTAACAACTATTGAAGCTATGGTATAGGAAAGATATTAGGTGAAAAATATCACAATTTGAAGATGATGAAATTTGATGATGGTATCCTACTTGCTTTCACAAAGTGGAATTTGACCTAGTTAGCGTAACCTAATTAGAATTTGACCTAGTTCGCATAACATTGGGAGAAAGAAGGGCATGAACCATAATTCCACTATCGCACTTCTTACCTAATGATTTTCTCATTATGCATTGTTTCACTATGAGAAATTATACATTGTTTCACTCATTATTCTCACTTCCACTATGGCAGTTCTTATCGAATGATTTGCTCACTATACCACTTCTTATCTAATAATTTGCTTATTATACATGTTCCAGTTATTATTCTCATAATGTGGAAGGGAGAATTTAAAAATATTTTAGTATTAATATATATAGATATGTTGTTTAAATAGATTGGATTTATTGGTGAGTAGTAAGAGGTTCCAAAATAAAATTATATTACTTGGTAATCTCATGAGGTAGTGGTCAAACATGTGGATGCACAAAGATATATTATACTAAATGAACTTGCAACATGTACACATATAAGTAGAGCAAAGCCTACCCCCATGTCCTTTAAATGTTACCTCAAAAGTTGTACTTTTCACTAGTGGGTAAAGTTCAATTCAAGAAATTCTATTAAGTGGTCTCATGATGCATGCACATATGAGTGGATCAAAACACACCTGCACATCCTTTAATTTTAATCCCAAAGGGGTTGGATTCATCCATGAGGAGCGAAAAAAATTTCACCACTCCATAAAGTTCAATTCAAGTGATGGTTGTTCTTAGACCCATGGGATCACCTTGAGGTAGTGGTCGAATGTGTGGTTTCACCTAGATATATTATATTAAATGATCTCATAACCCATGCACACATAATTGGATCAAATTCCACCCCCATATCCTTCAAATTTTAATCATAGAGGGGTTGGATCCATTGGCGAGGAGAGAGGATTTGTTCACTAGTGAGCAACGTTCAATTCCCATGAAATTTGTTCCCAGTGCAATGGGATCATCTTGAGGTAGTGGTCAAATGAGTGATTGCACCTAGAGAAATTATATTAAATGATCTTGTGACCTGGAACACATATGTGGATCAAGGCCCACTCTTATGTATTTCAAATTAAAAATGTTTTTCCTAGTTAGCTCTAATGAAAAGAGTCTCGACATGGGACATTACGCAAAGGAAAAATCATTGGGGTCCATATACATGCATTCTATGCGAAAATGAAGAAGAAAATATTTCTCATTTGTTAATTCCATGTATTTATGCCTCTCAACTTTGGAAGGAGATATTTGCAATTGACTAGCATCGAAACTGTTTGGAGAGAAGAGTATGTGGAACAAAGTTTAAATTTTTAAATTAAAAAAAAAGAATTGAAAGTGCTTAATGCATTGGCATGTCCCATTAATTCGACTTGCTCGAAATTCACAAAAGTATGAAGTTAGGAGAATACCTATTTATGACTTCAAGGATTAGAGTCTCAAAGAAACAAAGGGTTCCACATGCTTCAGAGGAGTTTTCAATTGACAAGTCAAAATCCCTAGGATTTTTCAATGGGATGAAAGAAGGGTCTCCTAAATTTAGTGGTGATGGGGTCTTTAATACATCTCAAATGATCGTTATTTGAAGTTTAAGGTTGGTCTTGTTTTTTATTCCAACAACTATGCAAAGATGATGGCATTGAAGCTATTATCTCTAGTCAAAGATACCTATATTGTGCAAACTAAGATTTTTGGTGACTCATTTCGAGTTGTCAATTGGATGAAAGGGAGTAGTAATGATATTTTTCTCAAGCCTTTGGGTGCTCAGTAGATGATGATATTTAGATTCTCTCTCAAGTATAATCTATGACTTCAAGGATTACAGTCTAAGTGAAACAAAGGGTTCCACATGCCTTGGAGGAGTTGTCAATTGAAGTCAAATTCTCATAGTTTTTTCAATAAACTAAGACGAGGGTCTCTTAAATTTAGTAGGATTGGGGTCTTTTATACATCTCAAATGCCCATTATTTCTATGTGTTTAAGTATTTTCTTGCTTTTGGTTCCAACAATTATGCAAAGATGATGGCATTGAAGCTATTATCTCTAAGCCAAAGATATATATGTGTAAATTCATATTTTTGGTGACTCATCTTTGGTTGATAATTGGATGAAAGGAATTAGTCATCACATTTTCCTTAAACCTATAGGTGTTTAAGAGATGATGATTATAGAGTCATTTGATTTTATCTCCTTTTTGCATTCTTAGAGAGTTAAATAAAGATGTTTATAAGCCATTAAAAAACAATCTTCTAATTGGAAAGGGATTATGGGATGTGGAAGAAATCAAAGTTGGAGTTGTTTTTTCTCTTTTTTTGAAAGTATTTGATGCGAAAGGATTATATGGGATATGGAAGAAATCAGAGTTGGAGTTATTTTCTGTTCTTTAGATTCAAGTAGTTGATACTTTTCTTTTGTTTAATTAATTATGTTTTTAGATTTCTCACTAGTCATGTTATATTTATGTTTTAGGGTTTTCTAATTGAAAGAGAGTAAAATGATTGTATTCAAAGTAAATTTTTTTTGTGTTTTCCATACTAGATGTATGGAATATATAAGCCTATTCTAAGACTTTCAATAGACATAATGGTTTATTTCTGCTTCATTTTTCCAAAGTTGTTTTTTGGAACACGTGTTCTAAATATTATTTAAGAACTTTGATTCTTCCTTAAATCAACAATGTAATAGCTCATGAAGATTATAATTTCTAGGGATGGAATGGTTTTTGAATGGTTCTATGCGGCATTTGCGGGGCTATAATGGTCTTGAAGTTTAACCAGGATTATCTATTTCTTATCGATTAGGTTGTGGTATTGGATCAAACACCCATGCTAAACTGATTGCCTATGGGGGTTGATGTTCTTCTCTCTTCATAAAGGATGTAAAAGCATTCAAGTGGAAGGAGATTACAAATTCATTGTCGATTGGGCCAACAGGAAAAACCTTTTACAAGTGACGATGCTTGAGCAGTGGAAACACAGGACCATATAATTTTGCATGAGAAGTTTGAGTCCACCTCTTTCTAGCATATTTCTAGGCAGTTTAATGAGGAGGCTGATACTTTGTCCAAAGAGTATTTATTGGACGGTGATGGAATTATGCATAGGGAGGAGCAATGCAGGTCACCTTTCTCCTGTAGGGAGACCTTTTAGGTTTTTTAATTATTGTTTGAAGTATTAACAGGTTGGGTAGTTTCTCTTACTTTTTGGGTTTTATTCCAGCTTTGGTTCCTTCTTTTAGACAGACTTGATATCAAAGTGGAATACATGGACTCTTCCTTCTCATCATTTTTTTTTGTTCCTCCTTTAGGATGTGGAGATCCCGTGGTTTTATGGATTTAAGATTGTAATCCTTCGATCTATTTTGTTGGAACTTCATAGTTTTATTAGTTTGATTTAGTGAAGTTACCTGGGGGCTTGATATGAATCACTTTGTTCCAACTATATGGGCAATGTTGGCATTCATCTCTGTATACTTTTATTCTCTTTGATTCATTCTATGAATAGTAAAGAATGATTTTTTTTCTGTTGAAAAATAATATTATAATTTCCATTTTTATTTTTAATAAAAATTACAATTTTTTATTTTTAAATTCAAAATTCTTACAATTTGACAGGTCCGCCTTGTCATTAAATAACCCTGAAACGCATGAGAATGTCATTAAATCTTTCATTGCATGGTCGAACTCATTCATATAGACATTCAACAAGATTGGGAACCTCCCTGGCTAGGAGTGGTGTCTTTCCCAGCATTAGTCATTTCAGCAAGACAGATGCTGAAGAAAGGACCTGAAAACCAACATTTATTTTTTATTTAACAACAAAATGATTAATTTCATAAAATTAAAATGAATTTAAAATAAAAATTCTTACATTTTGACATATCATCCTTGTCATTGATTGGCCTGGAACTCAAGAGAATGTCATTAAATGATTTTATGTACGCGGACGCATAAGAACAAAGCAACTGGAGCCCAACATGTGCAGTTTTGGGACTGCCGTGACTAGGTGACAAAGTCATAGAATGCCATCTAAACGTAGGAAGAGAATAGATCATAGTGACTGTGGGAAGAAATGCACCAAAGTTTATTTTTATTTACTGTTGGAAGAAATGCATCAAAGTTTTTATATTTTTCTCTTTTCATTTTTAAATGTGGTTGATATTGGTATATCGATCAATATCAACCACTTTTAAATGTGTGGTTATTGTTTATATGCGTCAATTCGTGAATATCAATCACATTTAAAAATGTGGTTGTTGCTAGTAAATATTTGTAATAATGAAATTGACATGTCTATACTATTTAGGAGTTACTTTTCTGTATAATGGTCATAAAAATTAGGATTAAAGATGGGAGTAATGGGGATTTGAACTTGTAACCTTCCATTATTAATATCACTTTTCATTATTAATTTGTAAAAATTAATATTAAGTTGATTTTACATTAATTTGTTTTTCCATTTAAACTTTTATATAATTATCTTAAGTTTTAAAACAAATTTATTAAACTATTTTCTTATAATATTGTTTTTTTTTAATTTTCATAATGCGATTTACACTTTGATAAATGACACTATTAACAGCACATACATCCTTACAAATGAAAAAAAAATCAAAATAATTTGAAAACAAAATATTTCTAAATTTGTCACGCTTCTTGTGGCTTTAAATACAAACATGGTGGCGTTAAGGAAACTGCAAGGCATATTGAATACAAACACCCCGGTGAGCGTCGATTACTACAGGGCATCTTGCTTTACTGTCTTTGAAGTCAATAGCATGATGTAGGTAATATCATGTAATTTACTGTTTTATGGACTCGTTCACAGCGAAATGGTTCATGAAATCTTACTAAGATATATTGGTTCTTGACCGTTGTGAGCAGAATTAGACTTGCAAAGATGGTGCAGATAAAGGATCCATCACAAGGTATGGGAGTCAAATTCACAATATGGAGAGTTAATTTTGGAGTAATGGCAATGAAGGAGCTCAAAACTGTTTAGCTTATAAACTGGTTGCCTAGTCCATAAGAAGACATTATGACATATTGGTTGGATGTGAGTTAGATTGAAGGTTCATTTTTTTTTTGTGCAAACATAAGGGTTTCCTAAAAGCATGAAGAATAAGGCTAGCTCATGGATGGATAGTTTGGTTGCTAGGTTGGATGAAAATCCACCTTTGATGGTCTTCTTTGTGCTTGTGTTTTCTATTTTGAGTCATTGGACTTTTGCTTGATCTTATTTGTCTTCATGGCATACCATTATCATTCATCTACTTGAAATATTTGTCCTTCACCAACATGGTGTAGGCCACATTGTTTATTGGGGGCCGAGGAAAATCTCTTGAGATGTATGTTTCCTTTAGATATCCTTCTAAACACTTATTATATCTATCTTATTGACTTCATCAATACCACTACTAGTTCCATATACTACACTCTCAATGGTCATCATCTCACCACTTGACACTAGATGGGTCCATGTGATCCCATTATCATTTTTTTACCATTATAAGAGCACATAGAAGCAAACATTGCATTTGTCGTCCCCAAGGATAATTCCATCAAATCGTCTCAACTAGTGTCATTCTCCAAACGACAATATTTGACTCGATCTCAAAGGTTTCTAGAAACCACTTATACTATGAAACGAGAACTTTATACTATGAACAAGAACTCTAGCCCTAAAAACGATCATTTTTGCCAAAAAAAACACCAAAAACACCCCCCAAATAGAAAAGCGTTGATACAAGTATACACGTGTTTTTTTTTAGGGTAAAAAATAGAGCCATGGCCTAAACATCCCATACTGTTGTTTACAAAAACTTTAAAATCAACCCCTAAATTGGAAAAAAAAAACAATTCTTCACGAGATAAATTACAACTTTTTTGAAACTTGCATATAAAACAAAAAATAAAAATTTAAACTAGACCTGCCCATCCCTTCCCCTTAAAATTATAACAAAATTCAAAAAACAAAAATTAAGAATTTATAAAAAAAAAATTAAAAATAAAAAATATATATATATATATAAACAAAATTAAAATAACAAAAAAAAAATTATAATAAATTTCAACTTAAAATTAAAAAATTCAATTAAAAAAAACAAATAAAATACAAATTTAAAAACTTAAAAATAAAACGAAAACAAAATTAAAAAATATATATATAACTAAATTAAACAAAAAACAAATTTAAATGTGAGAAGTCTATCAAGGTGATGATGAGAAGAAACTTGAGCCTGAACCTTAAACCTGAGCCTTTTGTTTTCGAGGGCGACATGTACTTGTGCTCGAGAGGTAAGGAAGTCTATCAAGAGTTAAACGTGAGAAGCAGATCACAATCAGTTGTAGAAGATGGACTTCTCTGGAATATTGGAAAGAATAGCCTGAACAACCTTTCACTTCTAGCACCCATATATAGATGAGCAAGCTCTGCCAATATTCCAAAAATTGGATAGTTACATTAAAACCTTTCCTATTATGCATGTTAAAATTGGTTTTAAGTAGAGCGGATGACTTGGGCTAGGGATCGAACTCGATTATAAGAGCCTTGGGTTCACATTTTCACAATCACCCACATCGTCAATCCATATTTGTGTAGGAATATCGTGTGAGTCTGCATGCAGGTACTTATCAGTATGGGTCCCCTTCCTATAAACATGATGACGTAGGGATCCACGCCATCTTCCTACACAAAAAATAGGGGTATTAAACACCCTCTAACTCGTTCTATCATAGTCTTCGATGAAGACCACCTTGAGCAAGAAATAAATCACTTGACCAATGTCTTCAGAATGAATGGATACAATCAAAAGCAAATCATGAATGTTATCCACAAGGCTTATAGAAGATCTAAAAAAAAAACAAGGACACTAGTGGAACCAAGATTACCCTTCCTTATATTAAGGGAACAATAGATGTTCTAGCTAAGATCCTTAGAAAGAATAATATTAAGGTTACATTTTCCCGACCAAAATCAGTAGGAAGAATGCTAGATTCTTCTAAAGATCTTGTGGAACCAATGAAGCAGAAAGGTGTATACGACTGCTCATGTGGGATACCCTATATTGAGGAGACTGAACGCTCCATTCCAGTTAGACTCAAGGAACATTGTGCGGACATCATACATGATCACCATAAAAAATCGGCATTAGCTGACCATTCCTACAACTCTCACCACCAAATTCGCACTAAGGAAACACAATTGATTGTAAAGGAAGATCATTATAAAAGGAGAAAGATCAAGGAAGCTATAGAGATAGAAAAGGTTCCATTGAATCTGAATAGAAATAATGACCTGAAATTAAATGAATATTGGCACCTTATAATCCAACATCTTAAAAGCAATAACTCACAAATAAAACAAAGAAACTAATAATTAAATGACTAATGTTTTTTTTTTTCATCTTAGGGATTTCTCTTAGTAAATTTTGGAGTGTGTAGATAAAGGGTTTTATGCTATTATTACTTATATTATTATTTATATGTTTGATTGGTCTTTAAGATAAAATGTTTATTTTAGTTTAATTTGTTAAGGTTGTGCGGAGTTTATTTAGTCTCTAAGGTTGTTGGGTTAGATGGTGTATTGATAAGGTAGTTAAATTTTTTTTATAAAGGATGTTAGAGTTCATAATTTAGTATTAAGATATTATATTAACTAAGTTTTTCTAATATAATATTGAATATATTAATTTATTAATAAAAGTTTATTTTTTTTATTAAGTTAGTACTAATTTATTTAAGTTAGTATATTGGAATTGGATCTAGACTTTAGGATTGGTTTATTAAGTTAGCAATAATATTTGTTAGATTTGAATTTTTAGTATTAATTAAAATTGGTAGGAGTTAGTTTTTTAAAAGATTTACGTGGAAGAGGATGGAGGTGAAAAAACAATAATGAAAGGAATAATAATATCATCGGAGCATAGTAACAGAACAGATTTTGAAGTTACCAGAACTCGCCAGACTATACAGGATTATCATTTTCATAATTGAAACTTTTTTTTATGATCTGAGATGACACTTCCAAGCTTTCACAAAGTCAAAGGTCTCAACAAATAGTTATAACAGTCTAGACAGTCCGACTCTCACTTGGGCGCAAAAGGGCCGCCCCTCACTGGCAGCGTGATGCTAGA
This sequence comes from Larix kaempferi, assembly GCA_027924585.1. Classification (NCBI taxonomy): domain Eukaryota; kingdom Viridiplantae; phylum Streptophyta; class Pinopsida; order Pinales; family Pinaceae; genus Larix; species Larix kaempferi. The sequence continues at coordinate 1,901,962 of BSBM01000414.1, read as the reverse complement.
TGCTCAGCGTCGCACCGCCCATGAGGGGCGGCCCTTTGGCACCCAAGTGAGCGAAGGGCCGCCCCTCACTGACAGCGTGATGCTAGATGCTCAGCGTCGCACCGCCCATGAGGGGAGGCCCTTCTCTCACTTGGGCGCCAAAGGGCCGCCCCTCATGGGCGGTGCGACGCTGAGCATCTAGCATCACGCTGCCAGTGAGGGGCAGCCCTTTTGCGCCCAAGTGAGAGTCGGACTGTCTAGACTATTATAACTATTTGTCGAGACCTTTGACTTTGTGAAAGCTTGGAAGTGTCATCTCATATCATAAAAAAGGTTCAATTATGAAAATGATAATTCTGTATAGTCTGGCGAATTCTGGTAACTTCAAAATCTGTTCTGTTACTGTGCTTCGATGATATTATTATTCAGCATCGCACTTCCCGTGAGGGGCGGTCCTTAGCGTCCAAGTGAGCGGTGCTCGGCTCACTTAGGTGCCAAAGGGCAGCCCTTCACCGACAACACGATGCTCAGCATTGGAGCATCGTGCCGCCCATGAGAGACAGCCCTTTAGCGCCCAAGTGAGCAGCGCTCTGCTCACCTGGGCGCCAAAGGGCCGCCCGCGCGAGCATCGCACTCCCCGTGAGGGGCGGCCCTTTGGCGCCCAAGTGAGTGTCGGACTGTTATAACTATTTGTTACTATTTGTTGAGACTGTCTGGCCTTTGGCGTCCAAGTGAGAGGCGGACTGTCTGCACTGTTATAAAATCACCGTTGCCCTTCTCCTTGGGTACGAGTATAACTCTGGCCGCAACATCGTTCAGTATTCGATACCCTCTGCTTTTCAATTCCCTCAAATTCTTGTCACCATGACTGTCGTGCATAGCACGGCGCTGAGGTATATTTCTAGGGATAGAGTAGGCAGGTTGTAAGGAAAATACGTGGAACGATGCAAGAAACAAACCGATAACGGCTAATCTCTTACAGTTAGACATCATGTATCATATAACAACTGCACGAGATCGATCGAGGCGAGATATGAAAGAAAAAAGATAATATTCCCGAAAACACGTATAAGGTATAAGGTAGACAGAAACTGAAACACTTGCAGGAGAGATGTATCAATGAATGGTATATATTAGCAGATGGGCACGTAGAATCACGCGAAAGTCATGTTAGTGTAGTTTCAATTGCGAACGTCCCGATGGAATCGTTAGATTGCTTTCTCAAGAACAATTTGACACGTGGGGGAGTTCGCCGAATAGCGTGGTCAACAATCTTGTCCTTAAGCCTTGCATAAAATGTGAGTGTCATCATTCCATTTGAAGCTTGCTTTGTTTTGAAGCAGCCGTCTTGGATTCCGCGTTTCAATTGCTGATGAATTTGCGATGATAGCTATGGAGTTATAAAATTGTGATCGTGAAGATTAGTGTTGACTTTCTGTATAAATTCATATGACTTTTTCTGCGCAGCTTCCTAATTAGTCCTGAAAAAGAAGTAACTTTTATTTGCATTCAAACATTCACTGTACTCTCTCTCTCCAACGTCATGGATATGCTTCAATGATATCTATGCATCACCTTGAATCATCCTAATGAACTTATGATCAAATTTATTTTAAATAGAATCGCTTCGCCTTCGTCGCCGGTTTAGTTGGATCCCGGTTTGAATTTGCGATTTTGGTTCGAAATCTCGATCAAATTACAAAATAGGCATAACCCAAAACAATAATCAAATATAATAATTATGTAATGTTTACGTAAGATGATCGAAGCTCAAGCGTCATCGTTCCAATTCCATTACATCTCTTATCTTGAACGGCACGCGGTATGTAATAAATATATATATCATGAGAACACCCATATCATTCTCAGCTTCCTAAAGTTATGTCCACCTCAAATTGATTTCTCATGCATCCATTAAGAACATTTTTATATGCTATAACAAATGAATGTATGGTATCATCATTGTTATTGAAATATTTATATTTTGAGAGAGAGCGAAAGCGACAACATCATCTTAATTATTAATAAAGAAAACAACTGAATTAGAGAGTTAATCATTCATATTCATAAAAGATTTAGCATATAAAGAAGATGCCAACAACATCAAATGTCCAAAGTATGCCTTAATTAAAGATAGGCTATTGATTTGTGAAGCGGAATATTTGAAATAATCTTAAAAAACTGAGGACAGATATTTTAATTACAAAATAAAGTGTAAAAGGAAACGTTCTTATTAGTTAATGATTTAATATAATATAATGAAAAGAGTGGAACAAAATAATAAAAATATAATACTTTAAATATTATAATAATAAATCATTATATATAAGTGATATTAATACAGTGTCCACTACGAACAAGTTCAGAGCCAATGCAAGCTTAGAAATAAATAGAATGGTAAATAATGGTAGAGCCTTTTCTAACCAAACCGATGGAAAAATAGTATCAAAAAGGGTGTGTTAATTAAACTTTAACCCACTCCTATTTCCTTACTTCAATGGAGTGAAGAATCTAAGCAACGTATAAGGATGGTTTATTTCAAAGTACGACCTCTTATTGTTGGACGAGGTTAATAAGTATCATGTGAACCAATAAAATAATAAATATGGTCAGTGAGATTACTTATTCAGATTGGAAATTGGATTTATACATAATATGTTTAATAAATTTAAATTCAATATAAATGAGCAAAATTATTAACTCTTTAATAGATTTAATAATTTTGCTCATTTATCTTGAATTTGAATTTATTACTGAAAGTATTTATCCTGAATTTGAATTTATTACACACAAATGAAAGCAAATTATGCAGATTTTTTAAGATTAAGATAATTTAAAAATTACACATCAATTTATTTTATTAGGTGATACAATTTCCAGTACTCTTAAAAAACACCACACTTATCTTAATGTAAAAATTGACTCAAATTTTGTTATAAACGACAAAGATTGAAGCTTTATGTGTAATATTACTAGTTAAAGATGCCTTTTTTATGTTGGAACCTCTTACACTAAAGATATAAATTAGATTGATCTGTTAAATTTGACATTTTTTTTATAAGATATATATTAGTAATATTTTGACTTTCGGACTTTATTTTAGAAATAAAAATTTTATATATAATGTTTTTAATATGTTTTCTACAAATATATGATATAATTTTTCTTGAATTTATGTGAATCGTCACTTTTCTGAAAATAATATGAAATGGTATCATTTTTATATAAAAAATCTTTGAAAATTCATTGAAAATGGTTTTAAATGTCTTTATTTTTTGGAATTTTTTACAATTTTGTAAAAAAAAATGTCTTATTTTATAGAAAAAATTGCAAAATGTATATGTTTTTCATTATAAATTGCTTAAAAATGTATGTTATTTTGTTAAATTTCTAAAACCATACTTGAAAATAGAAATTAAAAATATTTTACGGCAAAGGTAATTCAAAGGCCCCCCAAAATGCCTCAAAATGAAAATGTGTGATACTGGTATCAACCTTTTTTGAAAGGGAGATAAAAATAGCTACTAAAATTAAGAGAGAGAAAAATGAGAAATGTGTCATTCTCGTTTCATAGTATAAGTGGTTTAGATTGATAATGTCATAGACGTTCTTAATACTACTTTGTGATAGTTAGCAATAACTATGAAGGTATACATTGCAACAAGTTATAAATTATATTTGGATTGCAAAATTATGATTTAGAAAGTTCAACCAAGTCAATAAATTGCTACTTAATTCATTTAGTTATTAGATTTCATTAGATATCCATAAAGCACTCCCTCTTAACTATTTCATACTAGTCATAATTTGACAACCTTTTCCCTTATTTTGACTCACAAATACTTGAATGGTTACATGGTATAAGAATCTAGATCTTTTTTATTCAACCTTGTAACAAGCATAACATATTTTTCCTTTTGACATTAATAATAGAGATTCTCTCATATAAAAAACAATTATTGTTAAATAAAATAATTGGAAATAAAGAAATCCAAAATCCAAAAATATATAACCAATATATATTATTCTAGTTTGTATATCATTACTATTTTGCATGCTTTCTATCAATTGAAAAAATCAATAAAAGATAGGTCAACTCTATTCAAATACATTAGAGTTAGTAAGCATACATGAATTCTCCTTTTCACATCAATAGAGGAAATGCTCTTTTATAAAAGAGAAAACTTTACCCTATAAAATAGATGAAAAAAAAAAACTAAGTGTAAAACATACAACCATTAGATACTAGATACTAGTATACAGATACTAGTATACGTTGACAATTTTTACTACTATTCATGTTTTCTACAAATTGACGAAATCAACAAAGGATAAGTAAAGTCTATGCAAATTCATAAATTAGAGATGTGCTGAAACTAGAAACATGATGGATTAGGACTTTGTTACTTTTTTTATAAGGTTATTAATATGTTATTGTCATGAAGGAAAAACCAAGCTCCAAGGAAAGAATTAGCAAAAACAATCAATTCCTCCAAATTTTCTATCATCTTCTCAATGGATCTACATAGAAAATGCCATAAAATTTGAAAGACAACAACTTTCCAAACCTTGAGAAAGTTCTCAATATAAAAAGCAAAAACAAACATAAAATAATTAATAATTAACTGATAATCTAAGATTTTAATCAACAACATATCATTTTACAACCTAATCACAAATTTGAATACTTTTACCATTGACAATCCCATTCCCTATAACTATTGACTCACAAATTCATTTCAAAATATTCTTTGAAAACTGCTATAATATTAATTAAAACTGTGTCCATAAATTTGTAACAAATGGAAATTTAAATAAATGCAACCGTAACAAATTGTTACAAGGGAGATTAAATGCATAGGTACAAGAGGAAGACACATTAAATGCAAAGGGAATATTAACAGTGGCACATGTTCTCTACCAAACCCGCACTCCAGAAATTGAGAGTGGCGTCGTTGCAAAATTAGCCAATTAGAAACTGTTTTTTTTTAAATTTGGTTTAATACAAAAAGTTGAAAACTTGCCACATACATTGCAATTTGAAAACATGCAGTGTTGTATAGACGAACTAATGCAACCAAAGCAATGACTATATGTCATGGACATCACTAACAAACTGATATGGATATGAAAAAGTTCAATTGAGATAGATTTCTTCACACAATATGAGCTAAGCCAAAATGCAATAGATGCCATGGTTGTTAAACACCCTAGGAAAAAATCATATGAATAAAATCAACTTGAAAATGGGTGATCTAAATTCAATGATTTGGATGAGAGTTTATCATATGAATATTCATAAATACTTCTAAGTGTAATGCATCAAGCTTGACCTAACAAATTACCTAAATGGGTATATGGTAAATAAGGAGAGTAATGGATATATGTTGAAAACCATTAAGGCACTAGTTTAGAAGTAAAACACAAATGACATTTTTGTTTTTGGCCTTAATAAATCTATGTGGTGTATGAAGATTGACCTTAAGTTAGGTTTCTAATGGTTTTTGAAAGTGATGTTCAACTGAGACAACAAAAGTGAATTCATTCTCAACCCAAGGGGATATGGCCTTATTTTAATTGTGATGACTCAAACCTAGGCACCTACTTACCATGTATAGTTGGCCTAAGTGGCACAAAACCTAAGCTCCAACTATATTTAACTGGGCTAATTCACAGACCGCATCTGGGCCATAGTAACTCTGATCACAATTTTGATAGCCTACATCACAATGAATCCTCTCTTCACTAAGCTACATTTGAATTGGTCAACGATGACGCGAGCAACCAAATAATGAAACTTTGGCACTGCAATCGGGAGAATTCAACAAAGCCATCATCTCCACTGTGCATATTGTCTCATTCAAAAGGGGAAATCACCATGTCTTTCCAAACATACACTGCTCTTTATGGGTCTGCATAGAAATATCACATTTCAACATATTGTATGTTGAAGCCTTAAAAACAAGGAACTAAACACATGTACAATTCTCCCTAGCACTAAAAACGATGAAGATAGGAAAAAACAAGAAAAATATAGAAAAATATTTTCTTGAACTTGCATTATTGGCTTACAAAAGTGAATCCATTCTCATCTCGAGCGGCCATGGCCTTATTTTAATTTCTCTAACTCAAACCTAGGCCTCTACTTACCATGTTTAGCTGGGCTAATTAGCAGAAAACCTATGAATCTATGATCCAACCATATTTAACTGGGCTAAGAAGCAGAAAAGAAAAGTGCCCATATCTAGGCATCTACTTACCCCCTATTCACAAACCACATTGGGGGCATAGTAAATCTCATCACATGTTCAATAGCCTGCATCAGAACTTAGAAGGACTTTTTCTATTGAGTGAATTCTATGATTTTTTACGCTGTAGAAGATTTACAGTCCCCATCCATGATATGTGGTTGTTTGGACGGTACTGTGCATAGTTGCCGCAAGCATTTTCTATTGAGTGAATTCTGTGATTTTTTACGCTGCAGAAGATTTACAGCTCTGCCAACTTAAGCTGTCCATCGTTCGTCATTGCATTCGTGGCTGACCCAATGGGAGCTGCGGTGCCTTCAAGATGCAACACAGTACTTTATTTCTGTTGAGCGGGCCGTCACTACTGACACAAGGAAAGAAAAAAAACTTAATTAACAAAATTCTACAGATTCATTTCATTTATCTCAATTTGTGCACTATCACAACGATTTAACAACAAATGGTACAGATACTGAAGAGTAACACTTATTACCAATATATTTGGCACGTCCACTGTTAGGATTTCTATTGCCATCATCATTTCAGTTCCACCTACATGTATGTTGTTTCAATCTATTAATCTACGATGTCCATGTTGTTGTGCTTCACCAAATGTGTGCGAATCTCTAAAAATTATGTTGGTCAAATATTACTGTTAAATTTTACTACCATATCTCCAAGATAACACTCATTGGGAGCTCCTGACATATCTTCAACTTTAAGAAAGTGTATGATTTAAATAATCATTTTATTAAACTTTAAACAAAAATTATAATCTCTTTTGTGTTTTGGAAATTAAAATTTAATTTTAATTTTCAATAGGATAATAATTTATTCGATAAAATTATTATAAATTTAATTGTTGTTATTAAAGTAAAACATTGTTTTTGACTTGTTTGAAGGCTATGTCAAGTTTTGTTAAGTTGCGTCAAGATTAACGAAACATAAATGCATAGTTGAGTGAACCAAATCAATCACACAATGTGATCAGTTGAGTTAAAAATTAAAATTTAGAAAGCAAAGTATTTATAAAACATTAGTCATATAATATTAACAACACATAGCGCCCCAAGCCTACCTTCTCCAAACGTTTGCAAAGACACAAATGGTTTAATACTTGGAATCTCTTCTAACTCAGAGAACCCATCAACATAAAATAACCAAAGCTTTGTAAAATGTGTCAACCTTAGTATCCTCTTCAGCTTCACGCATCTAGTTGATCGTGTGTGTGCGTGTGTGTGCGTTTTCTACTTTCATGGATGTGGCCAAACATCATTATCAATCCACGTTATGTTATTGGGTAGGCATAGATTACGATTTTTCTGTCCTCTTTTCACATCCACATTGACCATCTTCTGCTCATAAGAATTTTTATTCTATCTAACAATGTTGCCATTCCACCTTTCCATAATATAGATTTTGTATCTTAGTCGACTAGAGAAATGCAAGTCAGTTGTATTCGGTCTAATAATCTCACTGCAATGAAGATTAATAGTTTTTCTGCGTTGTTGTGGATGGTCCGTGTGATTCAATGATGTGATCGAAACTTGTTTAATATGGTGCTTTGAATTGTTTTGCGAAGACTCTGATTTTCGTGGTTCACTATCTCATACATACATATCATCGAATTAGAGTGGAGAGCCTATATTAGTTATTTTGATTTATCGTTTTCTCAGAAGATATCCTCCTCGATGGGGACATGTGTGCATTATTAACATGTGTGTGTTTTGATAGTGCATGCATGTTATTAATGTGTGCTCATTTTGCTAGTGCATGTGCATTATTAAAGTGTGTGCATTCTTACATATTAAAAAAAAAGGTGGGACATCCTCTCTTCATCTATGTGGTGGATGGGACATCCTCTCTTCATCTATGTGGTGGATGAGTTGGTCACTTTGGTCTCTTAGTTCGGACTACATAAACCAAAACACATCCATTTCCTCACCTCCCTTTTTTTCAACATCGATTCTACATATGCCCCAGGTGTCCATTTCAAATGAAACTGCATTGAATTATAGAGATATGTTTGTAGATTCTAAATATATATTTTTTTGATAGATAAAAATATTTTTTCTATTTTTATTTATTTTTGTTTGCACATATGTCAAATTTTTAAAATACATAGGTCTTTTATTTCCGCTATAACTTTTGATTGGCTGAACTATTTTGAAAACGAGAAAGAACATGCACAAGAAGAGACAAAAACCTACACACTAAGAAAAAAGATAGTTGATTGATTAGGTTAAGACCCTCATAGCGGGCACTAACACTTGACCTTGTGATTTTAGGGCTTCATTGACTTCCTGAATTTAAAAATATATATAAAATTAGCTTGGAAAATTTTGGAAAAATAGTGCTGCACTAGAACCTCATGTTATCTACAACTCTACAAAACATTTTTTACAAATTTGGACAGTTTACATACCAAACCCGGAGCCTAACACAAACATATGCATTATGTTTTAGAAAAAAAATAACATACCAATCTTAGAAGAATGCCATTTTTTGGGAGTTATACATATTTTCCATAAATAAAAAGTTATATATTCTGGACGATTCGATTGTACATGTTTTATATTTTTACATCATGCTCTAAAAACTTGTGTAGGTACCTCTAAAAACTCATTTTAATGGTTGGATTTATGTTTTTCGCGATGTCCATTGCAACTAACTCGTCATAAGTGGGTATCAATACCTTGCACCACCCTGACATCATTACAACTACATCGTTTCACTGTCATTGTTTCTATGTCACAAACATTGTCATTCATGGCTAATCCACCATGGCTTAATCACCAATTCAATGGGTACTGAACTGGTCATTAAGATCTAGATCATCGTCTAATTAAGAGCATGGCTGAAATTCCTTCTTGAATGCTCTTTTGTTTTCTGGTTTGCTGCTCTTTTTTGTGAACGGAGAAATCTGTCCCCTCTTTTCTGATTTTTTTTTTGAGTTGGAAGTTAATTTATTTTTATGGGATAGGGTTTTGGAGTCTTTTAGCGCCACGTGAGAAACTTTTTAAATGTATTTACACCAATAAAAACTCAGGGAAATCTCTGGCAATAACCGACGTGTTTTGGTTTTTCTGGTAACTGTTAGAAAAATAGCTCAGGAAGTTTCTAGAAACACGGAAAACAGCTAAACTACTTTCGAATTCAAAAATATTAATGGGATAGTTTCGTAACATTTATTTTACTGTAAATGTTTTTTCAGCTCATTACAAATATTTTCCTGAGATTTATAGTACAAAATGGCTGTCAATGGGGCTTGTTTGTTATGTAAAGTGGGGGTGTTATTCCCCCTCCAACATTTGATTACCCCCAGTGGTATGCTTACACTTTATGGATCGTCTGTCTACATAAGCTGGGCAACATATGCGGATGGGTGCCTAGTGCAAGGGCTCGACAAATTCGGTAGAATAGATACCCCAAGTTGTTGCTGCTTAGACAAAGGGTCGCTTACATAGCATGTGAGATCAACATATGCTTATTGTAATATCTCATACACTATAATGACTACTTGCTTGTGTTGACTGGAAGCTCCTACTTTCTCACTTCCTGATCGCACATCTTAGTTGTGACAATGGTCTTGGTGACAAGTCTTTTATATGTTCTAGGGATTGGTGATTCACATCATAAACTTGACATTTTTCTGGGTTTAATTTTTTAGTGTTATAATAGTTTAACTGTAACACCTTATTCTTGACGATGATTTAGGTTAATTATTCAGTTTTTAAATCTTTGTTGCTTGTTTGAGGAACAATGGTTTTGCACCTTTTTCTGTAATGTTAGTTTATTGTTTCTGACATGTACCTTATTTTGAATACTATTTGTTCTGTTACAATCCTATTGAACCTTCATATTTGATTAGTACCATCAACTATTTCATTGGGAATTGGTGGGGATGATCTCCATCTCCTTGTCATTATTCCCAAGCCCATCTAAGACTTTGTAAGGGTTCAAAGTATTAGGGTCTTTCATTGTTGCAAGCCATTGATCTAGAGTATTGGCTTTGGGTCTTTTTAGCAAGCTATCACAAGTATCCTCATTGTATAGATGAAGTAGGGAAAAGAGTACACCGTTTTTCCACCTCCTTGCCTTCTATTTGCGATCTTCTATTTGCGATCTGTTAATGAATGAATTCAAAATGTGCATGGTTATTTTCACTATCATTTACATTTGTATATAAATTTTGTTTATTCATTTGGATAAAAGCAGTTTGATTTTTTTTATTGAATGCCCTAATGGCTAGGAGAGGCATGTGCGTGTGTTACCCATGTCAAGTTTTGAACCTAGACTATCTAGATAGAAACATAAGGAGTCATCTAATCTTGTGGCCATCAAAAGTTTTGAACTCTAATTGAATTTTTTAACATGTAATTGGATTCAACTTTTGGCAAAATCTCTAAGAGCATTGCTCTACCAGCACAGATCATGGATCATGGTAGAACTTTGCTTATACTTGAAATTTATCTAGGATCCATACCATATCTATGGCTAGAAAGATGGTTTGTTTGCTACAAAATTAGTTACTCTTACAACACGCTGTCCCAACCACCAAACCACAACCAACTAATTATCTATCACTATTACAATAGCATAAAATTTACTTTCACATTAATACTCTCTCAACCTACAAGGCAATGCAACATTTTATGTTCATTTTGAACGATTTGTCTTTTAAATTGTTTTTAATGAGTGATTGTAAGAGGATGATCTTTTGGCAAGCTACAACTCTTTTCTTGGCAATATCTCTTGCAAATTGATACCTATTTTTCGGTGGCCACTTGTTCAAGCCTGGTTCTTCACCCGTTGAAATTGCTCTGTATAACACATTTACAAGTATAATGCATTTACAATGCTAAAGAGCTGACTGTTCATTAAGTCTGTAAAGTCCTATTACAGGACTATTCAAAATCCCCCAAAACAACAAAGGGAGTCAAAGTTCTCTCCTCTAACACATAATTCTGATTGGTGGTCATTCAAAATGACAAGTCACAAGATTAGTAACATTACTCTTAATTTTATCCTCTTATGCTGCTTGTCACGGACATTGCTGCTTACCGCTCATGTTTTTATTATTTTAATAATTTTTTTTAATTTACAATTCAAATGGTATGGACTAAACTTATCGCAGTGGCAATACGCGCCCAAACATCAAAATAACACGCGCAATTACAGATGAAATCGGTGCATGGATAGCCAGATAAATAAAAAAAGCTTCAGCAACTGAAAAATGGGAAGACAGTGAAAAATAAACCATGCTACCTTCAAACATATATCGGTTAATTACACTTTATGCCTGCAAAGTCATACAGATCACCTACATTAACATGCTCCAGATCTGGATCATCCTTCAGCCTCTGTGATTCAAACTGGGGATGATCAGTAGGGCACGAATACTCATCAATTGAAAGATGAAGTGAAGTGAGGATGGTACATTATATGTTTACTGTTCCCTTACACACACCAATTTTCTGCAAATCACACGGTGCAGCACTGCTGTCTACATCATTTTGACAAATTATAACTGTCGCCAAACCCTATTCTGCTGATCTAGCAGCTAGCTCTCTGCCAAGATTCTCTAAATCAAATATAAGGATTTCTAGTTTTCGTCCACTCTGCAAAGTCAAACTATCGTGATGAATGGGTTCTATCTATTTTCTTCTTGATTGTTAGAAACTCTTCGATCTCTTGATTATCATCAACTTCTTGGACTTCTTCATTATCCAAAGAATAATCATCCCGATTGTCTGAGTCATTTGTGAATATGTGATGCCATATCAAATTGATTCAATGGTTTTGCAGGAGTTATAAGATCTGATCACAGCTGAGATCTCCACTCGAGGTAGCTTCCACAGTCCCATGTCCTCGATCACGATGGTCCCAATCGATTATTCTCATTCGAAGATTGGTCTCCCTATTTTCGATATAATTGAAATCTCTGCTGGAGTTAACTGTAACAGGAGGGTATAATCCATATAATTCAATTTTTGCTAGTGATTCAATGGTTTTGCAGGAGTTCTAAGATCTGATCACAGCTGAGATCTCCACTGCAGCTAGCTTCCACAGTCCCATGTCCTCGATCACGATGGTCCCAATCGATTATTCTCATTCGAAGATTGGTCTCCCTATTTTCGATATAATTGAAATCTCTGCTGGAGTTAACTGTAACAGGAGGGTATAATCCATATAATTCAATTTTTGCTAGTGATTCAATGGTTTTGCAGGAGTTCTAAGATCTGATCACAGCTGAGATCTCCACTCCAGGTAGCTTCCACAGTCCCATGTCCTCGATCACGATGGTCCCAATCGATTATTCTCATTCGAAGATTGGTCTCCCTATTTTCGATATAATTGAAATCTCTGCTGGAGTTAACTGTAACAGGAGGGTATAATCCATATAATTCAATTTTTGCTAGTGATTCAATGGTTTTGCAGGAGTTCTAAGATCTGATCACAGCTGAGATCTCCACTCCAGGTAGCTTCCACAGTCCCATGTCCTCGATCACGATGGTCCCAATCGATTATTCTCATTCGAAGATTGGTCTCCCTATTTTCGATATAATTGATGCTAAGGCCTGCGATATCATATGTAACAATATTGTGATGTTGCCGTCTTATATTCACTCTCATAAGTTGAATACTTAAACTATGGAAATAATACTACATACTGGTACTGGGAAGGCTAGATTTTTCAATGACATTCCACCCTTCACTCTGCATTGCTCGCTATACGTAGAGAATGAGATCCGAAATCTGCAGCACAAAATGAAAAACAGGGATGGATAGAGGGAATTTAATGTAAAACACAAATCAAAGGGATATATGGAGGATTTAAGCCCTGGCATCTCAAACAAAATAAATTTCATAGAAGGGATTAAGAGTTACAATGTTATACCACGGATGATTGTGCATAGTGGCAGGTCACCATGGAAACGTATGGACTGGAGTATCTTCATGCATCAGAGCAGGATATTCATCATTGTACTCAAAATCCGATCTTTAAATTAAATGATTTCTACAAATTTTCTCTCAATTTTTTTTATGTAAAGGTTTTTTTTTTTTTTAAATGATGCTTCAAAGTTTGTTAGAGGGTTACATCTATTCCGAGAATGTTAACACTTATTATTCCAGGAGATTTAAGGTAGGGCCAGAATTAAAATCATTAAAGTAGGCTCTCAAGGAGTGAGTGTCAGAAAGTGAGTGTCACAAAGTCAGATTTGAACCAGGTAAGGAGAATACCAACATTCCTCCCAACCACCCTATCTACACTCAATTGAATTTTTTTTACACATATCCAATTTCACCTTAAATGGTAAATATATAAAATATACATCATTAACATTAACGATTGGAAATATTTAATACCAGCCTAGATCCAAATCCTAAGGCTCTATCAATCGCCGAGAGGGATCAAATCTCCCGAGGTGCAAACCTCTCCTCGAAAAGCTCCTTCAGTGCAATACCTGAGAAGAGGTTTGCACCTCACGAGATTTGATCCCTCTCGGCGCTTGATAGAGCCTTAGGATTTGGATCTAGGGTGGTTTCAGTCGTGGGTGGTGACACAAAACAGGAGTTTGATCAGCATGGTAAGGAACAGGTTAAGTTGAAAACATAGATACAAGTACCATCATAATGTAAGTAATAAGTATTAAGGATTGAGTAAATTGTTAAAGTGAAAAATAGAGACAATAATTTTGCAAGGATTAAATAAATGAATATATGGTTCACATTGTGATCATTCTCAATCTATTTTCTTCATCTTTTCTTATCTTCACACCTGGTAGTTTTGACATCTTCTCATATCGATCATATGAGAATGGAGGTTGAAATTGTAGACCTGCCAATTCTTTAACTCAAGATATCGTTGTAAATGTCATACCCTGCCTCTCTTGCTTTCCAATACTAATAGTAGCTTTGTCAAACTTTCTTTTTCGAAGTTCTTTTTGTCGAAGTGCATTTTGTTTTTTTCGTTCTTCTGTTCTCATTTTATTGAGATATCGTTTAAACTCTCTGTCTCGTTCTTTTGGGGTAATTTCTTTAGATGGTACCGCGATATTAGCGTCCATCTCAATCACCATATCATGTTCTACATTTTGATTTATTTGTTGTTCTGCAAATTGATTTCCTTGTTCTTCCAGATGCTTCAACTTTTTCACACGATTTGCCCTTCTTCGTTCAGTGTCTTGTTTTTTTTGTTCCTCTTGTTCTTCTGCTGTAATTTTGTTTAACTTTCTTTTTCAATATTCTTTCTGTTGATCTGCGTTTCGTTTTCTTCGTTCTTCTCGTTCTTCTACTGTCATTTCATACACCTTTCGTCTCACCTCTTTTGCTTTTCGTTTCAAGTCTTCTTGACGTTCTTTTGTTGTCATTTCTTTACATGGTACTGCGATATTAGCGTCCATCTCAATCGCCATATCATGTTCTACATTTTGATTTATTTGTTGTTCTGCAAATTGATTTCCTTGTTCTTCCAGATGCTTCAACTTTTTCTCACAATTCGCCCTTCGTCGTTGAGTTTCTTGTTCTTTTGTTCCTCTTGTTCTTCTGCTGTCATTTTGTTTAACTTTCTTTTTCGATATTCTTTCTGTCGATCTATGTTTCGTTTTCTCCGTTCTTCTCGTTCTTCTGCTGTCATTTCATACACCTTTCGTCTCACCTCTTCTGCTTTTCATTTCAAGTCTTCTTGATGTTCTTTTGTTGTCATTTCTTTACATGGTACTGCGATATTAGCGTCCATCTCAATCGCCATATCCTGTTCTACATTTTGATTTATTTGTTGTTCTGTGATATTAGCATCCATCTCAATCGCCATATCATGTTCTACATTTTGATTTATTTGTTGTTCTGCAAATTGATTTCCTTGTTCTTCCAGATGCTTCAACTTTTTATCACGATTCACCCTTCGTCGTTCAGTGTCTTGTTTTTTTTGTTCCTCTTGTTCTTCTGCTGTCAATTTGTTTAACTTTCTTTTTTGATATTCTTTTTGTCGATTTGCGTTTCATTTTCTTTGGTTTTTTCGTTCTTCTGTTGTCATTTCATACACCTTTTGTCTCACGTCTTCTGCTTTTCGTTTCAAGTCTTCTTGCCGTTCTTTTGCTGTTATTTCGTTAGATTTTTGTTGTTCTCTCGTTTGTCTCATAGCATCTTCCGCATGTAGATCTTCCATTTCTAGTGTTGAATCTATATAAAAAATGTCAATGATTAACATATACCCTGAAATTAATGCAAATTTATTATCCACAATGAAATCAATGCTTGACACTGAAAACTATGCAATTTAAAAAAATAATACATGGAAATCTATGCAAGTGTAAATTTCAATATAGTTTAAAAATTCAAAATATTTTCCCCCAAAAAAGGTGCTTTGAGAGGATCGAACCTTGGAGCTCACACCCATTATCCCCACACCCTTGACATTCAAATCTATACAAGTGTAAAATTCAGTATAGTTTAAAAATTGAATATATTTTTCAAATAAATAAGTGGTTTGGGAGGATCAAACCTTGGACCTCACATCCATTATCCCCACACCCTTAGCACTATACCACAGGTACTTCTTATTATAAATAGTATAAAAATTCTATATAAACTTGAAAATGGGGGAAGGGTGGATCAATACGATTTGACACCGTGACCTATCTATAACCACCACAATGTGTTACCAATGGGATACACCCAAGATGCATTCATTTTAATGTAAAACTAAATATATATATTAAATCTAACTAAGTTTAACATATATATTTTAATTTTAAATTTAATATATATTTATTTTTAAATCTAAATCTAAAACTAATTATATATATTTAAATCTAACTAAATTAAATATATATATTATAATTTTAAATTTAATGTATATTTAATTTTTCATCTAAAACTAAAACTAAAACTAAATTATTTTAATGTATATTTAATATTTATGGATATTAAATATAATTAAATTAAATTTATATATTATATAATTTCAAATTTAAAAAATGAAACACAAAACTATATTAAATTGATACAGTGTAAAATTAAATTATATAGTTTAAAACGATATTAAAACTATATTGGTGCAGGCGGCGGCAGTGGTGGGCGGGAGCAGAGGACGATGGCGGTGGCGGGAGGGTGGACTCTAGGGAGGAAGGAGGCGAGGGGATCGTGCAGGTGGGAGGGTGGACGCGCTGGAGGTGAAGGGGATGGTGCAGGCGGGAGGGTGGACGCGGGGGAGGGGAGGAGATGGTGCAGGAGGGAGGGAGGATGCGCGGGAGGGGAGGAGATGGTGGTGGACATGCGGGAGGTGAAGGGGATGGTGCAGGCGAGAGGGTGGACGTGCGACAGGGGAGGAGATGGTGCAGGCAAGAGGGAGGACGTGCGGGAGGGGAGGAGATCATGGTGGACGCGAGGGAGGAAGGAGGCAAGGGGATGGATGGGGAGGGAGATGGTGGGAGGGGAGAAGAATGGTGCAGGTGGGAGGGTGGACGCGCGTGAGGGGAGGAGACTGGTGCAGGCGAGAGGGTGGAGGCGAGGGAGGAAGGTGGTGAGGGGATGGATGGCTCTACAGCCCAGTATGAGGGAGGAAACGTGGAGCTACGTAGGGAGGGAGGAGGGGAGGAGGATGGGGAGGTCTGCAAATGGAGGATGGACAATGGAGGCGGTGCAGGTGAATATCGAAACTTTTATTAGTTGTTAGTGTATTAAATATTCTAAGTAGATTACCTTATGTTTGTTACTTTGATCACCGATCCACTTCTCTTTGCTGCTTCTCTTTGCCGCTTGGTTTAGAATTTTTTTTATGTTGTTTTTTGTTTATATAGACTTTGATTTCAATCGTCTTTTTTCAATCCAAAATACAAGTCCTTTTTTAATGGGTGACAAAATATTAATTATTTTTTTAGTTTTTAGTTTTTACGTTTTATTAGGTGTAACGCTACATGTAACGGGACACATACAAGTTACATTAGATCTCCCTCATATTATCATTTTTTACATTTTATGTTTTATTATGTATAACGCTACATGTAACGGGACACATGTAACGAGACACATACACGTTACAAGATCTCCCTCATATTGAGCTGTAGAGCGCCTCTCGACGCAATAAATTATTATTTAATAAATTTATATTATTTTATATAATCTTTTAAATATTATTTATAAGTATAGACTTCATATTTGATCCTTGACATGCACTCATTATTAACTACTACTAAAGCTATATGGTCTACGAAAAATATTTGCTAATAAGTATAAGAATTCAAAGAATGATTAAATTTGATGATGTAGCATACTTGCTTCCACAAAGTGGAATTTGACCTACTTACATGCACAACATTATGACAAGTATAAGCATGAACCATAATTCCACTATGGCAATCCTCACCTAATGATTTGCTCATTATACATTGTTCGATCCATTATTCCCATAATGTGATCTATAGGTTTATGGAGATTTAAAGATATGTTAGAACTAATATGCAAAGAGAGGTTGTTGAAGCATGGTGGATTTATTCGTGAGGAGCAATGGGTTCGAGTAATAAAATTATATTAAGGTAACTTTATGATGTATTGGCTAAATATGTGTTGCACCAAGAAATATGATATTAAATGATTTTGCAACTTATGCATATATAAGTAGATTAAAGCTCATTTCATGTCTTTTAAATGTTACTTCAAAGGTTTTGTTTTGTATTAATGGGTAAGGTTTAGTTCAAGAAATAATTAAATGTTCTCAATACCCATACACATATAAGCAGATCAAATCCCACTCCATGTCCTTTAATTTTAAGCCAAATAGGTTGGCTCATTGTGAGGAGCGAGGACTTTTTCATTACTTGGTAAGTTTCAATTCATGTGAGGGTTGTTCTTAGATCCATAGGATCACCTTGACGTAGTGGTTGAATGTGTGGTTGCATCTAGGAAAATTGTATTAAATAATCTTGCAACCCATACACACATAAGTGAATCAAAGCCCACCCCCATGTCCTTCAAAGTTTAATCCCAAAAGGGTTGGATCTATTGGTGAGGAGATAGGTTTTTTTAATTGGTGGACAATGTTTAATTCCCATGAGTGTTGTTCTTGGAGCCATGGAGTCACCTTGAGGTAGTGGTAAAATGTGGTTGTACCTAAAGAAATTATATTAATTGATCTTGTGATAGTTGCATACATATGTGGATCAAATCCAACCCATATGTCCTTCAAACTCAAAATTAATTTTCTTTTAATAGTTCTAATGAACAAAGCCCCAAACTCAGGGTCCAGGTATAAGCATTCTATACAAAAATGAAAAAATAAAATATTTCTCATTTGTTGATCCAGTGCCTTTATGCCACTCATCTTTAGAAGGAGATAAAGCAACTGACTAACATTCAAAATGTTTGAAAACAAGAGTATGTGGAAACAAGTTTGAAGTAATGATTTTTTAAAAAAGAATTAAAAGTGTTCAATGCATTGCCATGTCTCAATATTTGGGGAATCTGGCATACTAGAAATTCACAAAATTTTGAAGATATGAACATATTTATCTATGAAGTTTCAAATATTAGTGTCTTAGTGAAATAAAGGGTTCCACATGTTTTGGAGGAATTGTCAATTGATAAAGATGTCAAAATATAAGAGCTTTTTCAATGGATTAGGACAAAGGTCTCCTAAATTCAATAGTGATAGGGGTCTTCTTTACATATCAACCAACCATTATTTTATTTTATGTTTAAGGATAGTCTTGGTTTTGGTTCCAACGACTATGTAAAATTATGGCATTGAAGGTATTATCTCTACCCAAAGATAGACATGAATTGTGCAAATTCAGATTTTAAGTGACTCATATGTAGTTGTTAAGTAGATGAAAGAAATTAGTCATAACATTTTCCTTGATCCTTTGGGTGCTTAGTAGAAGATAGTGATATTGAGATTCGCTCTCAAGTATAGTTAATGACTTCAAGGATTAAAGTTTTATTTAAACAAAGGATCCAGGAGAATTTATCAATTGATAAGTTAAAATCTCGAGGCTTTTTCAACGAAGTAAAACAAGGTTATTTTAAAATTAGTAGTGATGTAAGTCTCGTTTACATCTCAAATGCCCATTATTTGAAGTTTAAGGTTGGTCTTGGTTTAGGCTACAACAACTATACAAATATGATGGCATTGAAGCTATCATCTCTATCAAAAAATAGACATATGGTGCAAATTCAATTTTTTGGTAACTCATATTTAGTTATCAATTAGATTAAAAGTAGTCATGACATTTTAGTGAAATCTTTGCGTTCTCAATATATAATAATAATAATTATAGATTCATTTGATTTTGTTTCCTTTTCGCACTTTTAGAAATAATTAAATGAAGATGTTAATAAGCTACCAAAAGAAGGTTAACCAATTGCACAAAGATGATGAAATGTGGAAGAAATCTCACATGGATTTATTTTCTCTTCTTTGAAAAGTATTTGATTGATACTTTTTCTTTAATTTAATTTGTTATGTTTTTAGATTTAGCATTAATCATGTTATATTGGTTTTACCAATAAAAGAGTTATATATGATAATATTGAATTATATAAAACTATTGTAGGACTTTCAAAGTTAACATGGTTTGTTTATATGTGAGCATGTTTAAATCAAGTAATGCATGGATTGTTTAGAGTAAGTCCTAAATAATATAATTTTCATTTTTGTTTCTAATTAAAGTTATAAATTCTTTTGGAAAAACAATTAAAATTAAATATATTATAATTAAATATTTATTATTTAAAAGAATTATAAATTTTTTATATTTAAATTTAAATATTTTTACATTTCTAATTAATATAAATGATAAATTTATTTTAAAATATAATTTATTTTTCTAAAATTTATAGCTTTTCAAAATAAAAATAAAAATATTTTATTTAATTATTTATATCGGTTATTAGTCTTCTTGTTTGGTAACAATGAAATTGATATGTCATCATTAGTTTGCTTATATTGGGAATTACTTGTGATCATAAAAATATTAATCCAATTTTTGGGATCATTTTCACTTTTCTCTAAACCTATTGTTGGGAGTTCAATTTCCAAAATGTATAAGAAATAAAGAACATCAAAACTAGACATTCAAATCCAAATTAATATAAATTTTGTAATTTAAAAATGGATGATATATTTATTTATTTTTCGAGTAAGAATAGTAGTATCATTTTATCAACTAAAAGCTGGAAAATTACTTCAGATTATTAAAACATATTCAACATTCGCATGCGAAATACTAAT
Organism: Larix kaempferi; assembly: GCA_027924585.1. NCBI lineage: Eukaryota > Viridiplantae > Streptophyta > Pinopsida > Pinales > Pinaceae > Larix > Larix kaempferi. Next base: position 1,881,502 of record BSBM01000414.1, on the reverse strand, counting down.
CTTTGATATTTCCTTAGTATTGATAACAAAAGAGAAATTAGGTTGGTTATCTAAAACCACATTCCTACTAGTATTCTTGCCCAAGGTTTTGACCTGAGAATTTTCTATGAAACTGCACATAACAAAAACATAAAAATACCTAAATAGACTAGGAAAAGAGTGCATCTACTTGGAAGGCATTTCCTCATCATTGTCGATGACCAATGACATGTTGGGGGGGATTCCCGACTGGAGAGAGCTTCTTTTTTTACTGTATCTCAATTCGCTTCACAACGATACACATTTTGCTCGCCATTATTTTGTTGATTGCACTTTGGTTTTTTAGAGAAGCCAACTTTTGTTTGAGATTTGCCATCTCTCCATTTTGTTACATCGCATCTCATTTCGAAAGAGATTTAATCACCCAATGCATAAAAAATGACCTTTCATATAACATGATCGTGTTCCTGTTGTTTTTATGATTTTGAATCCAATCATCCATTGCATTGTATATTGTGCCTGCTTGAAAGAACTCATGGATTGGATCCAGAGCTTGCATGTCCTGATTCTTCTTTTTCTCTTCATCATTTTCCTTTCTAGGGGTGGTGGGAAAATGGGGAGTGTGAGGAATGAAGTCCACTCCTAGACAATGGCTAAGGGAGTTGAGATTGGAGTCCAAAATTTTTGAGTTTGAATTCAAGTCTTCTAATATCCAAATCCCACCCACCTTGCATTCAGTCAATATCCATGTCGTTGTCCACTAGATTATGACCAAGGATAACCTTTTGTGTCCAGAACATCTCTAAGGAATGATCATAGAGGGATTTCCTTGAATGAAAATATCTTGATTCCAAGAACCAATTATCCAAAGCTTGAATTTTTTCTACCTCCTAAAATATTTTAGTTTTCTGCAAAAAAAAAATTTCGGGCACTCCATTTTCATCTTACAAGCATGAGGGATGGATTCTATGTAATTAATTGAAGTGAAATCCACCTGAAGTTTTTTTTTGGTACAAGTTTTTGAAGCTCATGGCCAAGTCATTTTCTTCCTTTCCCTATCACCATAATCAAGAGCTTGGTGATGCTATAATGATGTTTGTCATTGTTGGTTATTTTCCTCCTTATTTGAATAAGGGAAGTCTCTTATGCCTTCCACCCAGATAATGATGGTGATTTCCATAGAAGAGTATCCTTTCATGCTCCTTGTGATGACCATGATTAACCAATTGCTTTTGACTCAATTTATATCCAATTATTTCGTGCTAGCATTTAGTATCATCCTCCACATGAAGATAGCCTATATTTCCTGCTACATCCACTAGAGTATACGTAAGCCATTATGACCCTTCATTAAATGATGTTTCCATTAAACGTGTGCTCCGTATGGTATTGTCCTAACTCATTTCAACTGGAGGCCAATTGGTCCTTGGTGGTGTTCTGGATAGGGTCCTATCTGGCTTTGTCCCGGGGTGAGAGAGGGCTTCCTGAGTGGGACATGTACCATCACAACTAAGTTGACTGTTATTTTTTATACTTATTTAGCATAATAATATTAAACAATCGATCACTGAAATAAATACAAGCACAATGAACACAATATTTCTCTTGGGTAAACCACAAGGGAGAAAAACCCCGGAAAAACTTCCTCAATACAGAATTCACAAAGTACAAAGATAAAACCCCAAGACAAAATCAACATCTCTCCTTCTTGTGTGAGCTTCTCTCTCTCTCCTATGTGAACTTGTGTGAGTGAGATGAGTGAATACAAATGAGCAACTGATCGTCTATTTATATTCTTCCATTGAGGTGACTTTTCCCCAATTGGGTCGACTTGTCAAATACATAATATAATAATATTTTCTAGGTTTTTCTAGGCCAATACAATACCTAGGGTTTACATTGACTCTTTCAATGACTCTTATTCCATCAATGAAATCTCCCAAAGGAGGAATACAATAATACAATAGAAAAATACATTTAGAATATCTTATGTAGTGACATTTCTTTAACACTCCTTTTTAACTAGGAAGGTATTTTGCTAGAAACATCAACAGTTGCACAGCTGACTTGTGAATCTCTATATGTCAATAGCAATTTTTTGGATCATCATGTTTCTGGGGTATCATCTGCTAGAACATCCTCATCAGCATCGTCTGTTTGAATATCACCATCAACAACAACATCATCATCATCAACAACATCCTCTACTGGAACATCATCATCAGGAACATCCTTTGCTGGAACATCATCAGCAACATACTCTATCGGAATATCATCATCAACATCCTTTGCTGGAACACCATCTTCAACAACATCCTCTGCTTGAACATCATTAACAAAATCATTTGCTAGAACATCATCAACAACATCCTTTGTTGGAACATCATCATTAGAAACATCCTTTATTGGAACATCATCATGAACAACATCCTTTGTTGGAACGTCATCATCAACAACATCCTTTGTTGGAGCATCAACAACAACATCGTCTACTGGAACATCATCATCAACAACATACTTTGTTGGAACATCATCAACAACATCCTCTGCTGGAACATCATCATCAACAACATCCTTTGATGGATCATCATCATCATCATCAACATCCTCTACTATAACATCATAAGTAAACAAAGTAGTGGAACAACAATCATCAACCAACCATGAGTAAACAAAATAATGGAACATAATATCAATCATCAGTAAACAAAATACTGGAACAACAATGCCAATCAACAGTAAAAAAAATACTAGAACTCTATCAGTCATCCAATACTGATATTCAATCACCTCAGGACTGGCATCAGTCCCTTAAGGACTGGAACTCTATCATTCATCCAGTACTGATCTTGATTCACATCAGGATTGGAATCAGTCCCATAAAGGACTGGAACTTTATCAGTTAGCCAATACTGATCTTCAATCACCACAGGACTGGAATAAGTCCCCTAAGGATTGGAACTCTATCATTTAGCCAGTATTGATCTTCAGTCACCTCAATACTGGCATTAGTCCCCTAAGGACTTGAACTCTATTAGTCAACCACTACTGATCTTTAGTCACCTTAGGACTGGCATCAATACCATAAGGACTAGAACTCTATCAGTCATCCAATACTGATCTTCAGTCACCTCAGGACTGGAACACTATTAGTCAGCCAGTACTAATCTTTAGTCACCTCAGGACTGGCATCAGTCCCCTAAGGACTGGAACTCTATCATTCCACCAGTACTGATCTTTAGTCACCTTAGGACCGGCATCAATCACCTAAGGACTAGAATCTACTCCCTCTTTCGAGGGAGGGCCTTTTGGACCACACCAAGCTTGTCTCGAAAGTATTCAAACTTTATGCAAGATAGAGGCTGAGTCGACACATCAACAACTTGTTCCTCTGTAGGAACATACTTGAGCTTCACAGCTCCCTTCTGCACCATATTCTAGATATAGTGGAACTTTATATCGATGTGTTACGACCTATCGTGGAACATTAGATTCTATATCATCTTTATCTAACTCTGGTTGTCACATAGAATATCAGTCACATCTATCTCTACATTGAAAAATCCAGCCAACATCTTGCGAAGCCACACTGCTTCACTACAAGATGAACATATTGCTACGTATTCAGATTTTGTTTTGCTGAGAGAAACACATGGATGCTTTCTACCGAACCATGAGATCAGACCTGATCCCAAACTAAATCAACAACCTGAAGTGATTTTTCTATCTTCGACACTTCCAGCCCAATTCGAGTCTGTATATCCGTACATCCTGAAATCACTATTAGAAGCATATCTGAGTCCATTGTCTATCGTACCTTTTAGGTACCTCATCACATGTTTTGCTGCAATCAGGTGAACATTTATGGGCTCCACCATATACTGGCTCAAGGTGTTCACATCAAAACACATGTCTAGTCTGGTATTGGTCAAGTACATCAATGACCCAATAATCTATCTGTACATTGTGACATCTAATATATCTGATGAAGCATCATTTAGGAGCTTCAAATTTGTCACCATCGAAGTAGTCATGTCCTTACAATCCAACATCCCAAATATTTTTAGGATCTCAACTGTGTATTTTTCTTGACTCAGGAAAATCTCATCTGGAAACTGCCATGCTTCGAGACCTAGAAAATAGTGCATCATCCTAAGGTCTTTCATCTCGAATTCTGCAACAAGCTTCTTTTTACATTTAGTGATGGGATTTCCTTCTCCTGTCATAAAAAATCATCCACATACAATAGTAATATCATAGGTTCATTATTCATGATAATATAGTAAATATTTGAATATGCTTTACTCTTGGTAAATTCCAAGGTCATCAGGAAGCCATCAATTCTTCCATACCATGCTCTAGGTGCTTGCCTCAACCATTACAATGCTTTCTTCAATTTATATACATGTTTCTTTCTGTTTTCTATTTCGAATCCTTCTGGCTGTTCGATGTATACTTCTTCTTATATATTTCCATTTAGGAAAGTCGTCTTTACATCCATCTGATGTAACTTCCATTTCATCTTAGGTTCCAAGGCACGGATGGTTCTAATTGAGGTATATCTAGCCATAGGATCAAAAGTATCCTCATAATCAATTCCTTCCTTCTGAGAGAACCCCTGAGCTACGAACCTTGCCTTGTACTTTTCAATGCTTCCATCTGTTGAGTGTTTTGTTTCGAAGATCCATTTTGACGAAACAACTAACTTGTCCTTTGGTCTTGGTACCACTTCCCAAACATCATTCTTAATGATGGGATGGTTTTCTTCATTCATGGAATCCAACCAATCCTTCTTCTTTACTGCATCTTCAAAACATGTTGGTTCCTCTTCAACAAGGTTACATATCAAGGATACATAACTGGAGTATGGCCTTGGTCTCTTTCTTTATGTACTGGTTCCTTCTGGGGCAACATATATTCCTTCATATTGTATTAATTCTTGTTCCCAATCTAGTCTTCTCTTTCATGGATTTTCTTCACGAGGTGTCTCCTAAGGTATCTGAGGTTCTGTCATATCATGATATTCTAGAATAGGTTCTTCTTCAACATTTATTTTTGGTACATTATCAGCTTCTGTTACTCTGGGAGCTTCATGCTCCTCTTCATCCTCATGAGTCTTCTTAGACATGTTGAAAGTTGTTCCTTCATCAAATGTAACATCCCGAATGAGCTCAATCTAGAGGAATCCTGGGATGTAGATACAATAAGCTTTTGATTGCTCACTGTATCCCACAAATATTCCCTTCTTTCCTGAAGGTTCCAAATTCAATCTCTTCTCTTTTGGAATGTGAATAAATATTGGACATCCAAATATATTTAGATGATTGAATTCATGCTTCGTACTAGTGAACATCTCTTCTGGGGTCTTGTTTACAAGAGCACTGTGAGAGATCCTATTATGTACATAGACTGTAGATCTAGTTGCTTCATCCCATAGGTGCATGGGTATGTATTGGTCATGGATCATGGCCTTCACTGCTTCCACGATAATTCTACTCTGTCTTTCAGCTATACCATTCTATTGTGGATTATAGGGAATATAAATCTCCCTCTTAATCCCTGCTTATTTACATAAATATTTGAAAACACCTGAAGTGTATTCCCCTCCATTATTTGTCCTTAGTATCTTTATCTTTTTATCAGAGATGTTTTCTACAAGATCCTTATACTCTTTAAACTTTTCAAAAACTTCATTCTTATTCTTTAGACAATAAATCCATGTTTTGCGAGAGTAATCATCAATAAAAGAATCATAATACACATACCCGCTTAATGAAGTGGTGGACATAGCTCCACAGATGTTGGAATGAATAATGTCCAAAATACCTTTAGCTTTGCCATCACTGCTTGGAAATGGATTCTTTGTACTCTTTCCTTGAGCACATCCTTTGCATTCTCCTTCATGATCAACTTGGATTTCTGGTAATCCAGTCACCACCTTACTTACTATTTGTAAGGCTTCATAGTGTGCATGAGCTAGTCTTCTATGCCATAGTTCATTGTAATATCCCAACTTTTTTACTAACGTTGTTATGAAGTTATATCAGGCCATGGCCATAGCATATGTGATTTATTATTTTAGCATAACATTAGTATGTTTTGATTTATGCTTTCATGAGTTGATATATTGGGCATGGACCCCCTGATTGTTTCATTGTTGGATATATATATTGGGAAGGAAAGCCTGAATGAATAAACCATGTTGTATTATGAGAATTTGTTACAAATTATGATATACTGAGTTTTCCTCTTTTGTTACATTATATTGTGCAGAGCATTATTTATATGGCTGATTTTATAGTGTGTTGAGCGTGGACTCAGAAACACACGAATGACCTATATACTGGGCCTAAGCCCCAATGTATCTAGAAGACTCTTATTACGTACTGGGCTTAAGCCCCGAGGTGCGTTGAGTGTCGGGCATAAGCCCTGGAGCACTCCAAGCTTGAAAGAAATGATTACCAGATCCGAGGCCACTTAAATATCCTAGATGTGCCTCACAACCACATTCTAGATCTAGTGTTGAGTAGAGGCTCTGGAATTGCACTAGCGTAATGCCCATGTGAGAGTGTTGAGTGAAAAGGGTCTGAAGAGCACTCGGGGTTACTAGATCTCAAGTGTTGAGTCAGGAGGACTCTGAATAGCACTTATGTGTTTTATCACAATTATTCGACTTGATTAAATAAATCTTATCATCATCAATACTACGGGAACTACCATGTTAAAACGAGGGAATCTGACATGCAAAGGGAGAGACTAGAGGTGCCCTACCAGCTTACCGAAACCGTCCATAGAAGTGGACCCTTTCCCTAAAAAGAATTAAAAGAAGCATCATGTGAAACAAAATGCTTAAGGATCCCAAAGCTAAGTATTATTATTTAGGAGTTTCAATATATAATATTGTTATTTATTACATGTATACTTATACATAAGTGGGCTGCCACTTACTAATTATTAGTTATTAACATTTAGATAGAATTGTAATTCCTATATTTATACAAAGATTAAATATCAAAAACACCTTAATCAAACAAAGTGAGAAGTCTTCTAAAATAACTAGCAGTTAAGTAAACAAATACTATTTTTATAAATTAAATTATTTTAAAGAAACCAGTAATTTTCAACAGTCCTAATTCAAGATTGTCCTAACTAAGGAGGAAAGACCCCTAAGTTTGGGGGATCCTTTTTCTTTGGTATTATTATGCTAAGAATAACTATCTGCTCCAGGAAGTGAACTCTTCCTATAGATTTTTCAGATTTGGACTAGCTACATACCTAGGGCCTCTACTTCTCAGTTTGCATGTCAGAACCAGCTCGGGGGGATTCATACTAAACCAGGAACAGCTATAGAATCATGGTTGGGAGGAACATGGTAGTCCCAAAGTAATCCAATTCAAGATCGATTTTCAGGTCAGCTAAGAGTTCAGGAGTTTTTCATTAATTAATTAACTGAGTGTGCAGGTCATTATGAGCAGGAACAACCTACAGGGATCAACAGGACATTAATAGCTGGAACAAGCTACAGGGATCAACAAGTATGAAATATTTATAAGACCCTCTCACAATTTATATCTCTTTCATAAATACAATAGCAATGTTCTCAGTATCAGTTTTAAAACAAGATTTCCCAGAATCGAATGGCATTCCTAGCAGGACTAGCTAGCTAGTCTTTGCTAGTCATTTGTATTTCTTAAACTGATAGAATATATGAATCTTTGATTTAATTCAGCCGAAATCTTTTGTATTTATTTTCTCTTATCTAAACCCTTGTTTTAGATTGCAAACAAAATCATTTAGCTATTGAAATCAAACTCTTAACAGAAATCGATAGACATCATGTAAACCATTCGAAAGCCCAGTTATATAAACTTATAACAAAAACATACAGTCACAAATCCTGGTAGTTATCCTAAACATTTCCAATTCCAAAAAAACAAAGACTATTATATATATCCATTATTGATTTCAATAGTTTCTTTCCTTTCTTTTGAAACCATACACATGCCACATTTGAAATGCAGATAGTAGATAGGACAGAGAATCGCTACTTTCTCATACACACTCCTTTTGCCAAGGAAAAACACGCATATATTACACAAACCCTAGTACTCTGTCAAATCAAGAATTAATACCAACAAATATGCAGTACATCTAGATGGTGATTAAAGTGCTGGGAGACTACCAACGTAGATGCCATTGCAGACAGAGAACGAGGATCGAATCCCAGGAACTCCCTTAAATTAAAAACTCATCATGGTCTCCTACAGGACTCACGTATGGTCAACTTTTCAAAACAAATCTTCGTTCAAAACAATGCCCATTCATTTAACACAGATAACACATAAAATCGATATTCGTCTGCTCAAACCCTAGCTGCATTACCATAATAAAAGTACAGAAAACCCCACATTAATCTTCTACGTTTTCACAAGCATTTAATTAAGTTTCCAGAAGCATCATGGTACTAGCAAACTCAGGGAGTAAGCAAAGACAAAACCAATACCAAAATGCTAACTACGTTACAAGACAGGGATATAGAAAAGAACGTCTAAGTCTGTTCTTTCTACCAAGTAACACATCACATTACTTGAAGCAATAAATTAACTCAGGATAAACGTAGACCACAGTATTTTCTCATACATTGTTACTAGGCACAACTGTACGGGAGCCATATCCAAAACGACATCGCATTACATTTTTTATAGGATTTCGTAGAGCCGAGTAACAAGTAAGACCCAGCTGCTACATAGTTCTTTTACATCACAGTCCCAGTACTCATTCAACTATTAAAGTTACATTGAAACCCCATTTTGCCTGGGCTAGCTAGTAGGTGACTATTAGACTTCCCCAAAGTGAATCAGTAAGCCAAGGGCATACGGGAGCCTCACTCTAAAACCAGGCCAAATGCATACATACAACACTAGAGGTACGGGAGATAGGGCACGAGTGGGTAATCCAGAGTTACCATTTACCCTAGCCACACCCACATCACCTTGAATCTTCGCAGCTCCCATACCAAAGCATTATCACCTATCATAAACGACATACAATATCAGTTAGCTCAACCATGTGTTTTCAAATCGCAGGAGAAAGATAAAAATGTCATTTGCAAATATAGATTATTTCCTTACCTGTAAGAAGAAGGACCGCCTTACGCCATAGTCGAACTTAACTTTTACCAAGTGTGCTAACCACAAGCAGAGCTTGGGTCAGTACACCACACAGTCACCATACAACGAAGTGCAGAGCCAGAAATGGAGAATAAGTCGAATATAGGGATAACTAGCAGAAAACCCCAAATCTATCCAAACCCTCATTGATAGGCTGTTCTCCATATTCTTTAAAAGTGCATTAAAGATTATACCAACCTCTCTCTAAGTCGAGGTTCAATTCTTTGCAAAGTCTATAGTGAAATCGTGGATTCAACCACTCTTGTGTTAAATTACAAAAGGCTCGATTCTTATACAAAGACTATAGTAAAGTCATGACCCAACCCACATTTGGTTGAATTACAAGAAGCTATTAGTCGTGAACCCCACATTGGAAAACATTCAGGTGGAGAACCCCCATGGTAATGGGATACCCACTTTTTAATAACTTATCATGTACCCCGGTGAAATAGGACCAATAGTAAAATAGGAACCAACCCTTTAGAGATAGCACTCGCATATCGAATATACCTGCAAACACAGGAGTACAGATTGGAATTAGCATTATGCTAAGTAAGTCCAGAAACCACTATATTCACCCATACCTCCCAGCAACCCTGGCAAGGTATGTAATTACCTGTCTGGGAGTATTATAGAATCCCCATGTGAACAACATACCGTCATCAAAGGAGCTCATCACCTAAAGGTGACATTAGACATTCAAAATTTAATCACATGATTTCTTAAAATAGTAAGGAGGATATTTCTACCTTGTACTAACATTTACAATTAAAATTAAGACATGCCATCAAATTATGTTCCACATCGCTTCCGTAAATTTTGAACTCACGCATAGAAGAGACCATGTAAAACGAAAGTCTTAGGACTACAATTGTTTCATGCAAGTATGGATGTTTGTAATGATATTAGATTTAATTTATGAAGCTGTCTACTGTAAATTAATGATTATTGCAGGTATGAAAATTTTTAAATTTTCGCTATTTTTGGGACATTAGATTCATAGGGGATCATGGTACTGGTCACCATTGTTAGATTTGCATGATCGTTAATATTATAAAGTCCTCCTTCTTCTACTCCAAATATGACTGCATCATTGATAGTTTTCCCCTTTGTCCACATAAGAACTTCACCATCTACAAATGCAATTTTTAGACCTTTATTATCTAATGCTGAAAAATAGATAGAAGGCTCTTCTTCAAACCTAGAACATATAGCACTTCCTTCATGTTCATGGACTTTCCAGAGTCTAATTTGTAAGTGGCCTCTCCCATTCCTTTGATAGGAATTCGGTAGTCATCTCCAAGATTTACTTTGTTTGGAGAATATTTTTGCATGATATGTACAAGGGATTCTTTGAATCCCGTCATATGTTTTGAGGCTCCACTGTCCACTAGCCAAGTATCATGCCCATGAGATATTGAACAAGTGAGTGCTGATATTAGCACATACTCTTCACTAGAGTCTTCATCTTCTTTGGTTTTGTATTCATCATCATACTCACTATCTTCTGTTGCATGAGCATGAAATATCTTCTTTTGCCTCTTAGGTTGTCCATATTTGGATGGACAATTTCTTGCTAGGTGTCTTGTCTTGTGACAAGAGTAACATTTAAGTAAGGAGATCTCTCTCTTGAATCTCTTGTTCCTTTTAGGTCTTTAATATATCCTGGGAGAGTGATCACGGGTACACACTTCACTCTTCCTTTTCCTTCCACCTTTGGAATGGGTTGCCAAAACTTGGTCTTCATTGTCATTTAGTTTCTCCTCTCTTAGTGCTATTCTTTCTTCCTCCTGCACACACTCTTCCCATAGTTTTCTGAAATGGATCAATTTCTTCCTAGCACATACTCCACGAACAAAGGCTTCACAATCTCTAGGGAGACCATTCAGAGTGGTCATCACAACTTCAACATGTTCTACCATGTCTCCAATAGCTTATAATTGTTCTTTTATCTAGGATACTATAGAGAAGTATGAGTGCATAGTCTTAGACTTCAGTACCTTTACACCCTTGAGTTGATTTCTCAAGCTCATCTTCCTATTAATGTTCTTCCTTTTAAATAAGCTGGTCAAAGCATCAAACATCTCTTTCGGGGTGTTCATTGAGGATACTTGAGGGATCAAATGATATTTGATAGAATCAGCTATGATCTTCTTAGCTTTGATCATATTCTTTTTGTGTAATTCTTTGGCCTCATATCCCTCTGGTTCTGTAAGTCCCTCCTTTATAAAACCGTCTGGGTTATGTTCTTCATGAATGAGGATGACTCTATATTTCCATTCCCTGAATTTCTCACCTCCTTCAAGATTCTCATCAAGCTTGGAATTGAATGTCATTTTGATAAAATGAGAACCTCAAATGGAAATATAATAGTTTCTCTGGGCTATAGTGGGGGACCCAAAAATGAAATTCTCAGATTTGAATTCTGCCTCGTCAGAAAGATGCACCTAGTGAGTCGAGTTATATGCACCCTCTTTTTCAGCTGATTCATGGAGAGAGATCCTAGAATAAGAAGCCCTAGTTTCTACAGTTGCAGAGGCTGCACAATGTTTTCTTGCACGCCTACTTTGATCCCGTGTTATTTTTTCTACTTGTTTAGCATAATAAGATTAAAAATCTAACACTGAAAGAAATACAAGCACAACAAGCAAAATGGACACAATATTTCTCTCGGGAAAACCACAAGGGAAAAAAACCCCGGCAAAACTTTCTCAATATAGAATTCACAAAGTACAAAGATAAAACCCCAAGACAAAATTATCTTCTCTCCTTCTGGTGTGGGCTTCTCTCTCTCTCTCTCTCCCCTATGCGTACTCGTGTGATCGAGATGAGTGAATACAAATGAGCAACTCATCCTCTATTTATATTCTTCCATTGAGGTGACTTTTCCCGAACTGGGCCGACTTCTCCTAACTAACCGGGTCGACTATTCAAATACATAATATAATAATCTTTTATGGGTTCTTCTAGGCCGACACAATACCAAGGGTTTACATTTACTCTTTCAATGACTCTTATTACATCAATGACATTTATTGAAGGAGGAATACAATAATATAATAGACAAATACATTTAGAATATCTTCTGAAGTTACATTTCTTTAACACCGATGTGGGCAGTAGAAGGTGTCCTGGAGGTCCATATCGACTTACCATTGGCAATCTTGCATAAAGGGTTCCTCATCTAAGTAGTTCATCACGTCATCCAAAATTCTACTTCCGAGGGAGACCCCTATGTTGCATGTCAATCCACTAATTTTTTGGTTGTTCTTCAAACATGGAGTGGAATAAGGGCTTGAATTTTGGGAATGGTTAGGGCTAAGTCGTGGGAATAATCCTCCAATCTCCAATTATGGATCAGTTTTTTGATTGGAATGTCATTTTGAAGTTTGACCATCAATATGACTAGGATTTGCGAGTCTCCTTTGATAATGGATTTATTATAGTTGTTCTTGGCCACTATATTTACCCCATGTAGGAGATTCACAAGCTCATCTACATTGTCGCTGTTGATTCCTATATACCCTACAAAAACTCTTTTCATAGCTCATGTGTTGTCTCTGAGGACTCCTCCATAACCTCCTTGTCCTAGGTTAACTTTGGAGGCCCCATCAAAGTTGTTTTAGATGAAACCTTTAGAACGAGGGTTCTAAGAGGAAGGGTTGAGGACTCTCAATCTGATAGGGGTAGAGGTAGTGAAGGATTGAGGAATGTTGAGATCCCATGCCTAAAATACTATAGCTTCCTGGGAATTAAGATACCTCTCTAGTTGATCAATCCAATACCAAATTCGAAGATTATTCTGTATGTTAGACTCGATCTTCTTCCAAATGCACCTGGGAGGATGAGATTCATATTTAAAAATCCTTTGATTATCGTCCTTCCATATTTCCCAAAGGATAAATCCTGGGAAGATATGTCAAAGATGGTTGAGCAAAGGGCTAGCGAAGGGAAACTCCCTCCAGTTTATAAGGGTTGAGTTTAAATTAGATCTATCCTTTCCAGAGGTTCAAAATAAGGTAGCTCCTTTATCCCATAAATCTAAAAGTGAAGGGGTAGGAGTTGAAGAGATGTTCCTTATTCTCTGGATATATATTGCAAAGAAGCCCCTTTTGAGTAATTTTTCCCATGTGAGGGTTCTTTTGCAAGCCAGAGGCCACAGGAATGTATATATTTTAGGCCATAGATTCATGGTCCAGATGCGATACCAGATGGAATCTTTTGGGGAATTCCACATTCCCTGCCACAATAACATAACCTTCTTTGATGGTATAGCTTCCTTTCGGTTTGCGGCACCACCAGATCTAGTCCTTGTCATGCTTGGTTTTAATCCTTATGTTCTAATGTTTGAAGCTTATATTAGAAACATAGATTTGGGGTAGTTGAGTTGGAAATCTCTCCATAGGCATCCATTGTCTTCATTCTTCCTTCATTCTTTCATTGATCCAACAATGGCGAAATTGATATAAGTTTTGAGCTTTTACTGCTTATTGATAATCTTGATTAGGGAAGTATTGTTCCATTTTTAAATCTTGTCTCCAGGATATTCCTAGAAGAGGGTTGTTACATACATAAATATATAATATTAATATTAATAAATAATAAATAGAATATAAATAATTTATTATTAAATCTAAATGATGTGACCTTACATTTGAAAAGGCACAATGGTATGTATAAAAAGCCCACCTATTGTAATATATTATAACATATTTACTTAATCTATTATGGAATATATTTGGTTGACTTATTCATTTGGATAGCCTTTTTGTGTATGTGAACTAGACTCGGTCCATCACATTTGGTATCAAAGTTGTTCGTTTGGGCTGTGGTCTATCATTGCTTATGGCATATATATTTTGGAGGCTTGTGGCTCATTTCTAATCTTGGATGGTGGCTAATATTTAAAAAAACATAAATTAAAGAAATTAAAAATAAAATAAAATAAAATAAAAAGAAAGTAAAAAGAAAAGAAAAGAAAGTTAAAAAAAAATAAAAAATAAAAAATAAAAGAAGAAAAGAAAACCATGGCTTTTATAAAGAGATCATTAAAGTTTAATTAATATTTTTTTCTTATTCAAATTTATTCAAGTTATTGAAGGGTTATTTTCAAGGAAAAAGAATATTAAATAATTTATAACTCAGACCCTGATTAAGTTGAGTTTATTCTTAAATTCTCTTTAATATAAAGGTAAATCTATAAGTGCATAAAAAGTCTTAAGGTATCAAGAATCAAGATAATATTGTGTACAATAATAAAAGACGAATAGGGAAGTGTACGAAGGAATATTAAAAGAATATTAGTGGATGTGCATCATAAAAAATGGAGTCTTGTGGTGAAAAACAAGGAAGATTCCCTATAACTTCAAGAGTTTATGCTTCAGTATTATTTAGAATAGAAGGAACAATTGAAGGGAATGATATTACTATTTATATTTCTCCCGTGGATGAAATAATTATATTAGAGTTGAATTCGTTAACAAGTTAGTGATTTCCAAGTCAAATATAGGAGAAACAATATTAGACTTATGGGATAAGAAACAATATGAAGCAAGCGATTTACAAGTGAATATTGGAGATTATAACTTCATATCACAATTTGTTGTTATATCCTTGTGGAGCAATGACAATGACCTAATTTTGGGATTAACTTCAAGGATGGAAACATTGGAGACTTTTATCTTAAACATCGAAAATAATTTTCTAGCATTTTCTTACAAGAAGAAGAAAATCACATTACAGGACGTTAAAATGAAGTTAAATTCAGAAGCCACATAATCTGAGCACTTCAAATATTTATCAAAGGTGATTTCCCATGAAAATTAGAAGTCAATGCAGAGGTCATAAAAATAATTTGACAAAGTTGTCATGGATAAAGATGAAGAGATCTCTCGTCTAAGAGATCATAATAAAAAAATGCTTCTTCAAATCAAGAATAAAAAGGATAAAACATAGTGCAATCAAAAGTTAGAAGAGGAGAACCAAAACCTCCATAAATAATTATCAGGAAAAGATGAAGAAAATTCCTTCCTCAAAGAAGGTTAAATGGGAATTGATAGAACATATAAAAAATTTAAGAGAAGGAGAGAAAGAGAATCAAGATACTCAAAATGAAGCTAACTAGTCAGACTATAAGGAAGAACTCTTATGCTTAAGGCGACATAATCATGTTGATGCATATGTAACTTCGGAATGTATTTAATATATGTATATTGTATCCCTATAGAGATGTTATTATTCCTCTATAAGGATGTGTTTGTATTCCTATAGAGATGTTATTACTCCTCTATACGGAAGTGTCGTCATTTACATTGTAAGTGTCATAACTTATACTTGATGGGTTATTAGACCACCTTGATGGGGTCAGCCTTGTATAAGTCATGTGGGTAAAAGGGTTATTAGACCACCCTAGTGGGGGTCCGCCCTGTCAGCATTATGTTATGTGGTTAAGTTAAGGTTGACCTAGTAAAGGTTATTAGGCAAGTCAATTCATGTATAAATAGAGTGCGGGAGGCACTCTATTTGATCATTCTATTATTCACTCACACACTCATTGGAGAGTGGCACACATGTGAGGAAGGAGGAGTAGCTGATAGGAGAAGACTATCTCTTATTCTTGGGTTGTATCATTTCTCTATCTATCTCTGAGGAAGTTGCGGGGTTTTTCACCTTCTTGGTTTTCCCCGGTGAAACTCTGTGTCTCTCGTGTGCTTGCATTATTGTGTCCATGAATGATATGCTATAGATATGCTGTACATGTTATTCTCTCAGTTAAGGTCCTATATCAGATTGAAATTCTAAAAAATTAGCATGGTATCAGAGCTAGCCTGAAAGAAGGCATGGTATGGCATTTATGACACTTGTTGCACTTGAGAAGCTAGGGCTTGATATAGAAAAAACCAGTAATCGTAGCACTTTCACTATAAATCCATTTTGGAGAAGTTTCAGGATCTGAAACTTTTACAGGTCGAAGATAAGATCCCAATGTACCTTGTGTCTAAAGCAAAAATTCCAGTTCGTTGTAATTTTTGTTTTATGATTTGTACAATCTAGGGTTGCTGCCTCTTCCAGATCTTAGTCATAAATAGGTGACCTAGGAAAAACGGTCACAACTTATGCTAGGAAGATCCAAATTAAATTTCATAAAAAGTAACAGGTAGGGAACGAACTATAGTTTCTCAGATAAGGTTTTCAGAGGCCGAAGTTGAACTAGTGACACGTGGCATGACATACAAGTTCTCTCTCTTGTTTTATCCCATAAACAGGTCACATTGTGACACTTGGCATAACTCTTTCTCAGAGAATCCAATTGAGGTTAGACCTATGGGGTTGAAAATATGATAGGTCAGGATACCACAGGTCGTAGTTTCAGACCCTATGGATTCACAATTTCAAAGTTACACTAGAAACAATTAGGTGCATATTTCTGTGAAAACAGAATTGGATTTTGAGCACCTTCATTCATGGCACCGAGAATTTAAGGTTTCGGAGAATGTTGGAATTTTTTGTATTAGAGACCATGGCTGGATGCTCCTCATTAAAATCAAAATTTAGAGACCAAGATCAAATTTTTTGGTTGGACAGAAGGTCGAGCTTGATCAAACCCTAGTTCAAGACTTTGATAAAAAAAGGTGAAAAATTAGGGCTTCTGCAAAAATGAGAATTTTTGAAATCTGTGACCATAGCTGGAAGCTCCTTGGAAAAATCAAATTTTAGAGCTTTGGATCAAACTATTTGGTTGGGCGAAGCTCCGG
This sequence comes from Larix kaempferi, assembly GCA_027924585.1. NCBI lineage: Eukaryota > Viridiplantae > Streptophyta > Pinopsida > Pinales > Pinaceae > Larix > Larix kaempferi. The sequence goes on along the minus strand of BSBM01000414.1, from coordinate 1,864,599 downwards.
GAATCTCAAACCCTAATTCAGGGTTCTCTGAGTGAATCTCGAAGATTGAAAAGCAAATTTGAGGGGTGAAACTTTGCAGTTTTCAAATTTTGAGTATATTAGGTTGATCAACTCATCAAGGTGCATCTTTATATCCTTTCAGAAGTTTGAAATTCAAAGTTTTAATTTTAAGGGTTTCCCTGACAAACCCTAATCCAGCTCCAGATCCAGTTTCTGCAAATCAAGTGGATTGGGCTAATCCTAGAAGAGAATGGATTGGTCACCTGCATAAGTGGAGAAGTTCCTATTTTAGAGGGAGATGAGGCTAAGGCCTTACATAAGAATATTACAGGCAAACTCGACAAGTATGACTTACGGGTATGATTAAGGTTATGATATGTTTGCCTTCATTAAGATTAGTACAATCTTGATTAATTTTACACTTGTCATATCACCTTAATAAAATTATGAATGCAGATATTAATTGATTAGGGTTTTGACACTTATGATTGTACTACTGCATTGTGGTGTTGTATGAGGTTGATGTTGTCCGCTAACATGAAAGGTACATCAAGAAATACAAATCATGTTCTAGTTCAAGAACATATGACCATGGTGACATGAAGACAAAGATTCATCCATTGTCATGGATCACATAGAAGCTCCACTTATGAGGAATGTATAATTTTGTTCTACAATGGTTAACTTATGAGATATGCAGGTCACTAGCACAAGTCATTGAAGAAAACAAGAAGACATCATAACTAGATAACACATTAATCCAGGTATGTTTTTCCTATATCAAGTTAGAATCCTACCCTATGTTAGGATCTTATACTTTTGTACATGATCATTCATGAAGTTATAAGTTTCAGTAATCATGAGCTTATGCATATTATGTTTCTTACTTTAATCGATGATATGACTAACCAGAAGAGTCCTATGGTCAAATAAGAATTTGCATGAGTAAAGGAAGTACTCCCTGATACCTTGAATACTAATGCTTATTATCTGTGTTTGAAATGATCATGACTATACATGTTTAATATTATTTTGTTTTGATAGTATTGAGATTATACTAATGAATGTATGATTATGTATGAGATCTTGAGGATGACACAAGGATGATACTAGTGTACACTTAAGCATGCATAGTGATCGAGGATGGATATAAGTTCAAGGACAAGTAATCCAAGAAGCAAAGATCAAGAGGGAGCACACTCTAGTAGTTCCTGCAAGGAAACAAAGATTAAGAGGGAGTCCACCTAACAAACAAAAAAATATAAGTATTTGAACTGTCATTTCTTATTTGATTGTTTAAATAATACTGTTCAAAGATGTATATACTTATGTTCCTAGAGTTAGGTTGTGTATTATGCATATTAGAATAATTGCACTAATGAACAGTATTCTACTAACATACATGTAATGGGTAGGTGGCCTATGGCACTGTACAACATTCCATTGCTACTTATCTAGAATGCAAACTCTTTGTTGACATGTTGGGAGTTGTGCACACTCTTAACAATGTTCTGGTAGAAATTGGAAGGCATCTAGAAAGTTACAGGATATGGATAAATGTTGTATTGAAGCATTGGCTAAGATAATTGCATGACTGCATGACATATGTTGTTATGCGTAGTATTTTTTTATGAAAACTATGAGAAGTTTCTAATCATGTAATTGAATTTGACTTGTAGGAAAGATCGTGTACAACCACCTACAAAAGAAGGACTACAACATTTGTTCAGCAACAAAGCTATCTATTGAAGAATCAAAAGTTCCCAGGATTCGCGATGTAGTAATGGAAGAATGCCATGATTGAGGAATACCAGTCAATCATGAAGAATGATGTTTGGGATGCGGTCCCAAGACCTGAAGGGAAGTCTGTTGTGACTTCCAAGTGGATCTATAAGATCAAGCATGCTGTAGATGGTAGCATAGAGAAATACAAAGCAAGGTTTATAGCTCGTGGCTTCTCCCAGAAAGAAGGATTGATTATGAAGAGACTTTTGCTCCTGTGGTCAGATATACTTCCATTAGATCAGTACTTGCTCTTGCTGCAGTGATGAAATGGAAGATACACCCGATGGATGTCAAGACAGCTTTCTTGAATGGTGTAGTTGAGGAGGAAGTGTATGTGGAGCAGCCACTCGGTTTTTAGACACATGATATAGGGACTCATGTGTGCAAACTGAAGAAAGCCCTGTATCGTTTGAAACATGCACCTAGGACTTGGTACAGCATGATAGACAAGTTTCTATCCCGTTTGGGATTTACAAAGAGTAAAGAGGATTCCAACCTTTACTACAAGGTTGAGGAAGGCAATCCAGTGATACTACTTTTGTATGTGGATGACCTATCTGTTACAGGTTAGTATAGATTGATTGTCGACACGAAGAGGAATATTGCTACCAAGTTCGAGATGAAGGACTTGGGGATGATGCACTATTTTCTAGGCATGGAGATGTGGCAGAGTGCAGATAGAATTTTCCTTGGACAAGGGAAGTATGCAGTAGAGATCCTGAAGGGTACAATGGATTATGGGCTCAAGTAAGATGCGAATCAAAAGTTTAACCTGCAAGGTTATTTTGATTCAGACTGGGCAGGAAGTGCCGTAGACAAAAAGAGCACATCTGGGTGCTGCTTTAGTATGGGATCAGGTGTGATCTCTTGCTTTAGTAGGAATCAGTCCTGCGTAGCACTGAGTACAGCCGAAGTAGATTATGTCGCAGCTTGTTTGGCTCGTTGTGAGGCAGTATGGCTTCGGAAGCTACTATCTAAGTTATTTGATCTCCCGTTGGAGGCTACTGGTATATTTTGTGACAACCAGAGTTGTGTAAAGCTGTCTAAGAACCCGGTGTTCCATGACAAGTCGAAGCACATTGAGATCAAATATCACTATATCAGGGATATGATGCAGAGAGGAGCAGTGAAGCTCCTGTATGTTGCGACGGATGAGTAGGTTGCGGATGTGTTGACGAAACCACTAGCCAGAGTGAAGTTTGAGTACTTCAGAGAGAGGCTTGTTTTTCTTTAGATTGACGACACTTCAAGGAAGAAGTGATGGACACATTTGCAGGAGCCATTCAAAGCATGGTGAGAGGAGGATCCTTCCCATGGCTGTGGATATAAGAATTGTGTGATGAGCATCAGGACGATGCTCCAGTTATTGCTCTATATCCATCATGTTGGATGCTAGATATGATCAGTTCGATCATATATATGTATATGCATCATGTTGGATGTTGGATATGATCAGTTGGATCATGTATTTGTATATGTATCAAGTGGATACATTGTATGATTTGGTGGATCATGTATGATGATATGTATTAGGTAGATACTATGTATGCATCAGGTGGATGCATTGTATGATCAGGATGATCATGGATGACGAGCTTCAGGATGTTGCTCCAGATGATATGCATCAGGATTATGTTATGATGATGATCAGGTTGATCATGTGATGATGTACATCAGGATGATGTATGGTGAGTATCAGGTTGATACTCTGTGGCCGTGGACAGGTTGTGCAAGGGTAGCATGTAATAAGTCCTGGAGATCTGGACAGGTTGTGCTAGTCACATAAAAGGCCTCAGATGCTCTTTAGAAATCTTGCTTGGCAAGACACTCTTTTAAGGTTTTGCTAGACCACATGTAATACGTCCTGGAGATCTGGACAGGTTGTGCTAGTCACGTAAAAGGCCTCAGATGCTCTTTAGAGATCTTGCTTGGCAAGACACTCGTTTAAGGTTTTGTGGGGACCACATGTAATAAGTCCTGGAGATATGGATAGGTTGTGCTAGTCACGTAAAAGGCCTCAGATGCTCTTTAGAGATCTTGCTTGGCAAGACACTCTTTTAAGGTTTTGTGGTAGGGGTCACATGTAATAATTCCTGGAGATCCGGACAAGTTGTGATAGACACATAAAAGGCCTCGGATTCTCTTTAGAGATCTTGTTGGGCAAGACACTCTTTTAAGGTTTTGTGACAGTCACATGTAAAATATCCTGGGATATCCGATAGGTTGAGTCGTGTGCTCGTAAAAGGCCTGGGATGCTATTTTGAGGTTTTGTTGATGCACGTAATAAGTCCTAAGGATTCCACAATATGGTTAGTGATGATGAAGACCTATAGGTTGTGGGCCTACATCCAGCATGAAAAAGGGCTGGCTCTGTAGAACTTCCTATGACGAGTAGATTGGATATTGATTAAGATAGCAGCAGCCGTGACGATGAGGATGATTTGATGATGATGATCCAGTGACAATGATCCAGAGAAGAAGACTTGTGCTAGAAGACCTGCGTCGAGAAATACCTTCCTAGTTAAGAGGGAGTGTTGATGTATATGTAACTTCAGAATGTATTTAATATATGTATATTGTATCCCTATAGAGATGTTATTATTCCTCTATACGGAAGTTTTTGCATTCCTATAGAGATGTTATTATTCCTCTATACAGAAGTGTCGTCATTTACATTGTAAGTGTCGTAACTTATACTTGACGGGTTATTAGACCACCTTGATGGGGTCGGCCCTATATAAGTCATGTGGGTAAAAGGGTTATTAGAACACCCTAGTGGGGGTCGGCTCTATCAGCATTATGTTATGTGGTTAAGTTAAGGCCGACCTAGTAAAGGTTATTAGGCAAGTCAAGTCATGTATAAATAGAGTGTGGGAGGCACTCTATTTGATCATTCTATTATTCACTCACACACTCATTGGAGAGTGGCACACATGTGAGGAAGGAGGAGTAGTTTCTAGGAGAATACTATCTCTTATGCTTGGGAACTTGTATCATTGCTCTATCTATCTCCGAGGAAGTTGTGGGGTTTTTTACCTTCTTGGTTTTCCCCGGTGAAACTCTGTGTCTCTTCTATGCTTGCATTATTGTGTCCATGATTGATATGTTGTAGATATGCTGTGCATGTTATTCTCTCAATTAAGATCCTATATCAGATTGAAATTCTAAAAAATTAACAAATCATGCCTTACTTATACAAGTTAAGAAGCTAAAACATGATAATAAATATTTAAAAGAAGATTTAGATTAAAAATGATCATTAGTCGGCAAAGAAATGATGACTGATCCAATAGAGAAGTGATTAGATGCTCAAAATCAAACACCAAAAAATGGAACAAATACAAAATCACACAACACTCAAATTCAGATGAATGTTTATATTGATAAATCACTGCAAACATCAAGATAAGATGGATATGAACAACAATAACACAAGATTAGAATGTGTCTTCATCAATATTTGACTTGGAAATTAAAAAACAAATATTGATGAACTCTCTTATTTATTCTCGAAACAAATAAAAACACATGGATTCAAAAACTAAAACATGAAAAAGTACACATCGAATCAAAAAATTAAAAACATCAAAATCCAAATTAGAGACACGTGGATTGGGAAACTAAAACATAAAAAAACTCATCCAATCAAAAAATTAGAAACATCAAAATACAAATTAGCAACCAGAACCCTGACGTATCATTGCATATCCAATTCTTACCATGTGTAACGCCACCCCATCACATTTTCCACGCCTATAAGGAGTCGTAACATCCCTTGTTACCCACAACCATTTTTCCACTAGTACAAAATGGGTGATAAGTGACTAATAAAATGACAAAAAATGGGTTATAAATGACCAAATTTGGTCACATGATCGCTAGTTATAAATTAGCAATAATTTATCACCCAACCAAATTGGTCATTTATAAGTTGGGTATAAATTGCTTGACTTGCTTCATGCGTTGGTCATATATTGAGTCATTTATTTGGTCATTAATTGTTGTTATTTGGTCTTTTATCTAGTCATTATTTGTTTCTATTTAGTCATTTATTGTGGTAATTAATTGCCACTATTTGGTCATTAATTGTTGCTATTTGGTGATTAAGTATCGACATTTTCTAGTACATTTAGTATTTAATTTAGTCATTGATTGGTGTTAATTGGTCATTTCTTTAGCCATTGATTTTTGTTAACTCATCATTTAATTAGTCATTGATTTAGGTAGATAGGGCATGGAGGAATCAAACCACCAGCCTCCTTCCTGTAAGGAAGGTGCTCTTCCATTGAGTTAGCACCCTTAAATAGAATAAAAGTTCACACTGTAAATATATCACAAACTCTCACAAATTCCCAACACCTTGATATTTTGGAAAGAATAAAATATGTTCTAGTAAGATGAAATGCCATAGAACACCACCCATTTCACTTGGAAAATAGGATATTTCTGAGATGTTTCATAACAGTTTAGGAACATTTTCCATTCTACCATGCATTTCATGTATCTGAATTTTACAAATGCCATAAATCATAAATCTCAAATCTTAAACAACCTTAAATTTGAAAACACAAATAAATGGGAAAAATTTAAAATGATATACTATTTTCAAATTTGATTTTCCCACCATTTTCCAAACATGTAACACAATTCCATTTATGTGGTTTCCCTATTCTGAAGTGGTCCAACAACTTAGAAATTCAACCAACATCACTCTTGAATTTTGATCAGCGTTGGAGAAGAATGCATTTGGGTGTACAAATGACATGGATGATTGAGTACTGAACTTGGATCCTCATGGCATAATTTCTTGTTCTATCTACTACCAAGTTACAATAAAGAGAGGAGAATAAGCCATTTTCACATGTGTAGATCGATAGGACCCTTAAAATTCCATGTAAAGGCCAGTGATCTTCTAAGAATGTGTTATTTTTTCTAAATCCCAACGTTAAATTGGAAAAATCAGAGCCTAGGTTTTCCTGAACTCTATAATTGCCCAATAAGTTCTTGGGGAGTTTTCACCCTCGGATATTTATCAACTCTTGGGAAGCATATATTTGGGCATACTACAGAAAGTCTAAGCATTGTCATCTTTAGAATCAAAGGAGTAATACATTGTCGATGTATGTATCTATTAAAGGGACGTGAGTATGACACATAAAAAAACATTGTAATATTGACAAAAACCTTATTATTTTAAGGGTTTAGGCCTACTGACAGATCAAATAAATAAATCAATTCAAGGCATAATTCTACATTGGAATTGTTATAATTGAAAACCAAATGTAGAGTAACCATCAAAGTCAAGGGTCAAAACCCGAAGTGAAAGAGAAACAGGTAAACAAAATTAAAGACATGATAACATCCTATGACTAAGGTTCAAATCCTGTAGCAGGCTAGTGAGTATTAAGAGACATAGTAACAAATAAAATAACTCTCTCTCTCTCTCTATATATATTTATATTTATATATGAATGTACAATACAGAATGATAGCATTCAAGTGATGTAAATTCCAAGCTAAATTTCCCCAACTTTATATACAAATATACAATGAAAATAAAAACCTAAATGGTTTTAACATCCAAGATAATGGTCAAATATACCATCACCCCTTGAAAAATTATACTCATTAATTCTATTCCATCTAAAGCCTATGATAGAACACCACAACCAAGGTGAACCAAAAATGAAGTATGTGTACCTAGAAGTGTAAAGTCAAATAAGAAAGAAGGGCCATGCACCATTTTTTGTGAGTTCATGTGCATAGAACCAATAAGCCAAGTCATCCATGGAGTATTTGGGTGAACCAAAAATGAAGTATGTGTACCTAGAAGTGTAAAGTCAAATAAGAAAGAAGAGCCATGCACCATTTTTTGTGAGTTCATGTGCATCGAACCAATAAGCCAAGTCATCCATGGAGGTAATACTCCGAAATCAATAATAAATATGTCAAGGAGTCTACAATGAAAGAAGGGAAACCAAGAATTGCAGCTCAAAAATGAGAGCATAACCTTATATGGAAAGCAACACTGTAATGCCAACTCATGTTCTGGTGAGAAATGGAAACCCTAGGAAAAAGTGCAAGCCAAATATCCATGCCAAACTTTTGCAAAGAAAACAACGAAGAAGTTTACGTGACCTGCAAAGCTATATTCACACGAAGGAGCAATCAAATAAGATGATTGTGTATCAATAAAAGAAACAAAAGAAAACCTTTATCTTAATGTTTTACCAAGGTGGCCATCGTGCCCGATTAATGTCTGATTGCCACTCATACTAACTTAGGCAGAGAAACGAAATAAGGAAGGAAAGAGAGAAGCATTCTACAACGACCTTCATTCTAGGAAGGTTATCCGGATGATAATTGATATGAATAATGACTAGGATGATAATTGATATGAATAATGACTGGTTTAAAGATGGCCATTTATGGATCCTTCCTGAATTTTATAAACATCACTTTGCTATTCAAAAAGAGATAATAATCCATTGCTCACCTTGATGCATGAAGACCTTCATAGCCTGGAAAAACAACATATCATTAAAGACTGCCTGATCCCAAGCATTCTCCTTGGAAATTCGATCTACAACTCGATCTAAAAGCTCGTTTGAAAGAATGGTAGGTCTAATGTAGAAAAAACAAAAACAAAAACCAAAATCCTCATTGTGTGAGCATAATGAGACCAAGCCATCAAAGCATCATCAAACACATCATTGTACCCATATGCAATTAAATTAATTTGTGTGCCCATCTGTCATGGTTTCAACATCACCGTCCCTATAAAGAAAATCGAATGGGTTCTGCAGATAGACAATATCAACATAACACATCAATACAGTGTACCCCAGCCGCAAAACTCCGTCAATAAATGGAATTTCAAGCAATGTTAATGCTTTATAATTCACCATCAATTCCTCTATCTATTTGTTGGAAGAAATTGTATAGAAAATAGAGCCCTTTCGGTGCAAGATGACAGTTCAAACATTGTAAAGAAAAAATAAAATAGAGCCATGCCTTCCATAAGGGATCTATGTAATAATTGTGCCAAATAGAACCGTGCCTTCCATAAGGGTGAAACGTTGTTCAATGGTGTGTGCACTGCTTGTGCTAGCTACGGGGGGCGCTGTCCATGGAGAAACCATTGTTTCAACATTGTGTGAAAGAAGAATCGTGGAAGAAGAAATTGTGTGGAGCAGAATCGCTGCCATTGTGGAGCGCTTTCAAGATTGTAGTGTTGTCCAAGAATATCAATATGAGAGCTACCGTTGAGAGCTATTTTTGTGTCGTACCATCTCTACCGCACATTTAGAAAAGGAAGCAACCGTCATTGTGTGACGGTAAAATACTCCATCTAATAAACCATCCATAGCTTTGTGACTGTTCAACTGAGTTGAAGAGGTCACCATCCAAAATAATTTCCATAGCTTTTGTGATGTCGATTGAGAAGAAAGGCCCCCGACTATATTTTTTAAGGGTATAGTGACAGAGGAGAGAATCTGAGGCACGAACCTGAGGAGCTTAGGCGCAGAGTTCAGGTTTCCAGAAGAGAAAAGGCATATGATATGAGTGGTTCCCGCCATATGCAAGAAGGATCTATTGCTCGCTACATGAAGAAGTAGAGTTGTTGCTCTATTGCAATACTATGGAAGTGTCGATGCTGCCAAGAAGATCTGAGTATATTGGTAAAGTAATATGCGGTGCATGTTGTTTAATTTGTTGTTTCTCACTATCTATCGAAGAAAGTATGCAATAAACAAAAGTTGGTGATTGCTTGTTTGAAGTTGCACAATTTTTTTTAGTGAAAGATGGCTAATAATTTAGCTGAGTCATATATGAATGGATCAAACAACTTCGACGAATCAAATTATGTAAACTCAAAGTTCAAGATTCAGACATTGCTAGAAGCAGCAATGACCTGGAACATTGTTTATGGAAAGGAAGATAAGCCGAAAACCCCGCTAACGCAGTTTAGGATTGGGAGCATCGAGAAAGAAAATAAAAAGTGCCTATGAGAATGTCTGTGAAGGACAATATCATTATGCATATCAGAGAGTGCAAGACATCCACAGAGACATGGAACACTCAACGTTTGTTTGAGACAAGCCGAATAATTTTTTATCGGACTCCAACGGGCATTGTAGAACCATGGAGGTCAACAGGACAAACTCATCAACCTGTAAGGCTGAAAGATCATTCCTTAATGACTCAGGAAATGAATGTTGTAGAACCTTTGAATTTTGAATAAGCAAACTATCGGAAAGAATGGATCGATGCTATGACAGAATAGTATAATTATATAATGAAGAATGAAACTTGGGAATTAACAGAGCTTGTTCAAATACAAATTCAATGCGTATAGTAGCATAGAATTTTAAAATAAAGCTATATTAGTTACAAAAGGTTATTCATAAAAGAGGGAATTGATTATGAAGATACATTTGTACCTATAGCTAAGATTAACACTCTTTGAATAATGATTGCATTACCCACAAAACACAATTGGAAATTGCATCAATTGGATGTTAAAGTTTTTTTTAATAGAGAGTTGAATGAAGAAGTATATCTTCTTTAATCATAAGGGTTTGTAAAGAAAGGTTAATAACATCTTGTCTGTAGGTTGATGAAAGATTTATATGGATTGAAACAGGCTTTGAGATATTAGTACAAGAAGATTGACACTTTCTTCATTCAGAAAGGTTTTATGAAAAGTAAGAGTGATTCTAAACTGTATGTCAAGTCAGATGAGAAGGGAAATACTGCATTGATATCCTTTTATATTTATGATCTTATCATAGTAGGTAGTGATTCTAAATTGATTGAAGAAATCAAACAACAATTGTCATAGGTGTTCGAGATGAAGGACCTTGGAGATCTGCATTATTGTTTAGGCCTTCAAGTATGGAGAGATAATGGTAAGACACTGGTTAAACAAAGTAAATCCATAGGGGATTTAATTCAAATGTTTCAAATGAATGCATGCAAGGAATTGCCTACTTTATATAGACACCTAGGGGGGAGTTTGAACTATATCACTACAACCAAACCAAATATTGCATACTTTATCCGCATTCTTAGTGAGTTCATGGCTGAGCCACATGAAATGCAGTGGAAAGAAGCAAAGAGTGTCCTTGGATATCTAAAGGAGACTATTGATTTTGGTATTAAATATACTAGTGAGTTTGATGTTGAGTTGACATGTCATTCTGATTCATCCTGAGCTGGAAATCCTGATGATAGGAAGTCAACCACAGGCTATGCATTAAGAATTAGTTCAGTGATCGTGTCATAGAGAAGCAAGAAACAACAACTGTTTCTTTGTCATTAATTGAAGCTGAGTACAAATTCTACAGCGCATATGGTTGCAGTGAATTCCTGAAGACGTTGGAGAAGAACAAAAAACACCAACAATTATCATTTGTGATAACGAAAGTTCTTTCAAACTAGCCAACAATCCAATGTATCATGCTAGATCTAAGCATATTGATATCCAACATCATTTTGTAAGGGAAAATATGAATTCCAAGGAGATTGGCTTAATATATTGTAATACAAATGAAAATGTGGCAAGCATTTTCACAAAGCTTCTTGGAAAGGAAAAGTTTGAAACATTTAGAAATCAGCTAAGTGTCCTAGAAAACTCATTTCTCCATTAAGGGGTAGTGTTGAAAAATAACACTTGAAATTAGTAGATGGTTAAGAGTTTGCTTCAAGTTGTTGGGTATCTTATTTCAAATTGTTGTAGCTAAATTTGTCTTCAAACTCATGTAGGGTTTTCATATCCACAATTATAGGAGGTTTTTGAGGCTCTCCAAGCCTATATATGTGTAATCATTTTTAAGCTTAATGTAAGGTGTGTGAGCTCCATCTCACTTGTGTGTGAAGCCCATTTTGGCTTGAATCTATCAGCTATTTAATTTAAGTTTTAATGCCCTATAAATCTATGGACACCCAATTTATGCAATTCCAACAATATATCTACAATTTTAACAATTTTAGTTGAACTTGGGTTTAAAAAATCACTGGAAAAGATGTTCAAAGTGTAGAACATTTAGCTTATTCGAAAGGGTATGTATATTCCATGGCACACATTCTAATGATTGGAAAATGTGTTGAAAGAAAGATAATGTGAATGGTTATATGAATGATCTCTAAATGTGGAAATAGGGAGTTGGAAGAGGATATTAATAGAGATTCAAGTGCTTAATTTAGGCAAGCCTTGATCTATCCATTAACAATAGGGATCAAATGATAATCTTGGATGTTTAAACATTTTTTAGAGTGCAAAAACTTACAAAAAGTTTGTAATTCAAGGGATTTGATCCCTATTTGCATGTGATAGATAATACCTGGCATTGAAAACAATGAGAACTTTATACCTAGATAGCAAGAATCTTCTTGAAATTACACACAAACAAAGCAAGAAATATCCAAGTTTCATTTTTTATTTTATTTTTACTTAATTGTATTGAATATGTATGTGTACATGTCTTTTGAAGTGTGTGTGTGTGGAACTATATGTGTGTGTGGGTGTCTACTATAATTTAATGTCGATATTGTAAACAAAACTTTTACTTAATATTTTATTATTTTATTAAGGAGTTACATATCAAATCTACATTGAGTATAGAAGTACACTTCTCACTTCTCCCTCGTACTCAGTTGAAAACACATCTAAACCAAAAATTAACATAATAAAATATAAATTCAAATAATAAAATTAGAAATGATATTTATATACACACCAAAAATAGCAATCATGGATTTAGCTATGCACAAAGAAACAACTATAGATGCAATCATGGAGAAAAAACATTACAATCAAAACTTAATATAAGTAACTCACATCAAAGCTCCTAAAGCACAATAAAAATATTATTAAGCCATCAATCATGGATTTAGCTATGCACAAAGAAACAACTTTGGATGCAATCATGGAGAAAGAACATTACAATCAAAACTTAATATAAGTAACTCACATCAAAGCTCCTAAAGCATAATAAAAATATCATTAAGCCATCATTACGTGGATAAATAAAAACTTATATCCTCATAGGTCTTGTATTAATGTGGAGATTGGAATTTAAAATTATATAATTATAAATATAAAAATCATTTATAAAAAAATAAAATAAAATAATTATGATTCAAAATAGTGCTGCAGATATGCTAGTTTTTTATGCACTCTTACTACTTACCTTTGGATCATATCAATAAGATTCATATGTAACTCCTTTAGCAGAACCACCCAAGGTTAATGAATTCCTTTTAACAAATAGAACAAAAATTTTGAAGATAAAATTTGTACCTCGAAATATGATTATTATGACATGAAATATAATATTTTTTAACAATTATACCAATACTTTAAGATACAAATTTTACTCAAAATATGCTTAATAATATGAAATATAATTTTTTAATGAGATTTAAAAATTTAAATGTTATGCTGCTACATAAAAATATTTATAAGGTTTTGTTCCCTATTCAATTATTCTTTTCTCTTTAGGTTTCTTTTCTCCTAAGGTTTAAGATTTAATTGACCATTTTCTCTTAAAGCTCAATTTACCAGATTTATATCAACATAACTATCATTATCAATTTACATTGCCATCTTGCGGCAGGGCCCATACAATCTCTTCAAGAGCAGGTATCATCAGCTGGACGAGGAAGTTTTCATATTCAGCTCTATCGCCGTCTGTTTTACTCACATCAACGGCGTATATAGAGGGCACTATTTCAAAAATCTCCACTTGGACGCCGATATTCTTTCCATCCATATTCACAATCCGGCACTGTTGCTCTCTGAAACTAAAACCATTAGCCTCAGCTATCTTCTCAAATTTGGATATAATGGAGGAAACCGGTTGCTTCGACAAGAATCGCAGTACCCCTCTTGCGCCCCCGAAGAGAGGAGCCAGATCTAATCCGCTCGGCCATGAAGCCATTAGAGAGAAGGCATTCAGGCATCGTGGATTTTTATCATCTTCAATATTGCGGCTACTGTTACTTTCTTGTTGTTTGACTGAAGGCCACGAAGAACACTTATTATGCTCGAAGCCCGTTTTAAACCACGCGACCTCCAAGATCTCTGCAATGGAAATCCGCGACTTAGGTTTGGGATCCAATAATCGGAACAGTAGCTCACGAACTTCGCACGAGAATAGCTCCGGGCAACTGTAATTTCTCATGCACATATTTTTGAACAAGGCAACTATGTCGTTGCCATCACCAAACGGAACGTCGCCAGAGAGAAGCTGGTAAAGAATTACACCGCAAGCCCATATGTCTACCTTGGCACCGTCGTAATGCAATCCGGTTAACAACTCCGGAGCGACGTAGCATATATTCCCGCAGCGAGTAGAAAACAGGCCGTCCTTCCCCACCCGCTCCTGAAAGGCGCTCTGCCCGAAATCGCAAATCTTGAGGTTTCCCTTATCGTCTAAGAGCAGATTGTTAGGCTTGAGGTCTCTGTGGTAAATTCCATTTCTGTGACAGAAGTCCACTGCACTGATCAGCTGCTGGAAATATGTTCTCACTGTATGCTCCGCTTCTCCTATTTTATCAAAGAGCGTTCCTCCGTTGACATATTCCATAACAAGAAATATTTCGGTTTCGGTGACCATGACTTCATAGAGCTTCACAATGCTGGGATGCTTCAGTGTCATCATAATCGAGATTTCTGTGTTGATCCGATCATCCCAACCCTTCGTCTCTTGAAGTCTAGCTTTTGTCATGACCTTAATGGCAACTCTCTCGCCAGTTCTTAGGTCTTCGGCAAGGTATACTTCGCCAGCATTACCACCTCCCAAGACACTCTCTAATTTAAACTTGCCAAAAAGGACAGTACCCTCTATCTCGTCGGCCATTATTAAAGGGATTTACGTTGGTATTATATCTTTGGAGTATGTTGAGGATGTACAGACGATGTATAACGTATTAATGGTTTGTTTCAATCAAGAAACATGAACGTTCTTGTAAAAACCTTCTTTCTATTTCTGTTGAACTTGAGAGAGAAAATGACGATGAAATACAAATACAATCGAAACCCTATAAATAGGTCTATGCGTGTCTTTTGTCGTGAAAGGCCATGTCTTTTCGTTAAATTTACATCATTTATAATCTTTATGATTTAAGGTTCGAATGAGCGTCTAAGCTTGCTCCTCTCGCTAGATAAATTGGTGAATTTGCATGGTGGTCAACTTTATTAGCCTTGCAATTCCTTTGGAAGCTCCATTCTGAGTTGTTCCATGCAATTTTCTCTAAGTTTAATTACCAATTCTCTATTTGGGGGCATGGGAAGCGACGATGTTTTAACCTATCGTGTCCTTCACTAGTTGGATAACTGGTTTGTTGTCACTGCGGCATTGCAAAGGATTCTCCCTGGACCAAGTGGAAGTGGAGATAGGGCCTGTGTAATTTGAAGGGTCCTCCTCTCCCTTGCGATAGCAAGAGACACAACCTATTCTCTTTTGAGGCTCTTGGGGTGAGGTTCTCTCAGCAAAGTGGGAAGCAACTCACGGGTGGCTTGACCTCTCTGTCGTGGGAAATGGTATGACCATCTTTGGTGAAACAAAGCAATGGAAGGATAGGTCGAAAGGGAAGTAGCAATAGGGACCCAAGTCGAGCTTAGACTAAGGCCAAGGAGGTGGAAGAGTTATTCTATCAGGATACCCTTTTAAATTAAATTTCAGGCTCATATTGCTAGGGAAAAGACAAGGGTGAAGGAGGAACATGATGCCACTAAACCTAAGGAAAATGCAACAGAGATGTAGCCCTCGGATAATGACTCAGACAATACTCATTCAAGAGAGACCAAATATTTCAGGACCTTGGTCTTGAATTGGACTGTCGAATCCCTATTAGGAAAAATATTGCTTGACACCAAAGAGGATCATAATTAACTCCTATTGCAAATGGATGAGCTAAATAGCAAGTTGGATTTCCTCTTCAAGGAAAATACAAGCAAGGAGTATGAAGAAGCTCCTCCAGAACTTACTGCTATTTTTGTTTTTAATGAGGATTGGGATTAGGGATTTCTTAAAGTCCCATAATTTTTTTATTTTTTTATTTTTATCTCGATAATGATCAATAACATGCCAATGATATTGAGTATTTTTTATAGATTGTCTCAAACTTCTAATATGAACTTTGATAAACTCATTTTTATAACTAATATGGCATCTATTTATTTATGTACTATAAAATTTGTTTTTCAATACAAATCTTTTATCTTATCAAAAGCCATACAAAAATATTTAACATGTTCTAAACAAGCCAATACAAATTGAACCACAAATCAAATACAAGATTAAACAATAATGTTTATGCTCCAAAATTTAGTGCCTAAATCAAAATATTACATGTACAATTTAATGTATCTCGTAATCTCCCATTTTCTTATGAGACAAATCAACATTTTAGTGTTATGATCGTCTTGTTTTTAGTGTTATAATATATTACAACATTTTAGTGTTATGATCGTGTTTTTTAGTGATATAATACAGTGCAACATTTTAATGTTATGACCTTTTTTTTTTCTAAATTTTATAATACTAAAATAATGTTAAGAACTAAAAAAATGTTAAGAAGTTTCACCAACCTTTTTTATTAATTATTATTTATTTCTAAATATTACTATACTAAAAAACTATATTGAAAGTTTCCATCAACCTCCTCCTTTTATGTTAGTTTGCAACCTTTTAGCGTTATCATCGTTTCTATGTTAAAAGTTTGTACGACTTTCTTTTTTAGTTACTTTTTCTCTATCATTAAAAATATTTAATTAATTATATTGATATATAAGAAATTATATTTTTTAAAATATTTTAATTAATTTTAAACATTTAAAAAAATTAAAATAAAGAAACTAAAATGTTAATATAAAAGATCTATCTTAAAATCGTATCTATTAAGCATCGAGAGGGATCCAATTTCTTGAGGTGTATTTCTTTTTTTAAATTTGAACTCAAGAAATTTGATTTCTCTTGATTGATAGATCCGGGTTTAAGTTTTAAGTTTTTATTTTAGATACGAACATCTATTTTTTAATTACTTTTCATAGTATTTTATTTTATGAACCAACATGGATTTTTTTTAAATACTTTCCATAATTTTTTTTATGAGCGGACATGAATTTTTTACAAGATCTACCCCTTAATTTTTACATTTTATTTTTTCGAAAACGGTATTTTATCATTTTTTTATGTTGTTTTTTGTTTATATAGGCATTGATGTCAACCGTGTTTTTTAATAGAAAATACACATTCATTTTAATGGCCACCTAAATATTAATTAGTTTTTACGTTTGATTAGATCTCCCTCATTTTATAACTTTTTAAGTTTTATTAGATGTAATGCTACATTTTTACGATTTATTAGATATAACAGTACATCCACATTAGAAGATCTCCCTCATACTGAGTTGTAGAGCGCCTCTCGGCGCAATAATACTCCAATTAAAATAAATAATTAACTTATCAATTACTTAACTAAATATAATTATTAAACTTTACTACACATTTTCATAAATCGGAGAGCATACGAGCTTTAACATTTAAAACTCAAAATATGAAATAGTTCAACTTAAAATGAACGAAATTAAAAAAAAACAAAAGAAATTGAAACATTCTTCTCTTAAAAGTAAATTTTAAACATTAATATGCCATGTGAAACTAATCTCATATTTAACGAACCACTCATGTAAAATCAAATTGTTCTTTCTTTCATAAGAAAACGTAATTGGAGCGATAAAGAGTCGTTAGTCTAGGGTATAAGCAATAAAATCAATTAGGTGTCCTTAATCCAATTGTGCATTAAGTTAATCTAGTAAGCAACGAAATCAAACATTGACTATGTGACTCTTGTAAGGATGATTGCCCTAATGCATAATTGATGAGAAGACAACACATTAGGAATTTACAAATTCAAATTTATTTTATAAGAAAATTAGTGATGCACTGTAAATACATCTTTTGGAAATCCACTATAAATACAACTTCTCGCAATCCACATGTTCTGAACAGATTCTTTATTGATTCTACATACATCTAGAACTTAACAACTAGAATGTATATATTATTTTTTTAATATGTTAATCTAGTATTTAAATGACATAATTTTTTGAAACAAATTTGTATGTTATGATAATAATCGATTATTGAGCATCACCATTTTTTGCATATCTTTTAACAATAAATTAAATTTTTTATATCGATAATATCACTCAAGCACAAGGGTAAAATGAAATAAAATACATATACCTGAATACCCATAGCCCCAAGAGTTATCTCAAGTGATCCTGAGACACATATCAGATCTCTCCCTACAAAGTTGATAGGAGGTCACAGGTTCGATTCTACTTTCTTTACCCCTTTAGGGTTTGACACTACTCTTTTGATCCCCTTGGGGTTACTCTCTTGATCCCCTTGGGGTTAGGCCAATGGTTTACCTTACAAACAAAGTTACTAGTAAAGAACACAATCTTTTTTAACATAAACAATATTTATGCAAAAATCCTTCACCTTGATTTGTTCCAAAATGGAATATTTAGTATTAAAAGTTTATTTTAAAGGAAAATAACGTATTTTCTATACACCTAGGCCCATCCCCTTTGAACAAACTACTTAATGATGCTTGGAATACCACTAAAGGATCAAAGATCCCATAAATAGAGCAGGTCGAAGGATTCATGGCACTAGTTGAGGAATAGAACATCCATTTTCCTACATAAGAAATTTGTTAATGGAAGGAATCATTACTACCCAAAACCAATTAATGGTAGGCATATCCCACTTAGAGGGAAAGGATCCCATATAAAGGTCCTATGTAGTGCTTCAATGCATATTTCAGCACACTTGTCTAAGAATATTTTTTAAACTCCCATGTCCCTTGTTATACTTCCCCACCCATTTTCAATCTGCAAAGACCCATTAGTGTTACTACAAACATCATAATGCCAATAAACTACTTAGTTGAAATGTTCTCAAGAGATGCAATATTTTCTAGATTGTACGTATTTTTCATGGATATTAAGATCAAGAACCATAATTTATGGAACATGACGCTTATTTTTATCCCATGACCTTGGTTATACCTCTAAACCAATTCTTGGTGCATAACTAACCTAGTAATAGAACCCATAACACCCTTGGAGAAAATTTATAACCAACAAATGTTTGATGTGGTGTTTGAGGACTTGTTCATAGTGCTTGATCTTGAGAAGCAAGGTTTAAAGATAAAAATTTCACCTCTTGAGTAGCACAAGACAAAGTCTAAATTTCCCTTTAGATATCTAAATATTCTTTTCACAGCTTGCACATTAGTTTATTTTGGTGCATCCTAAGACTATGCAACCAATCCTAGTGTTTGCATAATGTCTGGCCTTGATGTTGTCACATATAATAGGATACCGATAATTGACTTGTATAATGTTTGATCTGAATCTGGAGATTCATCATCTTTGTTCAATTTACAACCTATGACCATGGGTGTGTTGATTGGTGCACAATCTTCCATTCTAAATTTCTTCAACATTTTCTTGATATACTTGACTTGTGAGATGAATATGCCTTTTTTGAATTGAGAAATATATAAACCAATCAAAAATGATACTTCACCAAGCATAAACAACTCAAATTCCTTCTACATTTCTACTATAAACTCTTGGCACATTTTTTTCATGTTTCCTCTAGAACTAATGTCATATACATAAACCACAACAATCAACTAGCTTCCATTTTATGTCTTTAGGTATAGATTGTTGTTCGTGATTCCTCTTTTGAATCATTGTTATTGTATATATTTATTGAATCTTAAATACTAGGCTCAAGGGGATTTCGTTAGTCCATAAAGCACTTTCTTCAATTTGCACACATTACCTTTATTTTGTGATAATAAGAACCCTTATAGATATTCAATGTATACATCTTCTTCTATATTTCAATTTAGAAAGGATGACTTGGCATCCATTTCATAGAGTTTCAAATTCTTAAAGAATGCAAATGCCAAAAACATTCAGATAGCTTCTAATCTTGCGATTTGGGAAATGTTTCTTTGAAATCAATACCTTCAATCTGAGCATAACCTTTACAAACCAATATTTCTTTATTTCTTATTACTCATCGATCTTCATTCAACTTGTTTCTAGAAACCCACTTGGTGCCAATTATATTTTTACCTTTTGGTCTTACAATTAGTTCCCATGTCTCATTCTTCTCAATTTGATTAAGTTCTTCTTCCATGGCAACAATCCAATGCTTGTATTCACTAGATTTTGTAAAATTATTAGGCAATATTTTAGATCACAAAGAGAATTTTGCATGTTCTCATGCATTTGCTAGTCTTCTTCTAGTTTGAAATCCCATACCTTTATCAACGATAATTAATTATTCAAAATCATTCTTTCAAACAAATCTGGATGGTGTCTTTGTATCTTATGTTATGTTTATTCTTCTTCTTTTTCTTCTTTGCATCTTGAGTCATTTACTTGTGCTTTCAGCTTATAATGTATTCCTTCATCCACTTTTACATTGACACTCTCCACCATTTTGTGCAATCTTGTACCGTAACAGCTTTAAGCTTTGATTTTTGATGAATAAACCAGAAAGATATCTTCATCATCTTTGGAGTCAATTTTTCCAAAATAATCACCATCTCTCTTTTTGTAGCACTTGCTTCAAAAACATTTGAATTTTTTTACTGTAGTTGGTCTTCCTTTCCATAATTTGTAATGTGTTTTGTCGTAGTTGACTTTGATTGTCCCTCTATTCAAAATGTAGACTATGGTGTTGAATGCTTTTCTCCATAACCTGTTTGATAGTTTGATTTCATTCAACATTATTCTTGCCATATATTGTACGGTTCAATTCTTCCTTTCTACCACTCCATTCTATTGTGGAGTTCTTGCAGTTGAAAATGTCTCTTTATTCCATGAGTCTCACAAAATTCTTCACATTCATGTGATGTAAGGTCACCTCCTCTTTCTAATCTCAAGCACTTGATTTTAAAATTACTTTTTTTCAACCAAGGCTTTGAATGCTTTGAACTTCTCAAAGACTTCATATTTTTCTTTTAGGAATGCAACCCATGTCATTCTAGAGTAATTATCAATGAGCAACATGACGTAAATTTTACCTTGTAAACTTTGTGTTCTTGTAGGCCCACAACAATATGAATGAACTAGTTCTAATGGTTTTCATGTTGAGTATTCCTTTGATTTGAAGTTTTCTCTTTTCTGCTTCCCATGTTAGCATTGCTTGCAAAAAGTGTGTGAAATTTTTATGATTTTTGGTATGTATATCACTATTATTTTAGTGTTGATTTCCACTATATTACCAAAGTTAATATGATCCATTCTTCTATGCCATAACCATATTTCATATCTTTGTCCCATATATCATTTTTCTCCTTTGATTTCATTAAGAATATGTACATTATTTGACGTTCTAATTGCATTTTCCACTAATTTTTTCAAGCCTATCTTCCTTATCTGCCATCACCGAGAATAAAATGTCAGTGTATCCTTGATCACACATTTTAATAACATTGAGTAGATTATGTTTCAAACCTTCAACATAAAAGACATTTTTTGTTTTACTCTTTCAAATGTTGATACTGAGAGTACCTTTTCAAGATATCCTTGTGATAGTATTATCTCCAAATTTTACACTACCTTGCTTTACTTCCTTCAAAGTGAGAAACTTGGTCTAGTCCCATATCATGTGGATTGAGCATCCACTATCAATGTACAATTGATTTCCTTTACTTTGGGAATGAAGTTCATTTTGTACAAGCATGGATTTGTCCTTCTTCTGCTCTTCTTACTCCTACTTCTTTTTCCAAACTTTTGTGGATTCTTTCCTTTGTTTGGAAAGGGTATCTTCTTCCCTATTTTGTCTAGGATATTCTACGATTCTACTTATACAAAAATTGTCTATATGACCATAGTTGTTGCACTTATAACATACACCATTTTAATCAATTAGAGGAGAAAGTGAATTATAGTTTCTACATGAGAATCCGTAAATACTTCTTCATCTCTTCCACACATAATTATTTCTATCATGTTCTCTACAATCTATTTCCCTTTTACCAAAATGATTACAACAAAATCAATAGCCAAAGAAAGAATTTTGGTGACTGGGTCATGCGAGGTCACATTGGTGGGAAATATATTCTGAATATTTCATTGTTGTCTTTGGAAGGAATGCCAATTTTCTGCGGAACATCATTTCTTTATTCCTGTTGTCTTCATTATTGATGTTGATTTTGAGTGCATCTGTGCATAGCTTTTAAATTTCCCTTCATTTACTGTGTCTGGTACAAAAAAATAAATTAGTAGTACCTAAATCACTACAAGTCTTTACATTGAAAGAAATTTTATTTATGTTACATGAAAGAACTTTTTTAATATTTATGTATTTTTAGCCTTTTTCGATTTCCTTCCACAGGTCAGATATATGCAGTGGTTGCCCCAAAAAATAATGAATGGGGTTCTGACTATTGGTTGGCATGTTGCTTAGAGGGGAAACAAACCATTCTCGAACCTATTACAGATGATGAAAATATTGAATTCCCAACTGGCTTGATGTTTATAAAAGGGGAGTACTTGACACTAGCAACACAAAAGAAAAGGAAGGGTGGGTATGTATATCAGGATTATAAACTAGGAGCTTTTGTATACCACTTCACCAACCTGAGAGTTGGTATAAACATCATGCTGCACCCAATTTCGAACAAAAATAGGTCTCATGTACGATACTTTCTACATCATTTAGAGCATGAGAGATTGATGGACA
This sequence comes from Larix kaempferi, assembly GCA_027924585.1. Lineage (NCBI taxonomy): Eukaryota > Viridiplantae > Streptophyta > Pinopsida > Pinales > Pinaceae > Larix > Larix kaempferi. Next base: position 1,842,019 of record BSBM01000414.1, on the reverse strand, counting down.
CCATCTGCAATAGACATGATCCAGATGGCCTACTCGAGTGAGTGCATTGTCAAGTGTTACTAGATTGTCAAGTGTGGCTAGATTGTCCAGTGTCAGGTGCATTAAATTTAATCCTTAAAGTGTGTGCTGAAGCACAATTTCAATTATTTAGCCTTTAGTTTATTCCCAATGTACTAACTTGTGATTGTCGGATACCATTCACAGAGATAATTTACAATTCAGAGGGTACTGGACACTATAAACATGATCCTACAACCTCAAGTGAGTTATTTATAAATAATGTTTGCACATTTTCATTGGGTTCTCTTTATTTTCTTTTGAGAGTACTAATGCTTAGCCTTTCACGTGCCTAGGATACAAACACTATCTATGGCACATTGGATGCACCAAGAACAACTGGTGTCTTTGGACACCACCAAATAGAAATTGGAAAATAACATGCTCTTGAGTCAAGTTTATCATCATCATCTTCATATGCCAAAATTTCTCTTGTATGTCAAGTTTATGAATATAAATGTTAATTTTTACATATGACCAATAAACCCTAAGATTATGAATGATCAATAAACCTTAACTAACCTACTGTTGCTCCTAAAATAAATGCAGACCTTAACTATTTTGCAGCCCTAACAAACCCTTATTTCCCACTCCTTAGCCTTCAAACATATCCTAGATACCTATACTTACATCCCTAGTATCATAATCCTTCAATGTAAGGCACTAGTTGCTGATTTTTTTTTGTGTCTAAACAACCTACAGGACTACCTCTTTTATTGACTGTAAATTCCCTTTTGGGTAGCCCTAAGTTTTTATTTTGACACCCTAAACTTTCCTAAACTGAACCTAGGATTGTCAAACATAAGTAATTTCCAGCTATAATGATGTTGATTTTTACAGTGGTATGCAAGTAAAATTTGACTTTGGAGATTGTAAAAGAAACTTGGTTTTGCCTCCATTGCTTGTAATTCACCCACTGTACTACTATTCCTTCTTCGCTTTGCACCCTTCTCTGTCTTTTGGGTAATATGTACTTCCACAATATAAATTTTAATTATAATATTTTATCAATGAAAATAAATTTAATCATCGAACTAATGAATTTTCATCTTGTATCCAAAATTGTGATGTTCACAACAACTATTGTGCAGTTCAAAATTATAATCACCTAAATGCAAGAAATTTCATTTTTCCAAGCTTATGATAGTTCTCTTCTAACTTCTTTCAATACCAACAATTATCGTAGTTTTTTAAAGGCACATGAGTTTGGAGCACATGGTCATGTGGTGAGCTGTTTAGGAGTCTAATGGAAAGGTTAAGATTGATAGAAAAGTAGTGGAAGTGACCGATTGCCTAGATGTGTGTGAGGTCAATTTTTCAATTGAGTTTGCTCAAACTTGAAATTCAGAATTTACTATCACTGTCACACTCCCTCACATATTACTCACATGCCTACATTCCAATCTTGTGTTGTTGGTTTGTACCCTAGTTATAGTATGCAATTTGTAGTTACCCAAACCCTAGTTGGTTTTCATGTATGTGCATAGCATAGGTATATGGCCTTTTTGTTTCATGTATGTGCATAGCCTAGGTATATGGCATTTTGTTTCATGTATGTGCATATAATTTGTGTACATGTGTTTCTACTTCTAAGTGATGCATGCATGTCAACTTCCACTTGTGATCCATGTTCAACCTGTTGATGTATATGTAACTTCGGAATGTATTTCACATATATGTATATTGTATTCCTATAGAGATGGTATTATTCCTCTATAAGGAAGTGTCGTCATTTATATTGTAAGTGTCGTAACTTATACTTGATGGGTTATTAGACCACCTTGTTTGGGGTCGGCCCTGTATAAGTCATGTGGGTCAAAGGGTTATTAGACCACCCTATTGGGGGTCGGCCATGTGGGTCAAAGGGTTATTAGACCACCCTATTGGGGGTCGGCCCACTCAGCATTATGTTATGTGGTTAAGTTAGAGCCGACATGAGTTAGGTAAAAAGGCAAGTCAAGTCAAGTATAAATAGAGTGTGGGAGGCACTCTATTTGCTCACTCACTTCTCACACATGCACTCAAGGAGGAGTGGCGCACTTATGGAGGAGGAGGATCTGCTGCTAGGTTATGGCTATCTCTCTTGGTTGGTTGTATCATTGCTCTATCTATCTCTGAGGAAGTTATTGGGGTTTTTCACCTTTATGGTTTTCCCCAAGTAAATCTTTGTGTCTCTTGTGTGCTTGCATTATTGTCTCCATGATTGATATGCTGTAGATATGCTGTACATGTTGTTCTCTCAGTTAAGATCCTAGATCAGATTGAAGTAAATTCTGAAAATTTACATGGTATCAGAGCTAGCCTGAAAGAAGGCATGATATGGCATGTATGACACTTGTTGCACTTACGATGCTAGGGCTTGATATAGCAAAAACCAGTCATCGTAGCACTTTCGCTATAAATACGTTTTGGCGAAGTTTTCGGATCTGAAATTGTTACAGGCCGAAGCTAAGATCTCCAGGTATCTTGTGTCCAAAGTACAACCTCTAATTCGTTGTACTTTGTGATTTATGATCTGTACAATATAGGGTTTCTGCCTCTTCCAGATCTGAGTCAAATTCAGGTGACCTTGGGAAAAAGGTCATATCATGGGCTAGGAAGCTCCAAATGAAATTTCGTAAAAAGTGACAGGTATTACACAGGCCGAGCTATCTCAGAAAACGTTTTCAGAGGCCGAAGTTAAAACAGTGACACGTGGCACGCCGTACAAGTTCGCTCTCCTGTATTTTCCCAAAACAGGTCATGTTGCGACACTTGCCATAACTCTCACTCAGAGAATCCAATTGAGGTAAGACCTGTCAGGATGGAAAGATAACAGGCCGAGCTATCTCAGAAAACTTTTTCAGAGGCCGAATTTAAAACAGTGACACGTGGCACGCCGTACAAGTTCTCTCTCCTGTTTTATCCCAAAACAGGTCACGTTGCGACATTTGGCATAACTCTCTCTCAGAGAATCCAATTGAGGTCAGACCTGTCAGGATGGAAAGATAACAGGTCAGGCTATCTCAGGAAACTTTTTCAGACCCTGTGGATCAAAAATTTCGGAGTTACATCAGAAACAATCAGGTACATATTTCTGTCAAAACAGAATTATTTTTTGGTACCTTCATTCATGGCTTCCGGAATTTAGGGCTTTGGAGAAAGTTAGAATTTTTGTAATCGGAGACCACGGCTGGATGCTACTCATCAAAATAGAAATTTAGAGAACAAGATCAGAATTTTTGGTTGGGCAGAAGGCCGGGCTTGATTAGACCCTAGTTCGGGACTTTGATCAGAAAAGTGGAAAAAATTAGGGCTTCTGTAAAAATGGGAATTTTTGAAATCTGTGACCACGGCTGGAAGCTCCTCAGAAAAATAGAAGCTTAGAGCTTTGGATCAAACATTTTGATTGGGTAGAAGAGTGGGCTTCATCAAACCCCAGTTCAGGGTCACGTCCAGTGAATCTGGAAGTTTCAAAGGCAAAATTGAGGAGTGAAACTTTGCAGTTTTCAAATTCTGAATATTCCAGTTTGATCAGTTCATCAAGGCGCATATTCCTATCCTTTCGGAAGTTTGAAATTCAAAGTTTGAATTTTGGGGGTTTCTCTGACAAACCCATATCCAGCTCCAGGTCCAGTTCTTGCAAATCAAGTGGATTGGGTTGATCCTAGAAGAAGATGGATTGGTCACTTGCATAAGTGAAGAAGTTCCTGTTTCAGAGGGAGATGAGGCTAAGGCCTTACATAAGAAGATTACAAGTGATCTCGACAGGTATGACTCATCGAGGTATGTTTTGAGATTTGTTCATAATTAAGTTTATGGTATGTTTGTCTTCATGTTATCACGGTTAGTACAATCTTGATTTTAGACTTGTCATATCACCTTAATAAAATTATGAATGCATGATAGAAGTCATTCATTTATTAGGAATATGAAACTTATGTTTGTATTAACACATTGTGATGTTGTATGAGTTTTATGTTGTCTACTAACATGAAAGGTACACCAAGAAGACAAATCATGTTTTGGTTCAAGAACATATGATCATGATGACATGAGGACAAAGATTCATCCATTGCCATGGATCTCATAGAAGATCCATTCTCGAGGTATGTATAACTTGATTTTATAATGGTTAACTTATGAGACATGCAGGTTACTAGCACAAGTCATTGAAGAAGAACAAGAAGACATCATGTGAGTATGTTAGACATAAATAGCTAGCATGCTAATCCAGGTATGTTTTTCCTATATCAAGATAGAATCCTACCTTGTGTTAGGATCTTATACCGTTGTTGATAATGATTATTCATGAAGTCATAGGTTTGAATAATCATGGTTGTATGCATATTATGTTTCTTACCATAATTGATGATATGACTAACCAAAAGAATCATGATGGTATAGATTTGAATAATCACAGGTTTTATGCATTTTATATCTCTTATCTTGATTAATGATTCAACTAACCTGAAGAGTCATAGGTTTGAGTAATTATAGGTTTAGACATGTTATATTTCTTATGATTTGACTAACCATAAGAATCCTACATAAACCTTGAATGCTAATGCTTATTATTTTCTGTTTGAAATGATCCTAATTATACATGCTTGAGATTATTGTGTTTTAATAGTATACTAATGAATGTATGATTTTATATAAGATCACAAGGATAACTCAATCATGATACTAATAAGCATGCATAGGGACCACAGATGAATATGAGTTCAAGAACAGGTAATTCAAGAAGCAAAGATCAAGAGGGAGCACACTCCAATTGCTCCTGCAAGAAAGCAAAGGAGCACACTCCAGTTGTTCCTGCAAGAAAGCAAAAGAGCACACTTCAGTAGTTTCTGCAAGGATGCATATATTCAGAGGGAGTTGACCATCTTTCTACATTCCACAACAGAAAGGTGTAGAAGAAGCTACTTCAGATTAGGACTCCAACAGCTCATGCAAGGAAGCAAAGACTCAAAGGGAGTCCACCCAACGAACAAAGAAAGATAAGTATTTTAATTTCTTGCATATTTGTTTGTTTAAGTAAAATTTTTCAATAATGTATATACTGATGTTCCTAGAATTAGGTTGTGTATTATGCATATTAGAATAATTGCATTGATGAATAGTATACTCCTAATATGCATGGGTAAGTGGCCTATGGCACTGTACAACATTCCATTGCTACTTATCTAGAATGAAACCTCTTTGCTGACATGTTGGGAGTTGTGCACACTCTTAACAATGTTCTGGTAGAGATTGGAAGGCATCTAGAAAGTTACGGAATTTGGATAAATGTTGTATTGAAGCATTGGCTAAGATAATTGCATGACTGTATGGCATATTTCTTTATGTGTAAGAATTTGTTCTGAAAACTATGAGATGTTTTCTAATCATACAATTTAACTTGTTGTGTAGGAAAGATCGTATGCCATCTCCTACAAAAGAAGAACTACAACATTTGTTCCAGCAACAAATATATCTATTGAAGATATTGAAGATATTGAAGTTCCCAGGATCTGGGATGAAGAAATGAAATGCCATGATCCGTCGATCATGAAGAATGATGTTTGGGATGTAATCCCAAGACATGAAGGGAAGTTTGCTATGACTTCCAAATGGAACTATCAGATCAAGCATGTTGCAGATGGCAGCATTGAGAAATATAAAAGTGATGAAATAGAAGATACACCAGATGGATTCAAGACAGCTTCCTTGAATGGTGTAGTTGAAGAAGAAGTGTACGTAGAGCAGCCACTTGGTTTTGAGACACATGATAAGAAATCATATATGTGCAGAACTTGGTATGATAAAGATAGATTGATTACCGACACGCAGCGGAAGCTTTCTTCCAAGTTCAAGATGAAGAACTTGGGGATGATGCACTATTTGTTTTTGGCATGGAGGTGTGGCAGAATGCAGGTGGGATCTTCCTTGGTCAAGGGAAGTACACAGTAGATATCCTGAAGAGATTTGGGATGATGGATTGCAAAGCCATGGCCACACCTATGGCATCGAATCTGAAGCTTCTTTGTGATGCTTCATCTGAGCCAGTTGATGTTTCTATGTATCGTCAGATTATTGGGTCCTTGATGTACCTGACGAACACGAGACCAGATATTTGCTTTGCTGTGAACACATTGAGCCAGTTCCTGACGGATCCGAGGAGTGTTCACCTGGTTGCTGTAAAGCATGTTCTGAGGTACCTGAAGGGTACAGTGGATTATGGGCTCAGATATGAGGCGAATCAAAAATTTAACCTGCAGGGTTATGTTGATTCAGATTGGGCTGGCAGTGCTGCAAATAGGAAGAGCACATCTGGGTGTTGCTTCAGTATGGGATCAGGTGTGATCTCTTGGTTTAGCAGGAAGCAGTCCTGCGTAGCACTGAGTACAGCTGAGGCAGAGTATGTTGCAGCCTGTTCAGCTAGTTGTGAGACAGTATGGCTACGGAAGCTACTGTCTGAGCTATTTGATCTCCCATTGGAAGCTACTGATATCTTCTGTGATAACCAGAGTTGTGTGAAGCTGTCCGAGAATCCAGTGTTTCATGACAGGTCGAAACACATAGAGATCAAATATCACTATATCAGGGATATGGTGCAGAGAGGAGCTGTGAAGCTCCTATATGTTGCGACGGACGAGCAGATTGCAGATGTGCTGACGAAGCCACTAGCCAGTGTGAAGTTCGAGTACTTCAGAGAGAGGCTTGGCGTGCTTCAGATCGAGGATACTTCGAGGAAGAAGTGATGGACACATTTGCTGAATCCATTCCAAGCATGTTGGAAGGGGGATCCTACACATGGCTGTGGATGTAAGCGCTGGATGATGAGCATCAGGATGATGTTCTAGTTTCTGCTTGGATATGATCAGTTGGATCATTTTTATGTATTTTGTATATGCATCATGTTGGATGCTTGGACCATGTATCTGTATATGTATCAGGTGGATACATTGTATGATCAGGTGGATCATGTATGGTGATATGTATCATGTATTTGTATTTGTATCAGGTGGATACATTGATGATCAGGAGGATCATGTATGATGATATGTATCAGGTAGATACTTGGTATGCATCAGGTAGATGCATTGATGATCAGGAGGATCATGTATGATGATATGTATCATGTATTTGTATCAGGTGGATACATTGATGATCAGGAGGATCATGTATGATACTTGGTATGCATCAGGTAGATGCATTGATGATCAGGTGGATCATGCAGCAGGATGTTGCAGTGATGATCAGGATGATCATAGATGACAAGCTTCAGGATGTTGCTCCAGATGACATGCAGCAGGATGTTGCAGTGATGATCAGGATGATCATAGATGACGAGCTTCAGGATGTTGCTCCAGATGACATGCAGCAGGACGTTGCAGTGATGATGATCAGGATGATCATGGATACATCAGGATGATGTATGGTGAGTATCAGGTTGATACTCTGTGGCCGTGGATCAGGTTGTGCAGATGAGCATGTAATTCGTTGCCCTGGGAGATTTGCAGATGGTCTTGCGAGGTTTTGCCTATGGCATGTAATTCGTTGCCCTGGGACATCTGGCAAATGCTCTTTCGAGGTTTTGCTCTGGGAGGACATGTAATTCGTTGCCCTGGGAGATTTGCAGATGGTCTTGCGAGGTTTTGCCTATGGCATGTAATTCGTTGCCCTGGGACATCTGGCAAATGCTCTTTCGAGGTTTTGCTCTGGGAGGACATGTAATTCGTTGCCCTGGGAGATCTACAGATAGTCTTGCGAGGTTTTGCCTATGGCATGTAATTCGTTGCCCTGGGATATCTGGCAGATGCTCTTGCGAGGTTTTGTCCTATGGCATGTAATCCGTTTCCCTGGGAGATCCTATAGGTAGAGCAGTATGCTCGTAACAGCCTGGGATGCTCTTGCGAGGTTTTGCCATGACCACATGTAATTCGTTGCCCTGGGAGATCCTATAGGTAGAGCAGTATGCTCGTAACAGCCTGGGATGCTCTTGCGAGGTTTTGTGGTGAGGTCACATGTAATTCGTTGCCCTGGGAGATCCTATAGGTAGAGCAGTATGCTCGTAACAGCCTGGGATGCTCTTGCGAGGTTTTGTGACGCACGTAAAAGTCCTGAGGATTCCACAGTATGGCCAGTGATGATGAAGACCTGCAGGTGGTGGGCCTACATCCAGTATGAAAAAGGACTGGATCTGTAGAACTTCCTATGACGAGTAGATTCAGAGATTGATTGAGATAGCAGCAGCAGTGACGATGATGATGACTCGATGACGATTATCTAGTGACGATGATCCAGAGAAGATGACTTGTGCTAGAAGAACTGTGCTGAGAAATACCTTCCTAGTTAAGAGGGAGTGTTGATGTATATGTAACTTCGGAATGTATTTCACATATATGTATATTGTATTCCTATAGAGATGGTATTATTCCTCTATAAGGAAGTGTCGTCATTTATATTGTAAGTGTCGTAACTTATACTTGATGGGTTATTAGACCACCTTGTTTGGGGTCGGCCCTGTATAAGTCATGTGGGTCAAAGGGTTATTAGACCACCCTATTGGGGGTCGGCCATGTGGGTCAAAGGGTTATTAGACCACCCTATTGGGGGTCGGCCCACTCAGCATTATGTTATGTGGTTAAGTTAGAGCCGACATGAGTTAGGTAAAAAGGCAAGTCAAGTCAAGTATAAATAGAGTGCGGGAGGCACTCTATTTGCTCACTCACTTCTCACACATGCACTCAAGGAGGAGTGGCGCACTTATGGAGGAGGAGGATCTGCTGCTAGGTTATGGCTATCTCTCTTGGTTGGTTGTATCATTGCTCTATCTATCTCTGAGGAAGTTATTGGGGTTTTTCACCTTTATGGTTTTCCCCAAGTAAATCTTTGTGTCTCTTGTGTGCTTGCATTATTGTCTCCATGATTGATATGCTGTAGATATGCTGTACATGTTGTTCTCTCAGTTAAGATCCTAGATCAGATTGAAGTAAATTCTGAAAATTTACACAACCCTATTCATTTCGTTTCATGTATGTGCATATAATTCATGTACATGTCATGCATGAATGTGCACTTCCACTTGTGATCCATGTTCAACCCTATTCATTTTGTTTCATGTATGTGCATAGCCTAGGTATATCGCCTTTTTGTTTCATGTATGTGCATAGCCTAGGCATATGGCATGTTGTTTCATGTATGTGCATAGCCTATTCATTTTGTTTCATGTATGTGCATAGCCTAGGAACATGATCTAAGCCTAAAGAGTTCATAAAACCCTAGTTTGTAGTTCCATGTCTCAATTTGTGAACCCTAGTTTTATTATGCAACATGTCTTGTGGAGTTCACCCACCCATGCAAGATTGCATTGAAGGAAATTGAGCAAAACCCTAGTTTACGAAATGAATGCACAATGATGTCACTGGGACATCAAAACATGAGGGAGAGGGATACCTAGAGGTAATCGCATGCCAGGAGACCAACGGAGTCGACGGTTCGTTAACCCGACCTCTGGTTTTCGAGTTATGTCAAATTGCAAGTCACATGAAAATGTTGTTCAGGGACACTTGGTGACTTTCGGTCCGAGAGCGGAAAAAAAAACATGGAGCAACAAGATTGCATGTCGTTGGCTCCTGCAAGTGTTTATGGGAAATGCCAAAGTGGGAACACTACCAACACTGGCTCGGTGGAGGTTTTTGCATAGTTGACCCACCAATGCGAGATTGCATTGAAGGAAACCGAGCAAAACCCTAGTTTACGAAATGAATGCACAATGAAGTCACTGGGCCATGAAAACATGAGAGAGAGGGCTACCTAGAGTTAATCGCATGCCAGGAGACCAACAGAGTCGACGGTTTGTCAATCCGACCTCCGGTTGTTGAGTTATGTCGAGTTGCAAGTCGCATGAAAATGTCGTTCAAGGACACTTGGTGACTTTCAGTATGGGAGCGAAAAAACAAACGGAGCAACAAGATTGCATGCCATTGGCTCCTGCAAGTGTGTGTGGGAAATGCTGACATGGGAACACTACCAAAACTGGCTCGGTGGAGGGTTTTGCGAAGTTGACCCACCAATGTGAGATTGCATTGGAGGAAACTGAGCAAAACCCTAATTTACGAAATGAATGCAAAATGAAGTCACTGGGCCATGAAAACACGAGGGAGAGGGATGCCTTGAGGTAATCACATGCCAAGAGACCAACAGAGTCGACGGTTCATTGATCCGACCTCCGGTTGCTAAGTTATGTCAATTTGCAAGTCGCATGAAAATGTCGTTCAGGGACACTTTGTGAATTTTGGTTCGGGAGAGAAAAAGCAAACAGAGTAGCAAGATTGCATTTTGTTGGCTCCTTCAAGTGTGTATGGGCAATGCCGACACGGGAACACTACCAACACTAGCTCGGTGGAGGGTTTTGCGGAGTTGACCCACCAATGCAAGATTGCATTGAAGGAAACTGAGCAAAACCCTAGTTTACGAAATGAATGCACAATGAAGTCACTGGGCCATGAAAACAAGAGGGAGAGGGCTACCTAAAGGTAATCGCATGCCAGGAGGCCAACGCAGTTGACGGTTCTTCGATCCGACCTCGGGTTTCCGAGTTATGTTGAGTTGCAAGTCGCATGAAAATGTCGTTCAGGGACACTTGGGCATTAATCTCTTGTTTTAATAAAGAATATTCACCCTAACCAAGTGTTGTACACACTCATGGTTAATTCTGGAAATTACATGTGCAAGGTACATAATCTATAAATTTTCATTCTGCACATTCAAGGTACAGAATCTCGAAAATGCTAAATTACATTCATGGTTGTCACTTGATTTATTTGTTATGAGTTTATTTTAATAATTTATTGGTTACACTATTTCCTTGTAACTAACCCTTTCATAATTTATTGGTTATACTAATTCCTTGTAACTCAACATTTACACATAGTTTACTTTCAGTTTTTCTTTCAAGATTTAAATTCTTGTTGCATTTCTTAAAGATCTAAAAGTCTTAAGAAAGGAAAAAATTTTATGCTAACTCGAGATGAGAATAAAGGTAGAATTGTTGTTTGACAGTCCTTAGAATGTTCTTGTAGCATGTTTGGGATGGCCAAGTTGTTGAAGACTTTAGGGAAGTGGGCTTTCCTTCAAAGTTAAGTGGTCTTATGGGAGTTAATGCAAGTAGATCACAGTTCTTGCAGACCATTGGTATATGTGTTCAGTGTGAAGTTACTTGTTGGTCTTAAATATCGTAAAAGGGTTGATTTTGATAATAATTGCAAACAAGTTTATTTTATGTGCACAACATTTTGCAAAAAAAATTGCCAATTTAATGAGATCTTCAAAGTATTCTTTAACAATTATACAACCAAGTATGGAAACATTTTGGTGTTGCCTGTGAAGATGTTCGCTAAGTTTGTTTGAACTATTTTGTCAAACTTGTTTCAACCATCTCATTTAATTTTCAAGGCTTTCTTGGGACGGGTTTTTTCAATATTTTAAACATCTAACGCAACAACAACATCAAACAAACAAATTGCGACATAAATATAAAAAATAAAAATGATATATAAGATGTCAAGTGGTACATCACACTTTGTTATTTAAATATGATATCTAGATCCTAAGTCATAAGTCTTGGCAGGATGATACAAAATCACATCAAAATCACATAGTTGGCAGGATGATAAGTCAACCATATATATGTATCCAGTAAAACCCATGTTAAGTCAACCATATATATAAATCTGAACATTGTTTTATATTATATGTACATAATCTAATGTTTTCAAAAATGGCATGCCATGGCCACAATACAAAATAGTGGATCATACTGTACATCTGTGTGTACATACAAACAAAATGGTACATGTATGTATCCCCCCTATACATGGATTCTATTTACCCCCCCTATACATGATTTCTATTTATCCCCCTTTTCACTGTCAATGTCAGTGGCTTTTGGGAAGTCAATCTTTCTTTTACAGCTGCTGGATGGCGTTCCCCAACGCTGAATGGGAGGATTGATTCTCATTTTCGGAGATTGTACACACAAGTTACCAAAGTTTGTAAGTTAGTTTAGCAAGCTATAAAAATAAAAACAAATCTATGCACATTTGTTCAAATTCCAAGCAAATATAACATTTTTACTTACCATGAGTGTGTAAGTTAAGATACTCGGCCGTGTAACTGCATGTACCTAGGGCAGGGCATGGAGGGTCATCAGTGGACCCAATTGAATGCTCTTCAAGCACCATTGCATCACTAGATGCCTGCATAAAGTAACATATGAACCAATGTCAGCAGATACAAAGAAAATGAGACTATATATACTATGTATGGACGTACAATGACCTTTCCAAAGAAAGAGAGACGTACACGTACTTGGGGGGGGGAGAGGTCGGTCACCAACAACGTCGATTTGGTGCTCTTCAAGCACCATTGCATCACTAGATGCCTGCATAATGTAACATATGGACCAATGTCAACCAATACAAAGAAAATGAGAATGTATATACTACATGGACGTACAATGACCTTTTCAAAGAAAGAGAGACATACACATACCTGGGGGGGATAGGTGGGTCACCAACAACATTGATTTGGTGCTCTTCATGCACCATTGCATCACTAGATGCTTGCATAAAGTAACATATGGACCAATGTCAGCAAATACAAAGAAAATGAGACTGTATATACTATGTATGGACGTACAATGATCTTTTCAAAGAAAGAGAGACATACACACGTACCTGGGAGGGGAGAGGTGGGTCACCAACAACATCGATTTGGTGCTCTTCAAGCACCATTGCATCACTAGATGCTTGCATAAAGTAACATATGGACCAATGCCAGCAAATACAAAGAAAATGAGATTGTATATACTATGTATGGACATACAATGAACTTTTAAAAGAAAGAGAGACATACACGTACTTGGGGGGGGGGAGAGGTGGGTCACCAACAACGTCGATTTGGTGCTCTTCAAGCACCATTACATCACTAGATGCCTGCATAAAGTAACATATGGACCAATGTCAACAAATACAAAGAAAATGAGACTGTATATACTACATGGATGTACAATGACCTTTTCAAAGAAAGAGAGACATGTACACGTACCTCGGGGGGAGAGGTGGGTCACCAACAACATCGATTTGGTGCTCTTCAAGCACCATTGCATCAATAGATGCCTACATAAAGTAACATATGGACCAATGTCAGCAAATACAAAGAAAATGAGACTGTATATACTATGTATGGACGTACAATGACCTTTTCAAAGAAAGAGAGATGTACATGTACTTGGGGGGGTGAGAGGTGGGTCACCAACAACATCGATTTGGTGCTCTTCAAGCACCATTGCATCACTAGATGCCTACATAAAGTAACATATGGACCAATGTCAGCAAATACAAAGAAAATGAGAATGTATATACTACATGGACGTACAATGACCTTTTCAAAGAAAGAGAGACATACACGTACCTGGGGGGCGAGAGGTGGCTCACCAACAACGTTGATTTGGTGCTCTTCATGCACCATTGCATCACTAGATGCCTGCATAAAGTAACATATGGACAATTGTTAGCAGATACAAAGAAAATGAGACTGTATATACTATGTATGGATGTACAACGACCTTTTCAAAGAAAGAGAGACATACACACGTACCTGGGGGGGGAGAGGTGGGTCACCAACAATGTCGATTTGGTGCTCTTCAAGCACCATTGCATCACTAGATGCCTGGATAAAGTAACATATGGACCAATGTTAGCAAATACAAAGAAAATGAGATTGTATATACTATGTATGGACGTACAATGACCTTTTCAAAGAAAGAGAGATATACACATACTTGGGGGGGGGAGAGGTGGGTAACCAACAACGTTGATTTGGTACTCTTCAAGCACCATTGCATCACTAGATTCCTGCATAAAGTAACATATGGACGAATGTCAGCCAATACAAAGAAAATGTGACTGTATATACTACATGGATGTGCAATGATCTTTTCAAAGAAAGAGAGACATGTACACGTACCTAGGGGGGGAGAGGTGGGTCACCAACAACGCCGATTTGGTGCTCTTCAAGCAGCATTGCATCACTAGATGCCTGCATAAAGTAACATATGGACCAATGTCATCAAATACAAAGAAAATGAGACTGTATATACTACATGGATGTACAATGACCTTTTCAAAGAAATAGAGACATGTACACGTACATGGGGGGGGGGGGGGAGAGGTGGGTCACCAACAACGTCGATTTGGTGCTCTTCAAGCACCATTACATCACTAGATGCCTGCATAAAGTAAAATATGGACTAATGTTAGCAAATACAAAGAAACGGAGATTGTATATACTACAAGGACGTACAATGACCTTTTCAAAGAAAGAGAGACATAGATGTACCTTGGGGGGGGAGAGGTGGGTCATCAACAACGTCGATTTGGTGCTCTTCAAGCACCACTGCATCATTAGATTCCTGAATAAAGTAACATATATGTCAATGTCAGCAAATATAAAGAGAAAAATACTATATATATACTACATGGACGGACAATGACTTTTTCAAAGAAATCGAGACATGTACACGTACCTAGGGGGGGAAGAGGGTCACTGATGGGTGGACTAAATGACGTTGGCCTAAAAAGACAGTGAAACATAGGCTGGTAACCATGCTACGTAACAAAACATTAAGATACAATTAGAAAATTTCTAATAATTAAACGCATACATGTTTAAAATCATTAAAAGCATAATTAAAAGCATAATGAAAAGAATACTTGAGTTTGGGAATCTTCCTCTACATGGGAGGGACCAACCTGGGATTCCACAAACTCATCGTGCCCACCCTACATAAAACATATTGTATCGATTTTAAGACGTATTGAATGTTGCAATCTCTAAGTTATAAATATGTAAATCACTCGATGACAAATTAAAAAGTAAAGTTCTTATAGCTAATGGTGAAGCACCAAAATCATATGCAGCATTGACCGCTGCATCAATGACATCAGCATCAATGGCCGGATTATGTGAATCTAGGGTGTCATTGGACACGAGCTATATATTTGTTCACATAAATTGTCAGATAATTATTTAAATAGAAATAAATTACGAAACAATTGAAAACTATGATATAAAACAAAATATATACTATGTAAAGAATGAATTTTAGTTACATATCAGAGTAATCCATCACCCCTAAACTCTGAAGAAGGCCTATAGCATATGCTTCAAAACGATGTGCAAGGGTGTGGAATAACCCAATGCTCTGAAGACTCTGCGTCGCCAGTGCAATGTGTAGCTCTGGTTTGGTCTGGGGACCTAAAACGTGGATCCTCACTGTGAGATGCTCCAACCCCAGATGGACCAGCCTCAGAAGTGCCAACCCCTTGGCCTACATTTCCTTCGACGATAGTCCCATGTCGAAGCAATGTATCAGCCAAATCGAATAAGGCCTCATGTGTATCTTCAATAACGAGACTGACATGTGGATATACTCGAGGGGAGTTTGGTGTGCGTGCAGGGCATCACACACAGTTAAGATTGGTCCTAGCCCCTTCCCTATCTTGGGGCATCCCATGAACTACACTCTGGAACTCTAGAATGTCAAAATAGTTTACATGTTTCCCAGGATAAATTCTACATACAACTTGCTAAGGAAATAAAATGGGATATCTCTATTCCCGTGAGGGTCTTCATTGAAGACCATGTCCCAGCGATCCATCTAATTGCATTTAATATTTGGTTCCACGCACCAGTCTATGGAAATGTGTGGTCGACTGGTGGGTGGAACCAATCTAGTGCTAGGGTCCTGGAATAATGAAAACAATTGGTCTTTGGTTATCTTTAATTTTTTCACATCTTTGTAGCTCAACCTAGTGGAATAGTATTGCCTCTGGGAATCTCTGTACGAGATAATGTTGTATAGTGCTCCCTGGGCATTGCCAATTGTAGTTATTATGGAGTCTAATGATGCAGCTAATGATTGTCTTAAGTGGTCCCCCCCTCTAAACAGTGAGCTAAGGCGCCTCAATGAACCCAAATGAGCCAGAATCTCTGAATTACGGTCGTGTTCCTCCTCGGTGTTTGGGTTTGTGTCTAGATTTTGGTTTGGGTTTGGGTCTGTGTTTGGGTCTATGTTCTCTGTTAAGATTAAAACAACAAATTCAAAATTTAATTAATAAATTTCATTGTTTGTTTTTTAATACATGTAACAAATTTTATTAAATTGGTTTTAAAAAAGCAAAAACTGGTAAATTAACAAACACAATAAAGAAAATTTCAAAAGGAATTTGGTCATAAAGGGCAACCTACCTTCCATTTTATTTGAATTGTGAATTGGCTTGCCTCCTCCTTATCTCAAACGCAAATCGATAGTGTGTTTTATTGCCTTCCTGATATCACTGGCCTTTACTGTGTAAATTGGGAAAATGAGGCCGCGGGCCTTTGTTTTATATATATATATATATATATATATATATATATATTGTATTACAAATCGCACTTGCGATATATCGAAAGTGAGATATATTCCACTTGCGATATATCGAAAGTGAGATATATCGCACTCACGTTTTGTAACTCTATGAATCCTTTTTTACTCTTCAAAGTGGTATTTCTATTTTTTTATAGTTTATTTAAAAAAGTAAATTATGAACATAGAAATGAGATTTAACTATGGATAAACATTAATTAATGATTGAGTAGAGAACCTGGATCCTCATGGTAGACTTTATTGTCCCATCTACTACCAAGTTACAAGAACGAGAGGAGGATAAGCCATTTTCACAAGTGTAGATCGATAGGATCCTTAAAATTCCATGTAAAGGCCAGGGATCTTCTAAGAATGTGTTGTTTTTGCTAAATCCCAATGTCAAATTGGAAAAATCAAAGCCTAGGTTTTCCTTGGGGAGTTGTCACCCTCGAATATTTATCAACTCTTTGGAAGCATATATTTGGGCATACTGCAGAAAGTCTAAGCATTGTCATCTTTAGAATCAAGGGAGTAATACATTGTCCATTTATGTATCTATTAAAGGGACGTGAGTATGACACATAAAAAAACATTGTAATATTGACAAAAACCTTATTATTTTAAGAGTTTAGGCCTACCGACATATCAAATAAATAAATCAATTCAAGGTGTAATTTTACATTGGAATTGTTATAATGGAAAACCAAATGTAGAGTAACCATCAAAGTCAAGGGTCAAAACCCTAAGTGAAAGAGAAACAAGTAAGAAAAATTAAAGACATGATAACATTCTATGGCTAAGGTTCAAATCCTGTAGCAGGCTAGTGAGTATTAGGAGACATAGTAACACATAAAATAACTCTCTCTCTCTCTCTCTCTCTCTCTCTCTCTGTGTGTGTATATATATCTATATATATATATATATATATATATATAGATGAATGTACAATTACATAATGATAGAGTTCAAGTGATGTAAATCCCAAGCTAAATTTCCCCAACTTTATATGCAAATATACAATGAAAATAAAAAACCTTAATAGTTTTAACGTCCAAGATAATGGTCAGATATACCACCACCCCTTGAAAAATTATACTAATTAATTCTATTCGATCTAAAGCCTATGATAGAACACCACAGCCAAGGTGAACCAAAAATGAAGTATGTGTACCTAAGTGTAGAGTCAAATAAAAAAGAAGGGCCATGCACCATTTTTTGTGAGTTCATGTGCATAGAACCAATAAGCCGAGTCATCCATGGCGGTAATACTCCGGAGTCAATAATAAATCTATCAAGGAGTCTACATTGAAAGAAGAGAAACCAAGAATTACAGCTAAAAAATGAGAGCATAAACCTTACCAGGAAAGAAACACTGTAATGCCAAGAAGGGAAACCAAGGATTACAGGTAAAAAATGAGAGCATAAACCTTACCGGGAAAGCAACACTGTAATGCCAACTCATGTTCTGGTTAGAAATGGAAACCCTAGGAAAGCGTGCAAGCCAAATATCTATTCCAGGGAGCAATCAAATAATATGATTGTGTAACAATACAAGAAACAAAAGGAAACCTTTATCTTAATGTTTTACCAAGGTGGCCATCGTGCCTCATCAATGTTTGATTGCTACTCATACTAACTTACGCAGAGAAACGAAATAAGGAAGGAAAGAGAGAAGCATTCTACAACAACCTTCATTCTAGGAAGGTTATCCAAATGACAATTGATATGAATAATGACTGGTTTAAAGATGGCCATTTATCCATCCTTCCTGAATTTTATAAACATCACTTTTCTATTCAAAGAGAGATAACAATCCATTGCTCAGCTTGATGCATGAAAACATTCATAGCCTATATGAGAGGGGAAAAACAACATATCATTAAATACTGTGTGATCCCAAGCATTCTCCTCAAAAATTCAATCTACAACTCGATCCCAAAGCTCATTTGAAGGAATGGTAGGTCTAACGTAGAAAAAACAAAAACAAAAAACCAAAATCCTCATTGTGTGAGCATAATGAGACCAACCCATCAAAGCACCATCAAACACATCATTGTACCCATATGCAATTAAATTAATTTGTGTGTCCATCTGTCATGGATTCAACATCACAGTCCCTATAAAGAAAATCAAATGGGCTCTGCAGATAGACAATATCAACATAACACATCAATACATTATACCCAACAAAAACTCCCACAATAAATGGAATTTCCAGCAATGTTAATGCTTTATAATTCACTATCAATTCCTTTATCTATTTGTTAGAATAAATTCAAGGGAAAAGGGCATATGAAGTCAATTAAAAATTTACTGCGCAATACATTAATATTTCTTTTCTTTTGCTAAGGACATGCGCTAGACCTAGAAAATACTTTTTTGTCCACTTTTTATAAAACACTTTTCTTCACAAAATAAATGTGCAGATATGAGTTGCGCAATTCACCTTTACTGTGCACAGATTAACTGCGCATTTCTACTGCGCAGAGATTAACTGTGCGAATCCACTTTCTACTGTGCAAGTGCACAAATATTAACTTCGTGCAATACTTTACTTTGCATCAACTGGACTATTTATGGAGTGCGCACTTAATACAAATTACTTTTTCAAACACTTTTAACTTTTACAAAGATTAAATGGACGGTTAACTTTGTATACCTATCTAACTACACATAACCTAAACTTAAACAAATTTTGTATAAATGAACTTCATGCTAAAACATAAGAACCGAAATATATGTAGAAGTTACTGCGCGTTAAACTAGGGCATTCACCACCGTGAAATACTTAGGAATCTTGATCTCTTTTACTGCGTATAAATGTAAACAACATTTACATAGGTCAATATGAAATAGATGCGTGGCATGCATAAACAAACATTCTTTTGAATAAGTTCATGAAACAATAGACTAATATATTTACAACTGTAAAACATAGTAACTTTGCCGCAATACAGAGAGATGATTTCATCAATCTTTTAAATTCAAACAGAGCTTGGGCTCTTGAAATACTTTACGGGATTTACTTCTCCTCTTCTTCACTTATCTCTATCTCTTCATCTCTTATGCTATCTCTATGAATGATTTATATTTATAGATTTTTATTTCATTAACTCAAGATGGATTCGCTTGGAAGGTACAGGGTTGCATTAAACATAGAAATAAAATCCTACCTAAGAAGCTATGAGCCCGCGAAATACAAATGCATCTACTTAAATACTAACATGATGTGCGTCGGATTGGTTGACAACTTACTGACATATTGACAGCTCAGACTCTGCGCACTGACACAAACTGACTGACAGGGTGACTGACAGAGCTGGTGTAGATAGATACACTATCAACTCATTAATTATTATATTTCCAACACTCCCCCTTAATTATGAGAGGATTGGGGATCATTAAACAAAAGTACAATATTAGAAACTATTTTAGAGCTGGAACATGCTCTGTTCATGAGAAAGTTCATTGCGCAGAACTTGTCACTCCCAAACAACTTCGCAAAAATTGGAATGGGTCCTTTGCCAATGGTTTTGTAAATATGTCTGCAACTTGATCTTCAGACCTACAAAATTCTAAACATATTTCCTTGTTCTTTATCAATTCTCTGATGAAGTGATACCTTGTGTCAATGTGTTTCGTTGTCTTGTGAAACACATGATTCTTTGACAGTGTGATTGCTGAATTGTTGTCGCAATAAATGACTGTGGGTTCTTGCTGGTTCTGCGATAGATCACTTAACATCCTTCACATCCAAACTGGTTGACATGCGATGCTTGTAGCTGCAACATACTCTGCTTCTGCTGAAGAAAGATTTACTTTGGGTTGTTTCTTTGAAGCCCATGATACAACACCTGTTCCTACATGAAATGTATTCCCAGATGTGCTTTTCCTGTCATCCATGCTGCCTCCATTATCACTATCAGTGTATCCAATGAGTTTGAAATTTTCCAAGGTTGAATACAAAATACCAAAGTCCTTTGTTCCACTTACATATTCTTTTACCTACTTGCCAATGCGATTCTTTTGGTGACTCCATTGATCTTGAGATTAGGATGACTGCATACATGATGTCTAGCCTTGTTTCTATAAGATACATAAGGCTTCCAATGATTCTTTTAAACAGTGTAGTATCTACAGTGGATCCATCATCATCCTTGTTCAATTTCAAACTTGTTATCACTAGCGTTGGAGATGTCTTGCAATTTAACATCTTAAACATGTTCAAGACATCACTTGCATACTTCGATTTTGATATGAAAATACCCTTTTCATTCTACTGGACTTCAATACCTAGAAAATACTTCATAAGCCCCAAATTAGTCATCTTGAATTCACTTTCCATGACTGTTCTAAATTATTCTATGCCAAAATCACCAGTAAATATTAAATCATCTACATACAGGAAGACAATTAGTTTATTACCTTGCTGATTGATTTTTGTGTGCAACGTTGGCTCACATTCACTTATGTGAAATCCATTCTGAATGAGGTATGAGTCAATGCAACTGTACCAAGGTCTGGGAGCTTGCTTGAACCCATACAGTGCCTTTTTCAATCTGTATACTCTGTGTCCTTGTCCTGGAACTTCATAGCCTTTTGGCTGCTCCACATATACTTCTTCCTCCAAATAACCATTTAGGAATGCACACTTAACATCCATTTGGTAAATAGGCCATTTCTTTTGTGCTGCGATGGCCAAAACTATTCTTATAGTGTCCATTCGTGCTACAGGTGCAAAAGTTTCATTGAAGTCTATGTCGGGCTGCTGAGTGAACCCTCTTGCTACCAATCTTTCCTTGTGCTTCTGCACATTTCCATCAGCAACTTGCTTGGTATTATAAATCCATTTCAAGCCTATCCCATCCTTGTCCTTAGGAACATCAACTAGTTCCCATGTTTGATTCTTCTTAATGCATTCTATTTCTTCATCTATGGCTTGTGCCCAAAATTTGTCTTCAATTGCTTCTTCAAATGTTAAAGGATCATTAACTTGAGAAAATAATGCAAAACATAAAATGAATTAGGTGTACCAGCATCATGTATCTCGCGCAGACTTCTTGTACTTGATGGGGTTGCTGGTGTCGAACTGCGCGTGCTGCGTGCACTGCTTGATAGAGTTTGCTGCGCACTTGGTGTGCTTGTCGGAGTAGCTTGAGCTGCGCCTTGTGTCGGAGTTGCTTTTGCTGGAGCATGTTGCACAATCCTTGGAGTAGATGGAACTGCGCAGTTCTGATTTACTTGCGGTGTCTCAACCACATCTTCTGCGCTGTCATCACATTCAACATGTGACACGATTTTCACATTCTTTTCTACTAATCCATCCCATGCTTCATTTTCCACAAACTGAACATCTCGACTGATGATGAATTTCCTTGCAACGGGATCATACAACTTGTATGCTTTTGTGTCTTCAGAATATCCAATAAAGATGCATTTCTGTCCTTTATTGTCTAATTTTCTTCTCATCTCATCTGGAACATGTGCATATGCTACATAACCAAAAACTCTTAAATGTGAAACACTATGTTTCATACCTATCCATGCTTCCTGCGAAACTTTGTTCTTCACACTCTTTGTTGGACATCGATTCATGATGTATACTGCAGTTGCCACTACTTCAGCCCAGTATTCATTTGATAGATGCGTGGCTGCCAACATGTTGCATGCCATCTCCATGATAGTTCTGTTCTTCCTCTCTACGATACCATTCTGTTACGGTGTATACCACACAGTGAATTGCGTCTGTATGCCATAATTTTTGCAAAAGTTTAAGAAATCATTAGAAACATACTCACCACCTCTATCTGTTCTTAATATCTTGATGTTGTGTCCACTTTGCTTCTCTACAAGTGCCTTGAACTGTTGAAAACATCCAAATTAATCAGATTTATGTTTTAAAAAATAGAACCAGGTTTTTCTTGTGAAATCATCAATAAATGTGAGAAGATAAGTGCATCCTCCCATTGACGGTGTTTGCATTGATCCACAAATATCAGAGTGTACAATTTCAAGTGGTGCACGAGCTCTGTATGACTTTCCGACTGGAAAAGTCTCTCTATGCTATTTTCCAAAAATACAGCCTTCACAAATTCTCTCTGGCTTTTTAATCAATGGCAATCATTTAACCATGTCCTTCGTGGGCAGTAGCTTCATCTCACCAAAATTCAAATTTCCAAATCTGAAGTGCCATACCCAAGATTCATCCTTCATTTCTATTTGAAACGTAGCTTGCATTGCGCTGTCCTTTTCTTCCTCTGCACAATGAATTTCTGTTGCTTTGAACGCAGATCCAAAATTTTCATTCTAATTTCCATGAACAACTTGAGTTGTTTTTCCTCTTATGATGGGTCTTATCCTTAAAGGAAACAAGCGATTGCTTGTCATATGCACCTCTACTATTAATTGATTGCTTGGGTATATGTCTTTGATCACACAGCGCTTCCCTACCATGTGAACTCTGTACCCTTTTTCCATCAGATGTCCTATGCTCATCAGGTTAAGCTTCAAACCTTGAACATAATACACATCATGCATAAATTTCTGCTCCCCCTGTTTTGTTAGAATATCAACAGTACCCTTACCCAAAACAGTAACTTGAATTTTGTTTCCAAGTGTTACATCAGTTTGAACTTATTTATCTAGACTAGAAAATAGATTTAAATTACCAGTCATATGATTTCTATAGCTTGAGTCTAAATACCATATGTCATTTGGACTTTTTTGAACAACATTGCATTCCAGTGGAGATGTGCATGCTAAGAACAATGTGTTGTTCGAAGTGCTGTTGTTGCTTGACTGTGCTTCACCTTGCTTTCCTTGTTCATACTTCTTCTTCCTGCATTCATATGCGAAGTGTCCATACTTCTTACAATAATGACATTCAATTTTTTATTTATCATACCTTTGTCCACTTGGCTAATTGGGGGTCTGATTCTTGCCTCTACCAGTGACATGCACAGGGCTGCTGCTGCGACCTCCTCTGAAAGAACTTCTTCCTCTACCTCTTGAGTTTGATCTTCCTCTGCCTCTTCCACGGCTTATGGATGACTATGCTATGAATGCACCTTCCAGCGATGTATTTGAACCGTTGATTCTATATTCATGATTGAGTAATGAGGCTTGCAACTCATCAATAGTAAATGTGGATAGATATTTGTTTTCCTCCAGGGTTACAACCAAAGATTCAAATTTCTTTGGAAGAAATTAAAGGACTTTTTCAACAACTCTTTGATTAGTTAGAGTTTCTCTATGAGACTTTATTTGATTAACCAGACAAATAACACGAGTGTAGAATGAAGCTACTGACTCTGTATTTTTCATAGACAAAGATTCAAAATCTCTTCTAAGAATTTGAAGTATGGCAGTCTTTACCTTGTTCAAACCTTGATAGGAAGTTTTCAGTGTGTCCCATGCTTCCTTTGTTGACTGTGCTGCTGCTACTCTTGGGAGTATTGATTCATGTGTTGCTTAATGTATGTGGAACAACGCCTTCCCATCTTTCTTTTTTCTGTTCCCTCAGGATATCCTTCTCAGATTGTGTGAGATTGTTGTATGCTGCTAGATCTGCTGGTTCTGCATAGCCATGATGGGCTATTTCCCATACATCTTGACCTCTAAACAAAGCCTTCATTGTTAGAGACCAATATTCATAATTCTTACCAGAAAATATTGGGGTTTGCAAATTACTTGAAGTGAAAGCCATTCTTAATCACTTTTCCCTTATGTAAATACAATTCTACTTTCTGTAAACCAAGCTCTGATACCAGATCAAGGGAAAAGGGCACATGCAGTCAATTAAAAATTTATTACGCAATACATGAATATCTCTTTTCTTTTGCTAAATGCATGCGCTAGACCTAGCAAATACTTTTTCTTTCTCTTTTTATAAAACACTTTTCTTCACAAAATAAATGCATGGATATGAGTTGCACAATTCACCTTTTACTGAGTGCAGATTAACTGCGCATTTCTACTGCGCGGAGATTAACTGCGCGATTCCACTTTCTACTGCATAGTTGAACTTTGCGCAAGTGCACAAATCTTAACTTCGCGCAATACTTTACTTTGCATGAACTTGACTATATATGGAGTGCGCACTTTATACAAATTACTTTTGCACACTCTTTTAACTTTTACAAAGATTAACTGCGCGGTTAACTTTGTATACCTATCTAACTGCGCATAACCCAAACTTAAACAAATTTTGTATAAATGAACTTCATGCTAAAACATAAGAACCGTAATATATGTAGAAGTTACTGCGCATTAAACTAGGGCATTCACCACCATGAAATACTTAGGAATCTTGATCTCTTTTACTACGCGTAAATGTAAACAACATTTACATAGGTCAATATGAAATAGATGCACGGCATGCATAAACAAGCATTCTTGAGAATAAGTTCATGAAACAATAGATTAATATATTTACCACTGTAAAATAGAGTAACTTTGCCGCAGTACAAAGAGATGATTTCTTCAATCTTTTACATTCAAACAGAGCTTAGGTTTTTGAAATACTTTACGGGATTTATCTCTCCTCTTCTTCACTTATCTCTATCTCTTCATCTCTTATGCTATCTCTGTGAATGATTTTTATTTATAGAGTTTCATTTCACCGACTCAAGATGGTTTCGCTTGGAAGGTACAGGGTTGCATTAAACACAGAAATAAAATCCTACCTAAGAAGTTGTCAGCCTGTGAAATACAAACGCGACTAAAATACTAACATGATGTGCTTCGGATTGGTTGACAACTTACTGACATAATGACATCTCAGACTCTGGGCGCTCACACAAACTGACTGACAAAGCCGGCGTAGATAGATACACTATCAGCTCATTAATTATGATATTTCCAACATAAATTGTATAGAAAATAGAGCCCTTTCAGTGCAAGATGACAGTTCAAACATTGTAAAGAAAAAATAAAATAGAACCATGCCTTCCATAAGGGATCTATGTAATAATTGTGCCAAACAGAACCGTGCCTTCCATAAGGGTGAAACGTTGTTCAATGGTGTGTGCACTGCTTGTGCTAACTATGGGGGTTGCCGTCCATGGAGAAACCATTGTTTCAACATTGTGTGAAAGAAAGAATCGTGGAAGAAGAAATTGTGGAGCAGAATCGCTGCCATTGTGGAGCACTTCCAAGATTGTAGTGTTGTCCAAGAATATCAATATGAGAGCTACCGTTGAGAGCTATTTTTGTGTCTTACCATCTCTACCGCACGTTTAGAAACGGAAGCCGCCGTCATTATGTGACGCTAAAATAATCCATCTCATAAACCATCCATATTTTTGTAACTCTTCAACTGAGTTGAAGAGGTCACCATCCAAAATAATTTCCATAACTTTTGTGATTGGTCGATTGAGAAGAAAGGCCCCCGACTAGATTTTTTAAGGGTATAGTGACAGAGGAGAGAATATGAGGCATGAACCTAAGGAGCTTAGGCGTAAAGTGTAGGTTTCCAGAAGAGAAAAGGCGTATGATTTAAGTGTTTCCCACCATATGCAAGAAGTATCTATTGCTCGCTACATGAAGAAGTAGAGTTGTTGCTCTATTGCAATACTATGGAAGTGTCGATGATTGCTTGTTTGAAGTTGCACAAATTTTTTTAGTGAAAGATGGCTAATCATTTAGCCGAGTCATATATGAATGGATCAAACAACTTAGACGAGTCAAATTATTTAAACTCGAAGTTCAAGATTAAGACATTGCTAGAAGCAGCAATGACCTGGAACATTGTTTATGGTAACGAAGATAAGCCAAAAACCCCCGCTAACGCAGTTTAGGATTGGGAGCATCGAGAAAGAAAATAAAAAGTGCTTATGAGAATGTCTATGAAGGAAAATATCATTATGCATATCAGAGAGTGCAAGACATCCACAAAGACATGGAACACTCTTAAAGCTTTGTTTGAGACAAACCGAATAATTTTTTTATCGGACTCCAATATACATTGTAGAACCATGGAGGTCAACACGACAAACTCATCCACCTGTAAGGCTTAAAGATTATTCCTTAATAACTCAGGAAATGAATGTTGTAGAATCTTTGAATTTTGAATAAGCAAACTATCGGAAAGAATGGATCGATGCTATGACAGAATAGTATAATTATATAATGAAGAATGAAACTTGGGAATTGTTCCAATACAAATTCAATGCCGATGGTAGCATATATCTAAAAATAAAGTTATATTGATTACAAAAGGTTATTCATAAAAAGAGGTAATTGATTATGAAGATACATTTCTACCTATAGCTAAGATTAACAGTGAGTGATGATTGCATTAGTTACAAAACACAATTGGAAATTGTGCATCAATTGGATGCTAAGTCTTCTTTTCTGAATGGAAAGTTGAATGAAGAAGTATATCTTGTTTAGCCAGAAGGGTTTGTAAAGAAAGGTCAATAACATCTTGTCTGTAAGTTGATGAAAGCTTTATATGGATTGAAACAAACTTTGAGATATCCGTACGTGATTCTTCATTCAAAAAGGTTTTATGAAACATAAGAGTGATTCTAAACTGTATGTCAAGTCAGATGAGAAGGGAAATATTGCATTGATTTCCTTTTATATATATGACCTTATCATAACAGGTAGTGATTCTAAATTGATTGAATAAATCAAACAACAATTGTCATAGGTGTTCGAGATGAAGGACCTTGGAGATCTGCATTATTGTTTAGGCCTTCAAGTATGGAGAGACAATGGTAAGACACTCGTTAAACAAAGTAAATACATAAGGCATTTAATTCAAAGTTTTTATATGAATGCATGCAAGGAATTTCCTACACCATTAGAACATTATGCTAAACTCTACAGTGATGATGACGCAAAAGAGGTGGATGGTACTCTATATAAACACATAGTGGGAATTTTGAACTATATCACTACAACCAGACCAGATATTGCATACAGTATCTGCATTCTTAGTCAGTTCATGGCTGAGCCACATGAAATGCACTGGAAAGAAGCAAAGAGTATCCTTCGATATCTAAAGGAGACTATTCATTTTGGTATTAAATATACTGGTGAGTTTGATGTTGAGCTGACATGTCATTCTGATTCAACCTAGGTTGGAAATCCTGATGATAGGAAGTCAACCACAAGCTATGCATTAAGAACTAGTTCAGTGATGATGTCATGGAGAAGCAAGAACCAACTGTTTCTTTGTCATTAATTGAGGCTGAGTACAAAGTCTACAGTGCCACTTGTGAGGAAATATGGTTGCAGTGAATTCTTGAAGACATTGGAGAAGAACAAAAATCACCAACAATTATCATTTGTGATAACCAAAGTTCTATCAAACTAGCCAACAATCTAATGTATCATGCTAGATCTAAGCATATTGATATCCAACATCATTTTGCAAGGGAAAATACGCAATCCAAGGAGATTGACATAATATATTGTAATACAAATGAAAATGTGGCAAACATTTTCACAAAGCCTCTTGGAAAGGAAAAGTTTGAAATATTTAGAAATCAGCTAAGTGTCATATAAAACTCACTTCTCGATTAAGGGTAGTGTTGAAAAATAACATGTTGAAATTAGTAGATGGTTAAGAGTTTGCTTCAAGTTGTTGGGTGTCTTATTTCAAATTGTTCTAGCTAAATTTGTCTTCAAGCTCATGTATGGTTTTCATATCCACAGTTATAGGAGGTTTTTGAGGCTCTCCAAGCCTATATATGTGTAACCATTTTCAATCTTAATGTAAGGTGTGTGAGCTCAGTCTCACTTGTGTGTGAAGCCCATTTTGGATTGAATCTCTCAACTATTTAATTTAATTTTTAACGCCCTCAAAATCTATGGACACCCAATTTATGCAATTCCAACAATATATATCTACAATTTTAACAATTTTAGTTGAATTTGGGTTTAAAAAATCATTGGAAAAGATGTTCAAAATGTAGAACATTTAGCTTATTCGAAAGGGTACTTATATTCCATGGCACACATTCTAATGATTGGAAAATGTGTTGAAAGAAAGCGAAAGTGAATGGTTATATGAATGATCTCTAAATGTGGAAATAGGGAGTCGGAAGAGGATATTAATAGAGATTTAAGTGCTTAATCTTGGCAAGCCTTGATCTATTTGTTAACGATAGGGATCAAATAATAATCTTCGACTTTTAAACATTTTTTAGAGTGCAAAAACTTACGAAAAGTTTGTACTTCAAGGGATTAGATCCCTATTTGCATGTGATAAATAATACCTCACATTGAAAACAATGAGAACTTTATACCTAGATAGCAAGAATCTTCGTGAAATCACACACAAACAAAGCAAGAATCATACAAGTTTCATTCTCGGCGCTCTACAGCCTAGTATGAGGGAGTTAGTCGAGTAACAAAATAATACGAAGTAAACAAAAAAGAATAATACAAAGTAAAAAGTAATAAATATTATGTCAGCCATAAACAAAAAAGAATAATACAAAGTAAAAAGTAATAAATATTATGTCGACCATAAACAAAAAAGAATAATACAAAGTAAAAAGTAAATATGAGACTTAAACTAGAGACTTTAGAGCTTAGGATTAGGTGGTAAATATTATGTCAACCATAAACAAAAAAGAATAGTACAAAGTAAAAAGTAAATATGAGACTTAAACTAGAGACTTTACTTTTTACTTTTAATACAAAGTAAAAAGTAAATATGAGAATTTAGAGTGTTTGTTTGTCGAGTAACAAAATAATACAAAGTAAACAAAAAAGTATAATACAAATTAAAAAGTAATAAATATTATGTTGGCCATAAACAAAAAAAAATATTACAAAGTAAAAAGTAAATATGAGACTTAAACTAGAGACTTTAGAGCTTAAGATTAGGTGACTCAAGTATTGCACTCAAGGAGGAGGTTTGCACCTGGGAGATTTGATCCCTCTCCGAGCTTGATAAAGCCTAAGATTTGGATCTAGGCTGGTTTTATTTTTACTTAATTGTATTGAATATGTGTGTGTACATGTCTTTTGAAATGTGTGTGTGTGCAACTATATGTGTGTCTACTATAATTTAATGTAGATATTGTTAACAAACTTTTACTTAATATTTTATTATTCTATTAAAGAGTTACATATCAAATCCACATTAAATATGGAAATACATTTCTCACTTCTTCCTCATACTAAGTTGCAAACATCTCAACAAAAAATTAACATATTTTATCATAATAAAATTTAAATTCAAATAATAAAATTAAAAATGACATTTATATACACATGAAATATAGAAATCATGGATTTAGCTATGCACAAAGAAACAATTGTGGGTGCAATCATGGAAACAGAACATTACAATCAAAACTTAATATAAGTAACTCACATCAAAGTTCCTAAAACACGATAAAACTATTATTAAGCCATCATAGCGATCATTATGTGGATAAATAAAAACTTATATCGTCATAGATCTTGTATTAATGTGGAGATTGGAATTTAAAATTATATAATTATAAACATAACTTTATAAATATAAAAATCATTTATAAAAAAATAAAATAAAATAATTATGATTCAAAATAGCTTCAAATTTTTTATGCACTCTTACTCCTTACCTTTGGATCAATTCAATAATCATATGTAACTCCTTTAGCACAACCACCTAACCAATATTTTGAAGATAAAATTTGTACCTCGAAATATGATTATTATGACATGAAATATAATATTTTTTAACAATGATACCAATAGTTTAAGATACAAATTTTACTCAAAATATGCTTAATAATATGAAATATAATTTTTTTAATGAGATTTAAAAATTTAAATGTTATGCTGCTACATAAAAATATTTATAATGTTTTGTTCCCTATTCAATTATTCTTTTCTCTTTAGGTTTCTGTTCTCCTAAGGTTTAAGGTTTAATTGACCATTGTCTCTTAAAGCTCAATTTACCAGATTTATATCAACATAACTATCATTATCAATTTACAATGCCATCTTGCGGCAGGGCCCATACAATCTCTTCAAGAGCAGGTATCATCAGCTGGACGAGGAAGTTTTCATATTCACCTCTATCGCCGTCTGTTTTACTCACATCAACGGCGTATATAGCGGGCACTATTTCAAAAATCTCCGCTTGGACGCCGATATTCTTTCCATCCATATTTACAATCCGGCTCTGTTGCTCTCTGAAACTAAAACCATTAGCCTCAGCAATCTTCTCAAATTTGGCTATAATGGAGGAAACCGGTTGCTTCGACATGAATCGCAGTACCCCTCTTGCGCCCCCGAAGAGAGGAGCCAGATCTAATCCGCTCGGCCATGAAGCCATTAGAGAGAAGGCATTCAGGCATCGTGGATTTTTATCATCTTCAATATTGCAGCTACTGTTACTTTCTTGTTGTTTGACTGAAGGCCACGAAGAACACTTATTATCCTCGAAGCCCGTTTTAAACCACGCGACCTCCAAGATCTCTGCAATGGAAATCCGCGACTTAGGTTTGGGATCCAATAATCGGAACAGTAGCTCACGAACTTCGCACGACAATAGCTCCGGGCAACTGTAATTTCTCATGCACATATTTTTGAACAAGGCAACTATGTCGTTGCCATCACCAAACGGAAGGTCGCCAGAGAGAAGCTGGTAAAGAATTACACCGCAAGCCCATATGTCTACCTTGGCACCGTCGTAATGCAATCCGGTTAACAACTCCGGAGCGACGTAGCATATATTCCCGCAGCGAGTAGAAAACAGGCCGTCCTTCCCCACCCGCTCCTGAAAGGCGCTCTGACCGAAATCGCAAATCTTGAGGTTTCCCTTATCGTCTAAGAGCAGATTGTTAGGCTTGAGGTCTCTGTGGTAAATTCCATTTCTGTGACAGAAGTCCACTGCACTGATCAGCTGCTGGAAATATGTTCTCACTGTATGCTCCGCTTCTCCTATTTTATCAAAGAGCGTTCCTCCGTTGACATATTCCATAACAAGAAATATTTCGGTTTCGGTGACCATGACTTCATAGAGCTTCACAATGCTGGGATGCTTCAGTGTCATCATAATCGAGATTTCTGTGTTGATCCGATCATCCCAACCCTTCGTCTCTTGAAGTCTAGCTTTTGTCATGACCTTAATGGCAACTCTCTCGCCAGTTCTTAGGTCTTCGGCAAGGTATACTTCGCCAGCATTACCACCTCCCAAGACACTCTCTAATTTAAACTTACCAAAAAGGACAGTACCCTCTATCTCGTCGGCCATTATTAAAGGGATTTACGTTGGTATTATATCTTTGGAGTATGTTGAGGATGTACAGACGATGTATAAAGTACTAATGGTTTGTTTCAATCAAGAAACATGAACGTTCTTGTAATAACCTTCTTTCTATTTCTGTTGAACTTGAGAGAGGAAATGACGATGAAATACAAATACAATCGAAACCCTATAAATAGCTCTATGCGTGTCTTTTGTCTTGAAAGGCCATGTCTTTTCGTTAAACTTACATCATTTATAATTTATAATTATTGTTTATCTTTTTATTATTTTCATGATTTTTTATTATTATAGTATTTGTGTTTGTTACGGCTCTCGGAATTTACTAAGTATCCTGGTGTTCACTAACCATATGTTCTTGAGCAATCTTTGTGTAATATAACAACCTGGCTACTGCTGCAAACCCTACACTAAGTTTGATTTTAACTCACCGAGCAATTCAATATTTAAGTGGTGTTGTGGTTCTTGAACAGTCTCTGTGTAATATAGCAACCTAGCTACTGCTGCAAACTCTAGACTATTTGATTTTAACTTACTGAGAAATACAGTATTTAAGTGGTGTTTTAATTGATAAGTTTTATTGGTGTTTAACTGGGCTGAGTTGTGGTCAAGCCTTAAGTAAATATGTAGGGGATTTGGAGGGATATAAAACGTTTTAATGTTGTTTAAGAATACTGAATTGTGATCAAGCGAGAGAAATATAAAAAGTTTTATTACTTTTTATCCCATCCTTTTAGATGATATTTTAATTAATTTTTTTGAATTTTAAAAAAATAAAAAATCATAAACATCAACATAATAATTATTATATTTATTTACAAGTTGTGTATTGACAATTTAATAAGAAAGTGGAAACTAATAAAAGTTAGATATTATAGGAAATAATGTGTAAATGTATATGTAAATGGAATCAAAATGAATCTCCATACAATATATTCATGTAGATGGAGTGTTGCAAGGGTATTTATGGTATGGGGTTTAGACTACCTTTGATTCACAAGGATGAATAGTAAAATAGTGTAGAAAAAAAATAAAAAGAAAAAATGAAAGTATAACAAAAATAATCTTCGTGATTATTCTCTAACCAAACGACATTATGTTAATTTTTTCTTACATTACATATAAAAAAAATTATATATATTTACATTGTATATACAAATCAACAAATAATTTTTCTTTAAGAATGTTTTATTTTAGTTTTTTTATTAATATATGTGAATGATATTTGTTTTGAATTTATTAAAATAGGCTAATACAACATATTTAAAATGCAATTTAAGTATTTGTGTCATTTGCAAACATCACACAATCTTAATCTTAGTACAGAGATTATAAGGTCATGATATGGATATTATTAGGAGGTTAAGTGTATAAGGATTGGGTTTTGTATTTCTACCCATTCTTGAAAATTTAAATAAGGTGGCATACACTTAAATATGTTTTTGGTTTTTTAATTATGTGTCATACATAATGTCTTATAACATTTCACATAAACAAAATTTTATATTCCACATATGTCTTATAGAGGAAGCCCTTATGTTAAGAATGTGATATAGGAACCAATTCGAGATTTTTATATTTTGAGCATTAAGAATAGGTATCAAGGCTTTGGTTTTAAGATGATAACTATGATGTTAGGATTCAAAATATGTTTATAGGTAAGATAGACCATGGATAGGGCCCAAGGCCAAAAAATATTACTTTTGAGAGATTCTCTTACCACAAGTGAGATATGGACATTATGTTAATTTTTTACACACCAAAGATTGGGCTTAGCTCCCTTACTATGATACATAGGGGTAAATATCCCATGCATAAGGTATCAAATTATCATATAGGATATATAAATATAATATTTGGCATCTCGATGGTATATATGTGTAAGTCCAAAAATGAATTTGATAAGGATTCCTTAAACATCACTAACAAACACAAAAATTTCCCTTGCATGGGGTGTTAGAGAAGCTATGAGAGGCATGGAAGGAAACCCACCATAAGATACCCATGAAAAGGAGTGCCATCCACTTGGAAACCTCCATGGATGCAATCAACTCCCGACATGATGGAGGGGAAGGTAGTGAAGCGTACCCCTAGTTGATGACACTTTATGCACGGGGAAATGATGAGGAAAGATAGGCTACATGGATATGGTAATAGGGAAACTACATAGATGAGTGAGGTCGTCATGAAGCAGGAAGTAGAATTCTGTAAGGTTCTAATGGGCGGTCTAATCTTGCTACTCTCTGTGGATAAATTGGTGAATTTGCATGGTGGTATAACATCCCAAAAATTTACAAACATTTAAAAATTTTCTTAGTAACATTTAGTGCTATGATTTCTATGCGGAAGTATAATAAATGATAACTTATGGGTTTGTGCACGAAGTTGAGGGACCCTTTAGGTGCAATTATGCACCTAAATATGCATGTTTTTCACCACTCTCTACACGATGACATACATGACCATTATTGACGAAAGTTTAGGCATAGATAGAATTTTTTATGCAGATTCCAAATATGTAATTAAAAATATATATATATTAAGATTTTCTATTTATTTCATAATTTTCTTGTTTCATCAGTCCGTTGGTCAAAAACATATTGTTAGTGTTTATTCCGTAACTTTTTCATTTCACAACCATTTAAAAAAAAATTGTATGCTGCACTCGAAGACACCGACCTCTACATGCTATAAAAATCTGAGTCGAAATAACTGCATTAAGACCTTCAAAGGCTGCACCCACATTTGACGTATCGCTCTCGAGATTTGATCACTTAAATAATTAAAAAATTAAAAATTAAAAATAAACATTTAATTTTGGAAAAATAGCGCTGCACTAGTGCTATGGGTTCTATACATGTATACCATTTTTTGTATCCCGAAACCATCATTTAGGCATTGAAAGGCTGCACCAACAAAAACATATACCTTATCATTTGCCAAAAAAAAAGTGACTGTTAGAAAACATGAAATTTGGCATAGTTATGTAAATTTTCAATACTTAAAACTTATATCCTCGGAAATGTGACTCAATTTCCTACGTTTCATCTTTTTTACTCGATGCAAGATATCTTGTGTAAGAATCTCAAAAAAACCAAGTAAGTTGATCGATGCCTGATTTTTCATTTTTTTATTGCATCTAACGCGCCAAAAGTGACCCTCATTAGCTTGTACATGCCCTTATTTATCTAAACGACACATTGGTAAAACATGTTACATTGGTTATGTGTGTAGGTTTGAATTACAAACTATGTTTAATGTGTTTGTCCTTATTTGAGATACTATTGGATGTTTTTATCTCATTCTTGTATCCTAGATCATTTATGGTTACTTATTTAGATGTTGAGACTTTATAGATTTAACTTGATACTGATTTCGTTATAAGTGCTAACTATTGACTCTCTTGATGATGATGAATAGGTCCTATGGGCACCCCAAGGCTTACTTAGATATTTATCTAAAGCATTTGAACTTCTGTCGCAGATCACAGGTAAGAGCGATACTTTTTCAAAGTGTACAAAGAGGTCTTAGTTGAACTTTAGTTAGCCTTCCAATTTTTAAAAAGTGAAAATAGAGATCTAAAGTGTTCCAGGGTGAGATCTATTCTAGTTTGATCATCAATTATCTTCTGCATAAAAATCGTTTATATAATTCTAGTTATAATCCCATCTCAGAATTTGCATTAAATATTATTACACTTGTCTTGTGTTAAGTCATCGTGGAAAGTATAGAACTTTGTTTTCAGGGTTGTAGATCATTATCTTTCCATTTAGAAAATACACCATGTATCTATGCACGTAATACAAATAGTCAAAACTTAGGCTTATGTGCTAAAGCTTGCAATATAGTTCTTAGCCTATTTTTTGGTCTTATGCACTATCTGCACTAGCTCGATGTATTAGTTTTTTTGATAGAAACCTTGAAATACCTATAGTTACAAACTATGCTATATATATATTTAATTCTATGTTGGAATTGTAAACCTAAGCGCATTTTAACATTAGCTATGTAATAGCACTAATGTGCGCTTTAAGATTTTATGCTAAGTACAAGGGTTTGGTTTGAAAAAAGGTGTTCTACGTAATGCTTTATTAGCTATTATGCAAAGGTTGGAAAACATGCAATGTTTATTTGACTTTAGGAATAATATGTAACCATATTACACTATGGTTGTAAGTCTCACCATGTTGATGGCTAAAACCTTAACCTTGGATATGGTGCAATGGCAGATATTACGTAACACTTGGATATTTATATAATGGTAGGTTGACCTTTGATAAAACGCATCCATACTATGGTTGTAAGTCTATGCAAGTTGAAGGCCAAAACAATAACTAGGATATGATGTGATGGAAGGAACGACGTATGTAGTAGCTATGGTAATAAAAGTGCATTAAATCGTTAAGGGTGGAATGTCTAATGGCATCCACCGTGGTAGGATTTCACGTAATTTTATTGGTAGTAGTCATAACCCTAACTATGTTTGGGCTTACTCGACGAAGGCATAATACTGGGCATTCATTTTGCTATGAGTGGGGTTTTGGAGAGGCCGACAGGCCTGCGACTTCGTAGGGTTTGTAGCAATGTTTTGAAGGCACCTCTCCAAGTTTCGATACCTCTACTTGTGACTAGTAAACTGTCACCTCGGAGCTCTAAGAGCCGAACCAATCATGAGCTATGGCTTGCTGTGTTCTTTAGTAGTTTGAGTGACTCCAGTGTTCACGATGGTTACGGGGATGTTTAGACAAGAAGCATGGTTTTTCTTTTGAAAGGTAACTTCTTGTTCTTTCTTTCGTTTCCATGAGATTGACATTATTATAGCTGCTTGTATTTAAGTTTGAGCTTCGTTTCCACATTTTTAACCATACTGTATGTTTCGCTGGCAGGTGACTGCTTGGATTTGGATTTTTACGTGCTAAGTAATGAGAGAAAGAGAGCTTAACACCTGGTAAGCCTCGGTAACTTCCTGTAGGGTGCAACATGGAAAAATGTCGGTCCTTGTCTGGTTTGGTCTAGCATTCGGTTTGTGGTTAGCTGTGGATTTTGCTGCCATTGAAATGTTTAAGCCGTAAGGCTTGTTTTTTATGTAGGGAGGATTGAATCCTCAACCTGCTTTGCATTGGCTCTACAATGTTTTACTGTGTAACATATTTATTGATAAATGAATATAGTTGTTTTGAAGGGTCTAACCCTCGGCATGAAATGAAATGTAAAGGAAGTTCTTTAAGCTATTAAAACTCAATTTTTGTTTATATAAAGTAGTCGAGGTTTTGAACACTAGACCTCATGTTGTTTTCTTCAGAGATACTCCGTCTTTGATAGGATAATGCTATCAGTTTTTGTGTATTGAATGTTTGAAAACTTAAAGTTTTTAAGCTGAGAAGAGAGCTCTCGGCAGTGTTAAATGAAAAGTTGTTTGATAACCGAAACAAGGTTCTTCATTGTGTTTTAAAAAGGTTACTTACGGTTTGAATGAATAGCTCAATTTTTTGCTATCAAAGGCCATGAGCCCTATTTTGAAAATGGTTTCTGTGTTTTGATTAAGTTGGTAAAAAATGCCGAGGGTTTCCTCTCTATAAAGTTTAAAGGTGAAACCCTCGAAGTTGTAATAATTTCAAATTGATGGAACTAACCCTTAGGGTTTGGAGCCTAGTATCGTGGGTCACCTTCGTTTTGTTCAAAAGATGAAGTGTTAATATCATATTAGTTTTGAATAGCTAAGTTGGGGTTGTGACTTGGAACATTGGTCAGATATAACCATTTCTACTCGTTTTACTAAGGTTTAGTATCATATGATAGTTAAAAGAATTTGTATGAAAAGAAAATACTATTACTGTACAGTAGAAAAGTATGGTTTTCAATCTACTTATGGTTATTTCAAAACATAATTTAGTTTATAACAATCTATGCTACGTGTTTAAACCTTATTAGGGTTTTTTGTGATCATTGTTTAAACTCAAGAGAATGCTCTCTGTAATAGCTTTGTAAGTATGGTTCGATACTAATATAAATTGTATTGATAACTGAGAACTCAATTGTTCATTTTCATTAATTCTCTATATTTTTTAGGATGTTTCATAGATAGATGAAAGCATTGTTTTTAGTCTAAAAACCCTAAAACAATATTTTATAATGAATATAGATTATGAATGAAACTATTTATGAAACATTACGGAACTCTGTCCTATTCATACTGTTCATAGAGTAGATACTATTTAAAAAAATTCTTGTATTATAGAAACTTATTTAAATGAAAATAAACTTAAATAGTTCTACTATTAGTCTATGTGCATACATGCAATCTTTAATTCAAATCTATTCACAGTGCATCAATATTCAAATATATTTTTAAACACTCTTCCCTGCACTAGAGTACAACACAAATACATTGTGTGGAAAAATGCAGGGAATCATTTCATTCTATAATTTTCATAAAGACTTCTTCAACTCATTTATAGAGATGGTATACAGTTTAGAAAATCAGTCATTTCAATATGAGTAATAATAACTAACAACATTCAACTGATAATCATGAATCAATAATTATGAAAGCAATAAGTTATAACTACTAGGAAATGAAATAACAAGTAGAACCTGATAATGTAGATAGGTTGGAAAAACACCCAAAGAGGCATGTTCCTCCCAACCTTCTCCAGAAGAAGCACCCAATGTCACTTGCTCCTTTGGACCCCCGAGCTTGTTTACTGAACCACTAGGTAGAAGACTCTCTGTAGATGCAAGGCACTCAAGTTGTAATTCCAACAATCAATGGAGACTTGCATACACCGCAAATTAAACCTCTGCACTCAACAGAAGTGAAACATACCTACAATACAACTCAAAACATAGCTTCTCCGCATCGAATCTCTTCTGTGCATACAACAAAACCACAAGGTAAATTATATCGTCATAAAAAGTGTGAGCCTCTCCTCAAGTTCAATGGCTTATAAAGATGCCTAGGTCTTTTAGTGGTCAATTTCCAAATAAATGAGCCTCAAGCTCCAATTCCATAATTCAGGGATCTTTGACCACAATTCAAGGGAGTTGTCCCATAACAACAGCTAGTTACTGAGTTCCTGATGTTGCCACTTGTCCATTGCTTTCTACCCCAGATTCCATTCCACCTAGTGAGTCAGTAAGCACTCTTTCGAAAGTCTCTTTGGGTGAGTGTCTCCTATTTTATTTTATTAAATAATAATATTGTGCAATTACAGTCATCCTTGGCCACTTGGCCAAATATAAAACTTTACAATAAAAGTTAAGATAATGTTTTTCTCAAAGATAAAATGTTTCAAGTAATGGGTATGTTACAAACACCCCCACTTAAGCTCAACATCGTCCTTGATGTTGCTTATTCTTCCTCAGAGCCTCCCTAGAAAAGAATTGGATATGCTGCCCTCATATTACTTTCCAATTCCCAAGTAGCTTCATTAGGGCTAAGGTGATTCCATTGCACCTTTACCTGCCCTATGGTACGATTACAGAGCATAATTTCCCTCATGTCGAGGATACAGTCCAGTTCCACCTGAAAATATCCTTCGGGCTCCACCTGTATGTCATTCCAATTCAGCACATGAGTAGCATCGTGCACATATGTCTTTAAAACAGAAATGTGAAAAAGATTATGTATTCTTAAGTTAGATGGTAGATCCAATTGATATGCAACTGGTCCAATCCTTGATAGGACTTTGAATGGTCCAAAGTACCTTGGTGCTAGTTTAGCACAACTCCCAAGCTTAAAAGAACTTTTCTTGGGTTTTACCTTTACAAAGACATGATCGCCAACCTGAAATTCTCTTTCAGTTCATTTCAGATCTGCATAACTTTTTTGTCTAACTTGTGCAATTTTTAAATTTCCTTGTACCTGTTTCACGGTTAGTTCCATCTCTCTTAACAAATATGTTCCTAACATTAATCTGTCAACAGGATTATCCCAAGAAATAAGAGTACACTACATTTCCTTCCATATAAAATTTCAAATGGGCTAAGTCTAGTAGATGCTTGATAATGGTTATTGTAAGCAAATTCAGCTAAATGTAAATAGTCTTCCCATTTAGTTGGTTGATCTTTAACATACCTTCTTAACATGTCTTCTAAAATCTGATTGACTCTTTCAGTTTGCCCGTTAGTTTGTGGGTGAAAGGAAGTATTGAAATTTAACTTAGTATTTATACCTTTAAACAATGCTTTCCAGAAATTTCCATTAAAATTTGAATCTCGATCAGAAATAATTACCTTTTGAATCTTGTGTAAGTGAAAGATTTGCTTCATAAACACATCAACAATGTTAATAGCTTTAAAAGTAGCTTTAACACGAATAAAATGAGCTACTTTACTAAGCTTGTCCACAACTACCATTATGGAGTCATTCTCTTTTTTATTCTTAGGTAAACCAGTTATGAAATCAATACTTATAATTTCCCACTTCCATTCCAGAATTGGCAATGGCTACAATAGGCCAGCTTGGTGTTGGTGTTTAGGTTTAATTTTGTGACATTCAAAACACCTAGCTATGTATTTAGCCACCTCATTCTTCAGGTTTGGCCAAAAGTAATATTTTCTTAGCATAGTTATCATTTTCTGGTAACTAGGATGTCCTGAATAAGGACTTTTATGAACTTCATCCAAAAACAACAGTTTAACTTTTGACACATTAGGTACATAAATTATGTTTTTATAAGTCATTAAACCGTTTTCGTTAATGGTGTAATATATGTTGATATATTTTCAACAACTTTATCATGTAATTTCTTATAATTTTCATCTTGTTTAATTCCTTCTTCGATATGATTTTCCAGATCTGTTTTATATGTGCTTATTGCTGCCACAAAACTTAATTTGGCATTTCCGCTCAAGGGATCAAAAACTTTGTTTTCTTTACCCTTAATGTGTTGAATCTTGAAATCGTATTCGCTAAGGAAAGCCAACCACCTAGCTTGCCTTGCATTAAGATTTGTTTGATCC
This sequence comes from Larix kaempferi, assembly GCA_027924585.1. NCBI lineage: Eukaryota > Viridiplantae > Streptophyta > Pinopsida > Pinales > Pinaceae > Larix > Larix kaempferi. The sequence goes on along the minus strand of BSBM01000414.1, from coordinate 1,801,337 downwards.
AACAAGTATTTTAAGTCTTTATTATCTGTCATTAATGAAAACTTTCTTTCAATCAAGTGATGGCACCACATTTTTAATGCATGTATCACGACTGGCAGCTCTAGATCATAAGTTGCATAGTTCTTTTCGTGGATTTTTAATTTCCTGGACTCATATGCAATGGCGTGACCTTCTTGAGTTAAGACCCCACCAAGTCCATCGTTGCATGCATCAGTGCATACAACGAATTCCTTATTGGGATCAACAATTTTTAATATAGGTGTTGTTGTTAATAATTCTTTTAACTTCTTAAAACTTTCTTCACATTTTTTATCCCAGACGAATTTCTTTCCCTTCTTCTACAAAGAATTTATGGGATTTGCAATTCTCGAGAATCCTTCAATAAATTTTCTGTAGTAACCTGTTATCCCCATTAACGACAGTACATCAGTTACATCTTTAGGGACATGCCACTCGTTAATTGATCTTATTTTATCTGGGTCGACATAAATTTCATCTTTAGATATTATGTGACCTATCTTTATAAAAGTCACATTTATTGAACTTAGCATAGAGTTGATGTTCTCTTAAAACTTGCAGAATTATTCTTAAGTGTTCGTTGTGTTCTTCTTTAGTCTTAGAATCAATTAAAATATAATCAATGAAGACAACTACAAACTTATCTAGGTACTTATGCAGAACATTATTCATTAAACACATGAAGACTGTCGGTGCGTTCTTTAGCCCAAAAGGCATAACGACGAACTCATAGTGTCCATAATGGGTCCTGAAAGCAATTTTAAAAATGTCTTCATCCTTTATTCCAACTTGATGGTATCCAGACCTCAAGTCGATCTTAGTGAATATCTTTGCTCCATGTACCTGATCGAATAGATCGTCAATGCGGGGCAAGGGATATCCAATTTTAATAGTCATTTTATTAAGTTGACGGTAATCTATGCACAATCGCAAGTTACCATCCTTCTTTTTAACAAAGATAACTGGTGCTCCCCAGGGAGACACACTTGGCTTTATGTAGTCCTTATCAATTAATTCTTTTAGCTGAGATTTTAGTTTGTTCAATTCCAGAATATTCATTATGTAAAGAGCCTTTGAGTTTGGTATCCCACTCGGTTGTAATATCCCAAATTTTGGACTAACTATTTCTGTTGTTATATTGGGCCACGACCCCAGCACATATTTTTTATTTTGAGTATTAGGCATGAGCCCTAGAACCTATGATTTATTCTTTTATATATTGACATACTGGGCATGGACTCTGACTGACTTCTTTATTTGAGTGTATACTGGGCGAGAAGGCCCTAGTGTTTTGATGATGTTCTTCAACTTTGATATGGGTACAAACCCTAATATACTGAGATGATCTTGTGTTACTTACTGTGCAGAGCTAATATTTTTACATGATTGACTTATGTGGTGTGTTGAGCGTGGACTCAGAAACACACAGATGACCTACGTACTGGGCATAAGCCCCGATGTACCTAGAGGAATGTTTATGTACTAGGAATAAGACCTGATGTACATTGAGTGTTGGGCATAATCCCTAGAGAACTCCAAGCTTAATAAATGAATACTGGATCCGATGCGACTTGAATATTCTAGATGTGCCTCACAACCACATTCTAGCACTAGTGTTGATCAAGAAGTTGTAATCGCACTAGCATAATGCCCATGTGAAAGTGTTGAGTTAAATGGCTCTGAAGAGCACTCAGGGTTATTAAATATCAAAGCGTTTAGTCGGAAAGACTTTGAATAGGACTTCTACTTTCATCACATTTATTTAATTTGGTTAAATGATTCGTCTGTTATCTATCATCAAATACTGTGGGAACTACCATGTTAAATGAGGGAATCTGACATGTAAGAGACAGACTGGAGGTGCCTATCCAAGCTTACCGAAAGACTGTCGAAAGAATTGGACCATATCCTTAATGTTTAAAAGAAATATCATATGAAGATACATAATTAAATAAAAGATAATTGCCATAACCTAAAGTATGGATTGACTAAGAATAGTCTTATGTGAACAAAATGCTTAAAGGCCTCAAGGCTAAATATTATTATTAAGAGCTTTAATAATAATATTGTTATTATTATTTATAAAATATATTCTTTTATATATAGTTATGCATAAGTGGGCTGCCACATTATTAAATATTATTAATAATGTTAAGGGAGATCAAATCAATATTAAAAAAAATTTCATAAGTTTTTAGTAAGCAACTTTAGCTAAACAAATCATAAAACACTTAAAATAACTTATAACCTCTTCTTTAGTCCTTAAAATCTTCAAACAACCCCTTTCTTTAATAAAAACCCTAATAGCCATTACACTTTTTTATTTTAATGTAAACTTTTCATAAATCAAAGTATACTATAACACATTTTTAAAATAAAATAAATAAATAAAATATATAAAATTTTTTTTAATAAACTTTATAAAAAAGAAAATTTGGTTTTTAAAATATTATCAAACATTATTAAAATAAGAACTTTTCATAACTTGATTAAAAATAAGAACTTTTCATAACTTGATTAAAAAGCTAAAATCCTTTAAGAAAAATTTTTAAAAATTTTTAAACATTTAAAAAAAAAAAAAAACTAATTAGAATTCATTTTGAAACATTACAATACATTATAAAATTAAGAATTTCATTGAAAAATTAATAGAAATTTAGTTACATATTAAATTTGTTAAACATTAAATTACTCAACAAAAAAAAAATTCTATATAAAATTAAGGTATTAAATATCTTTAATAATATTTTAAACATTAAATTACTCAAAACCCTAAATAAACTAAAAACCAACATGTTATAATTAAAAAACAAGATAAAACATTAAATTGCTCAAAAACCCTAAATAAACTAATAACCGACATGTTCCAAATAAAAATAATAAAATAAAAACAAGATAAACATTATTTATTCTTTCTCATCCGTGCTAAAAAAGAGCAAGATTTGCTTCTCCTGAAGATGAATCTGTTTGAAAGGTTCTAAACTGTCGAGTTTGAAAACTTCTTCCGTAGTCTTCCTTCCTTCACTAAATGTATTAATATTTAGGTTGTAATATAATTATTGTTATTATTATTATTATTATGAAAAGATTAAAGTTAAAACCACTCATAGTTAAAACAAATGAGAAGTCCTAGTTCAAGAGGACTAAATATTTTAGTAAATAATATCTTTTAAATATTAAATTATTTAATTTAAAGAAACTAATTATTCCAACATCCATAATTCAAGACTCCCCTACATAAAGAAGGTAGATCCCAAGATTGAGGATCTTATCTTTTTCATTAACATTCTCTTATGGTAATCAAAGAGAATTTTCTGCTCCAAGAACTGAAGAAGTCCCATAAGTGTTCTAGATCTGAACCAACAATGAACCTAGGACCTCTCTCTCTCATTGGATGTTGGAACTAGCTTGGGGGGATCCAGTTAGTACCAGGAATGGTCTAAGGGTCATGGTTGGGAGTGTATTGGAGAAAACTCACCATGGCTTGGGGTAGACCACTACAGACAGCTGACTACCAGAAATTAACTCAATTCTCAGTACTATGCTATATAAATGACAATGCTAAGATAATCAAGATTATAACCAACCTCGATCCAAACGCTTGATGCAAATCCCCGTTGGAGCTTTCAATCCATGCACTTGAATCTACAAATTAGTCTTGACAACCAATATACAACAAGTACATATAATATATAAATGACATTAACATCATCAATAGCAATGGTCCATGATATGATAAGTAAATGCAACCCAATGTAGAATAATCAAGATTCACAACATTAATGGACGAGAATATGAGTATTTCTATTAATAAACAAGAAGAAGTACAATGTGATATGACCTCTTTCCGGCAACCAATCTGAACCAAGATCTAGATCAATCCACTTGTGCCTCCACCACTTCAATCCTCCATGAATGGCAAACTAAAACTATGGTAGGAGTTTGGAAGGTGAACATAAGGGGTTCACAACTACAAGGATCAATGAGTGTAGACTCAAGATAGGGAAAAAATCCACTAGAGTTCTCTTGCTCCTCTTTCTCCTCCCATCCATAAGCCATATGTGCTCAATATATAGTCCTCTCCAAGGTAAGTGAAAGGACACATCGAGGCATTTCTTGGGAAGATGGAGGGTCAACGGTCACCCAATAACTGCTTTTTGGGAGTAAAAAATAATAAACTAGTGATTTGTACCATTTTACATGCTACCCATGGGCTATAGTGATGCAAATCATGGGTACACCCACTGTAATGATGCAGCTAGCGTACAGGGGAAAGATAGGGGAAAATAGTGTCTGAAGGATATAAAGTGGATCTGAGTCAGTGAAATGGATCTTGTAGGCCAAATAATGCTGATACTCACAAGGTGGAAAATTACGTTGTAACAGATGCCCCCTAATGTGTGAGGTCAGAGACTGATGCTACGATGGCCGAAATACAATATAAATATCAGAAGTGGAGTGATGGAGATACAAGTGGAAGGAGAAACTCACTCGTCATAATACAATAGTATCCCTGAATACATGTTGGTATAGTACAACAATCTGATACAATGGCCATGAATAGGCAGTACATAATCAATAGATGTCATAGCCATGATCCCTCTACAGTAAGATATGGTCTCCTGCTGAAAAGGAAACAACTGGTGCAAATTCGAGGTACAAACTGTTGATATCAGAGAGGTGATATCTCAGATGTAAAGTCATAATCATAAGTAGCATACTCAATGCCACTATCGCCTAGGATCTTCTACACAAGTATTCGATGGTGCAAGTCCCATCAAGTGAATAAAGGAGTTGGGGTCGAACCTGATGTGACATCGTCTGATTATCGGTCAACGATGTATACCATTAACAGACGTGAGATAACCCACCAATAACGAAAATGGGCATCAAGGCACAGAGCACAATCATCGGAGTGTGAATAGATGTGTTGAAGTCGAACACTAGGATGAATCCATTGATCAAGATACATTGATGTATTCCCAAAACTGTTGATGGTGAGAGAACCTGCCACTAATGAATGCAAGCCTCAAGGTACTCAACCGAACTCTAAGCCTCAAATTTCAGAATAAATGGGTTGAAGTCGACAGAACGAGACTCGCTAGAAGGAGGGCATTAGGGCATCCCCCATCCACCAGCACGAAGTACTAGCTACGCTGAAAGATTTGGAAGAGCTCAGGTGGAACAGACTGACTCAATAAGGATGGCTGACATGCAATAGTCAAGAGATATGAGGAGTGGCCGACTTTGGTTTCAGAACTTCCTTTGAACAAGAGCATGAGCAGATGGATAGACTTAGGCAACATAGAATCTATATAGACTATGTGATGCAGGAGGCACCACAAAGGGCTCCATAATGAATGAAATCTTAACCAATCGGTAGAGTAAACTGAGAAACAAGTACAGCTCCTAAGGTCCAACTATAGTCCCGACTCATAATGTACGGAGTGGAATGAATGCTCTGTTCAAAGGTGACACAATGACTACCAACTAGAAGTAGTAACCATAATCCCGTCTGAATTTCTAGAATATTTGATTTTTTTGGTCTTTTTCATATTTGGGAAAAGCTTGAAAAAGAATAAAATTGCTTATAGTACAACAAGTGAGGGAACGAGTGTCAAATAGCGAGCAAACTAGTCCCAAACAATGGAACATACCTATGATCAATGCAAGGAAGTGCATGTGCGATGTGGACACTCGGGGGGGGTGTTCCCTTAGGGTCAAAAGGTAATCAAATTGTGAAGAACAAATTGAAGCTCTGCAAGGCTCGACATGGAAAATTGCTCAGGAACCAAGCTAACACCTGAGTAAGCGGGAGCCGACACAAGGCTCAAGCGACAAGCAGGATGATGCAATGCAATCACAACATGATATAACTGAGGGGAGTCCTTAAGGGAGATGGCCAACATAAGAAAAACTAGAGTATGAGTCTTTATTGCAACGTCATGGCGTGACTACAAAGGACTCCCAATATTAAGGACAAACAATGGCATGGGCACTAGAATGCACAAAGGAGTTCTAGCTAGGGTACCCATGTTTGAAAAAAACCCTACCGCCACATAAAGACACTTCTATAGCAGTGTGAAGGTTACGTGTCAGTTTAGAAGCGGGGTCACACCTAGGGTTTGTGAAAGTGGTTAAAAGGTCAAATGCATAATGCATGTGAAAATGACATCTAACCTATATGCCAGGTGTAAAACATACCTGCCGTAGGTGTGAAACGATTGGAAACAACTTCTGTCGAAGAGATCTGGTAAAAAATGCTACTCCAAGACGTTATATTAGTCCATAACAACATTAAATGGTGAAAACTATAGACAAGTGGGTCTTGAAAATTATAAATAGTAACAAAAATTTACAATTTACAATTCATTTTTACTATTCACCCATTTGGAGTTTTGTGGTTAGTTTTCACCTCAAAGTTCAGTTGCTAATTCCAGGAGCTATAGGCATCCGATTGTCGAACCGTTAGGAGCAAGTTCGTAATCTCATCCCCACCTTCCATTTTAATGTTTTTATTTCAAATTCCAGTGGTTGGATTGACTAAAACCTTTGTTTCTTCTTACTCCAGGATGGTTCTAGAGTGGAGGGAGAGGGAACATGACCAAGTAGATGAGGCCATTCGTAATGATTTACATGCACAGCAAGCATTGCAAGCATGTGGTTTACACAAGATCTGGAGCATACGGGGTTTGCGGGCCCAAAACCTATTGCTCTGTCATTTGATAGACTATTGGGATGTTGATGCACAGAACTTCAACCTAGATATTCAAATACTTTCACTGGAGGTGGAAGATATCTATTTCATCACAGGTTTGTCCCACCGAGGTGATGTGGCTAGCCTTCGATCTTGGACTGTGGGTGGTGGGATCACCATCCCCGACTACATAGAGAGATATTGTGTTCCAAATACTCAGGCAGTGGGAATTCAGGTGCCTATCCGAGCCATAGTCAACCTGAGTATGAAGGTTGTCATGGCAACTTTTGTGCGGATCACTGGATCCAAAGCTCTTCACCAGGCATCGAGGCCAGTTATGTTCTATGCATCACAGTGCATGCAACCTATGATATTTGACTGGTGTACTATGCTACTGGGGTCCATGAAGACCTAGCTAATAGAGTGCAAGCAGGGGGATGCGAAAAACTTTGGGTATGCCAGTATTTTGTCCAGCTTCTTCTTCGAGCGGGTTCCGGGGCTTAGTCTGAGGGTTGAGTTCCCTCGTCATAGTCCCCGCAACCCAGCCATGACCCGGTGGGATGAGGTGTTGATGCGACAGGGTGGTGGCCATCATGCATTACCACATATAGCTTTCTTTCACTGGTGGGATCGATAGGTCATAGCGATAGATGACTACCCTTATGCAGGGATAGAATTTCGACAGGCCCAGGACATGCCACTCCCACTAGATGCAGTGTTCAAAGACATCGGTGAGTACTCTTTTTAAGTTTTTGTGTGTATTAAATTTTTATGGATTTTTTATTATAGATATAAATGCAAAAATATTTTTGGGGGTAGTATCATGTATTGATGTTTGAATGTTTGCTCGCAGACAAGGGCCCAGTGAGACCCGATGGCTTCCCGAGACATCGTCGCCAGGGCAGGGGTGATGAGATGGCAGGTGCTGCAGTAGAGTGGACACTACAGACTCTGCAGTCCAACATATCATGGATGAAGGCCAAGGTACCACAGGCAGAGGTGGTGCAGCTACCAGAGGATATGCAATGCCAAGTAGTGGGGGTGACGGGTAACTGGGTACAACTACTACATCAAATAGAAAATGTAGTACAATACTTCTACGAGACACATCCTATCAGGGCGGTATCTAGGCCTCCTCGTAGGGAGTAGATATCTCAGGATCTCATTTTTGTATCGATATGTATATTTTTGAGGGCTACGGGCTCCAGTTTTGTATCATGATACTACCATTTTGGACATATTATTTGTAAAAAACTTTGGTTCTCTGGTTCTACTACACGTGTGTATGTATAAATGTGTGAATGTCTTCTTTTATTTGTGTGATTCATAGTGAATGTGACAAATGCCAATCTAATACATAGTTAATGTATGCATCAGATATATGATTAACACTGCTCGGAACATGTATGTATGTAATAGAAACAAAATGTCATCCCAATAGTCTTACCCTTAGGAAATTCCGTAGTAACGTAGGATCTCGCATGCGGTACTGTCCATTAAACTGAGACACAACCGGTTGTGAATCCAAGCGGACTTCTAAAGACTGGATACCATGTCAAAAGGAATTCCGAAGTAGCTCAATCATGACACTATACTCAGCCACATTGTTAGATGTAGGACCAAGACAAGCACCTCCTGAAGACACAACTAGGTGGTCAGGTGAGAAAATAACCCAAGCAGCAGAAGCAAGCTACTGCGTATGGCAGCTAGCACCATCCGCAAACCCTAAGAACATAGGAGATTCCGCTGACATCTGTCAATCAAATGGAAGTGAATCAGCAGACCCAAAAACCAAAAGAAAGCTAAACTATGTACATAAGTAACTATACAGTAGTATACAAAAGTATTAGCCTGAACCAGAGGTTCAAGCATAATACCACTTGAGGTAGAGCCCATTCCTAGGCTCCTTCAAGACAGTCCCCTCATAGTCTTCCAACTCATAGGCTCCTTTTTCCAGGACACACTTCATGATGTAAGGGCCATGCCACATGGGATTGAACTTGCCTGCCCCCAGGGGTTCTTTAGCTTGGTCATATAAGAGGACCAAGTCACCTTCAGCATACTACCGGGGATGGACAAACCTATCATATTGAACCTTGACATGATGTTTCTTTGCATCTATAGCCACAGTGGCATCTCGACGTTGCTCGTCAAGTTGCTCAAGGTGGATTAAACGTTGCTCAATACCTGTCGTATCAGGGAGGAGCTCTAAGGCCAATTTAAGCGAAGGGATTTTACATTCAATCGGTAAAATGGACTCCACACCATGTGCTAACTGAAATGGTGAGAACCTGGTGGCAGTCTTAACTATGGTTCGATATGCCCACAAAGAAGGATATAACATGATGTGCCAGTTGTTCTTTCTTTGTTGGATGGTACGCTGCAGAACGGTCTTCGAAGACTTATTAACTGCTTCAACTTGACCATTCGCTTGGGGATAGTAAGAAGATGAGTGTTCTTGACACAACCCAAGCTTGAGAGACAAATCCGCCATCATCTTGTTCTGAAAGTGATTACCATGGTTAGTGACAATCTCTTTTGGGATACGGAACCGAGTGATAATTTGATGGAACTTGAAATGGGATGCTGTAGAAACATCGACTTTTATGGTAGGCATGGCCTCAACCCATTTGGAGAATCATTCCACAACCACTATAATATGGTGATTCCCCCCAGCCGAATCTGGTTTGCAATCCATGAAATCCACCCCCCACTTGGTGAAGGGACTGACGGTGACAACCAAATGAAGGGGCACTGGATGCGATTGTATATTCCGAGAGAACACCTGGTAAGGGTGGCATCTCTTCATAGCATTAATACAATCTTTAAAGATTGAAGGCCAAAAGTAACCAGCTCGAATAATACGTTGGGCTGTTGCAAGCCCGAATAAGTGACCGCCACATGCCCCTGCATGGCAATCATTAAGCACCCGCTATGCTTCTTTGTGAGTTAAGCAACGATGAAGAATGGAATCCTTTCCTCGGCGATACAAAGTGTCACCGACGATTGTATAATATTTAGCGTGATGTTTCACACGTCGTCACTCGTCTCGTGAATAATGGAGAGGAAACTTCAAAGTTTGGAGATATACAATGACATCCCCATATCGAGGGTCTTCGGACGAGATAAGAAATAAGTGCTCATCCATAAAGGAATCTTCATGAATGACATCCTCATCAAGTCTTGGAAGGTCCAACATAAGCTTAACAAAAACCAACGATTTCATCGATTTCGCTGAAACAAAATCGAGATCGAACTCCTGAAGGATCATAGTCCATTTATTATACTTCCCCCCTATAAGGAATCGTGATAGCACGAACTGAAATTGATTGATATGTGCTACAACTGTGGTTTTTCTAAGTAAAATCTAATGTCGTAATCATTGGACTGCATGGACAGTTGCAAGCGCCAGCTTTTCCATGTGAGTATATCTTAGCTCAGCATCTACTAGATTTCGACTAAGGTAATAAATAACATGCTCGATGAGCACGTCATCAACCTGAACCAAGACCATGCCAATCGTCTCTTGAGATGCGGCCACATAAAGGATAAAATCTCGTGTGAACTCTGGTGGACTAAGCACAGGAGCCGATACCAAAGCTTTCTTAAGGGCGTCGAAAGACTGTTGGGCTCGCTCATCCCAGATAAAAGGTGTGTCTTTCTTCAATAAGCACATGAAACCTTTGGTAAGATTAACATAATTGACTACAAATCGACACAGAAAAGTAGCTCTCCCTTGGAGGCTCTGAAGTTGTAACAAGTTATGTGGAGGAGGCAACCAAAGTATTGCCTCAACTTTGAGAGGATCGACTCTAATACCCTCTTTCGAAACTATAAATCCCAGAAGGTGACTAGTCCTTACAGCAAAGATGCATTTATTAGGATTCAATTGAATCTTGTAGCGTATACATCGTTTGAGAATCAGACGTAGGTGCTTGGGTTGGTCCACTCTCTTGCGAGAATGGCCAGCAAGATCATCCAAGAAAACTGCCATAATATTTTTAAGATCATGAAAGGCGTAGGTCATGGCACGCTGAAAAGTAGCTCCAGCGTTTTTAAGGCCAAAGGCATTTTCCGATATGCAAATGTTCCCCAAGGACAAATGAAAGTTGTCTTATGTTGGTCCTCGGGTTTGATTTGAATCTAATTGTAGCCTGAAAATCCATCCATGAATGAAAAAATCTCACTTCCCGCACAAGCATCCAAGATCTGATCGATGAATGGTGTGGGGAAGTTGTCTTTTAGACATGCACGGTTCAAATCTCTAAAATCAGTGCATACGTGTATCGTTCCCTGCTTCTTATCCACAAGAACGAGATTTGACACCCATTCGTCAAGGGGAACGGGGTAGATGAAACCAGCTTTGAGCAGTTTCTCCACCTCTGCCTTGATAGCGGCTACCTTCCTAGGGTTCACAGCACGTAGGTGTTGTCGAACCAGTTTAGCGTTAGGATACATTCTAATCTCATGTTCAACAATGCAGGGGTCTATTCCTGGCATCTCCTCATATGACCAAGAGAAAGCTTCCCGAAGTTCTATAAACAAATTGGTGTAAATAGCAATCTCCTCATGAGTGCAATCGTCACCAATGCAGACATTCTCCACTTTTCTTGAAGTATGAGAGATGTTGATCGACATAGTCAGGGAAATATTGGCCATATTCCCCTCCCCCAAAATATCATGCGACCCTAAAGAGCCACAGGGTGTCCAACCATCTTTGCTAGAGTCATCCTAAACTCTTCCTGTTCGGCGAGCTCGAGGTTGGGAAGGAAATAAGAGCGATGGTGCATATCCTCCCAAGGCCTTTCACTACCACACATGGCCTCCATAATGGCTTCATCAGAAGGTAAAGTATCATCAAGGCAGTCGTGTGAACAAGATGAGTTGGTTGCCCAAACTGGCAGTGTAATGGGATCTTCTTCGACTGTCTAAGAAGAAGACAGATCTGGTTCTGCAGTGTCTTGTTGAATATGCTAGTAAGCAAACTCAGCTACAGACAGTGGCATAGACATCACGACGTGCATAATGTCTCCAGACATAGAACTCGTGGATGGTAAATTCCATGGATCAGTACAATAGGAAGTCCGGAATGGCATACTATGCAAAGGAGGAGACACATTGTCAGAAATGGTTCTGATAAAGTTCATAGGTGCAGGAAAAATATAAGTTCCCAATAGTGAAGGATACATACCAACACCTATGTTCCCAATTTCTGGCTGAGAATTAGTAACTTGCGGGACTATGGATCCCATGGATGCTGTGGAAGGAGTGTTAACGAAATCTAGCTAATCAATGGTCACAATCTTTCCTTCATGAGGAAAGCAGATAACTCTGAATACAGTGGACGCGACATCCTTCATAGCATACATCCAATTCCAACCAAGTAAAAGGTTGTAGTCGATGGGCGCATCAACCACCTCGACTTCAATAGGCACAGATTTACCTCCCAAATAGACAACAAGGGAAGGGATAATTCCATGCAACTTAAATGACCGACCGTCGAATGTAGTGAGCGTGGTTCTAGATGCGAGTAGAGGAGGAGAGCTAAGATATTTCTAACAAGCTAACAACATTATTCATGTGGAAGCACCTTCGTCAACCATAGTACATTTGAAAAATTTCTGAAGGCATGCCACCTGGATTTGAAAAGCCACATGGTAAGGTAAGTGAGGTTGAACATCAGTAGTATCAAACTTGATAACACTGGGACTTCCCCCATCCTGAACTCCTAATGCACTCAAAAGGGCATGCTTTTGATAAGGACAGGCCTACAAGACTTCAAGAGCTGACATGGCACATAGATTTTGTCCCAAATCTTCCACAATTGAGTAGTTATGGGCGACTTGAGCATTAGGATTATGTGTAGAGGACTTAAGAACACCTTTCGGTATCCACGACATATTAGAGGGCTTCTCGATATGCAAGGAATTGTCAGGAGGAGGGGGAGGCTCACTCCCCATATTAGGTTGTGGTGCACCATAATCGCGTTTATGAGTGGAAACACTAACCTTCGATTGAACCATATTCACATATCCATAACCACTAGTATTGGAAGAAGACATTACTGTCTCAGTAGGTCCATAACCAGTGGTGGGAGCATGCAAAGCCATGCTTTGATGATGAGGAAGGGGATCCTTTAACATAGCTGGGCTCCGTGCCAAATGCTTCGATGCTTCTTCAATTCGAGGACATAAGTGAGTAAGATGGTCTTCCCCACAGAGCTTGCAAAGAAAATTCACCTTACACCTAGGTTTATGGTCCTCACTGGCATTTCCGCCTTCCCGAGGAGGGTTGGCATTCTCTTTACGAGGGGTATTGCGATTGCTATTATTGTTATTCCCATTATTTCCAGCCCTATGGTTGTTTCTCCCCTTTTTCTTACCACCAGGTTGGTGGTTACCTACCGGTTTCATTGATTGCACATTGTGTACATCAGACGACGAGGTGGAAGTGGACAAGGTGTGAACCTATCCGGGAGTAGATTTGTTTAGAGACAAATTTTTCATTTGATTGGCCACCAAATCTACAAGGCAAGTGCTTGCGGATCCCATGATGCCATCAGCATGTGGTACAGGAACTGACTTGGGCTCATGGTGAGTTCACGGTGCGTCAGGAATAATGTCATATAAAATGCCAGACTGAGAGTATAGTAAGTCTAACTGCTGGACTTTCAAGATGGCTTGTTCCTCAGTCAGAATGGTAGACATTGAAACATACTTAGCAATGTATGGGAGTAGAGACTTGAGGAACCATTCCAATAGAAATCCTGGAGGGATGTTGGCTTTCACTAACCTCTTCTGCCATCGCCACTCTTGAACGTGGTCAGAAATATGTGTGGCTTTATTTTGACGGAAGGTAGAAAAAAGTTCAATGCGAGTATCATAGTGAACCGGAAACTGGAAAGGATCCAAGAAAACCAAAGCGATCTCATTGAATCCCCTATAGGTGTTTCCCGGCAACTCAATACACCGCTTCGCAGTGGCCCCCATGAGGGTGCTTTGAAATAGTCGTAATCTAATGGAATCATGATTCAACGAGTTAGAGGAGCACCAAAGGTGAAACATTTTGACATGATCACCCAGGTCCTCACCACCTTTCCCTCAAACTTAGGAATGTCCGAAGGGAGCTTGGTAGGGACCGGGGGCCAATTGGGGTTGTGACACACCGGATCATTCTTGAGCTTCGAAAGATCCAGAAGATTCAAACGTGCAAGGAATGGGAGCTATGGCTGGAAAGCTTGATTATAAGCTCCCATAAAAGGTTGGTTGAACGGAACCGAATTATAAGGTGGACCAAACTATTGACGATGAGTATTAAATTGCTGATAATGGGGACCTAGAGGACCATAAGCTTGACCATGGCCATAAGGTTGATAACCTCCTTCGACCTGACCCATTTGAGAGTAAGCAGGTATATAAGTATTTTGGGCACCGTATTGAGGTAGGTTAAATTTGTGGCCAGCACCGACTGTGTTGTAGTAAGGGTTGCCACCATAAGTATGGGGCATATATGTATTATTTGTAGCTGGAACTGAGTTGTAATGACCATAATGGTGAGGTATGTTCCCATCCCCAGCATTAGGATTAGCATGAGCATTCATGTGATGACCCAAAGTATGAGAAGTATTACCAACCCCAACGTTGGTGTTACTAGTAGCAGGAATGGTGGTGTTATGACCATGAAGATAAGATGTATTCCCACCTCCTACATTAGTATTACTAGTAGCGGTGGTGGACACAAAAGTATGCGGTATATGTCCACCCGCGTGGTTAGGACGAGCATTAATATTCGCGAAAGTGGTCCTGGGTTGACAGGTAGCGATATGTGTGTTAGGTGGTGGATGACAAGTCGTGTTTCAAACAGTGTTCCTATTAGGTTGGATAGCCCTAGGGGGTTGTAGTCTTCCAACATTAGCATTGTTAGGATGAATGCGACCGGTCCCCATACTATGTGTGTGAGTGGACAACGTGGTTCCCCAGGCGAGGGTATTGCCCCCAGCGGGTGCAGTGTTGCTAACACCATGAACGGTGCCAGCATGGCTACCAAAAGTAGTGGGAGGATCAGCTGTGGTGTAATTTAGCATAGCATATGAGAATGCGGTAGGGTTGATGGTAGGGCCTGTATCATCATGGACCTCTGGCATCCCGTATAAATAATTATGTGGATATGAAGGATCGAATGGGTCATCCTTGGGTGGATCTGGACCAAACAAACTAGGTTGGGTCTCAGGTGGATCACCTCCCCACGCCTCATGAGGAGTAGGGGTGTCTGAAGTGTGCTGAACTCTACCCGATGGAATAGTAGGGATTTCTCCCATATCAGAGTGTGCAGCAGTCATGACATCTTGGACCTATGTCTCGTAAGAATCCAAAGACTTGGAGGGAGCCTGCCGACGTCTTTTAGCAACGCGAAGTGAAAGTTCGGTGGGATGCAAACCAACCAACCGATGGGCTCAATAGAGAGCAGGGCTCTGCCCCACGATATCTCCGGAGAGAATATAAAATCAAAATGTCCTCTAAAGGCCAACTATCGATAAAAAATAGTAAATCAAAATCACACACTTAAAGAAACTATATCCAAGAGTAGACAAACAGAGTGGCTAAATGAGCTCTCGACGCTAGAGCTAGTATGTCTCGCCTAGGAGAGGCTTGAGACTCCCAAACTATAGCTGGAGGTAACATAACCAATTATAGAGACACCCAGGCTTCACTGCGTGCAAAGGGCCATAACCCTCGGCAACAAACAACTGTGCTGTCCAATCCCTATCTGACTCAGGACACAAACAACATAACCACTGCAAGTACCCTATGCGATACCTAGGTAAGGCAACTATGGTCACTGCAATATAACCAATGCTCAGGAGGACAGTCGCAGGTGGGATCCGTCGTATGGGTAGGGTAGCTGAGCCCGAAACTCAATGAGGTTCAAATCCCCAAAGAGTCCCCAGATACGAACAAATCCTGGAAATATTTCCCACATTCAGCCGATATCAGAGGGATATCCCTTCAACCAACCTCCCGTGACCTCGTGCTTAACTCTAGTTTGAGTAGAGCTTCTTAAGAACACTGATATATACCATGGATTCCTCCACTCCCTAGTCAGACACCTAATGTTTCGTCTAGTAGTATTGGATTGTTAACTCACAATGATCTATTCCAAGACTCTAAACCCATGCTAGTTGGTGTACCCTATAAATAAAATCGGTCTAATCAATTTTAAGATTCGGCGTTAATTTTAATGGTTGTGGATACTCAAGGGATATGGTCGTGAAACTAGTGATGTGTATGACTCAATAGTATACAAAATCGTCAAATCCTAGACTCATCTATCCAATAAAACAATGTCACTAGCATGCAAAATCAAACCAACGGTTTCGAAATAAAAATACAATCTTTTATATTTTGATGCACAAGCAGAACCTAAATGAAGGCAACAAGCACTCAATGCAAGATGCAGTACATGAAAGTAAAATATTTATTTATTTTTGTATTTTCTCTTATAAGCAAAAGGAAAATGCAAAACTATATGTATTTTTTTTGTATTTTTCAATATAAGGAAATGAAAAATGAAAGCAAAATCCTACTATCTAGTCACTGATATGCCAAGGAGATCACTAGGACAACTTGGCAGATACCAAACAGTAAGACTCAGCCAAAGGAATGAGCTCAAAAGGAAAAAACCAACAAGGCTAAATCCAAAGATGGGTAAAAAACCAACAAGGCTCAAGCAAGAGAAAATAAGAGTTCTGGTCACAACCAACGCATGAAACAGTCAAGAAACAGGACAACAAAGACTCAAGATCATCCAAAGCCAACCCAACAATAACCAAAAGTCATAAATCAACCAAAGCTGGAGTTGTACACTACTGTCGAAGGAAAACCTGCGGCTACCCACGAGCAGTAGAGTAAACAGAGGCGGGTGTACGCGGGCATAACTAAGCTAGCCCGTGGGTAAGGAAAGGAAAATGGGAAAACAAAGAGTCCAATGGCTCCGAAAAAACAAGTTTTCTATAGTGTATCTCAACGGCCAATTAGTGACATAGACCTTCGACAAACAACAACTCTAATTAAGGACTAATGCTCAAAAAATTCCCAAACATGGATGTTTTCCCCAGCGGAGTCATCATTTCTATATTGGAGAAAACTCACTATGGCTTGGGGTAGACCAATATAGACAGCTAACTACCAGAAATTAACTCAATTTTCAGTACTATGCTATAGAAATGACAATGCTAAGATAATGAAGAATATAACCAAGCTTGATCCAAACGTTTGATGTATATCCCCATTGGATCTTTCAATCCATGCACTTGAATATGCAAATTAGTCTTAACAGCCAATATACAACAAGTACATATAATATATAAACGACATTAATATAATCAATAGCAATGGTCCATGATATGATAAGTAAATGCAACCCAATGTAGAATAAAAAACATTCACAACATTAATGGATGAGAATATGATTATTTCTATTAATAAACAAGAAGAAGTACAATGTGATACGACCTCTTGCTGACAACCAATATGAACCAATATTTGGATCAATCCACTTGTGCCTCCACCACTTCAATCTTCCATGAATGGCAAACTCAAACTATGGTAGGATTTTGGAAGGTGAACATAAAGGGTTCACAACTACAAGGATCAATGAATGTAGACTCAAGATAGGGAAAAAATCCACTAGAGTTCTCTTTCTCCTCCCGTCCATAAGCCATATGTGCTCAATATATAGTCCTCTCAAAGGTAAGTGAAAGGACACATCGAGGCATTTCTTGGGCAGATGGAGGGTCAAAGGTCACCCAATAACCACTTTTTCAGAGTAAAAAGTAATAAACTAGTGATTTTTATCATTTTACATGCTACCCGCAGCCTATAGTGATGCAACTCGCGAGTATGCCCACTATAATGATGTAGCTAGCGTACAGGGGAAAAAATAGTGTCTGAAGGATATAAAGTGGATTTGAGTCAGTGAAATGGATCTTGTAGGCCAAAGAATGCTGATACTCACAAGGTGGAAAATTATGTTGTAACAGGGAGGAACATGGTAGCCCCAAAGTTATCCAGCTAAGAAATCAATCTAACAGGTCAGCTAAAATTAGAAGACTCTACATTAATAATTGTTTGAGTGTGCAGGATACTACAGGAGAGGAGCAAGTCACAAGTCAACCAAACCCTGTATTGTTTTCATCCTAGTTATTTAAAATATTAGTACTTGTAGGAACCAAACCTTGTAACTAGAACTGTATAAAAACTCTGATATTAAATTTAGAACCCAACAGAATGTCTAGCAGTTGTATCCAAGCTAGCCTGTGCTAGGCATCTAAGCTGATCGAAAACCTTGAATCCACCCTTATTAAATTAGACGACGGAGATGTCCTTATCAGTATTAATATATATAATTAAATGTTGAAATCGTATCATATGTTTTAGATCAATGTATAGCTAGGGTTATTTTTCTGTCATCCATTGATGTTCTTATAATTACATCCAAACTCTCACTCGGGTCTTTAAACCCTAGAGTTTCACAAATCTGGCTTAAACTCTTTTAAAACTACTAACTCTTATACAGGAAAATGAGCCAAACTTCAAACCCTTCATGACATTACTTATCAAGATTTGCGGACTCAAAATAATCATAATTTCTAACTTCTATGCATTCAAATCAAAGTGAAAAACTTATCACATTATCAAATAACCATATCCTTACATTTTCATTCAACATTAGCGACCTTTATTTTCTTTTCCAAACAATTCTTCTCGTAGACAGTAAACATGAAATATAAGGTAGAGTCAATGTTCCATTTTATAGACTTCCAGGCAAACATAATTTAAACACAAAACGATAACGCAGGACAGGACAACCAATTGTTTCATTGTGTCGATTTTAAGCCTAGATTCATTTCACCATTACGACTTACAGTCAAACCCTGGCGAGTATCAATTCTTCAACCCACGAGTGAACCCATTACCTACCACAACGAAAACATGAAAGGATCGAATCCCATAGCGAAACAAAGCATTACAACCCTTTAACTACATATCTATTATTAACATTCAAGCATTGGTCAGAAGGTCGAATCCCATTAATGAATCCATAAAGACTTTCTTTTACAAAGCGCCCAATGCTTGGCATTAAAACATAGACCCATTTTCAAGAAAACAGATAAACGATATCTAAGGTTCGTTTTATCATTCAAATGCAGGAGATTTAACAAACCATATTTTCAACCATTCACCCTACAAACAAAGCATTCGAATTCCCTTATAGAGTAAAGGATTGACCCAGGTCACATGATCAAGTATCGGGAGCAACTCAACTGCCCATGCTACTATTTATAAACTAGATCTTAGACAGAAGAACCACAGACATCAACGAACACAGAAGTTTCATTTCAAAACACAAATCAATCACCTACAAGATAGAAAACAATGACAGTCCATACAAAAGATTTAAACCCACATTACTTCTCATAATCCTTAAGAAATTGCAGAGATGAGACAAAATGCAAGCCATACATTGAAATTCGCTGAGAACCCATATCGCTACTTATTATTATTACATATACAGGGTTCATTTAGAAAAACGTGAACCCAGGTTTTACGCTATGAGCATCATATCCATTTACACAAGCTTAGAAATCTTCATAGAGACACATGGCCAAACTGATACATTAAACAAGAGAAACCCTCCAGGGTTGAGTCGTCTCCGAATACTATTAGTTACATTTAACAATGGTCCAGCCAATGACGACCTCCAGGAACCCAAAACTTGTTGCAATGAACTCAAACCGAGGTCGCGGAGTTCCTCATAACAAATACAAACAATACCACTCCATAGAGGTGAGACGAAGGGATAAGGGATGGTGAACCCTAAACTTGCCCCTCTACATTGCCAATGTAGTTGATAGTATTGGACACCAACTAGTAAGCTACGCAAGGAGGAACGCCATCCATTACCTACCAAGCCATCAAGCAACACAAGGTTAAAACCCTAAGAATGTAACGAGTGCTAGATAAATGTAGCAAAAAACATTGTATGGAAGAGAGAACTAGCCATTACTTGGACCATATTGATTTACACTTCACCCCTACGCATAAAAACCCAAATGTGCACTGACCATGAGCGTAGCTCAGGTCAAAAAATCTCACAGATGCAACGATGGTCTGTTTGAAATCAAATGAAGTGAAGAAACAAGTGTTTGCTAGGGTAACAACCCTGTATTGAAACCCTTGCTAGCTAGTCACCACTTTCAAAGTCGCCATCGTATGTGTGGTATTCAATACTCCACTTAACACCATTTACTAAGTTTAATGTTTACCCAAAGCGCTATAGAATGGAGGTATGTAAATGCCACAAATTAGTAGAAACAAGTGTATCCTTACCCCAACGTTCCCTTTTAGACCTTAGCCTTACACTTTTAACTCAGGAACACTTCAATACATGGTGGTAGTTCTATTCATAGGAGGAACCCCTTTTAAATGTACCTGCATGCACACATAGGACAAGCCATTAGCAATTGCTAAGTAAGAACAGGAACCCCAAGACTTACCCTTACCTTTCGGCAACACTGCGAGGGTACATCTCTTCATGGAACACCAAGTTCCTCTTATAGACCTCAACTCCCATCAACAAAGGCCATCATGCCTGTAGAGACCAGCTTAATCATTTGTAATGAAACTCAACATGCAAAAGTAAAGGAAGGACCTTAATTTTTATTCTATCATATATAAACTTGCTATTAGGATACATATACATCAACTACTTTACTTCATCACTTTCGGCATAAAACATAATTGATGAAACTAACTTGTTTTACTATAAAAGCTCTGATCGTCTCAAACAAAGTACCGACACAACTTCCCAGTATTGAAGTTAATTTACAATACATTATCTATGTAGGCATTTTTAGTAGCAAGAGAAAAATTTTAAATTTTTACTATTTTTGTGACATTACATCGGTACTAACTCAATGGTGAAATCAAGTTCCCTTTTCGGAGGTAGTCCTGGAATTTATTCCGGGAATACGTCAGAAAAGTCCTTAAGAATAGGTATGTCTTCCAATTTTATCTTATCTTCTTTAGATGAATATTCGTCATTAATCACATTGACAACAAACATTTTACAACCCTTTCTTACAGCTTTCTTTACTTTTAAACTAGAAATTTGTCTAATAGATGTTTTCCTAGGGATTCCTTTTTATGTTTCGGTTTTCCCTTCATTATTTAAACAAGTAAAAGACTTTCATAATAGTTAAGTATCACTCTATGTTGTTCAAGCCAGTCCATACCAATTAATACATCATATGATCCTAATGGAAAAACATTCAATTTAACTTGCATCTTCAACTGACTCATAAGTAAATCACAACTTTTAACAAACTCTACAACTTTTCTTTTGGTGCCTGTTGCTAGCTGAACCAACCACGATTTATCAATTTTTTCTACCTTTAACTTGCAACTTTTCACTAAATCAGGTGATATGTAACTCAAACTTGCACCTGGATCTATTAAAATGGAAATATATTTGTTTTCTATCGTACCTTCGATCTCAACCATAGAAGTTTGATGGTCTACTTGTCGATTTTCCAGCGTTGCATTAATCCTGGGCATTTCTCTTGCTACATCACCAACTGTTGGTTCCGCTTTTATGGTGTGAATGTTGCTGACTGTCATTCTTTTGAGTGGGAAGTTTGCTCTATTATGTGGTCCATTGCAGTCATAACACTTTAGAGGTGGTCTTTGTTCAACATTCATAGTATTATTACTATTATTAGGAACATTCCTTGCAGCTGTGAAATTATGTGGTGCATTACCTCTATAATTATTATTATTCTGAAAATTTCTATTATTCCCGGAATTCGTGAAATTAAAATTTTCTTTTGATGTTCATAATTACTCGGTTTATTATTCCTATAACTCGATACACCTTCTCTTTTCTTATTCTGTTCAAAACATAAATTAGCCTTCCTCATGGCTTCTTCGAGAGTTGAAGGATTATTGTATTCAATTATGTCTTTTATGTTAAATGGTAAGTAGCTTAGAAACCTTTGTATCTTAGGTTTCTCTTCAGCTAGGTAAGGTACATACCTTAACAAGCTGAGAAATTTGCTACTTAAGTCCTTCATAGTCATAGAACCCAACTTTAAATCATAAAATTCTTTTGACTTATCTTTGTAATAATGTTCAGATAAAAACTTTTTCTTAAATAGTTTCTTAAATGTACTCCATTTTATATTCTTGTCTTTAATGCTTTTAACTCTTTTAATATATTGCCACCAAATTTCTTCCCTTCTGGTTAGATTGTATATGGCCATTTTAGCTTTTAACTAAGATGAGTAATCATAAATCTGAAAATACTTCTTCATACCGGACATCCATGCTTCAGCTGTCTCTCCCTTTTCATTTTCACCATTAAAACTTGGTGGTTTTATCTTTTTAAATTCCCCTGAAATTTGTTCATAATGTTTATGCTTTTTCTTAGGACCAGGATCACTATCACTATTGTCTTGATCAGAATTATACTTTCTGCGATAAGTTTTATCATTAGATTAAGAAGAAGAAGAGTTACTTTCAGTTTTATAATATTTCATTTTCTTATCTCTGTGTTTGTAGGACATTGTTCCATATTCAGTTTTTACTTCTGTTCTCTTATCTTTTTCATCTTGATGATGCTTTTCCAGTAAAATCTTGTTCAATTCTTCCCATGCTCTTAAAATTTGTTCGTTTTCTTCTTTAACTTTTCTTCTTTTAGTTTTTAAGTCCTTAACCGTATGTAATAATTCAGATGATTGATCATTCAGTTCTACGTAGATTTCTTCATTAATATTTTCATGTGCATTATTATTACGTTCATTATGAGGAGATCTGTCCTCTGCTAATTCTTCCGGTATGTCCATACCTGCAAATTAAATGTCAAGCTGTTCTGTACAGAAACAAATTTAAATAAAAGTTAGTAACTAAATTTTCTGTTTTCATTTTTCTGTTTTGCACGCGTGAGCTTGTTTCAGGCCTAGAGTTTGAACTCGTGCTCTGATACCACATGTAACATCCCAAAAATTTACAAAAATTTAAAATTTTTCTTAGTAACATTTAGTGCTATGATTGCTATGCGTAAGTATAATAAATGATAACTTATTTATCTGAACGAAAAACTGGTAAAACATGTTACGTTCATTCTCTATGTAGGTTTGAATTACAAACTATGTGTAATGTGTTTGTGCTTATTTAAGATACTATTGGATGTTTTTATCTCATTCTTGTATCCTAGATCAATTATGGTTACTTATATAGATGTTGAGACTTTACAAATTTAACTTGATATTGATTTCGTTATAAGTGCTAACTGTTGACTCTCTTGATGATGATGAAGGGGTCCTATGGTCACCTCGAGGCTTACTTAGCTATTTAGCTAAAGCATTTGAACTTCTGTAGCAGATAGCGTGTAAGAGCGATACTTTTTCGAAGTGTACAAAGACGCCTTAGTTAAACTTCAGTTAGCCTTCCAAGTTTTAAAAAGTGAAAATAGAGACCTGAAGTATTCCAGGGTGAGATCTATTCTAGTTTGATCTTCAGTTATCTTTTGCATAAAAATATTTTATATAATTCTAGTTATAATCTCATCTCAGAATTTGCATTTAATATTATTACACTTGTCTTGTGTTAAGTCATCGTGGAAAGTATAGAACTTTGTTTTCGAGGTTGTAGATCATTATCTTTGCATTTAGAAAATACACCATGTATCTATGCATGTAATACAAATAGTTAAAACTTAGGCTTATGTGCTAAAGCTTGCAATATAGTTCTTAGCCTATCTTTGGTCTTATGCACTATATGCACCAGCTCGATGTATTAGTTTTTTCTGATTGCAACCTTGAAATACCTATAGTTACAAACTATGATATATATATATATTCAATTATATGTTGGAAATTGTAACACTAAGCGCATTTTAACATTAGCTATGTAATAGCACTAATGTGCGCTTTAAGATTTTATGCTAAGTACGACGGTTTGGTTTGAAAAAGGTGTTATACATAATGCTTTATTAACTATTATGCAAAGGTTGGAAAACATACAATGTTTATTTGACTTTAGGAATAATATGTAACCATATTACACTACGGTTGTAAGTCTCACAATGTTGATGGTTGAAACCTTAACCTTGGATATGGTGCAATGGCAAATATTACCTAACACTTGGATATTTATATAATGGTAGTTTGACCTTTGATAAAACGTACCCATACTATGGTTGTAAGTCTATGCAAGTTGAAGGATGAAACAATAACTAGGATATGATGTGATGGCAGGCACGACGCATGTAGTAGCTATGGTAATAAAAGTGCATTAAAGCATTAAGGGTGGAATTTCTAATGTCATCCGTCGTGGCAGGCCTTCACGTGGTTTTCTTGGTAGTAGTGATAACCCTTACGATCTTTTGGCTTACTCGATGAAGGAATAATCCTGGGCATTAATTTTGCTGTGAGTGGGGTTTTGGAGAGGCCGACAGGCCTGCGGGTTCTTAGGGTTTCTAGCAGTGTTTTAAAGGCACCTCTCCAGGTTTCAATACCTCGACCTGTGACTAGTAAACTATCACCTCATAGCTCTACGAGCCAAACCACTCATGAGCTATGGCTTGCTGCATTGTTTAGTGTTTGAGTGACTCCAGTGTTCAGGATGGTTACGGGGATGTTCAGACAAGAAGCATGGTTTTTATTTTGAAGGGTAAGTTTTTGTTCTTTCTTTCGTTTCAACGAGATTGAAAAATTATTATAGCTGCTTGTATTTAAGTTTGATTTTCATTTCCACATTTTTAACCATACTGTATGTTTTGCTGGTAGGTGACTCCTCAGCTTTGGCTTTTTACATGTTAAGCAACAAGAAAAAGAGAGCTTAACACCTGGTAAGCCTCGGTGACTTCTTGTAGGGTGCAACTTGGCAAAATGTCGGTCTTTGTCTGGTTTGGCTGATCATTCGGTTTGTGGTTAGTTGTGGATTTTTCCGCCGTTGAAATGTTTAAGCCGTAAGGCTCTTTTTTTATGTAGGGAGGATTGAATCCTCAACCTACTTTACATTGGCTCTACAACATTTTACTGTGTAACAGATTTATTGATAAATGAATACAGTTGTTTTGAAGGGTATAACCCTCGATAGAAAATGAAATGTAAAGCAGTTCTTTAAGTTGTTAAAACTCGATTTTTGTTTATATAAAGCAGTTGGGGTTTCGAACACTAGACCTCGTGTTGTTTTCTTTATAGATACCATGTATCTGATAGGATAATGCTACCGTTGTTTGTGTATTGAATGGTTGAAAACTTAAAGTTTTTAAGCTGGGAAGAGAGCTCTCGGCAGTGCTAAATGAAAAGCTGTTTGATAACCGAAACAGGGTTCTTCATTGTGTTTTAAAAAGGTTACTTAGGTTTTGTATGAATAACTCAACTGTTTGCTATCAAAGGCCATGAGCCCTATTTTGAAAATGGTTTCTATGTTTTGTTTAAGTTTGTAAAAAATGCTGAGGGTTTCGTCTATGTAAAGTTTAAAGGTGAAACCCTCGAAGTTGTAATAATTTTGACTCGACGGAACTAACACTTAGGGTTTGGATCTTGGTCTCGTGAGTCACCTTCGTTTTGTTCAAAAGATGAAGTGTTAATATTGTATTAGTTTTGAATAGCTAAGTTAGGGTTGTGACTTGGAACATTCCTCAGATATAATAGTTTCTACTCATTTTACTAAGGTTTAGTATCACATGAGAGTTAAATGAATTTGTATGAAAAGAAAATACTATTATTGTACAGTAGAAACGTATGGTTTTCAATCTAATTACGGTTATTTCAAAACATAATTTAGTTTATAACAATCTATGCTATGTGTTTCAACCTTATTAGGGTTTTGTGTGATCATTGTTTAAACTCAAGAGAATGCTCTTTGTAATATTTTTGTAAGTATGGTTCGATATTGATATAAATTGTATTGATAATTGAGAACTGAGTTGTTCCTTTTCATTAATTCTCTATGTTTATTTATGATGTTTCATAAAAAGATGAAAGCATTGTTTTTAGTCTAAAAACCCTAAAACAATCTTTTATAATGAATACATATTGTGAATGAAACTATCTATGAAACATTACAGAACTCTATCTTATTCATATTGTTCATAGAGTAGATGCTATTTAACAGAATTCTTGTACTATAGAAACTTATTTAAACGAAAAGAAACTTAAATAGTTCTACTATTAGTCCATGGGCATACATACAATCTTTAATTCAAATCTATTCACAATGCATCAATATTCAAATCTATTTTTAAACACTCTTCCCTGCACTAGAGTACAACACAAATACAGCGTGTGGAAAAATGAAGGGAAGCATTTCATTCTATCATTTTTCATAAAGACTTCCTCAACTCATTTATAGAGATGGTATACAGTTTAGAAAATCAGTCATTTCAATCTGAGTAATAATAACTAACAACATTCAGCTGATAATCATGAATCAATAATAATGAATGAAATAAGTTATAACTACTAGGAAATGAAATAGCAAGTAGAACCTGATAATGTAGATAGGGTGGAAAAATAACCAAAGAGGCCTGTTCCTCCCAATCTTCTCCAGAAGAAGCAGCCAATGCCACTTGCTCCTTTGGACCCCCAAGCCTGTTTACTGAACCACTAGGTAGAAGACTCTGTGAGAAAGCAAGGCACTCAGGTTGTACTTCCAAAAATCAATGGATACTTGCATACACCTCAATTTAAGCCTATGCACTCAGTAGGAAAACTCTGCACTCAACAAAAGTGAAACAGACTTACAATACAACTCAAAACATAGCTTCCCCTCATCGAATCTCTTGTGTGCATACAACATAACGACAAGGTAAATTTTCTCGTCAGAAAAAGTGTGAGCCTCTGCTCAAATTCGATGGCTTATAAAGATTCCTAGGTCTTTTAGTGGTCAGTTTCTAAATTAATGACCCTCAAGCTCCAGTTCCATATTTCAAGGAACTTTGACCACAATTGAAGGGAGTTGTCCCATAAAAAAATCTAGTTACTAAGTTCCTGATGCTGCCACTTGTGCATTGCCTTCCACCCCAGATTCCATTCCACCTAGTGGGTCAGTAAACACTCTTTCAATAGTCTCTTTGGGTGAGTGTCTCCTATTTTATTTTATTAAATAATAATATTGTGCAATTACAGTAATTGTTGGCCACTTGGCCAAATATACAACTTTACAATAAAAGTTAAGATAATGTTTTTCTCAAACATAAAATGTTTCATGTAATGGGTATGTTACAGGTGGTCAACCTTACTAGCCTTGCAACTCCTTTGGAATCTCGATTTGGAGTTGTCATCTACGTCTACTTACCAATTCTCTATTTGGGTGGGAATGGGGGAAGCGACGAATTTTTAACCTATCCTCTACTTCAGTTGTTGGGTAACTGGTTTGTTGTTCACTGCAGCGTTTCAAAGGATTTTCCCTGCTGGACCAAGTGGAGGTAGGTCATGTGGAACTTGAAGGGTCCTCCTCTTCCTTGCGATAGAAATAGACACAACCTATTCGCTTTTGAGGTTCTTTGGGTGAGCTTCTCTGAGCAAAGTGGGAAACAACTCACGGGTTCCTTGACCTCTCTGTCGTGGGAAATGGTATGAATATCTATGGTGAAACAAGGAAAGGGAAGGAGAGCCGTAAGGGGAAATAGAAATAGGGTTCCAAGTCAAGATTAGACTAAGGCTAAGGAGGTGGAAGAGTTATTCTATCACGATATCCTTTTAACTTAAATTTCAGGATCATATTGCTAGGGAAAAGACAAGGGTGAAGGAGGAGCATGATTTCACTAAACCTAAGTAAAATGCCACAGAGATGCAGACCTGGGGTAATGATTCAAATAATACTTGTTCAAGAGAGACCAAATATTTTAGGACCTTGGCCTTGAATTGGATTGTCAAATCCCTGTTAGGAAAAATTTTGCTTGACACCAAAGAGAATCATAATTAAATCCTACTACAAATGGATGAGCTAAATAGCAAGTTGGATTTCGTCTTCAAGGAAATTACAAGAAAGGAGTATGAAGAAGCTCCTTCAAAACTTCCTGTTATTTGTATTTCTAAAGAGTATTGGGATTAGGGGTTTCTTAGAGTCCCATGGTTTTTTTTTGTTTTTAATTTTTATCTAGATAATGATCAATAATGTGCCAACATATTAAGAAGTTTTTATAGGTTGTATCAAACTTCTAATACAAACTTTGATAAAGTCATTTTTTATAAATAATATGGCACCTATTTTATTTATACTATAATTTTTTTTCAATATAATTTTTTAACCTTATAAAAAGTCATACAAAAATATTTAACATATTATAAACAAACCAATCAAAATTGAAAAAAAAATTAAATAGAAGATTAAACAATAATGCTTATGCTCCAAAAGTTAGTGCCTAAATCAAATTATTATATCTATAATTTAAGATATCTCATAATCTCCCATTTCCTTATGAGACAAATCAACATTTTAGTGTTATGATCCTCTTTATTTTCTAAATTTTATAATACTAAAAAAATACGTTAAGAGGTTGCACCAACTTTTTATTATTAATTATCATTTATTTCTAAATATTATGAAACTAAAAAACGATATTGAAACATTCCACCAACCTCCTTTCTTTTATGTTAGTTTGCAACATTTTAGTGTTATCAGATCTTCTTTATCTTACGAGCTTCTGTTTTCGTTACTTTTTCTCTATCATTAAAATATTTAATTAATTAAATTGGTATATAGGACATTATATTTTTTTAAATATTTCAATTAATTTCAAACATTTAAAAAAAACAAAAACAATGAAATTAAAATGTTAATATAAATAATATTCCAATTAAGATAAATAATTAACTTATCAATTACTTAATTAAAAATAATTTATTAGACTTTGCTATGCATTTTCATAAATCGGAGAGCATATGAGCTTTAACATTTAAAACTCAAAATTTGAAATAGTTAAACTTAGAATGAACGAAATTAGAAAAAAATAAAAATTGAAACATTCTTCTCTTAAAAGTAAAGTTTAAACCTTAATATGCCATGTGAATTTAATTTCATATTTAACAAACCACTAATGTAAAATCAAATTGTTCTTTCTTCGAGAAGAAAAAATAATTGGAGTGAATTTTTAACCTTATTTTTATTTTGCATTCCATTAGGAATTTACAAATTCAAAATTATTTCATAAGAAAATTAATAGCAATGATGCATTATAAATACAACTTTTGGAAATCCACTATAAATACAACTTCTGGCAATGCACATGTTCTCAACAGATTCTTTATTGATTATACATACCTCTAAAACTTAACAACTAGAATGTATATATGTTTTTCATAAGATGTTAATCTAGTATTTAAATGACATAATATTTTGAAACAAATTTGTACGTTATGATAATAGTCGATTATTGAGCATCACCATTTTTTGCATATCTTTTAACAATAATTTATATTTTTTATACTGATAATATCACTCAACTCAAGGGTAATATGAAATAAAATACATATACCTGGAATACCTATAGCCCCAAGGGTTAGCTCAAGCGATCATGAGCCATATATGATATCTCTCCTCACAAAGTTGACAGCAGGTTACAGATTCGATTCTACTCTCTTTATCCCCTTGGGGTTTGACTCTACTCTTTTGATCCCATTGGGCTTACTCTCTGGATACCCTTGGGGTTAGGCCGATGGTTTACCTTACAAAAAAAATACTAGTATGCACACAATGCTTTTTAACTTAAACAATATTTATGCAAAAATCATTCCCCTTGATATGTTCCAAAATGGAATATTTAGTATTTATTTTAAAGGAAAATAACATATTTTCAATACACCTAGTCACATCCCCTTTGAACAAAACTACTTAATGATGCTCGGAATATCACTAAAGGGTCAAATATCCCATAAAGAGAGCAGGTTGAAGGTTTCATGGAACTATTTGAGGCATATAAGATTCATTTTCCTACATAAGAAAATTGTTAATGTTAGGAATCATTAGTACCCAAAACCAATTAATGGTAGGCATATCCCACTTAGAGGCCAAGGATCCCATAGAAAGGTCCTATGTAGTGTTTCAATGCATATTTCACCACACTTTCCTAAGAATATTTTTTAAATTCTCAAGTCCCTTGTTATACTTCCCTACCCATTTTCAAGATGCAAAGACCCATTAGTGTTACTACAAACATCATAACGCAAATAAACTACTCATAGTTGAAATATTCTCAAGAGATGCAATGTTTTCTAGATTGTAGGTATTTTTCATGGATATTAAGATCAATAACCATAATTTATGGAACATGAGCCTTATTTTTATCCCAGTACCTTGGTTAGACCTCTAAACCAATTCTTGGTGCATAACTAACCTAGTCATAGAACCCATAACACCCTTGGAGGAAATTGATAACCAACAAATGTTTGATGTGGTGATTTGAGGACTTGTTCATAGTGCTTGATATTGAGAAGTAAGATTTAAAGATAAAAATTTCACCTCTTGAGTAGCACAAGCCAAAGTCCAAATTTCCCTTTAGATATCTAAATATTATTTTCATTGTTTGCACATTAGTTTATTTTGGTGCATCCTAAAAGTATGCAACCAATCCTAGTGTTTGCATAATGTCTGGCCTTGGTGTTGTCACATATAATATGATACCAATAATTGACCTGTATAATGTTTGATCTGATTCTAGAGATTCTGTTAGATTTTCATCATTTAATTCAATAGATATAGGATCTTAACTAAAAGAACAACATGTACATCATATCAAGCATAAGAGATAAGAGACAAGAGACACAAAACATTTCACCAGGAAAACCAAAAAGGTGAAAAACCATGCAACTTCCTCAAAGATAGAATAAGCATCAATACAAGGATCACAATGATCAAACCCAAGAGATATATAACTTCAGTAGCATGCTCCTCCTCCACTTGTGCGCACTCCTCCTCTCTCTCACTAATGTGAAGTGAGTGAATAATAGAATGTGTAAAATGAGAGAGACAAACTCTCTATTTATACACTAACTTTCACTTAACCTTTACTCAACTAGGTCGGCCTCAACTTAAACACTTAACATAATACTAATTGGGCCGACCCCACTAGGGTGGTCTAATAACCCTTTAACCCACAAGACTCATACAGGGCCGACCCCATCAAGGTGGTCTAATAACCCATCAAGTATAAGTTACAACACTTACAATATAACTTGCGACACATGCAAGTACAACTGACGACACTTCCAATCGAAGGAATGATACATCTCCATTGGGGATACAATAAAGTACAAATACAATATACAAGTGAATATCTTCCGAAGTTACAAATACATAAACACTCCCTCTTAACTAGGAAGGTATTCTCTTGACACAATTCATCAATACATAGGCACAAGTATTCAATACTGGAGCTGGATCATCATCACTGGATCACGGAGCATCATCGTCACTGCTGCTGCTATCTCAATCAATCTCCAATCTACTCGTCATAGGAATTTATACAGAGCCATCCCCTTTTCATGTTGGATGTAGGCCTAGCCTCCATGTAGGTCTTCATCATCTCTGTGAGAAAGCCATCAAGTAGGTACAACTCAGGACTGATTACACTGCCTCTGCAAAACCTGCAATATCTCTCAAGACTGATCATCTGCCACCGTAAAACCTGCAAGAGCATCTTAGGACTGATTATATGCCTCTGCAAAACCTGTGTACCCTATTGTCACATCATCGTCTTCATATCACCTCATAGTCCATGGAGCACAACCTAGATGCACATCACACAACACTTACACTCACTGGCATGGGAAGACACACCTCAACCATCCATGAAAGGCTCAGCACTTATATCTACCCCATGGGAAGACACACTTCAACCATGCGAGAATGGCATCGCACTTATATCCATAGCCATGGGAAGACACACTTCAACCATGCTAGGAATGGCACAACACTTATATCGCATCCATGGCAAGGAACACTTCAACCATGCTCGAATGGAACAACACTTATATCGCAGCCATGGGAAGACACACTTCAACCATGCTCGAATGGCACAGCACTTATATCGCAGCCGTGGGAAGACACACTTCAACCGTGCTCGAATGGCACAACACTTATATCGCATCCATGGGAAGACGCACTTCAACCATGCTTGAATGGCACAACACTTATATCATAGCCATGGGAAGACACAATTTAACCATGCTCGAATGGCACAACACTTATATCGCAACCATGGGAAGACACACTTCAACCATGCTTGAATGGCACAACACTTATATCGCAGCCATGGGAAGACACACTTCAATCATGCTCGAATGGCACAACTCTTACATCAACAACCATGGGAATACACACTTCAACCATGTCGGAATGGCCCCAACCCTTATATATGCACCATGGGAGGACACACCTACCACCATGTGAGAATGGTTCATCTGCATCTGTTTCTCTGGACTCATCACTTCCCCTTGGAAGGAATATTGATCTGAAGTAAACCAAGCCTCTCTCTGAAGTACTCGAACTTCACTCTGGACAGTGGCTTGGTTAACACATCGGCTATCTGCTCGTCCGTCGCAACATACAGGAGCTTCGCTGCTCCTCTCTGCACCATTTCCCTGATATAGTGGAACTTGATCTCAATGTGCTTTGACTTGTCATGGAACACTGGGTTCTCTGACAACTTCACACAACTCTGGTTGTAACAATATATACAAGTAGCACTCAGCTGGAGATCAAACAAATCAGACAGTAGTTTCCTAAGCCATACTACCTCACAACTAGCCAAACAAGCTGCGACATACTCTGTTTTGGCTGTACTCAGTGCCACATAGGACTGCTTCCTGCTAAACCAACAGATCATACCGGATCCCATACTGAAGCAACACCCCGAAGTGCTCTTCCGATCAATGGCACCGCCTGCCTATTATGAATCAACATAACCCTCTAGGTTGAACTTTTGATTCGCATCATATTTGAGCCCATAGTCAACTATACCCTTCAGGTACCTCAGAATATGATCTACAGCAACCAGGTGAACACCGTCAAGAACTGGCTCAATGTGTTCACCGCAAAGCAAATATCTGGTCTCATGTTCGTCAGGTACATCAAGGACCCAATCATCTGACTATACATTGTGACATCAACCAAATCAGATGAAGCATCACACAGAAGCTTTAGGTTCGATGCCATAGGTGTGGCCATGGCCTTGCAGTCCATCATCCCGAACCGCTTTAGGATCTCTACTGCATACTTCACTTGTCCAAGGAATATTCCATCAGCACTCTGCCACACCTCCATGCCTAGAAAGTAGTGCATCATCCCCAATTCCTTCATCTCGAACTTGGAAGAAAGCTTCCTCTTCGTGTCAGAAATCGACATATCCTCATCTATAACAAACAGGTCATCCACATACAAGAGTAGTATCATTGGATTGCCTTCCTCAACCTTGTAGCAAAGGTTGGAATCCGCTTTACTCTTGGTAAATCCCAAACTAGATAGAAAGCTGTCTATCTTACCATACTAAGTTCTAGGAGCTTGCTTCAAGCCATGCAAGGCTTTCTTCAATCTACACACATATGAATCCCTATCATGTGTCTCGAAACCGAGTGGCTGCTCCACATACACTTCCTCTTTGACTACACCATATCCATCTGGTGTATCTTCCGCTTCATTACTAAATCCTTAGCGAGTGTTATTCTGATGGAAGTGTATCTGGATACAAGAGCAAAAGTCTCTTCATAATCTATCCCCTCTTTTTGGGAGAAGGAACGAGCTACAAATCTCGCCATGTATTCCTCTATGCTACCATCTGCAACATGCTTGATCTTATAGATCCACTTGGAAGTCACTATAGACTTCCCTTCTGGTCTTGGGACCACATCCCAAACATCATTCTTCATGATTGACTGGTACTCCTCGATCATGGCATCCTTCCATTACTGCATCCTGAATCCTGGGAACTTCATATTCTTCAATATTTTCAATAGATAGTTTTGTTTGATCTTCATTACTAGAACAAATCTTGTAGTCCTTCTTTTGTAGGTGATTGTACATGATCTTTCCTACAAGTCAAATTCAATTGCATGATTAGAAACTTCTTATATATATTTCATAACAAATTCTTACTCACAAAGACATATGTCATACAATCATGCAATTATCTTAGCCAATGCTTCAATACAACATTTATCCATATCCCATAACTTTCTAGATGTCTTCCATCTCTACCAGAACATTGTTAAGAGTGTGCACAACTCTCAACATGTCAGCAAAGTGTTGATGTATATGTAACTTCGGAATTTATTTCATCTATGTATTTCATATATATTTATTGTACCCTTATAAGAGATGTGTTATTCCTCTATAAGGAAGTGTCGTCATGTGTATTGACAAGTGTCGCAAGTGTGTGTACTTGCCGATGGGTTATTAGACCACCATGTGTGGGGTCGGCCCTGAAATATATATTATACTATGGATGTACCTAGCTAGACAAGTTGGCCCCATAGTGTAACTGGGCAAATAGGTTAAGTATAAATAGAGATCGGGAGATCTCTATTTGATCACTCGGAAACTCACACTTCTCTCACTCAGAAAGTGGCGCACTAGTGAGGAGGAGGATCATCTACTACTAGGAGACTATCTCAGTGTATTTTGGTTGTACTTTGGTTGAGCCATTGCTCTCTCTATCTCTAAGGAAGTTGTGGGGTTTTTCACCTTAGGGTTTTCCCCACGAAAACTCTGTGTCTCTTGTCTCTCATGCTTTTGATTCTTACAATGCTTGTCATGCTTGTTATGATTGATATGCATTGATATACTGTACATGTTATTCTCTCAGTAAAGATCCTAGAGTATTGTGAATTAATGCTCAAAATTTAACATGGTATCAGAGCTAACCTGAAAAGAAGACATTGTGCAGTGACGGAAACTAGGGTTTCTTGTTTATTGGGTTTCTCTCCATAGTTTTTGGGAAAGCAGTATAGTAGATTGACTGTACTCATCAAGGAGAATCTATCTATCCAATCAGAATTCAATTCCGAGCATTTTCAGATTTGGTCCTAAAAATTAGGGTTTCCACAAAAATAGGAATTTCTAAAATTTGAAGACATAGCTAGAAGCTCCTTGCAAAAATAGAATTTTAGAGCTTTGGATCAAGGTTTTTGGATCGGTAGATCTCTAGGAAACTAAAACCCTAATTCAAGGTCCTCCTTAGTGAATCCGGGAAGATAGAAAGGCAGTTTTGAAGGGTGTAGCTTTGCAGATCTCAGTTTCTGAATACACTAAGTTGATCAGCTCATCAAGGCACATCTTTCTACCCTTTCAAAAAGTTGAAATTCACATTTTGAATTTCTAGGGTTTTTTTGACAGACCCTAATCTCGGACCAGATCCAGTTTTCAACAATTCAAGTGGTAAGACCTAAAACTTTTCTATTTCCATTTGAAGTACTCTTTAAGATGTCTCACCGCACCAAGCTTTAGGATAATCTTGAAGGGTCTGATAACTTCTGAGCCTGGAAGTATAGTATTGGGTTAATCCTGGAACAGAATGAGTTGGACTCATATATAAAAGAAGACATCCCTATCCTAGAGGATGAAGAGGCTAAGATATTGCATAAGAAGAACTTGGTCAAGGCAAAGAGAATCATTGCTGACTCTATCAAAGACCATCTCATCCCTCATGTGTCATCTCTGAGGACACCCAAAGAGATGTTTGACTCCCTGACCAATTTATTTGAAGGGAAGAACATAATACGGAAGATGACCCTGCGGAATCAATTGAAAGGGGTCAAGATGTCGAATGGAGAAACCATTCAATCCTATTTCTCCAAGGTCTCTCAGATCAAGGAACAACTTGAAGTTGTAGATGAAATGGTGGAGAATGGTGAAATTTTTATGACCACTTTGAATGGCTTACCTAGGTCATGGGACTCTTTTATCCAAGGGATCTGTGCAAGAAAGAAATTAATCCCCTTCAGTAGACTGTGGGAGGAATGTTCTCAAGAAGAAGCAAGGATTGTGGCAAGAGAAGAAAAGATGGGGAATGAAGATCAATCGCTCACAGTTCACACCAAGAAAGACAAGTTCAAGAGGGAGCCATCCCATCACAAGAAGAAATCTTCTCATCCTTATCACAAAGATACGAAAGATCTAAGGTGTTTCAATTATAATGAGAAAGGTCACTTTGCTTTAGAATGTCCCAAGAATAAAATGGATTACAGCAACAACTCCAGCAAGAAGAAGAAGGGCAACAAGAGAAAGTTCCATGCTCATGCTGCTGAAGATCATGATCCTCGAAAGAAGAAAGCTAGGGCAGAAAGTGATGATGAATCATCAAGTGAAGAAGAGTATGTTCTTATCTCTGCTCTCACAGGTACTATCTCACATGGTTGTAATGATTAGTTAATTGACTGTGGGGCTTCCAAACACATGACTGGGTTTAGAGAATCTTTTGTAAATCTATCTGAACATTAATCACCCCATAAAGTGAAACTTGGGGATGATTATCAATACCCCATCAAAGGAAGTGGTGAAGCCTCCTACAACCTAGATTCTGGAAAATCATTGAAGATGAAAGAAGTCCTTTATGTACTTGGGCTCAAGAAGAACCTACTCTCCATCTTTGCATTGGATGCAAAAGGTATGAGGGTTGC
The DNA here is from genome assembly GCA_027924585.1 of Larix kaempferi. NCBI lineage: Eukaryota > Viridiplantae > Streptophyta > Pinopsida > Pinales > Pinaceae > Larix > Larix kaempferi. The sequence continues at coordinate 1,764,942 of BSBM01000414.1, read as the reverse complement.
ATTTGTGGATGGCCAAGTTCTAATGTGGCCAAAGGGAAAAACCATACATGATGCAGTAGTGATTGGAGAGCAAGAGGGAAGATTGTACAAATTAAAGGGACAACCCGAACATGCTATGAAGACAAAGATTCATCAATAGTCATGGATCACATAGAGGTATGCATAATTTCTTTTTGCAAAAGTTAACTAATGAGTTATGCAGGTCATTGAAGAGAACAAAAACACATTGCTAGACATAACTAGCAAATGTAATGACCAGGTATGTTTTGTTATATATATCGTATACTTTTGTATGATTGATAATGATTACTCTTGAAGTTACAAGTTTGAGTAATCTAGGACTTATGCATATTATGTTTCTTACCTTAATTGATGATATGACTAACGAGAAGAGTCATAGGTTTGAGTAATCACGGGTTTAGGTATATTATGTTTATGTCTAACCATAAGAATGCTTATTATTTCTGTTTGAAATGATCCTGACTATACATGCTTGAGATTATTGTGTTTTGATAATATTAAGATTATACTAATATGAAACCTAGAGGATAACACAATGATGATACTAACAAGCATGCATAGGGATCAATAATGAATATAAGTTCAAGAACAGGTAATCCAGGAAGCAAAGATTAAGAGGGAGTACACTCCAGTGGTTTCTGCAAGGATGCAGATATTCAAAGGGAGTTGACCATCTCTCTACATTCCACAACAGAAAGGTGTAAGAAGAAGCTACTTGAGATTAGGACTCCAGCAGCTCCTGCAAGGAAGCAAAGACTCAGAGGGAGTCCACCCAACAAACAAATTAAGATAAGTATTTGAATTGTCATTTCTTATATATTTGATTGTTTAACAATATGTTCCTTGACTTAGGTTGTGTATTTTGCATATTTGCATTAATGAACATGATACTACTAATATGCATATGATGGGTAAGTGGCATATGGCACTGTACAACATTCCATTGCTACTTATCTAGAATGAAACCTCTTTGCTGGCATGTTGGGATTTGTGCACACTCTTAATAATGTTCTGGTAGAGATTGGAAGGCATCTAGAAAGTTATGGGATATGGATAAGTGTTGTATTGAAGCATTGGCGTAAATAATTGCATGACTATATGACATATTCCTTTATGTGAAAGAACTTGTTCTGAAAATTATGAGATGTTTCTAATCATGCAATTTAACTTGTTTTGTAGGAAAGATTATATACCTTCAACTACAAAAGAAGGACTACAACATTTGTTCAAGCAACAAAATTATCTATTGAAGATATTCAAGTTGCCAGGATATGGGAAGAATGCCATGATCCATCGATCATGAAGAACGATGTTTGGGATGTTCTCCCAAGACCTAAAGGGAAGTCTATTGTGACTTCCAAGTGGATCTACAAGATCAAGCATGCTGCAGATGGCAGCATAGAGAAATACAAGGCAAGATTCGTAGCTCGTGGCTTCTCTTAGAAAGAGGAAATAGATTATGAAGAAACTTTTGCTCCTATAGCCAGGTACACTTCCATCAGAACAGTACTTGCCCTGGCTGCAACGATGAAATGGAAGATACACAAGATGGATGTCAAGACTACTTTCTTGAATGGTGTAGTTGAAGAGGAAGTGTATGTGGAGCAGCCACTCGGTTTCGAAATACATGACAAGGATTCATATGTGTGCAGATTGAAGAAAGCCTTGTATGGCTTGAAGCAAGCTCCCAGAACTTGGTACGGTAGGGTGGACAGTTTCCTATCTAGTTTGGGCTTTACCAAGTGTAAAGCGGATTCCAACCTTTACTACAAAGTTGAGGAAGGGAATCCTGTGATTCTACTTTTATATGTGGATGACTTGTTTGTAACAGGAGATGACAAATTGATTGTAGATACTAAGAGGAAGCTTGCTGCCGAGTTCGATATGAAGGACTTGGGGATGATGCACTATTTTCTAGGTATGGAGGTGTGGCAAAGTACATATGGGATCTTCCTTGGACAAGGGAAGTATATTGTATATATCCTGAAGAGGTTCAGGATGATGGATTGCAGGCCATGGCCACACCTATGGCATCGAATCTGAAGCTTCTATGTGATGCTTCATTTGAGCCGGTTGATGTCTCTATGTATCGTCAGATAATTGGGTCCTTGATGTACATGACGAACACGAGACCAGATATTTGATTTGGGGTGAATACATTGAGCCAGTTCCTGACGGATCTGAGGAGTGTTCACTTGGTTGCTGTAAAGCATATTCTGAGGTAACTAAAGGCTACAATTGATTATGGGCTCAAGTATGAAACAAATCAAAAGTTTAACCTGCAGGTTTATGTTGATTCAGATTGGGTAGGCAGTGCTGCAGATAGGAAGAGCACATTTGGGTGTTGCTTCAGTATGGGATTAGGTGTGATCTCTTGGTTCAGCAGGAAGCAGTCCTGCGTAGCACTAAGTACAGCCAAGACAGATTATATTGCAGCCTATTCAGCTAGTTGTGAGGCAGTATGGCTTCGAAAGCTACTGTCTGCGTTATTTGATCTCTCGTTGGATGCTAATGGTATCTTCTGTGATAACCAGAGTTGTGTGAAGCTATCTGAGAACCCAATGTTCCATGACAAGTCGAAATACATAGAGATCAAATATCACTATATCAGGGATATGGTGCAGAGAGGAGCAATGAAGCTCCTATATGTTGCAACGGACGAGCAGATTGCAGATGTGCTGATGAAACCACTAGCCAGTGTGAAGTTCGAGTACTTGGTGTTCTTCAGATTGATGACACTTCGAGGAAGAAGTGATGGACACATTTGTAGAAGCCATTCCAAGCATGTTGGAAGGAGGATCCTTCACATGGCTATGGATGTAAGCGCTGAATGATGAGCATCAGGACGATGCTCCAGTTACTGCTCTGTATATCCATTAGGAGGATGCTGGATATGATCAGTTGGATCATTTATATGTATATGTATGCATCATGTTGGATGTTGGATATGATCCATTGGATCATTTATATATATATGTATGTACGCATCATGTTGGATGCTGGATATGATCAGTTGGATCATTTGTATGTATTTTGTATATGCATCATGTCGGATGCTTGGACCATGTATTTGTATATGTATCAGGTGGATACTTTGTATGATCAGGTAGATCATGTATGTTGATATGTATCTGTTATGATCAGGTGGATCATGTATGATGATATGTATCAGGTAGATACTTGGTATGCATCAAGTAGATGCATTATATGATCAGGATGATCATGGATGACGAGCTTCAAGATGTTGCTCCAGATGATATGCAGCAGGATGTTGCAGTGATGATGATCAAGATGATCATGTGTACATCAGGATGATGTATGGTGAGTATTAGGTTGATACTTTATGGCCGTGGAACAGGTTGTGCAGATGAGCATATAATTTGGCCCTGGGAGATATGCAGATAGTCTTTCGAGGTTTTTCCTATGGCATATAATCTGGCCCTGGGATATCTAGCAGATGCTCTTTCGAGGTTTTGTCTTATGGCATATAATTTGTCCTTGGGAGATCCGATAGGTTGGGCTGTGTGCCCGTAATAAGTCCTGGGATGCTCTTGCGACGTTTTGCCATGACCACATGTAATATGTCCCTGGGAGATCCTATAGGTAGAGCTGTGTGCTCGTAACAGCCTGGGATGCTCTTGCGAGGTTTTATGGTGACCACATTTAATATGTCCCTGGGAGATCCTATAGGTTGAGCTGTGTGCTCATAACAGTCTAGGATGCTCTTGTGAGGTTTTGTGGTGAGGTCACATATAATATGGCCCTGGGAGATCCTGCAGGTCGGAGTTTTGTACCCGTAACATCCTGGGATGATCTTTTCAGGTTTTGTGATGCATGTAATAAGTCCTAAGGATTCCACAGTATGGCCAGTGATGAAGACCTCCAGGTGGTAGGCCTACATCCAGTATGAAAAAGGACTGGCTCTGTAGAACTTCCTATGACGAGTAGATTCAGAGATTGGTTGAGATAGCAGCAGCAGTGATGATGATGATGATGATGCATCGATGGCGATGATCCCAAGAAGAAGACTTGTCTAGCAGATCTGTGTCGAGAAACACCTTCCTATTTAAGAGGGAGTGTTGATGTATATGTAACTTCAGAATGTATTTCATCTATGTATTTCATATATATTTATTGTACCCTTATAAGAGATGTGTTATTCCTCTATAAGGAAGTGTCGTCATGTGTATTGACAAGTGTCACAAGTGTGTGTACTTGCCGATGGGTTGTTAGACCACCATCTGTGGGGTTGGCCCTGAAATATATATTATATTATGGTTGTACCTAGCTAGACAAGTCGGCCCCATAGTGTAACTGGGCAAACAGGTTAAGTATAAATAGAGATCGGGAGATCTCTATTTGATCACTCGGAAACTCACACTTCTCTCACTCAGAAAGTGGTGCACTAGTGAGGAGGAGGATCATCTACTACTAGGAGACTATCTCAGTGTATTTTGGTTGTACTTTGGTTGAGCCATTGCTCTCTCTATCTCTGAGGAAGTTGTGGGGTTTTTCACCTTAGGGTTTTCCCCACGGAAACTCTGTGTCTCTTGTCTCCCATGCTTTTGATTCTTATGATGCTTGTCATGCTTGTTATGATTGATATGCATTGATATACTGTACATGTTATTCTCCTAATAAAGATCCTAGAGTATTGTGAATTAATGCTCAAAATTTAACACAAAGAGGTTTCATTCTAGATAAGTAGCAACATAATGTTGTACAGTACCATAGGCCACTTACCCACTACTTGCGTATTACTAATATCTTGTTCATTAATGCAAATTTTCTAATATGCATAATATACATCCTAAATCTAGGAACATAAGTATGTACATGACTGAACAACATCATTTAAGTAATCATAAATGACAATTCAAATACTTATCTTTTGTTTAGTTGTAGGGTGGACTCTCTCTCAATCTTTGCTTCCTTGCATGAACTACTGGAGTGTGCTCCCTCTTGATCTTTGCTTCCTGGATTACCTGTCCTTGAACTTATATTCATCCTGGACCACTATGCATGGTTTAAGTGTGCACTGGTGTCAACCTCAAGATCTCATACATGATCATACATCTATTAGTATAATTTCAATACTATCAAAACATTATAAACTTAACATGTATGGCCATGATAATTTCATACATAGGTAATAAGCGTTAGTATTTTCAGGGAAAAGTTCTTTTACTCATGCATAATCTTATTTGACCATAGGACTCTTCTGGTTAGTCATATCATCAATCAAAGTAAGAAACACAATATGCATAAACCCTTGAGTACTTAAACTTCTAACTTCAAGAATAAACATTATCATTCATACAAAAGTATAATATCCTAACACAAGGTAGGATTCTAACTTGATATAGGAAAAACATACCTAGTTATCATGTTTGCTAGTTATGTCTAACATACCCAAACAATGTCTTCTTGTTCTCTTCAATGACTTGTGCTTAGTAACCTGCATAACTCATAAGTTAACCATTGTAGAACCAAATTATACATACATGGTAAGTGGAGCTTCTATGTGATCCATGAGTCTTTGTATTCACGTCACCATGGTCATATGTTCTTGATTTAGAACTTGATTTGTACCTTTCATGTTAGCGGACAACATCAAACTCATACAACACCACAGTGCATTAGTACAATCATAAGTGTCATAACCCTAATCAATTAATGTCTTATATCATTCGCATGCATTCATACTTTTACTAGGGTGATGAGACAAGTCTAAGATTAACCAAGATTGTACTAACCTAAATAATATGAAGACAAACATATAATAAACTTAATCATGAACAAATTTCAAAGCATACTTGTATCTCTTCAAGTAATACCTATCGGGATTGCTTGAAGCCTTCTCATGTAAATTCTTAGCCTCATCACCCTCTGGAACTGGAACTTCTTCACTTATGCAGGTGTCCAATTCATTCTTTTCTAGGATTAACCCAATCCACTTTGATTTTTCGAAACTGGATCTGGAGTTGGATTAGGGTTTGTCAGAGAAACCATAAAAATTCAAACTTTGAATTTCAAACTTCTGAATGGATGGAAAGATGTGGCTTGTTGAGATGATCAAGCTGGTATACTTCAATTTTGAAAATTGCAAAATTTGACCCCTCAAAATTGCCTTTGAAACTTTCGGATTCACTAGACAGAACCCCAAACTAGGGTTTGATAAAGCCCACCTTTTTTCCCAACCAAAAAGTTTGATCCAAACCTCAAAGCTTCAATTTTTCTGAGGAGCTTCCAGTCGTGGTCATAGACTTAAAAAATTCCAACTTTTTCAAAAGCCCTAATTATCCATCTTTCCGATCAAAGTCCCAAACTAGGGTTTGATCAAGCCCGACCTTTTGCCCAACCAAAAAAATCGATCTTGGTCTCTAAATTTTGATTTTGATAAGGAGCAATAATCCCTTGTCTCTGATTCCCAACTTTCTCTGAAGCCCTAAATTCCCGCAGTGGTGACAAGCCAAGAATGAAGGTGCTCAAAATCCAAATATGTTTTGATAGAAATATGCACCTGATTGTTTCTCGTGCATCTTTGAAATTATGAATCCACAGGGTCTAAAACTTCATCCTGTGGTAGCCTGACCTGTCATATTTCCAACCCCATAGGTATGAAATCAATTGGATTTTCTGACATAGATAGATGCCAAGTGTCGCAACGTGACCTGTTTATAAAGTAAAATAGGAGAGAAAACTTGTACGATGTTCCACGTGTCACTTGTTCAACTTAGGCCTCTTAAAAATGTATGTGAGAAACTACAGTCCATTATCTACCTGTCACATTTTATGAAATTTCATTTGGAGCTTCCTAGCCCAAGTTGTGACCTTTTTTCCTAGGTCACCTATTTATGACTGAGATCTGGAAGAGGCGGAAACCCTAGATTGTACTGATCATAAAACACAAAGTGCAACGAATCAGATGTTGTAATTTGGACACAAGATACATGGAGATGTTATCTACGACCTGTAGAAGTTTTAGATCCTGAAACTTCTCCGAAATGGAGTTATAGTGAAAGTTCTATGATGACTGGTTTTTGATATATCAATCCCTAGCCTCCAATTTGTCGCAAGTGCAACAAGTCTCATAAATTCCATAGCATACCTTCCTTCATGCTATCTCTAATACCATTTATATTTTCATCATTTAATTCAATAGATCTAGGATCTTAACTGAAATAACAACATGTATAGCATATCAAGCATAAGAGACAAGAGACAAGAGACAAAACATTTCACCAGGGAAAACCAAGAAGGGGAACAACCCTGCAACTTCCTTAGAGATAGAATAAGCATCAATGCAAGGATCACAATGATCAAACCCAAGAGTTATATAACTTCAGCAACATGCTCCACCTCCACTTGTGCGCACTCCTCCTCTCTCTCACTAATGTGAAGTGAGTGAAAAATGGAATGTGTAAAATGAGAGAGACACACTCTCTATTTATACACTAACTTTCACTTGACCTTTACTCAACCACGCCGGCCTCAACTTAACCACTTAACATAATACTAACTGGGACGACCCCGCTAGGGCAATCTAATAACCCTTTAACCCACAAGACTCATACAGGGTCGAGCCCATCAAGGTGGTCTAATAATCCATCAAGTATAAGTTACGACACTTACAATATAACTTTCAACACATGCAAATACCACTAATGACACTTCCAATCGGAGGAATAATACATCTCCATTGGGGATACAATAAAGCACAAATATAATATACAAGTGAATATCTTCCGAAGTTACAAATACATCAACAGATTCATCATCTTCTTTTATTTTAAAACGTATGACCATTGGTGTGTTGATTGGTGCACAATCTTCCATTCTAAATTTCTTCAACATTTTCTTGATATACTTAACTTGTGAGATGATTATTCCTTTGTTGAATTGAGAAACATATACACCAATAAAGAATGATATTTCACCAAGCATAGACAACTCAAATTCCTTCTACATTACTACTGTAAACTCTTGGCACATTTCCTTCATGTTTCCTCCAAAACTAATGACATCTACATAAACCACAACAATCAACTAGTTTCTAGTTTATGTCTTGATGTATAGATTATTATTCGCAATTCCTCTTTTGAAGCCTTGTTGTTGTAGATATTTATCGAGTCTTAAAGACTAGGCTTTAGGGGATTTCCTTAGTGTTAGAAAAACAGGATCGCAGAGCAATAACAATAAACAGAAATGCAAATATAATCACACATCCACATTACAAGAAAGACACAGATATATCGTGGTTCACCCAACTTGGGCTACGTCCACACTGAATTTGCCAGTCCTTATTATTATTACCGTCCATCAAGTCGAAGGGATACAACCTGTAGCACAACCGCTGCACTTCCTCTTCTCTGTTTCACAGTCTCTCTCCTGATCTCAAAGATCTTTACAATGCATAAAACCTAATACATCAACAACCCTAGCCGTATTACAATGGCTTTCTTTTATAAGGGAAATACAATGGGAAAATACCACGGGATACCCAAAACCATGGGCCCGCAAAACAACTGGCGAAAACGGCCCCAAAAATTTTCTTCGGGGGCCTTGCCCCCGAACCCCCAGACCCCCCAACCAGGGGGGATGGTCCCCCGTGGAACCCCGTGGGGGGGCGATGCCCCCCCACACCCCCCCGTTGGGGTGAGTGTACAGTCCACCTACATATCATATAGAATTGGGGTACAAACATGGCTGATACAATATCATATATGAGACTAGAAGATCTGGCTCCACAACCAACACTAAGTCCATAAAGTACAATCTTCAATTTGCACACATTATATTTATTTTATGATAATAACAACCCTTCTAGTTGTTCAATCTATACTTCTTCTTTGAGATTTCCATTGAAAAAGGATGACTTGGCATCCATTTGATAGAGTTTCAAATTCTTAAAGAATGCAAATGCCAAAAAAAATTTGATATCTTCTAGTCTTACAATTTGAGCAATGTTTCTTTGAAATCAATAAATTCAACCAGAGCATAACCTTACAAACCAATATTTCTTTATTTATTATTACTCGACGATCTTCATTCAACTTGTTTCTGGAATCCCACTTGGTTCCAATTACATTTTTATGTTTTGGTCTTAGAATTAGTTCCCATGTCTCATTCTTCTCAATTTGATTAAGCTCTTCTTCCATATCAACAATCCAATGCTTGTCTTCATTGGATTTTGTAAAATGATTAGGCTCTATTTTAGATCACAAAGAGAATTTTGCATGTTCTTGTGCATTTGCTAGTGTTCTTCTAGTTTGAACTCCCATACCTTTATCGCCAAGAATTAGTTATTCAAAATTATTCTTTCAAACAAATATGGATGGTTTCTTTGTATCTTAACATTATGTTCTTCTTCTTCATTTTCTTCTTCTTCTTTGCACCTTGGTTCATTTACTTGTGCTTTCACCTTATAATGTCTTGCTTCATCCACTTTTACATTGGCTCTCTCTACGATTTTGTGCAATCTTGTACCGTAACATCTGTAAGCTTTGATTTTTGATGAATAACCCAGAAATATACCTTCATCATCTTTGGAGTCAATTTTTCCAAAATACTCATCATCTCTCTTTATGTAGCACTTGCTTCCAAAAACTTTGAAATTTTTAACTGTAGTTGGTCTTCCTTTCCATAATTCATAAGGTGTATTGTCATAGTTGAGTTTGATTTTCCCTCTATCCAAAACATAGACTATGGTTGTTAGCACTTAGATTTTATTCCGGTTGTAAGAAAATAAGACCTAAGGTAACCTATTTCAAACCAAACTTTAGGTAGAAGAACTAGCTATTTTCTCTACCAGAGAGGGCTCTCTCTTTGATATGTATGTGAAGGCTAAAATATACAAAGGTTCCTTTAAAATTTCTCAAAAGATATGTTATGGTCGAAAAGGTAAACAAGAAACATTGGGCATGGAGTCAAGGCTTTCAAGATATATAATAAATCAGCAAGAGATTTTCACCATATAAATTTACGCAGAGGCAAGATAGTAATCAAGTTACAGTCAATTTGATTTTTTTCAGGCGACATAGAAAGATGTAAAGACATTCCATCAACAACAGGTATCTATCCAAGATAAATCTATTGTCAACTTTGGAGAATAAAATGGATATTTAAATGCAGATAAAATGAGGCATAACCAGTATGAATCTCAAGTTATTTCAAATGTTCATTTAAATATAGAAGAAAAACACCATGGGAAGTATAACGAAGAAGGTAAACATGCACATATAAAGATAAGAAGAATAACAGACTACAAGACTGATTAACTCATGAATCTCTGGTATCAAAAGATAGGTATCATCACTGTACTGCCTTTATTTTAAAAATAAACTTCAAAACATCCTTGTTTCTCAAAAAATTTCCAACCCCTTCAACAATGACCTCCATTGTTTTTTTATACAAAATTTTTAGAAGAAGTTCCACATAACTGCTTCTTCTAATCAATAATTTAAAAAGTTTAACTAAAAGATAACTGCCTTCAAGTAACCCATAACTGTCTTTCAAATAATATTACAAATTTTAAAATAAAAAGTCTTTTTGCCACTTGGCAAGACTTTTGGATATCATCATTTTGCCACATGGCAAGAGTTTCAAATGCATTTAAGTATGAACAGAATATCTGGTCTTTCCGTATTTCTCTACATAACTCCACTGATCAGCCGTGGGTAAGTCATAACTGGTCATTTCCTTCACCAAGACTCGCATCTCGATATGACCTGCATAAGAAATAGGAAGAAGGTTTGCGCAAGTTGAAATCAGCATATTTAAAATTTCAAATTCCCCTGACATTTTCTCCATTAGAATTTTTCCTGTGAGCATGTGATCTAAATGCTGGAATTTTCGGTGATCCATCCTAATATCAAACAGTAATCTTTTATAATCATTTGGAGGAATTAATTCACCATTTTCGTCCCAGAAAGCTGGGAATCCCTTATTCACTAACTTGTCAAATTGCTTTTTGAACTGGATTACTTCTTTCCTTATTTCTCCTGCTTTGGCCTCGATGTTTTCGATATGTGAGTATTTTCCCAAGATCCTTCTGGCCCAAGTGATGACAGAAATTCTGTTTGTAATACTCATGGCTGTCAGGTCTGCCTTGGATAAACTATTTAAAAATGTTATTGCTCTCTGGGCTATTTCTATCGGTTTTCTATTTAAGCTTTCCCTGACTGCCCGGCAGCTGTCAAAGGCATCTTTGGCTACCTTTTCTTTAACTCTTATATAATCCAGATACGGCCTAAGTTTTTCAGCTTCTTTAATGATCTGGTCCCACACCATATGTTTACATCCCTGCATAGCAGCTTGTCCTGTTGCATGAGCAGCCAATCCTTTATTATTACTGCTCAATTCCTGATTATTTGCCTGCAAAGTTTTTATTTCTTTTTCTTTTGCTTCATTTTCTTCTTTTAATTTCTGTATTTCTGCCTTTAACAATTTGATTTCATTATCTTTTAAACTTATTTGTGACATTGCCTGTGAAATTCCATCTACACTGGTCTTCTCTTCTTCCGAGCCTGTCTGTACTTGCTGCTGACTGTTCTCTGCTAATTGTTTTCTTGTTGTTGCCAACTGTTCTTCTAACATGAACCTTTCTTTTTCCCAACAATCTTTTTCGTCAGAGAGCTTTAACAATTTAGCTGTGACATCATTGACTTCGTTAGATAACTCTTCTTTCTCTTTTTCTAATATTGTCAATTCTGCACCTTGAATGAGTACGGCATCTGGGATTTTTAACTTTCGTCTCAATGTTAAAATCACCTCTTCTTTCTCCTGGAGCAGTTTAGTGGCTGCAGCTCCATCTTTATTAGTTAAGTCTATTTGCAGCTTCTTAATTTGCTGTTGTCGAGACTTATTCTCTGCCTTTTCTTGTCTCAACTGATTATTTAATTTGTCTACTGAATTCTTTAGTTTGTCTGCTCTCAATGTGGCCCCCAAATAGTCTGAGTATATAACCTCTCCAGCTTGTCTATGTAACAAAATTTTGTCAGGGGCATTTATCTTTGACAAATCTACACTCATCTCTGAGATCTTGTTTTTGGTCACAACTGAAAATTTTAAAGAATTTTATTTGATGTTCCTGCTGGTGAATAAGCTTACTTCATTATTTGATATATTCCTGACCTTTGGGAACAATAGACTTGTTTGTTTCGCGGATTCCTCTTTGTTTTTACTATGTTCATTAAATACGTCCATGAAATTTTTGGGTCTATTTACATCATCCCCTACAGGGTTCTCTTCAATATTGTATTCCTTCACTGTAACCTCTGGTATTTCATTTTCTGTCGCTTTTGCTTCTTCTGAAATGGTTGTCAATTCCTGTGACTCGTCTGTTTTCAATCGTTTTCCTTTTTCTATCTCTTCATCATCGACGATCATAATGTCCTGTATAGGTCTTTTGGATCCCACTAATGCAGTATTTATTTCATTTTCTGTTTCCGCCGTCGGTTCTTCCAATGACATTTCTTTGTCGGACTTGTCTGGAATAATTTCCTCTTTGTACTCGAGCCAGTTGGCTCTGTCTGCCATCCCTTCAACAATTTGATGATTCAGAGCCTTAATACGATGCTCAATTCTTCTTTTGGATATGATATTGAACGGGTCATATTCCATAGCTGCATCTATCTCAAAATTCATGTCTTTTAACAATTTCTCTATATATACAGCATCGTTCTTATTCTTTATTGTAAACGGACCTAATGTGAAAGGGTATTTAATGTCCGTTGCTTGTCCGTGGACTAAAAAATTGTTATATTCTACAATCAATTTCTGTCTTAAAAACTCCAAGGCAAAAATCCTCAAAGTGAGGAATGCTGGTAGCACATAGGGTTTATGCTTGAATCCATACAATCTGACCACTGTACTATCTTTTGATAAAAACCAGTCTCCTGTAGCATACTCTGTATTCAGTTGCATTGATACCTGCATTTCCGGCAACACCCTAGGCAGATTTTTTCCGAAAATCATTTTAAAGATCGTCGAGAGCATGTAATTGATGAAATTGAAAATATTGTTTTCCAGTGGAGTTGCGAAAACAATCTCTGGGAACTGTAATTCTTCCTGGCTGGATACCATAATCATTCTCATTAAAAAGGCCTGAAACCTGAAATGTCTGTGCATGGAAAAATTGACCATCTGGTCATGCATCCTTTCGGCTATGAAAGCTTCAAAATTTAGTCGGGGAATTTGACTTTCGTCAATTCCCGACTGGACTATACTTATTCTGTACAATAAACTCAATTGAAACTCAGTTATATACAAATCCGTATCTAACCCTAAAACTACGGCCAACAGTGTCAAGACCAACTGGGTATTCTCATTAAAAAGGTTGATATCTAAAGGGTAAGGGAGTTCAGAAAGGCTAGTCTCTGGTCTGAGACACGTCGACAAAAACACTTCCCTATCACTCTGAGAAGCGTGGTGAAAATTTTCAATAATCGACACCTCAGAAAAAACCTCAGGGTCATGGGTTTGGGGCAAATCTATTTCCAGGGCTCCAATCACTTCGGCTGGCTCGATTTTGCAAATGGCTCTAGTTTTCTGACTGTTTAAAACAACTCTTTCTTCCCGTGAATAGTTTTTGGCACACCAGGAGACGAATTATGGGAAAACAGGAAATTGGTCAGGGCAAAAAGCTATCAGAGACGACTGGTGAACTCTATGCGGGTCTATACCCTCTTTTAATAGCTCAGACAACTTAATTTTTACATCAGAGACCGGGAACCTAATAAGGGTATCGAAAACATCTCCATCTCTGTCTTCTAGGGCATCTTTTGACCTAAAAACGTCTATATCTTGTACAGTCTCCATCTAAATACTTCTTTTAAACAAAATTCCGTTTTAAAGAGAGTGACAGGTCACCAGACCCTACCTGTAAGTGCTTGCTTTTCGCCTTCTGTCGCAATCGCCGGCTTCCACCAGTCTTCGGAGCTCTCCAGGATAACGACACATACAAAATGCCGTTATGTGGAGCCTTTTCTTTTTATATAAGCCTTTTTAGAATAACCTCCTTGCACCTTTATAAACGTGGGTCATCTCCAACCATTGATCTTTGAACCATTATTTTGAACCGTCAGATCTTGTCCTTCTTTATTGCACCGGCGGTATCCGCGATCGGAAAGGCGGTTTCCTTTTCCGGTTTGCTACCCGCGCGGATACACCATCTGCTGACACCTGTTAAGGCGGTTTATTTACCGCGACCGCTTTCCTTTATACCCCGTGTGCATGTTCCTGGTAGCGGATGAAATATTGGCCGTCGATTTGATTGAGATGTGTATCAGCCCTCCGATCATTATAAAGTATAATGCCACGCGCCATGGCCCTACCAAGCTATCCCTGTTTGCCACGTGCTAGGACCCACCTTGCCACGTAAGGTACCCTTCCATCTTTCCGTGCTGGGTGGTTCCGCGCGGCTCTATAGTGGTTTCCAATACCACTCCATCACATGCCCGGATGAATAGATGTTGGACACGTGCCTTGGTGGTATTATGTCCGCTACCACCTTCCATCGTTTGCTGACGATTACTTTGGCGACGCAGGATTGATATTAGCCGTAGATCTTGATCCATAATATCTCCGCCGTAGGAACCCGGCTGAAGTTTAACCCTTTCCATAAATTTGCTGGCGGACTTTATAAATATGGGTTTTTATAATATATTTTCCATATAAAAATCTTTATTTCAACCCTTTTGTGATGATTTCTTCTTTCTTAGGTCATTTTAGCAAAAACTCTAGGTTCTTTCAGATCTGGTGTCAACAATGGTGTTGAATGATTTTCTCCAAAACATGTTTGATAGTTTGACTTCATTCAACATTGTTCTTTCCATATATTGTACGGTTCAATTCTTCCTTACTACCATTCCATTCTATTGTGGACTTCTTACAGTTGAAAATGTCTCTTTATGCCACGAGTCTCACAAAATTCTTCAAATTCATGTGAGGTGAAGTCACCTCCTCTTTTTGATATCAAGCACTTGATTTTAAAATTAGTTTTTTCAACCAAGGCTGTCAATTCTTTGGACTTCTCAAACACTTCATATTTTTCTTTTAGGAACGCAACCCATGTCTTTCTAGAGTAATCATCAATGAGAAACATGACGTAATTTTTACCATGTAAACTTTTTGTTCTTGTAGGCCCACAACAATATGAATGAACGAGTTCTAATGGCTTTGATGTTGAGTATTCCTTTTATTTGAAGCTTTCTCTTTTCCGCTTCCCATGTTAGTATTGCTTGCAAATCATGTTTGGAAGTTTTATGATTTTTGGTATGTATCTCACTTCTATTTTAGTGTTGATTTCCACTAGATTATCAAAGTTAATATGGCCCATTCTTCTATTCCATAACCATATTTCATATCTTTGTCCCATATATCATTTTTCTCCTTTGATTTCATTAAGAATATGTACATTATTTGACATTCTAATTGCATTTTCCACTAATTTTTTCAAGCCTATCTTCCTCATCTGGCATCACCGAGATAAAATGTGAGTGTATCCTTGATCACACGTTTTAGTTACATTAAGTATATTATGTTTCAAACCTTCAACATAAAAGACATTTTTTGTTTTACACTTTCCAATGTTGATACTGAGAGTACATTTTCTAGATATCCTTGAGATAGCATTATCTCCAAATGTTACACTGCCTTCCTTTACTTCCTTCAAAGTGAGAAACTTGGTCTAGTCTCCTATCATGTGGATTCAAAATCCACTATCAATGTACCATTGATTTCCTTTATTTTGGGAATGAAGTGTAGTTTATACAAGCATGGATTTGTCCTTCTTCTGCTCTTCTTACTCCTACTTCTTTTTCGAAACTTTTGTGGATTCTTTCTTTTGTTTGGAAAGGGTATCTTCTTCCCTATTTTTTCTAGGATATTCTATGATTCTACTTCTACAAAAATTTCCTATATGACCATAGTTGTTGCACTTATAACATACAGAATTGTAATCAATTAAATGAGAAAGTGAATTATATTTTCTATATGAGAAACCATAAATACTTCTTCATCTCTTCCACACATAATTATTTCTGTCATGTTCTCTACAATCTATTTCCTTGTTACCAAAATGATTACAACAAAATCAATAGCCAAAGATAGAATTTTGGTGCTCGGTCATGCATTGTCACATGGGTGGGAAAGATATTATGAATATTTCATTGATCTATCTTTGGAAGTTTTACAACGTATTTTTCCACCCTGTGAGCATTGGGACTTATTGGCCTTCAATACCCATTTTATACAATTAGATCCACATTTTATCCTCTAGGAACACATTAATTCCTATTTTTGTTCCTGTATGCTAGCTGTTCCACTATAGCCAGCGTACATGCAGGCTAATCCACTATAGCTAGCATACATCGAGTTAAATGGTAAAAACCATAGAAAAAATACTTTTTACTCCAAAAAGCGGTCTTAGGGTGACCTTTGGCCCTCCATGTACCCCATAAACAACTCGATTCAACCTTTCACCTACCTTTGGAAGGTTATATATTGAGTTCTTATGGTGCATGGAAGGAGGAGAAAGAGAAAGCACCGTAACTCTATTGGCTTTTTTTCGTGACTTGAGTCTACATCCATTGATCCTTGTTGTTGTGAACTTCTTATGTTCACCTACAAAACTCCTTTCATAGTTTGAGTTTGCCATTGCATGGGGTATTGAAGTGGCGGAGCCACAAGTGGAGGGACCTAGTTCTTGGTTTAGATTGGTTGCTGGAAAGAGGTCGTATTGTGTACTTCTTGTTATTATTAATGTTGTTTAAATTACATTAGGTTACATTTTCTTATTATATCATGGACCATGCTATTGATTATGCTAATGTCTTTCATACATTATATGCACTTGCTTGTATCTGTTGTTGAGACTAATCTCCTGGTTCAAGTGTAGAGATTGAAAGCTCAACGGGGATCTACTTCGAACATTTGGTTGAAGGTTGGTATTATTCTCCATATCTTAGCATTTTCATTTTTATAGCATTGCATTGGGAATTGTGTTTATTTCTGGTAGTCATATGTTTGTTGTGGTCTGCTCGGAGCCATAGGAAGGTTTTCTCTGTAACAGGAAGGAATTCCAATTTTCTATGGAACATCATTTCTTTATTCCCATTGTCTTCATCGTTGATGTTGATTTTTTGTGCATCTTTGCATAGCTTTTAAATTTTCCTTCATTTACTTTCTCTGGTGTCTCTATAGATTTTGAATCTTCTTTATTGGTCATATGACTCATATTATAGCCAATACCATTCTTAACGAATGGATACCTTTGACTACTAATGATATCATCTAAGTTTCCAGCACTCTTTTCAAACTTCAAGCTTCTAATCAACTTAATAGCTGTTTTCTCCAATTTCTTTCTTAAGGAAACAATTTCAAATTCTATCTTTTTGTAGTTTTCTTCCTTTTCCTTCAGCTCGATCATCACCATTTCTTCTATCCTTCTTGATTCTTCTAATTGAACCTTTAAGTTCATAATAATATTTTATGTTTCTTCAAGGCTTTGTGATATTTTATCTTTTTAACCATGAACCTCTTTTTCACATTTCTGGAACTACTCCTTTTGTTTCAAATTATTTTTCTTAATATTTTTTATTTATCTTAAGGCATATATGAATTCTTCTTCAAGATCCATTTCTCCATCTATTTTGTTATTTTTCTCTTATTTTAAATCCATAGTTTCTTCCTCTTTGTCTTCATCAATATTTGTTTCGATTTCCATAAAGATATTCTATCCTCTATCACTATCAAAATTGCTTTCACTTCTCTCTTCAAACGAGTCACTAACCCCTTTTGAAGAGACTCTTATTCTACTTACAATAATTCTTCTTCTTTTCATGATTGTCTTGTTTGTGGTTATTTTGATGATGATTGCTTCCTTTCTTCATGTTATGGTGTTCTTCATCATCACTACTTTCATTTTTTGCATATGGACACTTAGTAGAAAAATTTCCTACTTTTCCACAATTAAAATGTTTAAAGGGAAGCTTACCTTTGTATTTTATATATCCCTTTTTTAGTTTTCTCATAAAATGTGCTTCCTCTACATCTGACTCATAGCTAGAACAATCGATTGACTTGTGTTCTTTGTTCTTCGTCTTCTTTGAGACTTTGAAAGTTGTTTCTTTCTTTGATGGCTTTTGTTTTTCATCCCTCATTTCATATGTAGTGACAATCCCATGCAATTAATCCATTGTTAGTATATCGATATCATTCATTTATTCAATAGAGAAAAAATTTCATCAAATATTAAGAGGAGTGACCTTAACAACTTTTATGCAATCATCTAATATTCAACCTTTTCACCAATTCCCGTGACAGTGTTGACAATTTTATCTGCATGGAGGAGATAGGTTGCAACATTTTCTTCGTCTTTCATTTTAAGACTATGATTTTAGAGCTTTCATCTCCTTCATAGATATTCTTAAGTTTGTCCCAAATTTATTTTGCTCATACACAATGCATCACCTTGACAAAGTCATATTCTGATATACCACACAAGATGGAATTCATGGCTTTTGCATTATTTTCACTAGGTATCTTCCTAGTCGCATATGTTGGTGGAGTGGGATGTATAACTAGTCAAGAAATATTCCCAAATATAAAAAGTAATATCCATTAGATATGTTTGCATACTTATGCTGGAATATACATAGTTTGTTATGTCAAACAATGGTGCTCTGTTTATGTAGAAACCTTCCTGTCTAGCCGTGGGTGCTCCTGAGATCTATCTTTCAACAGTTATATTGATTCTTAAGGAACCCTATTTGATACCAATTTTTGAGCACACACTTACATTGAGAGGGGGCTGAATCGGTATAAGACATTTTTTTACTTTTTCAAACATTCATAAACCATAGAACATGGAACATGGAACACAAGATTTACATGGAAATACTTTTGAGAGAAAACCACGAAAGTTATCTATATAATTATTCATAGGAACCAACCTTTTGTTATAAAATATTTGTAGGAACCAATCTACTAGAGACACCAAACCCCACTGGTACTAACGCTAGTAGGAACCAACATATTCTTGCACATATTTGTAAACACCAATATACTAGAGACACCAATCCCCATCAGTAAGCACCAAATTAATAAGAGACACCAATATATTTTTTGAGTGGCACCAATCTTCAAGATGTGATTTCTTCTTTAGTACATATA
This sequence comes from Larix kaempferi, assembly GCA_027924585.1. Classification (NCBI taxonomy): domain Eukaryota; kingdom Viridiplantae; phylum Streptophyta; class Pinopsida; order Pinales; family Pinaceae; genus Larix; species Larix kaempferi. The sequence goes on along the minus strand of BSBM01000414.1, from coordinate 1,745,745 downwards.
ACTTCTTCAAAATATGATAACATTCACATTACCTTTAATAAGTTTTTTTCAAGTTCTCGCTTCGCTAGCAATTGAAACAAAAATAGAGACTCAGTTCTTGCACAAGAGCCAACAAAGGGCACCACTGTAATCTAGTGTGTTGGGAACTTATCCTTTCAATCCCCAAAGGGAGAATTTCTCACCCGAAGTACATCCAAGACCTATGTATATTAAGGAGGGTTAATTGTAGGGATAAACTAACGGTTGTCTCTATTCATAATATCATGACATAGATTTACCATACATATTTAATCATATATAAAATGGAGATATGCAATAGAGATAAAGTAAAGAACAAAAAGCATTATACATCACATGCACAGAAAATTTAAGGGGCCCAATAATATTCATTCATATTAATCAATATATATTTGATACAATACATCCGTATGACTCTTATAGACTCAATATATATTCTATCTATGGAATGACCCATTGTCGAATTACATATATCAACAAAACCCATGAATCGATTACTGAGCCCAGAACCCAAACTTAGACAAGATATTTTCATCGATGAAAAATCAAATCTACTTATGTTCTTTTTCTCTTCCCTCTTGTCTCTTGATTCGTCCTTCTCCTTGGTTTCTTGAATTTTATTCAAATGGTTGTGAGAGAAGACCCAAAATAGTTTTGGTCATTGGTTATTTCCACAACTAATTCCTTGTATCCTGTGCTATCTTCCAAACTTACGGTCCTTTCCAAAAATGAAGGAACCAATAGATCCCGACCATAGCATTGGCTTGCCTTTGAGAAAATTCAATTGCATTACTGAAGCCTATGCATCTTCTGGTGCCGACTCTTCAAATGAAGGATCCAATGACAAAATTGATCTTCCTCACATGAATATCTTAGTCAGGAAGAACTCATTAGATTTTGTATCAGGAAGACATATAGTGTGTCTTATTGTAAGACCCATCCTTTAGGGTCCCCTTGAATTGTACCTGAAACTTTAATAACTTCATACAAACAAATTAGCCATTATAGTTATTGGAAAAATAAAATAAAAGAGTGAATAACTTAACAAAAATAAGCAAAAACTTAACCTGTCAACCCGATCCAGCTGGTCCATTGTTGTCTGCGTCTTCTGTAGGATCCCTCTAGCAAAGCTCGTTTAACCATAGGCGAAGCAACCGTTAGCTTCGCCACCCAACCATAGGCTCATGCTTTCAGTCGCATGGCCTCCCCCAAGCTTTGGGTCGTAGAGCTCACACAAGTATTTCAGAAATTCAGCTTGGGCTTCCCTTCCCACCAGGATTTCTAAGCCAAACCCTTAGATAGCAGCAAGTCTTTGAGGCATTCGAAAATTACGACAATCTTCCAAATTATGGGCCCCTTACCCATTCCTTAAGCCTTCCTTATAAAGGGAAATCTCCTGCGACACATGTCGCTTCATGCATAATTAAATATTTTTAATTATTTATTTAATTAAAACACTCACCCATCCAAGTGTCAGTTTCTCTCGGAAGTGTACCTACATCCCTAAGTTTGCTCTAGTTTGTCCCCCAAATATTTTAATCAACTCCTAGCTTTTAGTTGACTAGGTGTCTAATCTATTTTGCTCCTAAATAATAATTTCTATTATTTTAAATGCTCAACAAAATAACTATTCATGTGCAAATGTCTAAGCTATTGTTATGCATTTGCTAAGTAATAATCTAGAGTTATTCTCCTAAGTTTTTATGCAGTTTAATTTAACAATCAAACTCACTAGGATCACGGTGCCGCGTCGTTGGGCTCCTGGTTCCTTAATTTTTTAATCCCCTAACATGGCACCACTCCGTTGGGTCCAATCATCCATGGTTTCCATTCCTTGGCATGGTACCACCTCGTTGGGTCCTTGCGTCCATTCTTTCCGTTCTCGACAGGGTACCACATCGTTGGGCCCTTCTGCCACCATCTTTCTATTTTGACTTGCAGGAACTCTTGTAGGGATTTTAGGAATCGTTACCATCCATCCTCCATCTACATGCTATCTAGGGACTAATGGCGCTGAGGAGTGAGTCCGTTCTCACTGCGTGCCCCTCAACTCGTACGTGACCAACTCCGTTGTGGCCCACCTCGTACGCCCTCACGCTTTCCTCTTGAGCAAGTGGATCAGTGCTTATCTGCTCAAGCGTGGTATTCTGTCGGAAGTCGACATCGTCGTCGCTCTCCCTGTGTGTGATTTACCCATACTCTACGACCCTTCATGTTCCTTTGTGTGTCCATTGGTGAACCGTCTCACTTGTTTCTACACACACTTCTCGCAACAAGTTATTAGTAGCATTGTTCTCAATAATCATCATCTGATTTCTAAATCTAGTATTGTTAAACATTTATGATTTATTCAAATTGTTCATTCATCCAATCAAATATACATTTCGTCGACAATTACATGATCACTGTATAGCTAGTCATTTAAGCATTATCTATCAACATAATTTTCCATAGTCATAGCTAATCGTTTAACATATGCAATTATTCATTTACATCAATAGTTCAGATACACATACTCAAAAATAAGGCCAAAAGGTTATTTAATTAATGTTTCAATCGGCTGGGTCACTCAGCAGGTGCCCTCAATGTCTACAAAAGTCTAGGGGCATTACACTTATGTAGACAGTATTTTAGTTCTGATAGTACTTATTACCATCAAATCAAGTGCACCAAAAGCATCAAGGTATGCACATACATGTGTTATGATCTCCAATTAAACTATGTAAATTAGTATCCTCTCTTGATGTCCCACTCATTTAGACCTACAACAAAGAAAACAAATTAATTTATGGTTTTAAAAGAAAGAACCCAAGTCATTAACAAAAGATTAGTTGTATATTTTTTAATTTATTTTTCCAATACAATTCCAAATGCTAAATATTGTTCTCGGACATACCAAAACCTCACAATTTTTTCTCAAAAGGATCCTATTTGGGAACAACTTCAACAAACTAGGGTTGAAATCTCAAATCTTCTCTCTCACAAACCTCAATATGTAGAGGTTGTCTTTTCTAGTCCAATGGAAGAGTAAACCATGGTTATTGTAAATCTCATTTTCTTATATTACTAGATCTGAATCAATCCTATGTGATCTCAATATAGAGCTAAAGATATATTTGTATTTAATTGTATCTAAACATTATATACAAAGTAAAAATGATAAACAAACGTTCCAAATACAAAACTATGGCATTCAATCTCTTGCATGCTTTTCTTTTTCATAAGAAAAAATAGTAACTCTATTTTATAAAAAAAATTACATTCTTCAGTATCAAAACTAGGTCTAAAGACCTCATCAACATCATCATACATAATTGATCACTGTTCAAAAGAACATAGTTCAACTATAAATTTCAAGGGCTAGTTGTTCAAAAAACACATCAACTATCTTGGATTAGAATCCAGCAACAAAATTCAAAACTTCATCACCGTTCGAAAAGGAGATCAAAATTTATAGCTTCCATAAATGGTACTATTAAAGAACAATCATTCCAACTCCATTTTCCTTCATATGTAGTGATGAGCATTCCAGAGAATTGTCCTGTTCATGGTGGCTCCCAAATTGGTAAATAAAAATAGCAGTCGAGGCTTCCAACTTTTCCTCATAAATATACCATTCACCATGCCTCATATTCATTCCATGCCATAAGACCATATTTAAATGGTCCACAAAATTGTAATGGAATCATATCTCATAGTCATTCATATATTTTACTCAATATATTATTATTCCTATTATGGATTATTTTATCCAAATATTTCGGTAACTTCTGTGTGAGCAAACTTTGTTCCTCACAAAGCCCCAATCCTATAAAGAGCTTTGGCTTGTAGACATCTTCCTGGCTCACAAGGGCCCATTTTCTTTGTAGATTATCTCATGCCCATAGAAAATTCCTTTGGAGGTTCCTAATATTTTTTAGCATAGATTTACAGGAAGCTAGAGCAAAAAATAAGTAGAGGGGCATGGATTGCAGAAACAATTTGGCCAAGAATAGTCTACTAGCTAAGCTAAGACACCAAAAGGTCCAACTATATATTATGTTTTCTAATCAAGATAGAAGGTCTTCCCAATTAGCTTGAAGCAGAGGCTTATCCATAAGGGGCGATCCTAAATATTTGGAGGGGAGAGAACATTTATGGAAGTGAAGGAGATGAATGGTATGACGTTGAACAAGGAGGGGAGTGTTGAAGAAGAATAACTAATATTTTTCATGATTGATGGCTATTCCTTAAGCTTCCATGAACTACTTAAGGGTTCTTTTAAATGTCAGGGCTTCACAATAGTAGGGATGACCATAGAGGAGAGTATCGTCCACAAATTGCAGATGAGAGCAATTGATTAGGGGAATTTTGAGGTATAAAATGGGCTGCCTAAGGAAAATATTAAAATAATAGTTAAAATAATAAAATAAGAGTTTTGAGTTTTGGAGGGGAAAAATAAAAACTACTTTTCCTTATTGGATTTTTGACATTTCTCATAATTCATTTACCCAAATTTCAATTTGGGGCACTTGTTATTTGTGGAATTTAATTCCACATCCAACACATACCCACATGGAATACTTTTGAGGCACCCACAACATGAAAAAATGAAAAATTCAATAAAAAACATATTTTAATACATAAAATACGTTTTTTTATTTTCCATATGTGCTTGCCTATAAAGTATGTATTGTGGGTATGGCTTGGGTGTGTATTTAAATTATGCATCCAACGAGGGCCCAATCTTGAAGCTTGGGTAAACTAATAAGGAGATATGTAAAAAATACAATAAGAAAAAGTAGTTTTTTATTTTTCCCTCCAAATTTATTTACAAATTTTACCACATGGTTGACATCATCATCTTGAATCTTATTGGTTGTTATAAAGTGAATTTTGATGGTACATTTTTAGTTTTGAGGCCCATTTTTTACCTCAAAACTTCCCTAATGAGCAAAGTTCTGATGAAGCTGAAGACCTTTGAGATTATTGGCTCTGAATTTTGCATGAATGCTTCTTCCTAGTCCTTCATATATCAAGATAAAAATAAAGGGGGAGAGAGGGTCCCCCTGACGAATGCCTTTGGAGGGGTTTAAGGGAGAGGAGGGGGGTCCATTCACAAGAATGGAAAAGAAAGAACGGGAGATTGAGGAGAGGTTCCAATCAACCCAGGAGTGACAAAAACCAAAATATTGGAGGGTTTTGGCTATGTAGGTCCACCTTAGTCTATCAAAATATTTGGACATGTCCAATTTTATGAGCATTCCATATTTCTTGGTGACTTTAAGGGAATGGATGAGTTTGTTATCCAAGATTATTCTGTCTAAAATATGGTGACCTTTACATAACCTGATTTTTCAGGGGAGATGAGAAGATGGAGGAGGCATTTGGGATGATTAGCTAAGACCTTGGTGACGATATTATAAATGACATTGCAAAGAGTAATGGGCTTGAATGTTTACCAAGAGAAGGGGTTTCTCCCTTTAAAAATGAGAGTCATAAAAGTAGAGTTGAAGGCAAAGAGAATACCAGATATTTGTCGAGAGTCTTTAGCAATGGCCCATACCTCTGTTTGATGATATCCCAACAATACTGGAAGAATTCAGAGGTGAATCCATCTAGCCTTGGGTATTTAGCTACCAGCATGCTCATGATATATTGTTACTCCATAGTGAGAAGGAAAGGAATGTGTTGATTAATGTCATTGATGGCATCTGAATGATCCCTGAGTGGTTCTAAGAGGAGATTTTGAAAGTAGGATTTTAACCCAGCCGTTATTTCCTAATGTTTCCATAGAGTATTTCCCTGATTGTCTCTTAGAGTGACGATTTTGTTTACTTGTCGATGCTGGAGCATGGAATTATGAAATAATTTTGACTTCTTCTCTTCTCCTTTTAGCCACTACACCTCTAATTTTTTATGCAAGAGAGTCTCTTCTTACTTAATCCTTTATTCCAGTTTCTATTGATGAAGTTATTCTTGATGGTTGACCTCCTCATTACAACCAGTTAGTACGATTTCTTCTTGCAAGGCTATAGTTTAGGATTCTATTATGTTTTTGTCCTCTAAGATATTTCCAAAAATTGTTTTGTTCTACGTTTTGAGCTTTTATTTGTGATTTTTCAACTTTGTTTGAAATTTGTACATCAGGGAGCATGAAGGGATTGTAACATCATTCCACTGTTGTTGGATGTTGGTTTTGATGTTAGGATGATCTAGCCATAATTTTTCCAATCTAAATGGTCTATTTTTTGCCACTTCTTCATGATTTTAGGCCCAAACAGTTTGGATAGGGATCCAAACCATTGGATGGGAGGATAGTAGCAACCCATTATTCTTCGTTAGTATAAATATTTTTAGAGATAAGAAAATGGTATAATATTTAGGCATTTTGAATATCCCCTCCTAGTGTTTTGTTCTAAGTGTAGAGACCATTGGCATTGTTCAGATCTACCATTTTGTTGTTCTCAATGGATTGTATGTAAGCTTGACAGTCTCAATGTAACATACCCTTTTTGCTGAAAAACATTTTATGTTGGAAACATTATGTTAAATTTTATTGTAAAGTTTTTATGTTGGACAAGTGTCCAAGGATGACTATAATTTGCACAATATTTTATTATTTAATAAATTAAATAGGAGACAAACACCTAAGGATACTGTTGAAACTGACCCACTAGGTGGAAGGGAATCTGGGGTAGAAGGAAATGGACAAATGGCAGCATCATGATTCAACTAACTAGCTGTTGGTATGGGACAACTCCCTTGAAATGTGGTCATAGTCACCTGGAAGGTGGGACTGGAGCTTGAGGCTCATTTATTCTGAAACTGACCACTCAAGACCTAGGCAATCTATAAAAGAGCCATTGAATTGTGAAATGAGGTTCATCACTTTTCTTGACGAGGAAATTTACCTTGGGGTTTTGCTGTGCTTTCACCCAAGAGATTCAATGAGGGGATGTGTTGAGTTTTTGATCATGGAGTAAGTCTACCTATGATATTACTGAGTGCAGAGTTATACTAATTGAGTGCTACAGCTGTAGTATTGAGTGCTGAAGATATTCTACTGAGTGCTGAAGTTGAATGCCTTGCTTCTACCTAGAATCTTCTACCTAGTGGTTCACTGAACAAGCTTGGGGGTCCAAAGGAAGCAAGTAGATTGGCTGATTCTTCTGGAGAAGGTTGGGAGGAACAGGCCTCCTGGGGTGTTTGTCGGCCCTATCTTCATTTACAGGTTCTACTGTATTTTTCTAATTCTAAGTAGTTAAAATTCTATCTGCAATTATGGATTTACTGTTTTCAAGGACATTATTGAACAAATGCATTTATTTTAGTTTCTGAGTCAATTAGGATTATGTATAGTATTGATTATGAATGATGAATTGAATAAAATATTCTCTGCATTTTTCCCCATGCTAATGGATCTGCATCGTACTCTAGTACAAAGAAGAAATTAAGGTAGATAAATTGATAGGAAGATTGCCAGGTGAATGAGAAGATCAACCCTGTTATATTTCGTTAGTTTTTCCTACCATTAATATTCTGTATCAAATAACATGATTCTATGTCTTTCTCTTATCATTCTTTTTATTAGTTAAATATTTCAGGTTCACTGTATTTCTTTCATCAGGATGTATTGAATTTAACAGCTGCAAAAACATTTATTTCCTAAGTACACAGTACTGTTATCCCTCATTGCTAACAAGTATATTTATCATAAGACCAAACAGTTTATCATATCAAAGTATTAGAAATTTTCTTTTTGCTACACAGTATTTAAGAAATTATAACAGCTGTAATTATATAACATAATCAAACAGTTTATCTCTTTTCTTTTTCGACAGTAATTGATTAGTCTAGGGTTTATGCTATTTTCATATCATTTTTCTAACTGCTGTATTAGTTCTATTTTTCTTTTCTTCTTTAATATTTTATGCAAAATATCAGTAGTATTTAGCATTTTTAGGTTAGGAAAACAAGAGTCGGTCAAACTCTTAACATATCTTAAGTCTTTCATAAACATAAAATATATCAGTTTCGTCCGACATTCCAAACACTTGAACCAAAACCCTAATTTCTTTAAACATCCTTATCACTATCATCTCGTCATACGACGAAGCTGTTAAAGAATTTTATACAATAGTACTCAAGTTGTGAAATTAATTTTATTTATTTTGGTCAATTGACCAAGGGTTAATATCCTCTCGGTGAAACCTTCGCACTTATTCACATAAAAATCGATGTAAAAGCTAAATCCCTCCATTAGGGTGGATCCATCATTTCGAAAGAACAAATCATTTTAATATACAACTGAAGGACTAGAAAACAACCATCACAAACATTCATAACAACTACCAAGTCTGAACAGAAACCCTAACGAGTGGTCAATCCACTTAGTTAATCCTTTTAACTATCTTTTGAAAATGTTAAACTGTAAATAGATTTTTACACAAGACTGCATCATTATTTTCCACAAAACGTAACCTTGTATTTCATTATCACATCTGAGGGTTCATCCCTTTTAAGTTCAATACATTTAGGCAAATATCAAAACAACACACGGCTGGGCCGGTTATCAAAACATGATGAGGATTCACCCTCTGTCCATTAAAAACATTACATTAGAATTATTACGTTTATGGATAAAACAATGCCAGGATCTAGCAACAAGTTTTGAATGAGTAGCGTCATCAACAAGCTACGCCAGGAGAACCTACGAGGAGTTATACCACCGAGGCTTACCAGGTGGAATGAGCTTGGATCCTTCCACAGAGCTTTTATCATTGCAATCCTCCAAGATGATGTTAATACCTGCCATAGAAACCATCACGAGGTTAAAACCCATTTTGTAAAACCAAGAAGATACATGAAGTTCAAACTTTATACATTGCAAACAATGTTCATAGAGTCAAAAACATTACCTCTGTTGCATGAGAACGAAGCTGGAACGCCGAGAGCAAAGAGATCAGAATCCATTTAACAACCGCAACAAGAAAGTTTTTAGAAGCCATGATTTCACCATTACATCTCATTCAAGGACCACTGGTTCAAAACTCAACCGTAAACACAAGACAAAAATCCTGAGACAACCCTCTATCAAAATACACAATCAAAGCCATAGAGCAATCGACACTCAAAGCTCCATTAACAACCTGAAACTATCACCATTTTAACTGAAGGTCTCACCATCAAAACCAAGGAAGGAGTCCTCAGGCATTTGGACTTCAAACCCTACAACTACGCAGACGGTCGGCCTCTCTCCAAGCCGGGCATTACCAAATGAATGCCAAAAGAAAAAAACCTCGAAATTGTAGTAGGAGTAGTTAGGGTTAGGACCCAACCCCGAGGACAATCCAAATCAATGGACGTGATCATGCCAGCTGAGCACCATGATTTTCAAAATGATGGTACGACTAAAACTTCATTAAGAACTCCGTTAACACAGAGTCAAGCTTAGGAGCAACTTACCATGTATCAACACACATTTCAGCAAATTACACAGAATCTTCACATGCAATCCACCACTTGGACATCCAACAAGAAAATCCACTAATGGAGTAGATGAGAGCATTAAAGTTCAGTTCAGACACGTACATAACAAACCTCGAAGGACTGCAGAAGTAGTAAAGGACCGTCAATTCCCATTAACACTGCATGGGCATGAATTACACAGTATTAATATTTCAATGTTGTCAAGGTTATCACAGTTATTGTATAGTATAGCATCTAGGGTTTGTGATACATTAAATTCATATCATCACCATTGTATATTTCACCAATCATATTGTGCATAAATCACATTTATATAGCATGGTTTTTCGACATATAGGCTAGGGAACATTACAATGCACAGAGTAATGATTATATTATTATATTGTCACTCTAAAATCTTAAATAGTGAGCATGTAAATTAAAGGCTCATTATAGTTTCTATGATTTCATCATTATGCATCTGTAACATCATTTAATAATAGATGCAATATGTCAAACCTTGTTCACATTAGTACGAAATCACTATATTCTGGTACTTAAAATTATAAAACTTATCTAACCCTAGTAGGTATTAGAATAGAATGCAATGCCTGTTTCCATAACATGAATCAACATAAAAGTTGGAATACCCACATATCAAGTATTCTCGATATGTTTTTGGACACAATAATAGGATCCATATAACATTTATACATTTGTAATCTAGCATGAAGTTATGAGGTTGCAGAGTAAGTACTTTTCTTCTCAGATCTTCAATAAATTTTAAGTGTAGATAATAATAACAGTGCCTTCCATGAGTAGTTTGAATGAATAAATTAGCACTTGTTAAACTGAAAAAGAATTGAAGATTCATACCAACGATATCCTTAATGCACAGAAATACGCATAACTATCTTAATGCATTGACGGCTAGCTGGAACATATTTCAAATTGCTTTAAGTACTTAAATCGTCTTAATACCTTACCTGCGAATCTGCGAAAAGAAAACAGGTTCCATGCTTTAGCTATCAAATCTAAGTAAACCTCAGGGCACCCTATAGGAACCCCTTCATCAACATTCAAACATATTAGTCAGTATTTATCGCAAAAACTGTATCGCATGAGAAGTTAAATACTGTTTGTAGAATTATATTTTATAACAAATGAACTATTGATCTATTATTTTTAAGAATTATGAAGTGTCACTTTGTTAAACTACTATTAGTTAAATGGTTAACAAACATTCTATTTCCACAGTCTGTATTTTTAGTAATTAATGCTACCTTAAAAGTTTTAAATTTTTAGTGGATTTTCGGGATGTTACACTCAATCAAGGCGTATATTGCCCCCCCCCCCATTTCTTTTGTAAGGCTTGTGATCATATAGAAATATCCCCCTAGAATGCATTTTTTATTTTGGTAGAGGTTCTGTATCAATTGGAGGTGATTTAGGAATTGAAGTTTCTGCTCCACAATATGCAGTCCATAGACATTGGTGAGGATCCCATTTATTTTAGTTCCAATGAAATGATAACTAGCTAATATGGTTTTTTGCGTTGAAGAAAGGTTATCAATCAACACTTATTGAGAGTTCCATATAATGGATTGGCCTATTGAAGCTCCTGAGGCATCCATCACTACCCCTTTTGATTCTTTTCATATTTTCCTTGAGATAACTTCCAATGTTTGGGAGGTGTATTTCATTTCTTGTAGCATAATGATATTTTTTTTTACAAGATAGTTTTAATTTTAGGAGTTTCTACTTAGAGGTTTTGTTTATTCCCCTTATATTCCAAGATATGGCCTTAATTTTAAACTTTGGAAGAGGGAGGAGAATAAATTTGGCAATTGAATGTACTTCCATGAATCCCAGATAAGGTTACCCACTTCATCAAAGCGTTGTCTGTTAGTTTTGCGACCTCCCTTTTTATCTTCTTGGTGCGGTCTTTTTAGTTCTTTATTGTTGTTTACTTTGATACCAAGGCATGAACCTTTAATGGTAGAGTTTTGTTGGGCCGATTTGGTGCAGTTCTAGCCTTTATGACCACTTCCTTAAAGAGTTCTAGCTGGGTTTCTAGGATGGGGATTTTCTGTTTGCAATATTCTTCAATCCCTTGGAGGTCAAGTTCTCCTAGCTCCATGTTTTCCATTTGCTTAGGTAGATCTTGCACATCAATCTCTTTTGTTTCATTTTCATCTAGATTTTCTTATTGGTCTTCTAGAATTGGGGAATCAGAGGCTTCTCCCTCATCTGGGTTGTTCTCTAGGGATTCATACTAGTTCGATGTTAGGATGGAATATTTGGGGGAGAGGTATAAGTTTTTCTTGTTATTTATTTGCTTGTTGTTGAATTTCGCAAAACCATCTGCATATTTCTCTTCAGAGGGCTTGGTATAAGAGGTGATGTGGTTTAGAGGGAAATCTCACAAGAGGTTTCTATTCTCACAACACTTTCTACAATGAAAGGGGATGTTCTCATAGTCCAGTGTTTGGATCCAATCTGAATCTCTATAGCCTAGGAATATGGCTTCAGGGAGGGGTTGAGATTTTTCCATATACACACAGATTCTGGTGAATGACATGTAGTGGCCGCATTGAGTAGCCTCAAATACTTTTACAAAATGTCCGAGAGTGTTAAAAATTCCTTCAAGGATTTATAGTTCCCAATATTCTTGAGTAAGTGAGTAAATCCTTATCCAAACTAGTTCCTATTTGAAGTCTTCATTGTCAGGGATGAAGTGCTCCCCCCAAGGTCTCATGTAGAGTTATATTTTCAATATCAAGAGGTAATTTTGAAGTAATCATAGTGATGGAATTCAAAATAGTTCAAGTTATGACAAGGTATGGGAGTTAGATTTGAAATCTCATGATATAATTTTGAAATAATGATAGTGATGGAGTTCAAAATAGTTCAAGTTATAAATGGGTTGTTTAGCCCCATAAAAACAATGTGACATATTGGCTCGATGTGAGTTAAATTGAAGGTTGATTTTTTACTCAAGAAGACATAAGAGTTTCTCAAAAGCATGAAGTATATATTAATTAATAATAGATGGTATTATTCAATATTCTCGAGTCAGGTTTCTCTTTGGCACTTCTAGCACACGATCTTCTTTGTGATTGTGTTCTTCTTTTTGAGTCATTTCCCATAATGTTAAATCATTGCTAGAATGGAGTGCTTATGAAATCATTGGGTTTCTAAGAGTCAAATCCTATGTCGGTTCGTCTTTCGAGGTCACCATATCGAAACTTGTGCTCTTGCTCAAAAACCAATATATTAATACCTTTATTGCCATTTGTATCAGAAATTCTCTTAACCACTACTTTTCAGTAACAAAATGGGAGGCCTTTTTCACATGGCTACATGGGGCTCTTGCATTCTCCTATAATGCAAATGGTTGTCCCTCTAGAAAATTTGGAGGGTTTCCTTCCTAGTGTGGATGCCTTGCTCCTAAATTTGGGGGGTTTACTAAGAGAGCTACCATTGCAACCCATGTATTTTATTTTCCCACATAAACACTCTCATATTTTTATGTTTTTCCAAATTTAGTTAGAAAATGAAACGAAATATGCCAAATCCTTCCATATTTATTCACTATGACCACCATTTTAGGGCCAAAAATGCCATTGAAATTCAAAGATGATGTTTCTCAAAATTCATACACAATTTTGGCAACAAGTGGTAATGCGTGGTGCTATAATCTTATGAAAGTGGTGCATTGACTACCGTTGACAACAATGTTTTTAAACTATTAAAGCTTTAAAAATGGTCATTTCACTCTTGTTCTTGCCAAAATTCTTCCACTTCAAGCTATTGTTTGTAATGTAATATTACATGATACCATTGAGGAGAACCATGTTTCCTTTCCTTGCCTTCACACCTTCCATTAACATAATTTCTCCATAACAATTTAAATGTCATACTCTTCTTATAATTTTCCTGAGGTGGATGGGAGATATATCATCTCGATGGGTGGGGAGATGCATCTCCTTCATCTTTATCCCTAGATCAATTAGTTTTGATCCTTATATCCCTTGATCAATTACTCTTGATCTCCATAGTAGAAATCCATCCATCCATGTGACCAATGCATGTGAAATATTTGTCGCTCACCATGTTGGTGCAGTCCACATTGCCGACTAGGGTGATGGGTGTTGATGTATATGTAACTTCAGAATGTATTTCACATATATGTATATTGTATTCCTATAGAGATGTTATTATTCCTCTATACGGAAGTGGTTGTATTCCTATAGAGATGTTATTAATCCTCTATACGGAAGTGTCGTCATTTATATTGTAAGTGTCGTAACTTGTACTTGATGGGTTATTAGACCACCTAGTTGGGGTCGGCCCTGTATAAGTCATGTGGGTCAAAGGGTTATTAGACCACCCTATTGGGGGTCGGCCATGTGGGTCAAAGGGTTATTAGACCACACTAGTGGGGGTCGGCCCAGTCAGCATTATGTTAAGTGGTTAAGTTGAGGCCAACCTAGTTGAGTAAAGGTCAAGTCAAGTTAGTGTATAAATAGAGAGTGTGTCTCTCTCAATTTACACATTCTATTCTCTCACTCACACTTGCGAGAGTGGCGCACTTGTTGAGGAGGAGGCTCTGCTGCTAGGAGAAGACTATCTCTTGTATTCTGGTTGTATCATTGCTCTATCTATCTCTGAGGAAGTTATTGGGGCTTTTCACCTTTATGGTTTTCCCCAAGTAAACTATGTGTCTCTTGTGTGCTTGCATTATTGTGTCCATGATTGATATGTTGTAGATTTGTTGTACATTTTGTTCTCTCAGTTAAGATCCTAGATCAGATTGAAGTAAATTCTGAAAATTTAACATGGTATCAGAGCTAGCCTGAAATAAGGCATGATATGGCATGTATGACACTTGTTGCACTTACGATGCTAGGGCTTGATATAGCAAAAACCAATCATTGTAGAACTTTCGCTATAAATCCGTTTTGGCGAAGTTTTTGGATTTGAAACTTTTACAAGCCGAAGATCAGATCCCCATGTACCTTGTGTCCAAAGGACAACCTCTAATTCGTTGTATTGTGTGATTTATGATCTGTACAATATAGGCTTTCTGCCTCTTCCAGATCTGAGTCAAAATTAGGTGACCATGGGAAAAAGGTCATAAGTTGAGCTTGAAATCTCCAAATGAAATTTCGTAAAAAGTGATAGGTAGTACACAAACTGTAATATCTCAGGACAATTCTTCAGAGGCCGAAGTTGAACCAGTGACACATGGCATGCCGTACAAGTTTGCTCTCCTGTATTATTCCATAAACAGGTCACGTTGCAACACTTGGAATACCTCTCTCTCAGAGAATCCAATTGACGTAAGACCTGTCAGGATGGAAAGATAACAGGTCAGGCTATCTCAAGAAAATGTTGCAGAACCTGTGGATTGAAAAGTTCGGAGTTACACCAGAAACAATCAGGTACATATTTCTGTCAAAACAAAATTATTTTTTAGCACCTTCATTCATGGTTTCTGGAATTTAGGGCTTCGGAGAAAGTTGGAATTTTTGTAATCGGAGACCATGGCTGGATGCTACTCATCAAAATAAAAATTCAGAGACCAAGATCAGTGTTAGAAAAATAGGATCGCAGAGCAATAACAATAAACAGAAATGCAAATATAATCACACATACACATTACAAGAGAGACACAGATATATCGTGGTTCACCCAACTTGGGATACGTCCACACTGAATTTTTCAGTCCTTATTATTATTACCGTCCAGCAAGTCGAAGGGATACAACCTGCAGCACAACCGTTGCACTTCCTCTTCTCTGTTTCACAGTCTCTCTCCTGATCTCAAAGATCTTTACAATGCATAAAACCTAATACATCAACAACCCTAGCCGTATTACAATGTCTTTCTTTTATAAGGGAAATACAATGGGAAAATACCACGGGATACCCAAAACCATGGGCCTGCAAAACAGCTGGCGAAAACAGCCCCAAAAATTTTCTTCAGGGGCCTTGCCCTCGAACCCCCGCCAGGGGACCGCTGGCCCCCAGACCCCCCATCCAGGGGGGATGGTCCCCCCTGGGACCCCGTGGGGGGGCGATGCCCCCCCACACCCCCCCGCTGGGGTGAGTGTACAGTCCACCTACATATCATATAGAACTGGGGTACAAACACGGCTGATACAATATCATCTATGAGACTAGAAGATCTAGCTCCACAACCAACAATCAGAATTTTTGGTTGGGCAGAAGGCCGGGCTTGATTAGACTCTAGTTCGGCACTTTAATTGGAAAAGTGGAAAATTAGGGCTTTTGCAAAAATGGGAATTTTTGAAATCTGTGACCACGGCTGGAAGCTCCTTAGAAAAATAGAAGCTTAGAGATTTGGATCAAAATTTTTGATTGGGCAGAAGAGTGGGCTCCATCAAACCCCAGTTCGGGGTCACATCCAGTGAATCTGGAAGTTTCAAAGGCAAAATTGAGGAGTGAAACTTTGCAGTTTTCAAATTCTGAATATACCAGCTTGATCATCTCATCAAGGCACATATTCCTATCCTTTTGAAAGTTTGAAATTCAAAGTTTGAATTTTTGGGGTTTCTCTGACAAACCCTATTACAGCTCTAGATCCAGTTCCTACAAATAAAGTGGATTGGTTTAATCCTAGAAGAGGATTGATTGGTCACCTGCATAAGTGAAGAAGTTCCTATCTCATAGGGAGATAAGGCTAAGGCCTTCCATAAGAAGATTACAAGCAATCTTGACAGGTATGGCTTACAGGTATGTTTCATGGTTAAGTTTATCATATGTTTTTCTTCATATCATTACAGTACAATCTTGATTAATTACTGGACTTGTCGTATCACCTTAATAGAAAATATTCATTGATTAAGGTTTTGACACTTATGAATGTACTAATGCATTGTAATGTTGTATGAGGTTTATGTTGTCCGCTAACATAAAAGGTGCACCAAGAAAGACAAATCATGTTCTACTTCAAGAACATATGATCATTGTGACATGAAGACAAAGATTCATCCATTGTCATGGATCTCATAGAAGATCTACTTTCGAGGTATGTATAACTTGGTCCTATAATGGTTAACCTATGAGACATGCAGGTTACTAGCACAAGTCACTGAAGATAACCATAAGACATTATGCGGGTATGTTAGACATAACTAGCTAACATGCTAATCCAGGTATGTTTTTCCTATATCAAGCTAGAATCCTACCTTGTGTTAGGATCTTATATTGTTGTGTTGTTGATAATGATTATTCATGAAGTCATAGGTTTGAATAATCATGGTTGTATGCATATTATGTTTCTTACCATAATTGAGGATATGACCAACCAAAAGAATCATGAAGGTATAGGTTTGAATAATCACGGGTTTTATGCATATTATATCTCTTATCTTGATTGATGATTCAACTAACTAGAAGAGTCCTATGATCAAATAAGAATATGTATGAGTAAAAGAAGACTTCCCTGAAACATTGAATACTAATGTTTATTATCTGTGAATGATCATGACTATACATGTTTAAGATTATTGTGTTTTGATAATATTAAGATTATACTAATAAATGTGTGATTATGTATAAGACCTCAAGGATAACACAATGATGATACTAATAAGCATGCATAGTGATTAAGGATGGATGTAAGTTCAAGGACAAGTAATCTAGGAAGTAAAGATCAAGAGGGAGCACACTCCAGTTGTTCCTGCAAGAAATCAAAGGAGCACACTTCAGTAGTTTCTGCAAGGATGTAGATATTCAGAGGGAGTTGACCACCTTTCTACATTCCACAATAGAAAGGTGTAGAAGAAGCTACTTCAGCAGCTCCTGCAAGGAAGCAAAGACCAAGAGGGAGTCCACCCAGCAACCAAACAAAGATAAGTATTTGAATTGTCATTTCTTACATAATGTTATTCAATGATGTATATGCTTATGTTCCTAGAATTAGGTTGTGTATTATGCATATTAGAATAGTTGCATTGATGAACAGTATACTACTAATATACATGGGTAAGTGGCCTATCACACTGTACAACATTCCATTGCTACTTATCTAGAATGAAACCTCTTTGCTAACATGTTAGGAGTTGTGCACACTCTTAACAATGTTCTGGTAGAGATTGGAAGGCATATAGAAAGTTACGGAATATAGATAAATGTTGTATTCAAGCATTGGCTAAGATAATTGCATGACAGTATGACATATTTCTTTATGTGTAAGAATTTGTTCTGAAAACTATGAGATGTTTTCTAATCATGCAATTTAACTTGTTGTGTAGGAAAGATCGTATACCATCACCTACAAAAGAAGGACTACAACATTAGTTCAGCAACAAAGTTATCTATTGAAAATATTGAAGTTCCCAGGATCTAGGAAGAATGCCATGATCGAGGAGTACTAGTCAATCATGAAGATGTTTGGGATGCAGTCCCAAAGGGTAGTCTGTAGTGACTTCCAAGAGGATCTACAAGATCAAGCATGCTGCAGGTGGTAGCATAGAGACTTTTGCTCCAGTAGCTAGATACACTTCCGTTAGATCCGTACTTGCTCTAGATGCATTGATGAAGTGAAAGATACACCATATGGATTTCAAGACAACCTTCTTGAATGGTGTAGTTGAAGAAGAAATGTATGTGGATGATTTGTTTATAACAGGTGAGGATAGATTGATTGTCGACATGCAGCGGAAGCTTGCTATCGAGTTTGAGATGAAAAACTTAGAGATGATGCACTATTTGTTTTTGGCATGGAGGTGTGGCAGAGTGCAGATGGAATCTTCCTTGGACAAGGGAAGTATGCAGTAGAGATCCTGAAGAGGTTTGGGATGATGGACTGCAAGGCTGTTTCCACATCTATGGCATCGAACCTGAAGCTTCTGTGTGATGCTTCATCTGATCCAATTGCTGTCATGATATATCGTCAGATGATTGGGTCCTCTATGTACCTGATGAACACGAGACCAGATATTTGCTTTGCGGTGAACACATTGAGCCAGTTCCTAATGGATTCGAGGAGTGTTCACCTGGTTGCTGTAAAGCATGTTCTGAGGTACCTGAAGGGTACATTGGATTATGGGATCAAGTATGAAGCGAATCAAAAGTTTAACATGCAGGGTTATGTTGATTTAGATTGGGTTGGCAGTGCTATAGATAGGAAGAGCACATATGGATGCTGCTTCAGTATGGGATCAGGTGTGATATCTTGGTTTAGAAGGAAGCAGTCTTGTGTAGCACTGAGTACAGCTTAGGCAGAGTATGTTGCAGCCTGTTCAGCTAGTTGTGAGGCAGTATGGCTATGGAAGCTACTATCTGAGTTATTTGATCTCCCGTTGGATGCTACTGGTATCTTTTGTGATAACCAGAGTTGTGTGAAGCTGTCCAAGAAGCTAGTGTTTCATGACAGGTCGAAACAGATAGAGATCAAATATCACTATATTAGGGATATGGTGCAGAGAGGAGCCGTGAATCTCCTGTATATTGCGATGGACGAGCAGATTGCAGATGTGCTAACGAAGCCACTAGCCAGGGTGAAGTTCAAGTACTTCAGGGAGAAGCTTGGTGTTCGTCATATTAATGACACTTCAAGGAAGAAATGATGGACACATTTGCAAAATCCATTCCAAGCATGTTGGAAGGAGGATCCTTCACATGGCTGTGGATGTAAGTGCTGGATGATGAGCATCAGGACGATGCTCCAGTTACTGCTATGTATGTATGCATCATGTTGGATGTTGGATATGATCAATTGGATCATTTATATGTACGTACACATCATGTTGGATGCTGGATATGATCGGTTGGATCATTTGTATGTATTTTGTGTATGCATCATGTTGGATGCTTGGACCATGTATTTGTATCAGTTGGATGCATTGTATGATGAGGTGGATCATGTATGATGATATGTACCAGGTAGATACTTGGTATGCATCAGGTAGATGCATTGTATGATTAGGATGATCATGGATGATGAGCTTCAGGATGTTGCTCCAGATGACATGTAGCAAGATGTTGCAGTGATGATGATCAGGATGATCATGTGTACATCAAGATGATGTATGGTGAGTATCAGGTTGATACTCTATGGCCATGGAATAGGTTGTGCAGATAAGCATGTAATTTGTGCCCTGGGATATTTGCAGATAGTCTTTCGAGGTTTTTCCTATGGCATGTAATTTGTACCCTTGGATATCTGGCAAATGCTCTTTCGAGGTTTTGCTTTGGAGGACATATAATTTGTGCCCTGGGAGATCTGCAGATAGTCTTTCGAGGTTTTTCCTATGGCATGTAATTTGTGCCTTGGGATATCTGGCAGATGGTCTTTCGAGGTTTCATCCTATGGCATGTAATTTGTGCCCTGGGAGATCCGATAGGTTGATCCGTGTGCTCGTAATCAGTCCTGGGATGCTCTTTCGAGGTTTTTCCATGACCACATGTAATTTGTGCCCTGGGAGATCCGATAGGTTGAGCCTTGTGCTCGTAATTAGTCCTGGGATTCTCTTTCGAGGTTTTGTGGTGACCACATGTAATTTGTGCCCTAGGAAATCCGATAGGTTGAGCCTTGTGCTCGTAATCAGTCCTGGGATTCTCTTTCAAGGTTTTGTGGTGGGATCACATGTAATAATTCCTGGAGATCTGGACAGGATGAAAAAGGCCTCAAATGCTCTTTAGGGTTCTTGCTAGTCAAGAGACTCCTTTAAGGTTTTGTGATGCACGTAATAAGTTCTGAGATTTCCACAGTATGGCCAGTGAGGATGAAGACCTGCAGGTGGTGGGCCTACATCCAGTATGAAAAAGGATTGGCTCTGTAGAACTTCCTATGACGAGTAGATTCAGAGATTGATTGAGATAGCAACAACAGTGTCGATGATAATGACTCGATGACGATTATCCAGTGAAGATGATCCAGAGAAGAAGACTTGTGCTAGAAGACTTGTGTCGAGAAATACCTTCCTAGTTAAGAGGGAGTGTTGATGTATATGTAACTTCGGAATGTATTTCACATATATGTATATTGTATTCCTATAGAGATGTTATTATTCCTCTATACGGAAGTGTCGTCATTTATATTATAAGTGTCGTAACTTGTACTTGATGGGTTATTAGACCACCTTGTTGGGGCCGGTCCTGTATAAGTCATGTGGGTCAAAGGGTTATTATACCACCCTATTGGGGGTCAGCCATGTGGGTCAAAGGGTTATTAGACCACCCTAGTGGGGGTCAGCCCAGTCAGCATTATGTTAAGTGGTTAAGTTGAGGCCGACCTAGTTGAGTAAAGGTCAAGTCAAGTTAGTGTATAAATAGAGAGTGTGTCTCTCTCATTTTACACATTCTATTCCCTCACTCACACTTGGGAGAGTGGCGCACTTGTGGAGGAGGAGGATCTGCTGCTAGGAGAACACTATCTCTTGTATTATGGTTGTATCATTTCTCTATCTATCTCTGAGAAAGTTATTGGGGTTTTTCACCTTTATGGTTTTCCCCAAGTAAACTCTGTGTCTCTTGTGTGCTTGCATTATTGTGTCCATGATTGATATGCTGTAGATTTGTTGTACATGTTGATCCCTATATCCCTTGATCAATTACTCTTGATCTCCATATTAGAAATCCATCCATCCATGTGACCAATGCATGTGAAATATTTGTCGTTCACCATGTTGGTGCAGTCCACATTGTTGACTAGGGTGATGGGATAATCTCTTGAGTTGTGTATGCATGTGAATGATTTTTCCTACATTGATGCATACCACATCGTTGAGTGGGGTAGGTGGGTGAATCTCATGATATGTATGTTCCCATAACCTATTTCTTGTAATCATTTATTATATCTATCTTATAAACTCCATCAACGCCAGTATTAGTTCATAGTTTTTAACCAAGATCCATCTTAAATCTAGATCTATCAAGTGCTTAGGGGGATCAAATCCTTTGAGGTGCAAACCTTAAACTGAAAAAATTGAGGAAATATTTAGATTGTATTGGATCATATTTGGATTGTATAGTTCTAAATAATTTGGAAATTTCTCTCATACTTTAGATGAATAAATTTCTACTTATTTCATTCAGCTATTAGATTTCATTAGATGTGCATAGGGAAATCCCTCTTAACTATTCCATACTAGTTGTAATTTGACAATCATGTTCCCTATTTTAGTCATTTACTAACATTAATATAATAATATTATTTTGATATCCCTTCATTATCCATTATCCATTATATTGTATCCTAATGAATGCTTCTCACCTTCCTTTCTTCCTCTTTTTCTGTAGTCCTGTTCTTCTTACTTCCCCTAATGAGTCTCCTTCCCCAACCTTGTTACCTTCAATCTTTACTTCCTCTTTTTCTTCATATTCTCCTTTTTAGTCCATAGTCATTGCCACTTGTTTGCAAGCTTGCTCATACTATGAATCTTTATTTTTTTCTTCCTTAATTTCTCCGTGTGCTTATTTTTCTTGTTATTACTACCTCTTTAAATGTTAATTCAATTATTGCTACATTTATTATCTCCTTGCCCTTATTTTTGCACATCTCCTTCTAATTCCTCTTTTTTTCTTCTTCCTCTTCTTCTCACCTCTTCATCTAGACTTCCTAAATAATATTTATCTACATCTTCTTACCTTTTTTCTTATTCGAATGGATACTTAAACCCTATATATTATTTATTTTCTCCCTTTCCTTCCACTCTTACTTTTTTTACCTTCTAAACTTGAAGTTCATTGTTGATACGGAGTAATTATTAATAAAGTTATCATTGTTGAGCAAGGGGTTTTGCATATTTACCCAAATCTTGTTACCTATGTTCTTTCCATATTATTTTGTGCTTGGCATTCTTAGATGTGCTCACCACAATGAAAATAAGAGAATAGTTGCATACCCTTCTTGGCATTCTTAGATGTGCTCAACACAATGAAAATAAGAGAATAGTTGCATACCCTTCTTAGATGATCTCACCACAAAGAAAATATATGGATCCTTAGAAAACAAGGTATATATGAAGAATACTCATACTGATATTGATTCACATCATTACCCATCACAAAAAATTAGTGTAATCAAGGCATGAGCCATCTAGGCTCTAATAATTTCAAATGAGGACCATTTAGAACAAAATATTAACCATACGAGGAAGGTCCTTACAAATAACGGATATAGAGAAAGATAATTAATGAAAGCATATTAAAATCCCAAAGAGGAATAAACATAGATCAAAACATAGAAATGGATGATATGAGAAATAGAGGTTGGGGTGCCAGGTGCGGGTGGGATCCTTTTCAATCCCAGAGGAAACAAAGTAGCAGCGTTCTCCTGGGGACTTGGCAAGAAAATGAATAACGAGGCAGAATGGCTAACACTTATACACTTAATATAAGTAGCCTCCTCCCTCAATATCATTAAACTCAAAATCTTTGGAGACTCCTGGCATGTCATTCAAGTCATGAGGAAGGGCTACGCTACTCAAGGGACTAAAGCTCATAGATATATTCAAAGAATAAGCTCTTACTCTCTTGCCCTCGATGTTTCTTTCTTCCACATCTTAAGAGAAAATAGTAGATTAGCCGACCTTGAGGCTAACAAAGGAACAAATCTGGAAATTGGGCAAATTCATTATCACAATGGAGTTAAAGGCCATCATTACATTCCCTAACCAATGCTAAGTGTGGACTACCCCTTTATTTTTTGCTCAATGTTTGGTATTCATGGTATACCCTTGGCGCTTCCCCTTTGCCCCTCGCCACTTCTTGCTTCTGCCACACGCCACTCCTGTCTCCCACACGCTTGTCACATGGCCTCCTCCCCAGCTGTCAGCTCCCACGAGCCGGCCTTAACTCCTCTCCTCCCAAATTTCTTTCTACCTTTGGCAATGGCTCGACCTCCACATTTCTCTTGCTCTGCTCTCCGTCGGCTTTCCCTCTATGATTTAGACTCCCCTCCCCCCATTACCAGCATCTCTCATTTACCCTCGTCCGCTCTCTGAAGTAGCCACAGCACTATGCATAGCGTAATGGTAGCCATAGCTACCCTGAGTTACACCATGGTGGATGTCAAGCTCTCTATTCGCAACACCTATGACGCTGTCTGCACCAGCGTGAACCAAAATGAAGAATTGGCTTCGGATCTCAGGTATACTGTATCTCATCTCTCATGTCAGGATTCAAGAATCGACGACCTGGAGAAAAATCTCATCGAGCTCATGGGAAAGGTTGACGCTCTTCAGGAAGACCTTTCAGTACTGATAGGAAAGATGCAAGGCAGCCAGGTACATGAAGCTCTCACTGTCAACCAGGAGATCAATCAAAATTTGTTGGACACAGCATCTGTCCAGCCCAAGAATTATGGCTAGTTCTGTTTTTAGCCCAGGTTTCACCTTTTGTAGCAATTTTTCCAAATGTATTTTTGTATTTTCCTAAATAGTCAGTTTATTAGGGTATATTCGAACACCATTTTGAGAAGTTTCAGGAAGGCAAGAATTAGAGCCTTTAAAAGAATGATGGCAGACATTGCAGTCCCTGTTGAGCAATCCCTTTCAGAAAAAAAACTTATATCTATTTTGTACTGTATGGTTATGCACAACTTTTTTAAATATATACTCTGTCCCTGTTTCTATTAAAAAAAATATGAGAAATAGAGGTGGAACAAATTCAACCTTACTTATAATAGGAACATGATAGTAGAGGTGAGTACACCTAAGCATTTAGACATGGATGCCATGGATGCAAAATCAATAAAAAAACATAATCAAAGAATCAACACATTTCAAGCAAGTACCAATAGAAATCTCTTGGGGAGCTCATGAAGGCAAGGAAGTTGTAAGACATTTTGGTATTTTCCAGACTCAGAAACACTAGAGTTGAATATCTAATTTGGAGACAAGGGAAAAAGCAACAAGGCAGAAAAAAGAAGGATGTAAATCATACCTCAAGGTCACTAGTAAGTTAGTGTAGCTCGTTTTCAATATGATGCATGAACATGACAACATCCACTAGTTGCAATAGTTGTACAAAGTGTTTGTACAATGTGAAAGTGAAAGAAGTGAGTAGAGGTTTTTCCTACAATCCCACTATTATAACTATGGATCGACTATGCTCACTACTTATAATATGGTTGAGTTGTTGTTTAGGGGTTATTTGTTGTTAGTATTGATGGATAAGCATCAGTTCCACCCTTTCAAGTGTAGTTTTTTTTTTGTTAATGCTTTTATTGCACTGAGAGGTGCTCTACAACCCAATATGAGGGAGATCCTGTAACGATTGTCCATGTTTGTCCATGTATGTCCTTATTGTCGGCCATAAACAAAAAAGAAAATACAACGTAAAAAGTAAATATGAGGGAGATCTTGTAACGTTTGTCCATGTTTGTCCATATTATTGGCCATAAACAAAAAATAATAATAGAAAGTAAAATGTAAATATGAGGGAAATCTTGTAACATTGGTCGATTTTGTCGATATTGTCAGCCATAAACAAAAAAAATAATACAAAGTAAAAAGTAATAAATAGTATGTTGGCCATAAACAAAAAAAAGTAAAAGTAACTTTTGTTCCTAACATGTCACCCATAAACAAAAAAGAATAATACATAAAAAAATATTATAGTTGACATAAAAAGTAGAAATATAAGAAATAAAATAAAGAAGTAAAAAATATATTATACTAGACATAAGAAGTAGAAACAAAAGAAGTAAAATAAATACTATATCTGACATAAGAAATAGAAAAAATATAAGGGATTTGAACCTTAATAAAAAAACATGGTTGCATTGATTTCAACAATGCGTAAAAGATAAATAAGTAAAAAATATTATAGTTGATATAAAAAGTAGAAATATAAGAAATAAAATAAAGAAGTAAAAAAAATATTATAGTAAACATAAGAAGTAGAAATAAAAGAAATAAAAAGAAATTTACAAAAAATAGAAGGGACTTGAACCTTAATTAAAAAACATGGTTGGATTGATTTCAACAATGCGTAAAAGATAAAGTAAAAAATATTATAGTTGACATAAAAAGTAGAAATATAAGAAATAAAATAAAGAAGTAAAAAATATATTATAGTAAATATAATAAGTAGAAACAAAAGAAGTGAAATAAATACTATAGCTGACATAAGAAATAGAAAAATAAAAGGAATTTGAGCCTTAATAAAAAACATGGTTGCATTGATTTCAACAATGCATAAAAGATAAAGAATTAAAAAATAGTATAGTTGACATAAAAAGAAGAAATAAAATAAATAAAATAAAGAAGTAAAAAATATATTATAGTACACATAAGAAGTAGAAAAAAAAGAAGTAAAAATAAATTACTATAGCCGACATAAGAAATAGAAAAAATAGAAGGGATTTGAACCTTAAGTACAATCATCTCACTACTTACCAATAGACAACAAACAAATGTTCTTAAAAAACACAAGATGTATGTTGATCTGATTAGTTGCATTGATTTCAACAATGCATTATTTTTCTTTTTTACATGTATGCATTGAATTCATCAATTTAATAAAAAAACATTGTTGCATCGATTTCAATAATGTGATGTTTACTAAACCACCAACAAATGTTCTTCAAAAACGCAAGATGCATATTAACTTGATTATCTGCATTGATTTCAACAATGCATTTTTTTTGTTATTTACATCTATACATTGAATTCATCAATTTAATAAATGAACATTGTTGCATTGATTTCAACAGTGCATTCTTTAATAAACCACAAACAAATGTTCTTCAAAAACACAAGATGCATATTGATTTGATTTGCTGCATTGATTTCAACAATGCCAGCCATAATAATAGTTAGATTTTATAACTAAATATAACTCCAAGCAAAAAGGGTTTTGAACCTTGGTCTCTAAGTTACCAATAGACCACACACAAATGTTGTTAAATAACACAAGATGCATATTTATTTGATTCATTGAATTAATTTTAGCATGCATATTTTGTTTTGGTTTTTATATGTATGTATTGAATTTATCGATTTAATAAAAAGTAAAAAAATTGCATTGATTTAAAAAATGCATTGTTTTTTGTTATTTACATTTATACATTGAATTTATCTATTTAATATAAAAACTATTTGCAATGATTTCAACATATTAAACTTTTTTTTATGTATTTTAGGTTATATTGTGGATCCTCATGATAATATTGCAAATAATGAAGATATTGATGATTAAAAAAGAAAAGTACGACAAATATATAAAAGAGAAAGAGAAAAAGAATCATTAGAACATATAGAATAACATAGAAAACATGACCGTGAACTAAAGAGATCATGAAGAAGTACTATTTGTGCAAAGGGATTCTCAAAAGCATGAATGAGAGATAATTTCAGGGTTATATAGGAATCAGTATATAACTACCAATGAATTTGGCATACTTGGATACATGGAATGCGATAATAAGGAAAATTGGAACTCTAATTTTGTTGATATGGAAACTTCCAATCGTGCACTACAGTTCATATCTGAAAACCAACAATTGAATGCCATTGTTCATAATAATCGTACTCAAAATTATTCAATTGAAATCTTAGCAGAGAAGTAAAGAAAATCATTTGAGATTATCCTTGAGCATTACATAGGTGAGAACAATGAACCACTACGAATGATTATCCAAGGAACTGTGCATACAATAAAATCTTACTACGAATGATTATCCAAGGAATTGCAGGTACAAGAAAATATGTGTTTTCAACTTAACCGGTTCCTTACAATGCTGATCAAAATCCAGTTTGGTGTCACCGCCCACGACTGGAACCAACCTAGATCCAAATCTTGGGCTCTATCAAGCGCGGAGAGGGATCAAATCTCCTGAGGTGAAAACCTCAGCTCAGGTATTGCACTTAATGAGCTTTTCGAGGAGAGGTTTGCACCTCGGGAGATTTGATCCCTCTCGGTTCTTGTATAAAATAAAATTGATAATTGGTGCATGGATAATTAATAACTCATACGATGGATAACACTTAGTTGATGCAACTTATAAGTAATACTTAACTTGTAGTTTATTGATGTTCACTAACTACAAGCTAACTAGTTATAGTAATAGATAATTATATAATTATTTTATATGATTAATATTAATTTTAATATAATAATTAAAATATAAATTATTTTATATTTTTTTAATACTTATATATATATCATTATATAAATATGGTATATTATGAATATTAATAATTAAAAATATATATATAATACAAATTTATTACTGTATAAAAACTTTAACATAATATTATGTATAAAATATTATTATTATTATTATTATATATATATATTTGTAAAATATTGTCCAATTTCAAGTAAAATTTGAAATTTTAGGTTGGACATCCAGTTGACATCCAATCATTATCAACAACCACTAAAACTATACTCTACGAAAGATATTAGGTGAAAAATACCACAAAGCGACGATGATGATATTTAATGATAGTAGCCTACTAGCTTTCACAAAGTGGAATTTGACCTAGTTAACATAACATTGGGGCAAAGATAGGCATGAACCATAAGTCCACCATGTCACTTCTTACCTACTGATTTGCTCATTATACATTGTTTCACTATGATAAATTGTACATTGTTTGACTCGTTATTCTCATTATGGCACTTTTTATCGAATGATTTGCTCTAGAGCACTTCTTATCTAAGGATTTGCTTATCATACATGGTTCTACTTATTATTCTCATAATGTGTTTATATATATATATATGTTCAAATAGATTGGATTTATTAGGTGAGGAGTAAAAGGTTTGATAAATAAAATTAAAGTAAGGTAATTTCATGAGGTAGTGGTCAATCATGTAGTTGCACCAAAAGATATTATACTAAATGATCTTGCAACATTTGCATATATAAGTAGATCAAAGTCCACCCCCATGTCATTTAAATGTTGTCTCAAAGGTTGTGTTTTTCACTAGTGGGAAAAGTTCAATTCAATAAATTATATTAAATGGTCTGATTACCCATGCACATATAAGTTGATCAAAACCTACACCCATTTTTTATAAGAACCCATGTCAACCCTTCTATTTACTTTGTTAATATATTGTTGTTGGATGCATATGCTTTCTAAGTCGTCCCGTAGTATTTGTTGATCCATATTTTGTATTATTGTTGTTGGACACATATGCTTTGTAAGTCGTCTCGTAGTAATTGTTGATCCATATTTTGTATTGGCCCATGGTTTGTATTGACACATGGTATTAACCCATGGTATTGGCTCCTAGAATTAGTATATAAGTGTGTGTTGATGCCTATGAAGGCATTGTGAAGTTATTTGTATTGAGCTTGCTCAAAGGAGGTTCCCCCTCGAAGTGGCCTACGATCAATATAAAAGTGATTTTGAGTTCTGTTATTTCTGCTATCTCATGTGTTTTCATTAATTAATTATTACAAGTTCTTCACATCTTGTATCAGAGCACTTTCTTGTGCTTGTTGGGTGGAATTTCTGCCAATTTTTTGTTTTTCTTGCATCTATTGCAAGTTCGGATCTGGGAATCATCCATATTCACTTAACTGTGGGAAGTACTTGGGCATAATCCCTAAAACTCATTGTGAGGAGTACCACAGGAACCCCAATGTAGCTGGCCTATTAAGAGGACCTGCCAGTGAAAAGGGAAACGACCCCTACCTGATTGACTAGTTCCCACCCATGAGGTAAACCAAGAGTTGTCGTTTGTGGCAAAGCGGTTATCAATTTTACCTGAGCCGTGGAGTGAGGGGTACTGCCCCAATACGCAAGCCGTCAGATAGCATTGGTGGCCGAGTGAAACCCTTGAACTGTTAGGAAGCCGCACATACCTAGGGTCCATATATATTTTTAGCTGAACTGTTTCCAATCACTTCCGTGCCGTTTCAGATCCATTCCGAGCCATTCCATATCCAACCATTTCAGATCTATCTATTTCTGATCCCTTCCACGCCATTGCAAATCCATTCCTATAAAAAAAAAACCAGAGTAAAAATTCTGTTTTTTTGCCATATCTCCCTTGTTTTAACTCGGTTTCCCTTGAAACTTCCCAGACACCCTTGTATTCTCATTCCGCATATTTAATTCTTGAAGACCTTATCCCAAATTCTACTTCCCAAAGCCAGAAATCTCACATTTGTCTATTTTTAGGGTTTGCCATAACTTCTTCAATTTTCACCCGCTTTCCTCAAAATTTTGCCACCATGTTCATTCCCTATTTCTACTTCTTTGTCCCTCTTTGAAAAATATTCTCATTCTTTCACGCCGCTTCTGAAATCCCCATGTTTTACTTCCTTGTCCATCAGAAAGAGTCCAAGACCTAGTCAAACCCCAATTACCCATCCAATTTTTTCCCAAATCCAAATTTCCCTTTACTAAATAAGCTTTTGTTTGTGTTTTTCTATCCATTCCCCAACCCCCCCCCCCCCCCCCCCCGAAAAAAAAAAACCTCCTGGTTATGGTTGTCACCCGCACAGAAGAAAAAACCATGGAGGAAGCACTTGCAGTGATCCAAACCAAACTCCAAGAGCTGGATGAAAAATTTCTCAGCCTCCATCTTCAGCATTCAGCCATGAACAATAACCGACAGCAAGCATCTTCTGTAGCCAATGGGTTCTCTTCTTCCAGCACTTTCCGTGGTCTGACGCTTGAATTTCCTCGCTTCAATGGTACTGATCCGACTGGATGGATCTATCGTGCAGAACAATATTTTAGTCTGCATAACACTTTTGATGTCCAAAAAGTTCCACTTGCATCATTTCATTTGGATTAGGAAGCCCTTCAATGGTACTGTTGGTACATCAAGGATCATGGCGAGCGAAAATGGATAGATTTTTTCCAACTCCTTTTGCAACGATTTGGTCCTAGTGCTTTTGATGACTTCACCGGAGCACTCACTAAACTTTGTTAAATTGGCACTGTGAGAAAGTATCAGACAAAATTTGAGAAACTAGCCAACCACACAAAAGGATTGTTTGATGACTTCTATAGGATTTGTTTTATCAGTGGTCTTAAGGATGAAATCCGCCCAGAGGTCAAAATGTTCCGTCCCAATAGAATGATGGAAGCCCTCGGGTTGGCCAAGTTGGCAGAAGACAAGATTTCCGACCAACAGCGCTCCAAACCAACTTTTGTTCCCTTCCAAAATATGGGTTCTCAACGACCTCCCATCCTACCAGCTCCTCGACCAACTCCTATCAAGCATTTGTCCGAAACAGAGATGCAGGCACGCAGAGAAAAAGTGCTTGTTATAATTGTGTTGAAAAATTCACTCAGGGACATATATGTGTTCAACAAAAGCTCTATCTCTTGGATGTGGATTCTCCGCCCGCCTCTGAAGTTGATGAAGAGGCTCCAAATACACCGGATGATCAAGTCGACATTCAGGATCCACCTATTGACCTTCCATCTCAGGAAGACCACCCAGAGATATCTCTCCATGCTTTATCTGGCGTCACCACCCCCTAAACAATGCGGGTTAGGGGTTACTTCAAGAAGCTTCGTCTTACAATACTCATTGATTCTGGTAGCACTCATAAATTCATTGACCCTCGGATTGCCGAACATGCAGATTGTTTTGTCCATCCTTGCTCCAACTTTGAAGTCATGGTTGCCAATGGGGCCACCTTACCTTGCAAGGGAAAGTGTCACAATGTGCGTATTTCTATGGAATATTATAACCTGCGCTCTGACATGTTTGCCTTGTCCTTAAGCGGATGTGATGTGGTTTTGGGCATTCAATTGTTACGCACACTTGGCCCCCTCTTATGGGATTTTGCTGAACTTTGGATGCAGTTTTCAGTCATGGGAAACAACACAAATTTAAGGGATTACAACAAGGTTCTCTCCTCATCATCAGTTCACATTTCCTGGAAAAGATCCTTAAGAAGAATTCACAGGGTGTCATCGCTCAACTCCATTCCATTCAGATGCACCCATCAATGGTCTCCCCTACTTCCTTTTATAGATATGCAGGCGTCCTTGCTGAACCAGTGGGATTGTCACCTTCAAGAGACCTTTCCGGTAAGAATTTAGCCACATCTACATCTCAACAGGAAATGATGGCTATTTTGCATGTAGTACAGAAGTGGCAATCATACCTATTAGGGAATTATTTCTACATCAAGATTGATCTGCAGAGTTTGAAAAATTTCCTGGAACAATGGGTCTCCTCCCCAGCACACTTGAAAGGGGTTATCCAACTCATGGATTATGCCTATGTGATCACTTACACGAAGGGTAAGGACAATATGGTGGCAGATGCTCCTTCTAACACATTTGATGACCCGGTTTCTCTTCTAGCTAATTCTCTGCTTGTTCCAAATTGGTTGCAATCTGTTCAACAGGGCTATCTCTTCTATGCACTCCATGCTTCTTCATCAGCAGGGCGCTCTGGGTTCCTCAAAATGTATGACCAGGAATAATGTAAGTTTTTTTGGTAGGAACTAAAAACGACAATTCAATAGATGGTGGCTAACTGTGATACTTGCGAGGACAACAAGGATGAAACAACACTCCTTTCAGGACTGCTCAAACCCTTGCCCATCCCTACACAGATTTGGACAACTATTTCTATGGATTTCCTAGAAGCACTCCAGTGGTACAATACCACATCTAAAAGGACATCATATGAAGCAGTCTATGGACAAGCACCACCAATTCTTCTTCCATACAACCTCAGCAACTCCCCAGTTCAGGAAATTGACTCGATTCTTTGAAACTGCGATCAGATTCTTCTCATTCTACAGGACAATATTCACATGGAAAGAATTCGACTGAAACATCAAGCTGACCAGCACCGTTCTGAGTGCACTTTTCACGCACTTGATATGGTTCTTCTTCATCTACATCCTTCCAAGCAACCCTCCCTGAAACTCACAAGGCATTAGTGGCTCGGAATACAACCCGAGAATGCTACAGGGGAACCACTCCTTCAGATTCTGCATCAATTTCCACATCTAAAGCTTTGAGGACAAATCTTTTTCTAAGGGAGAGGGGATGTTAAGAACCCATGTCAACCCTTCTATTTAGTTTGTTAGTATATTGTTGTTGGACGCATATGCTCTGTAAGTCATCCTGTAGTATTTGTTGATCCATAGTTTGTATTGTTGTTGTTGGATGCATATGCTTTGTACGTCGTCCCGTAGTAATTGTTGATCCATATTTTGTATTGGCCCATGGTTTGTATTGAAACATGGTATTGGCACCTAGACTTATTATACAAGTGTGTGTTGAGGCCTATGAAGGAACCGTGAATTTATTTGTATTGAGCTTGCTCAAA
Organism: Larix kaempferi; assembly: GCA_027924585.1. Classification (NCBI taxonomy): domain Eukaryota; kingdom Viridiplantae; phylum Streptophyta; class Pinopsida; order Pinales; family Pinaceae; genus Larix; species Larix kaempferi. The sequence continues at coordinate 1,713,025 of BSBM01000414.1, read as the reverse complement.
GGAAGTTGCCCCCTTGAAGTGGCCTGCAATCAATATAAAAGTGATTTTGAGTTATGTTATTTTTGTTATCTCGTGTGTTTTCATTAATTAATTATTGCAGGTTCTTCACAATTTCCTTTAATTTTTGTTGAAGAATGTAACTTCAGAAGATATTCTTAATTGTATTATTTGGCGCATTTGTGTTATTTGTATTGTACACCCTACGAGGATTATTATTAATGTAATTGATCATGTAAAATTCATTGAAAGAGTCAATGTAAACCTTGACTGTTAGGTCGACCTAGAAATATATAGACAAGAATATTTTATTGTAAATTGTACAGGTCGGCCCAGTTAGGTGAGTCAAGACGATGTTGTTATTAAAAAGGTCAAGTAATTTGATTAGTATAAATAAGGAGTTTGAACTACTCATTTGGTCACCTCACTCACACATTGATCTCGCATCACTAGGAGAGATAGAGTGATACAGAGTAATTGCTTTTGGAGTCTTCTTTTTTTTGGGTCTTTGCACGAGAGATACTATGGTACATTCTAACGATTCTATATAGAAGAAGTTTGATGGGTTTTTCTACCCCAAGTGGGTTTTCCTAGGATAAATTTGTTGTGTACCATTTTCTATGATGTGCTTATCAGTGATCTTGATTGTTATTTCACTTAAAATCTAACATGGATTCATAGTAGGCCTCAAAGAGAACATTGTGCAGCTCCTGCAACTGCAGAAACTAGGGTTTCTATTTTCTGAGAGCTCTCTCCACATATCAGTTGAAAAAGAGGGTGCATTCAAATCACCTCACTAGGACGCATCTTTCTGTCAAAGCATAATCTCATTACGAGAATTTTCATTTTTGCGCCCACCAATTTAGCTCGGAGAACTTGAGCATCAGGTTTTTGGAGGATCTGTCCACATAATTTCGAAAAGAAGTACATTGTTCAACTCGACTTGGGGAGGTGCATATTTTAGTCACATCAGTTTTACAAGATCTTGAAGTTGAGAAATTAGGGTTTCTTTAACAAACCGTAGGTCACCCTGCAGCCAGTTCGCAGAAGTCAACCTTTGGATGGAGCATATAATTTGGTAAGTTATACTTTATCTTTTTCCATATGAGGTTCCCGTTTATCAATTTTATCAAGTTAACAAACACTACCAAGCTTGAGGATAAGCTTGAAGGGGCAGAGAACTTCTGAGCATGGAAGTATAGGGTGATGCTCATCCTAGAAGAGCATGAATTAGACAAGTATATTACAGAAATAGTTATGGAGCGAGAAGGAGATGAGGCCAGGGAAAAGATCAAGAAGAATCTTATCAAAGCTAAGAGGGTCATAGTTGAATCCATCAAGGATCACTTGATCCCACACATCTCTTCTCTTAAGACTCGGAAAGAGATGTTTGATGCATTGAAGGGACCGGTTGAAGTAACCAATATCAATAGGAAGATGACCTTGAGGACTCAACTCAAGGCTGTGACGATGAAAAAAAATGAAAGTATCTACTCATACTTCACAAGGGTATCCAACATCAAGTATCAATTGAGTGCAATTGGAGATGAAGTTGAAAATGTAGAACTAATGATGACTACCCTAAATGGTCTTCCAAGATCATGGGAGTCATATATTGAAGGAATATGCTCAAGGAAGAAACTTATCTTGTTCAGTGCACTTTTGGAATCTTGCACTCAAGAAGAAGCTAGGATTCCTGCTAGAGAAGAAAAACTAGGTGAAGAGGACAATCAAGCCTTGACAACTCATACCAAGAGAGGGAAGAAAGAATATCGCCACCACAAGAAATCACACAAGGGTAAGAAATCCACTAGAGACTAGTCAACTTTTAGATGATCTAATTGTGATGATGTGGGGCATATCTATAGGAATTGTCCCAAGAAGAAAGGAATTTCAAGAAGGGAAACAAGAATAGACATCATGTTCATGGTGCAGAGGATGGTGAACAATTCAAGAAGAAAGATAAAGAAGATTTCTCCAATGATGAGGAACATGTATTTTGATCCAAATGGATTCAAACCAAGAAGATGGAAGAACCTATCATCCATTTCAACATTGAATAAGAAGGGATGTAGTTGTGATTGGTGATGAAGAAGAAGGGACAAATAGATTCAACACCAGTACACAGTTCCATGTGATCTATGGTGTAGAAGACTTGCTCAACATTGTCGATCATAACAAAGAAAGGCACGGGTCCTCAGAATTAGATGATGGAGTAGAGCACATTGTTAGAGAATCTACTGATTCCTGTAAGGAGACAAGCATCAAGAGGAATCCTACCAAACAAACAAAGATAAGTATTTTAATTGTCATTTCTTTTATATCTAATTGCTTAAATGATATCGTTCAGTTGTGTATATATTTATGTTCATAGATTTAGGAAGTGTATTATCCATGTTAGAGAGTGTAAATTTATGATCAATATACTACTAATATGCATATAATAGGTAAGTGTCCTATAGTGTTGCACAACATTACATTGCTACTTATCTAGAATGAAACCTCTTTGCTAACATGTTGGGAGTAGTGCATGCTCTTAATAATGTTCTGGTAGAGATGGAAGGCATTTAGAAAGTTACTGTGTGAATGCAAGATATGGATGAGTGTTGTGTTGAAGCATTGGCTAAGATAGTTGCATTACTGTGTGTCCTATGCATTTATGCATAAGAATTTGTTTTGAAAATCATGAAATGTTTTTGATTATGCAACTGAATTTGACTTGTAGGAAATATTATGTACCATCACCTACAAGAGAATAATGATGATACTTGTTCCATAGAACAAGTGACGACTGTTTAACAATGACATTCAAGAAGATTTACGAAATCAAACATACTACAAAAGTACAAAGTGGGTATTTTCTCAGAAAGAGGGAGTCGACTATGACAAGAGGTTTCTATAGTGGCCAGACACACTTCCTCAATGGTAGATATTACAGTAGATAGATGGTGTAATCGAAGTAGAATTTTATATCGAGCAACCTACAAAATTTGGGACTCTCTACAGAGAACCACATGTGCACAGATTGAAGAAGGATTTGTACAGGCTCAGAAGTCACCCATGGGATAGCATGATGAGATTGAGGATCACCTAGAGTGATGAGATATCAACCTTTGCTACAAGGTTGAAGATGAGGATCTCATAGATGGGTGCAAGAGAGAACTTGCAATAGAGTTTGAGATATTGTTATCCAGTGACCTATAGAGATGACATAAATGGATACATAGAATATCATCATAAGAAAAGGCTACCAGTCACTCTAGTGTAGAATGTCCCAATGTAGAGAATACAAGATGTAAATGGAGGATAGTGCTTAGTTACAAAGGGACCAGGAAAGCTCTGCTTCAGAGGTAGTGACTACAACACAGATGGAGAGACACTATCACTTACCCTCTATCCATTGCAAAGGTTTTCTTCCCCAATATCTCATGGATATGCTTAGAGTGATACTGGATGTCTCCCCTAATGAAGAGGAAGTATATGTGGTGCGGTTTGAGATAGGTACCCAGAACTTGATATGACAAGATAGATGGATTTCTGAAAAGCTTGGGATTTACCAAGAGTAATGTGGATTCCAACCTTTACTACCAAGTTGAAGAGGGAAATCATGTGATTCTACTATTGTGTGAAGATGACTTGTCCTTGATAGGTGAAGAGAAGCTCATAGAAGAGGAAGCTTGTCGCAGTGTTTAAGATGAAATACCTGGGTATGATGCTGATCCGAATTTTATGGGGCAAATTCGGATGTATAAGCCATAAAAGTATTAAATTGAGAGGCCACCCTCTCTCATCCATGGTATTTGGTAGCACATAGTTTTGGCCCATGGTATGGTCTCAAGACACATTGTAATAATGCTATATAAATTCCTAGCAAGCCTTCTCATAATAACAAGTTACTCATTTGGTTTCTCTCCTATTTTCTATTGTTCATTGTGAGATTAATTAGATCTGAGTGACTTATTGGTAATTAGTTTAAGAGGTGGGGCTCCTCTTTGAGCCTCACCTCCCATTCACTTCATATGTTTTTTTTCATGCTTATTCTTATGCAATATTAGGGTTTTCATGTGAATTTTATGACAGATTTGCATGCTTAATCTCCTCCTCTCTCGGCATTCAAGCATTCTGGTTCTCAGCTCCCAAGATCCGGATCAGATGCATTACTTTTTAGGTCTTGAGGTGTGACAAAATCCAAAGGAAATTTTCCTGGGTGAAGGAAAGTATGCGGTAGATATCCTAAAGAGATTCAGGATGATGGATTGCAAGGCCATGGCCACACCTATGGCATCGAATCTGAATTTGTTGAGTGATACTTCTTCAGAACTGGTGGATGCCACGATGTATCGGAAAATGATTGGTTCATTGATGTATTTGAAGAACATGAGGCCAGACTTATGGTTTGCGGTGAACACTTTGAGTCAGTATATGGTAGAGATGAGACATGTTCACCTAGTTGTGGAAAAGCATGTGCTTAGGTACCTAAAGGGTACAGTTGATTATGGACTCTCAGGTATGCATTGGATCAGAACATTAACCTATAAGGTTATGTTGTTGTGGATAGGTCTGGGAGTGTCATGGATAGAAAGAACACATTAGGGTGTTTCTTGAGTTTGGGATTGGAAATGATCTCATGGTTTAGTAGGGACCAGACAAGTGTGGCACTCAGTACAATGGAGGTCAAGTATATGGAAGCTTGTTCAGCAAGTTGTGAGGAAGTATGGCTTCGAAAGTTCCTATTAAGATAGTTTGATCTCGAGTAAGAGGTGACTTGTATCTTCTGTGAGAACCAGAGCTGTGTGAACTTGTCAAAGAACCCTATGTTCCATGACAAGCCAAAGCACATTGAGATAAGGTATGACTATATCTGGGATATGGTGTAAAAGGTAGCATTGATACTCCAGTACATAGCAATAGAGGAGCAAATAGTCAATGTGTTAACCAAGCCTCTATTGAGACTGAAGTTCGAGTACTTCAGGGACAAGATTGGAGTGGTCTTTATCAAGAGGGAGTGATAAGATTGGATGAAGTAGTAGGTATTCATGGGTCATGTGACGTAATTGAGTCTCCTAGGCAATGAGGGGATCTCGACCAGCGGTGAGGTAACACAGGTGGTTGCGGTGAGAAATGTAATGGACACTCCTAGGATGGACCCACCGGATGGGTAGCTCAATTCATGGATGAGGATAGTTTCATCTGGTATGAAAAAAGACCAGCTCTGCAGAAAGAAAATTAGTATACTTGTTCTAGGTAACATCCAATATGGAATAGGACTTACTACGTGGTGAAAAGTCCTAGACTTGGTCTAGATCGCATCTAGTATGAAATAGGACTGGATCTGTGGTGAAAATTCCTAGACTTGGTCTAGGTCACATCCAGTATGAAATAAGACTGGCTCCGTCATGAAAATTCCTAGACTTGTTCTAGGTCACATCTAGTATGAAATAGGACTAGCTCTGTGGTGAAAAGTCCTAGAGTTGGTATAGGTCACATACACTATGAAATAGGACTGGCTCTATGGTTAAAAGTCATAGACTCGTTCTAGGTCACATCCAACATAAAAGAGGGTTGGCTCTGTGTGTGAAATCCCTATACTTGGTCTAGGTCACATCCATCATGAAAGAAGGTTGGCACTGTGTGTTAAATTCATGTAGTCGGTCTAGGTTACATCCAACATGAAATAGGGATGGCTCTGTGTGAGAAAGTCCTAAACTATGTCTAGGTCACATCCAACATGAAACAAGGCTAGCTCTATGTAAGAAAGTCCTAGACTGGGTCTAGGTCATATCCAACATGAAACAAGGATGGCTCTATCGAAGAATTCCTAGATTGGATCTAGTCCCCATACAACATCAAAAAGGCTTGGCTCTATGGAGAGTTGCATCCAGCATGAAAAAGGGCTAGCACTGCAAGACACATCCAGCTTGAAAAAGGGTTGGCTCTGTGAAACTTCTTATGATATATAGATTCGGGAGATTTGAGATGTCAATAGCTTGTGTACAAGAAGTGTTGCAGCTAGAAGATGATGGTGAAGGTGACTAAAGAATACCTTCCTTGTTAAGAGGGAGTTTTGAAGAATGTAACTTCGTAAGATATTCTTATTTGTATATTTGTATTATACACCCTATAGGGATTATTATTAATGTAATTGATCATGTAAAATTCATTGAAATACTCAATGAAAACCGTAATTGTTAGGTCGTCTTGGAAAGCTCTAGAAAATAATATTTTGTTGTAAATTGTATAGATCGTCCTACTTAGGTTAGTCAAGCTGACCCTGTTAGTAAAAAGGTCAAGTCATTTGATTAGGGTTAGTGTCTAATTCAAACAAAGGGTTCCACATGCCTTGGATGAGATGTCAATTGATAAGTCAAAATCCTAGGGCTTTTACAATGGATTGAGACAAGGGTATCCTTAATTTAGTAGTGCTGGGTATTTTTTACATCTCAAATGCCCATTATTTGAAGTTTAAGGCTTATCTTGGTTTTGGTCTAACAACTATGCAAAGATGATGGCATTGCAGCTATTATCTCTAACAAAAAAAAATCATATTGTGCAAATTTAGATTTTTGGTGACTAATCTATTGTCAATTGGATGAAAGGAATTAGTCATGACATTTTCCTTAATCCTTTGGGTGCTTGCTAGATGGAGATGATGATTATGACTCTTACATCTACTTATACCAACTTAGACCAATTTTGATCTATCAAACTATTTGATTTTCTCTTCTTTGAAAAGTACCTGGGTTGATACTTTTATTTGGCTTGATTAATTATCTTTTTAGATTTCTCTTTAGTCATGTTATATTTTTATTTTAAGGATTTCCAACTCAAATAGAGTAAAATGATAATTGGAACAAATTGTTTTTGTATTTTCCACAATGTAAAATTTTATTGGACCATATAAGACTATTATAGGCCTTTCATAAGACAACATAGCTTGTTTATGCCTCATTTTTAAAGTCATTTTTTTAACATGATTTTTTAAATCAAGTAATGTAATAGCCTATGAAGAATATAGTTTCTATTTTTTTAATAAAAGTATAGGATATTTAAAGATAAATTGATCATAGTATATTGGGCATAAAATAGAAGGTTGTAATGTCCCTCAAATCCTAAAATTAAAAAAAAAATTGTATGGGTCTATTAATTAGATAAGACTTAGGACTTGATTAGACACTACCTTCAACATTGCATTGAATACTTAGAAGTAGTATGAAATATGTAGCTATGTGGAATGTTTCTTTGGGTTGGTTGCACAATGTTGGTCTAGCACGAATTTGTTTCATCTATATCCCAGTGTGTTGTTATTGTCCATTTTATACTATTGTTTACTTCATACAGAGTCTATGTTTGTTTGATGATCTTTGTTATATATTCCAGTTCTGTAATATGTTTGTCTAATATGTTGTCTTATGTTAATATTAGGCTTGTCTTTCTTGATTGGTAAGAGGGGTTTTAAAGCCCCAGGTCTTACTTAGCGTTCATAAGCTAATGCCTTTGTATTACCCTTATGTAGGTTCCTAGAGGGAACACTTGAACGAGCACTTATAAATAAAAGAAGGTTACCTAAAATGGAAATAGGGGATGGGATTAAACTATGCCTAAAACCTAAACCCTATGCATTAGCGTTTGAGTCTTTAAAAGAGGAGGTCTAAACTATAGAGTGTGGGTAAAGATTTACATGGTAGTGGATGGTGGTTGGCTCTTTTAATTTAAGTCCATGTGATAATATTTAATGGAGATCCACGCTGGAAGTTGGTTGTAACACATTTGAATTACCCTATCCTCCAATTCATTCTTGTTTTGTTTTTTATGGGTGTGTGGAAGAAGAGCGAAAATCTATATGCAACTCTTATTTAATTGGAGGGGTATGCGCATGACCAAAGTGTGGCTCTTGGTCTGCGCAATCCCTAGTAAACTGGTAGCAGCGTAGACATGCCACTATACAGGATGGTAAGCTCTACTTCAATCAGGGTTTCCCCCTTTTTTTTACATGATGTTGTTTTACAGTAGCTTGCAAGGTTTTAACTAACTCCCTATTCTTTGATGTCAAGGACCATCATGTAGTTACTGGGCGACTTCAGTTAAGGCATTGGAACGTTGGAGAGGTGGAGACTCTAGGATTCAACAAGTCCTGGTAGCACCTGGGATATTTGAAATGCCTATGCCATGAGATGTGTGGATTTTTGATGTTGTGCAGTGTTTAATGGTTGTGCTTGGGAGGTGCAAGGAGTTTTCAGCCAACTCTTTTTTTTTCTTTGCTGGGTTGTTTGTATTTTTTCCAGCATTAGTCTCTATATTTTAGAGTGCCATTTTCAGGCCTCAGGGCATAGTTAGGAGATCTCTACATGTAACTAATTTAACTCTATTTGGAGCATGAGATACTAAGTGTTTTTGTTTTGTAATCATGTTCAGGCATTTTAGAACCTTGTGTAACCTTTGCATACTTATTTGGCTCTCAGCCCCTATCTGTTTTGATAAAGGTAATGTGAATTATGTTTCTTTGTTTATACTTTTGTTCCATGGAATAATGCTTTAGTTTAACCCTAAGGTTTTACTGTTGATCTGACTACTATTTATCCAATGCGTTTAGTTCTATATTTATATTCTACAACCTGGACTGTGTATTAATATTTAATTAGTTTAATACTACACTTTATTTTTCTTAGAAAGGAGATTGCGGATTCCATGAATGCGCCTCTGTTTGGTTGTAGATTAAATATCCAAAACCCTAATTTCATTATCATTCTACAGGGTGCTCTAAGTCTTGGTGATAGAAGTTTATAGATCCATTAAACATTTGAAGATGGCATTTATGAGTTTAGAAAGGGCCTATGAAGTCATTCTGTTGTAAAATAATGATTTTGGAAAATGTATGGAATTACTTTGTTTTATACTGTGAAAAACATGTTTTCTTAAATCTGGGTTTTCTTACTACTACGCATTATTTGATGTATAAATATCTAATTTTCTATCCTATAAACTCTGGGTTGTGTGTTTTATTTTAGTTAGATAAATTTGTAGTTAGTTATTGATTTACCAAGCTTGCTACAGCAAGCCCTAAAATTCTAATGTGATAGATCATTGAGATGAAGTCGTTATGTGATAGAGAGTCTTAAAGGATCGTTCTATTGTTTGTAGTAGTTTTGGAAGTTGTATGAGCTCAACTCTGTGTGATATGGATGTGCCCTACGAAGTCTAATGCTGAGTTTGTAATTTATTGTTTGTATATTTTAATCTTTAATCTTTGGTTATAATTTAATATATACATGCTATGGAAAGTCGTGTGGATGCTTAAGGATTTGGTTTATGCTAGGTGGATCCTGTAGGTTATATTTAAGTTATGTTATTATGTTTTTAGGATGGTAGCAAAGTATAACATCAGGTCGATCTATTTCATAAATGGGTTCTGTTTTGGATTTGAAAGCATACCTATTATACTATTATCGCTTGGATAATATTTACCATTTATAAGTAAATATTATGTATAGTTAAATATTATATCAGTAATTATTATAATCCAAGCGTAGTTTAGGGCTTGCCCGGAAATCCTAAATATGGGAATTTATCTCTTTGTATAAGGAAAAAGTATGGGAGTTTTCTACGTAAGCATTTTAAACCTGAATGTCATGGCTAAGCAGTTCTGCCAATGACTTTATTCCAAGAAAACATACAGTCCTATTTTAAATATCCATTCAAATAATGATCAAATCTATAACAGAATTTTCTATAAGTTTGATAACCTTTCAGACAACATCCACGTATTAATGAAACTTAACACAGAGCTTAGATACAATTAATATAAACCAAAAAATACTCATCCTAACATAAATTTCTGAAACATGATAACTGAAACGAATAATAGATACTTATCAGTAGTTTATTGCAGATCGAATGACTTAGGAACTACCACTTACCTCCCAACCATAGACTGCAACCCGTTCTTGGATTGTTCCACTGGTCACCCCCAAGCCGAACTGAGCATGACAAGAATCTAGAAGGCGTAGGTGTGGTTTGATATCTTCCTTACTACAACAGAGAAGTTGCAGGGTCTGTTTACCTACCCTTTGTGTGAATATTTCTGAATAACTTTCCCCTAATGATCTCCACAGTCCTCTTTATTAGGACACACTAGATATCAACAATTTGATGTTTGAGCACTTAGATTCACGACTGAACCCTCCAATGAACTTGGAAACACTTTCCCCCTACAAAGTTCCTTTCTCTTTTATTTATAATTTTTATGAGGACAAGGTTGCTAGGAAATTAGGTCTTTTGCTTACTCAGTTATCTAACTGACACACTAGCAATTATGTTTTTATCTTTAATTAGAAATTTAATTTATTTTAATCCTCACAATTTATTTTAAATCTTTATTTAAATAAAATCATACTTTTACTCACCTAACAACTAGTTGGATTTTTAGTTATCAGCTATTGACCATTCTAAACTCTTGCATGCTCAGTCCCTATTTGAGTGGCAGTTCGAGTCACTTAGAAAGAATAAAATAATAATAGTTTTGAATTTTAAAGTAATTAATCAATATATTACTGATACTCCAGAGCTCCTAGCTCAATATGAGTTTAAGTGCTCGAGAGAATCTCAGATCAACACTTACTCAACTAATAGTGCTTCTACGGCCCACTTGGCTCAACATTATCCAAAATAATTCAGATGTTCCAGAGCTCACTAGCTCACATCATTTAATAATTTGGTGCTATTCTCTCTCCATATCTTCTATTCTTTTCAGTGGTTCAATTATTTTGGTTTTTAGAAATGAGATTTCTTGTTTTTTTTTTCACTGTAGCTTGGCTTGCAGTTATCACTTCCTTGTATGGATTATTTCAAAATAAGTTAGTTGGCATAACTCCTAATCCAACTCCACGACATAGTCCTCTTGCACCATCCCCTAGTACTTTAGCAAGGGAATCATCCCTAGCTGCAAACTCTTGAGATGCAACTTCTACTTGTGCTTCTTAAATGTTTTGCTGACATTTTCATGCAATTAAGTCAGATCATATAAGAAAACAATTCCAACATGTAAAATGAAATTCTAATCAATATTTATATTAAAAGGTTGAGAACATACAATTGTTTCTCCTACAGCTATTGTGATTGAAGTGCTATCCTTCTTTTGATGGCACTTCTTCCATAAGTCCGCCCTTGTAATGCTTCTAGTTGTATCATTAGAGGCTATAGAGAGTTTCTAATTGCAACAAGTAAAATAGTATAAATGCAACAAGTAAAATAGTATAGTTAGTTAAGTTGTGACTTTACAATGAATCTTAGATATTCTAATACTTATCATATTGGATAAAATAAAATGAATAATAAATGCTTACCATATCATATTCGGCCCGTTGATAACCTCGACATCCAAAGGTATGCAAGTCCCTCTCCTTTTCTCTATTTTCCTTGTTTTTTTTCCTTATATCCTAGAAATCAATTGAAAATCAAATATATAAGTCAACATTACAAGCCAATAGACATTCTAAGTAACTCGATTATATGATACGTGAACTTTTTTCTTACATGGAATTCACCTTTAATATTTCCCGTGTCAATTCATAAGGGTCACAAATTTTTTTGGTCAACCAATACCTATGAATCTTTTCCTTATGTGCAATGGATTGCATAGAATAACCTTTGAGGGGAAGGATTATTGAATTTTTACTGCAACATACAAGAATGGCATTATTAGATGTCATACATGGTTAAAAAATAAACTTTGAAATCATGCAAAAATAGAAATGTTTAAAACAAATACAAATAATGTCTAATACTCACATTAGTGATGTTCCACAAGTCCTCCTTTAGTTGATCTGAAACCTTCCTCCAATCAAAATAAGTGATTGGAACCATTTCCTTGCGAGCACACACAGTAATGAAGCTAGATTTACAAAGTTTGGACCAGTGGGTTGGTTCCTTTCATTGGTATGAATTTTAAGCTTTTCTTGCAAGTTATTGATATCTACACATTTAGTTGGTCATCTACCTTTCTTCTTGAGTTTCTCAGTTGGTGCTTAGAGGGATATTCCCATTCTAAAGTAATATATTGATGGCATGGTTGTTTGTGAGTATATTCTATAAAAGAAGGGAATGTAAAGGTGTTATGGATTTATTAATGATAAAATTTATAGTTATGAAGGACTACAAAATTATAAATTAATGGGATTACCTTGTTCTTCACATTGATCGTCCTCATTTTGTCTAGAGGAATCTTCCCCTTCCACACTAATATCTTGATGGCATGGTTGTTTGTGAACATATTCTATAAAAGAAGGCCACGTAAAGGTGTTATGAATTTCTTAATCATAATATTTATAGTTACGAAAAACTACAAAATTATGAAGTAATGGGCTAATTAACCCTCACTTATCATGTTTCTATTTCAAATAATACAACTACATCTTCTTAAGAGATATAAATCAGCAGAAAGGTACTTGATATTATCCTTACATGTCAAAACATTTGATGATTGCTTGAAGTTTAAAGCACTTGGGTGAGTTGCAAGTCATTGTAGGATTTGTGTTGGTTACTAAGCTATTAAACATAGTTTCTTGTTAGATCCATGATTTGATGAAGGGGGAATTTGACAATAACATTTTGATAGGACTTCATGGGCATGGAAGAAGTGAATTGTATCAATTGTACTTCAATTAACTCTCAACTTTTCGATAATTTAATATTAGATTTCACTTTAATTGACATGGTAGTAGATATGATGTAATGAGATTTGGTTTGATATATTTCTTCATCAGTGTAGTCCATGTTGAAATCTTGCCTAAACATATGGAAATGATTTTGATATTAACTCGTTATACAACAAAACTTCAGACAAGGTTATGTGGTATTGTTTATGACTCAAGGTAGTCATATTGATATTTGGACATATATACTAGGTGAATACTTTCTGGCAAATGCTTTTGTTTGAGTTTAGATGTTTCTCTTCCCTTCATTATTAGAATAGGTATATGGTTTTATGTATCATAATATTTATTCAATAGATCTATATTTTATTACAAAGGATTGAGTTCAAGAAAAATGTTATGTTTTCTTATTGGTTTAAGCAAATGACATTTGATCTATGTTGGAGTTCTCTCTAAAATTTACATTAGTAAGCAAGTTTAATTTAAGAATGTTTCATTAGTACCAAAAGCACATAAACAAGACAAGCAACCAACCACTTACAAAGCATGTATGCTTTTTTCAAGTTTGTTGATGAGCCAATGCAATCATTTTGATATTCGAATTTATATTTGATATTCTAATTGGGCCAAGAGGCGCTCTATAGTCCAATATAGCGGTGATCTTGTGAGTCGAGTGTTTGTCGAGTTTGTCGAGTAACAAAATAATACAAAGTAAACAAAAAAAGAATAATACAAAGTAAAAAGTAATAAATATTATGTCGGCCATAAAGAAAAAAGAATAATACAAAGTAAAAAGTAAATATGAGTCTTAAACTAGAGACTTTAGAGCTTAAGATTAGGTGGTAAATATTATGTCGGCCATAAACAAAAAGAAATAATACAAAGTAAAAAATAAATATGAGACTTAAACTAGAGACTTTACTTTTTACTTTTAATACAAAGTAAAAAGTAAATATGAGACTTTAGAGTGTTTGTCAAGTAAGAAAATAATACAAAATAAACAAAAAAATAATAATACAAAGTAAAAAGTAATAAATATTATGTCGGCCATAAACAAAAAAGAATAATACAAAGTAAAAAGTAAATATGAGACTTAAACTAGAGACTTTAGAGCTTCGTATTAGGTGGCTCACGTATTGCACTCAAGGAGCTATTCAAGGAGAGGTTTGCATCTCGGGAGATTTGATCCCTCTCTACCCTTGATAGAGCCTAAGATCTGGATCTAGGCTGATTTATATGTTAGGTGGGTGGATATCAATACCATAGGTCACTATTCATTAGAGATAAAGTTCTATTTGACAAATGCATCATGTACTTTTTTTTCAAAAGTTGTTTCAATTTAAATATGTCCTTTGCTTTCATTATCAAAATGGTCAAATGATTTTATGCATCATAATGTTTGGTCATTATATTTGTATTTTCTTGTATAGGCTTACGAGTTCAACTAAATTAGTGTGCTTGCTTATCACTTGAATATTAGTAAGCTTGTATTCTGAAAATGTTTCAATACTACATAATTATAGCCAACCAATTGCATACCATGCATTTTCTTCTTCGTCTAACATCAAAAAGTATATTACTAATATCCATTGTCTTCATTTTAGATAGAAAATTATGAACTTAGATAAAAAAAAATAGTAATTTTTATGTCTATTGTATCTAATATTTATTAAAAAAAATTCCTTGGAAAGGTATGACTTTGCATAATTCGCGACACTATGCAAAATAAACAGTTCCCTTTTTTATCCATTTTATCCTCCAAATCAATATATCAAGATATCTTTACACATTTTTTAAAGAATTGTTAATATAAAATTATCAATATAAATATTTAATTTTGATGATGTTTATAACATTCATGACTAATCTTACAAGTTTTTATAAAGACCAAAGGAATACACCTATAGATAATTGAAGACAATGTTAGGATTGTTATGTATAATTTTTATGGTTTTAACAAAAAGTTATTTTTCTTTGTAATTTTATTGTGATGGTTATTTTATTTCAATTTTAATAATATTTTCCAAATTAAATTATGATTGAATTTAATTTGGTTTAATTCATTTGATTTAGCTGTATCAGAATTGAATTTTGGAGATGTTAGAATAATAAAGAAAAATTACATTTAAAAAGTTAGATTTCTATTCTATGCTTAGAATAAATTTTATTAATTTAATTTATGTATTTTAATTGTTAGGAAGATAATATTTACAAAAGTGTTCTATAATTTGTTTAAACAACTTCAATTAAAAAATATAGTTTGGGTGGTTGGGAGGACTGGTTGTTATTCTCTCTATCTAGTTTCAAATCTCATAACTGATATAATGTTATTATTAACCCCTTATATATAATGATGGATATATAAAACAAAAAAAAATGGATAACTATTTAGTTGATACATGGATATCAATCATTTCATGACAAACAAACAAAAAAAATCTTAAATCACTTGTTTTACTAATTAAATTAATTGTAACATTTAAACTAATTTTGAAATTATAACAAAACTCAGAATTAATAATAGAAAATTAATGGCAATGAGATTGTTAACGAAGCGATCCCCTCGGAGCGCGTTTCAGCCAACGGTTGAAGTCAAAAGCAATGTTAAAAATATCACGCGCAATTACAGATGAAATTGGTGCATGGAAGGACAGTTAAAATATAAACATATTTCGATTAATTAGTTTAATTAGCATATAGTGCCTGCAGGAAACAGTTACAGATCACATATCTCGATCATTTTGCCGCCTCCTCTGCAATTCATATTGGGGATCATCAGTAGGTAGCTCGTATCTACAAGTAGGGCACGAATTTCGAATACTCAGCCATTGAACGATGCAGTGAGAATGGAACATGTGTTTACAGGGAAGCTGTCTTGCAGATTCCCCTACAGCGACCATTTCTGTGCAAACGGGACACTGTGCAGCACCACTGTCTACTTCATTCTGACAAACTGTAACTGTGGGCAAACCCTCTACTGCTGATTTAGCTGCTGGAGGAGCTCCTCTGTCGGGATTCTCTACTTCACCATTTTCAACTGATTCGAACACACGGATTTGTAATTCTTCTCCACTCGGCAAAGTCACATTTATTGTGACAAGCGGTTCTTGAGTATCATTTTCCTCTGGGTTGTTAGGAACTTCTTCGATCTCTTGGTTATCATGAGTTCCTTGAACTTCTTCCATCTCTTGGTTATAATGAGTTTCTTGAACTCCTTCGATCTCTTGGTTGTCATGAGTTTCTTGAACATCTTCCATCTCTTGGTTATCATGATTTTCTTGAAAAACTACTTCTTCCTCTTCTTCTTCAATATCATCCTGATAATCTGAATAATCTTCATCCTGAAGATCAGAATTATATGTGAATTGGTGCTGCCATATCAAATTGATTCTATGGTCTTGCAGAAGTTCCAAGATCTGATCACAGCTGAGATCTCCACTCCACATAGCTTCCACAATCCCATGTCCTCTATCCTGATGGTCCCAATTGATAATTGTCAATCGAAGATTGAACTCCCTATTTTCGATTGAACTGAAATCTGTGCCGCAGTTAACTGTAACAGGAGGGTATAATCCATATAATTCAATTGATGCTACGTGCTGAAGCCCAAGGCCTTGGATATCATAGGTAGCAATATTGTGAGGGTTCTGCCTTATCATTATCATAACTCGAATACTTAAACCATGGAAATAATCATACAGACTGGTACTGGGCAGGTTCGTATTTCCCATGATATTCCACCTTTCACCCTGCATTGCTTGCTCCATCGAAGACAAGATTTAGATGCGAAATCTGCTGCACAAAATGAAAAAAGTTAGGAATGGATGGAGTGAATTTAATGTAGACCTCAAATCAATGGGATATATGGAAGAGCTCCCACCCCTCCAAACAGTGAGATGCGTCATTTTTTTGCTAACGATTAGTCGCTAAATAAATAAAACCTGTAATTTTATTAACACCCACTCTCACTTTAAATAAACAAACGGACGGTCATGGCTCCACCAAACAAATCTCATTGACCAACTGAAATCCTGACTGGCCATGGGCCGGGGTTTTTATCTTAAAATCCCATTTAACTAATAATGGTGCTTAACGCCTCCCAAATTAGATGAATCATTGTTTAATTATATAAGATTATCTGAGATTTGGGTTCCCAAAATAGCTATTATCATTCAAACATTACCAGTTATAACTGACAACCACCACCGATTATGGAGGATATTCATCATTGTGGTGAATGGGTCACGTTTTAAATGTATACTATATGAGGGAATGGCTCACCGATTCCCACCGATTCTGTATACTATAAAATGGGTCACCGATTCTGGAGGAGCTTCATCATTATATTTATGATTATCATATGATGATTAACGATTTTATCAAGTTTATATTAATTTTGGATTTATCATTGGTGAAGAGCAATTACATTTTCTGAAGTGTAAACCATTTTTGGAGTGTAAAAATTGGAGAAAATGTTATTACTCTTTATTCATGATAGATATAGATATATCTACATTTGTGCTTTGTGATTATAAAGTGAATTCATCCGAAAGAAAAAACAATGAATAGTAAAAAAAACTAACAATGAACAATAAACTACGAGAAGTTCATACCTCAAGAGTGAGAATCTTCCTTGAATGATGAGCAGATCCTAGAACTTGTATGTATATATTCCAATTAATTCTTTGAGTTTTAATTGAATAATATATATATAGAGTTGGCTTTGAAGTTTAATTTAAGGCCGACATTATAAAAAAATCATTTACTTAATATTTTATTATTTGATTAGCATTGAGTTCTAAGTTGAATACAAAATTACACTTCTTTAAAAGTGCACAAATTAAGATTTCTCATAATACTCCCATTTTTTCTTTAGTATCATAAATATTTTATTATTTTCATTTTATATAAATACTTTATAAAGATTTTGTTATTTTTATTTTCATATAAAAATACTTTATGATGAAAATTTATATAGACTTTTAATGTCATATAATCTAATATCCAACTTTCATAACCCTATTAAAAGTTACAATATTTCATTTATTTTAAATTGATTAAAATGTTAAAAACATATATGGTTTACATATAGCATATATGTTAAAAATGATAAAAACATATAACTATTTTAAATTGATTAAAATGTTAAAAACATATATGCTTAAGATAGTATATTACTATTAAAATATAACAACCAATCCAAACATGGGTAACTTCAACTCGGATGTGAAATCACAATACTTTGACCTTAGAGGCACTGAAGGGAAACTCATTATCAAAAGTAACAACCAATCTCTGTAGATACTTAATTTTCATAACCAACAAGACAAACAAAAAATGCTTCCAATAAGAATCATGAACCACACCTACAGTGCCTACAACCACCACTTGTTGCACATGTTGAAAAACTCACTAAATATAGTAATGTAATATGGAAGCTCACATTATATATATGCACATTCATGCAATATCGAACCTCACATTATATGCACATGCACTCACACATTGAAGCCTTGGTTGAGATATTGTTTGATGGTAAACTACATTGCTATTATTTCTCATGTCCTGATAACAAATTGCACTAGTCTGATTCGAAATGTCAAGTGAAACAAGATCTCAACTAATATATAGCTGCAACAGCTTGGGAAATAATAACATTGAAGCCTTCATGATAGGGACTAAACTCTAATACATTTCAACAGAAAGGAAAAGGAAAATTATATATTGTTCATAGATAGACAAAAGCAATTAATCAAACTATTTAATGTATCATCATTAAGATCAACAAGGAAGTGTATGTAATATTATCTCTTCATCAGAGTTAGCCTTTAATCTATAATCACACTATCTGATTCAATAGATACCAATTGGAAGGCCAATTACCCCATGAATCAACATTAAGGACATTACTTATCCTTTCAATGAATAAACATTAAGGACCTTACTTATGCTTCCCATGAATCAACATTAAGGACCTTAACATCCGACACATAATGGAGGAAACTTGAGACAAAACACGTTCTCGAAGAGGAGATGGAAGTATATATAGACTGCATAATGTGTTTCCATATGGAAGGAGCCACCCACCACTAAGGCCTGGAAGAACATCTAATAGTTAGTGAAGGATTTGGAAGAACAATGTGACATGGCCTGTTTTTCTCATCTTTTATGGCCATTTCCCCCCTTGAAACCTTGAACATTGTCACCTTTAAATTTAATATCCATTGAGCTGACCAAGTTTTGTAACCATTAATAATTTATTGATTAATTACTTGCAAATTTCTATATGAAATTTCATTGGTTTTGTGTTGAAATATCTTTGTTTTCATGTGTGTTGATGAATGTGTGTTAGTAATAGGTGTGCTACTGAGTTATGGATGATATTTTTACTTGCTATCAAGAGTATACTTTCTACAAAATGATCATATACTTATTTCATCAACATAAAATTCCTTTTGCCAACACTTATGCACATTTTTCGAAGATATAAACCAAAATGGGTTGATAGGTTGCAGAGTCCTTTCAATTCCACATGTTATTGTACACTCATAAAATCAGTTAAAAGATTATACAACTGGTGGCATCCATGTTGCATAGTAGGGCACAAATGATTGACCCAGTACCTCACCCATCTGCTCATCCCAACCAAGAATAACAAAGGGCCTATGAATATACTCTCTCAATAACTCATCATCCTAATCAAGGAGGAAGATGGACCTTTGTTGAACAACAACCCATTGATTCAAATGATCAAAGAGGAACATGCACCTACAATTCCCCTAGAGAATCCAGTCAATTCAACTAATAAAGGATAGTGTGCCCCAAAATCTATTTCCTCAACAAGCCACCAAACTGTGTTGGATAAAAATTCCTATGGCTTGGGGTGGACCACAACAGACAGCTAACTACCAGAAATCAACTCAATTATGAATGCTATGCTATATAAATGACAATGTTAAGATAATGAAGAATATAAACAACTTCGATCCAAACGTTTGATGTAGATCCCCGTTGGAGCTTTCAACTCGTGCACTTGAACCTGCAAATTAGTCTTAACAACCAATATACAACAAGCACCTATAATATATAAATGACATTAACATCATCAATAGCAATGGTCCATGATATTATAAGTAAATGCAACCCAATGTAGTATAAACAACATTCACAACATTAATGGATTAATGGACAAGAATATGAGTATTTCTATTAATAAGTAACAAGAAGTACAATATGATACGACCTCTTGTCGGCAACCAATCTCAACCAAGATCTGGGTCTTTCCACTTGTGCCTCCACCACTTCAATCCTCCATGGAATGGCAAACTCAATCTATGATGGGAGTTTGGAAGGTGAACATAAAGGGTTCACAACTACTAGGATCAATGAGTGTAGACTCAAGATAGGGAAAATATCCACTACAGTTCTCTTGCTCTCTCCTTCTCCCCCCGTCCATATGCCATATGTGCTCAATATATAGTCCTCCCAAAGGTAAGTGAAAGGACACATCAAGGCATTTCGGGGAGAATGGAGGGCCAAAGGTCACCCTATGACCGCTTTTTGGGAGTAAAAAGCAATTAACTAGTGATTTTTACCATTTTACATGCTACCCGCGGGTTGTAGTGATGCAACTCGAGGGTACTCCCACTGCAGTGATACAGCTAGCGTACAGGGGAAAAAAATGGGGAAATATTGTGTCTGAAGGATATAAAGTGGATCTAAGTCAGTAAAATGGATTCATTTTTATTATTCACCCTTTTGGAGTTTTGTGGTTAGTTTTCACCTTGAAGTTCAATTGCTGATTCTGGGAGCTACGGGCGTCCGATCATCGAACCGTCAGGAGCGGGTTGGTAGTCTCATCCATACCTTTCATTTCAATGCTTTTATTTCAATTTTCAGCGGTTAAATTTTTGATGTGGCCAAGCCCTACATGGTCATGGCACTACCCGCAGGCTATAACTATACGGGACGTGGGTAAGGAAAGGTACTCGCAGTCAACACATGCGTTGACCACAGGTACCTGCATCTGTGAGAAACATTTCCCACGGGTATGGCCGTGAAGTTAGCTTTTTAAATGCAAATGACTAAAATATTTGCTTTTTCTTCCTCCAGGATGGTTCTAGAGTGGAGAGAGAGTGAACATGACCTTGTGGATGAGGTCGTCCGCAATGATTTTCCTGCACAACAAGCATTACAAGCATGTGGGATATATAAATTTTGGAACATAGGGGGTTTGAGGGTGCAAAACCTATTGCTCCGCCGTTTGATAGATTACTGGGACATAGATGCACAAAACTTCAAACTAGACGGGCAAATACTCACTTTGGAAGTGGAAGATATCTACTTCATTACTGGTTTGTCTTGGCGAGGTGAAGTGGCAAGCCTTCAATCTCGTTGTGTGGGTGGTGGGATCACCATCCCGATTATATAGAGTGGTATTGTGTTCCAAATACTCAGGCAGTGGGGAGTCAGGTGCCCATCAAAGCCATAATCAATCTGAGCATGAAGGTTATATTGGCTACCTTAGTGCGAATTTCTGGTTCAAAATCTCTTCACCAAGAATCCAAGCCAGTGATTTTCTATGCATCACAGTGTATGCATCCCATGATATTTGACTAGACTTGCACAACGTTATCGGGATCCATGAAGACCCAGTTAATGGAGTGCAAGCAAGGGGAGGCAAAAAACTTTGGATATGGTAGTATCTTATGCAGCTTCTTCTTTGAGCATGTTTCGGGGCTCAGTCCGAGGGTTGAAGTCCCTCCTCATAGTCTCTGCGACCCAGAACTGACCCAGTGGGCAGAGGTCTTGACGCGAGAGGGTGGTGGCCGTCAGGCATCACCATACATAGAGGAGTTCTTTCACTAGTGGGACTAACATGTCATAGCTATATATGAATACCCCTATGCACGGATAGACTTTCACTAGGATCATGACATGCCGCTTTTGCCAGACGCATTGTTTGGAGACATGGGTGACTACTCTTTTTAGGTTTTTGTGTATTAATTTTTTATGGATTTTTTATTATAGATGTGAATGCAAAAATATTTTTGGGGGTAGTATCACATATTAATGTTTTACTGTTTGCACGTAGACAAGGGTCTAGTAAGACCCCAGGGCTTCCCGAGACATCGTTGACGGGGCAGGGGTGATGAGGCTGTAGGTGTTGCAGCAGAGCGTACACTATAGAATCTGCGGACCAACCTATCATGGATGGCCAACAAGGTACCAGGTATAGAGATAGCGTAGCTAGCAGAGGATATGCAGCGCCATGTGGTGGGGGTACCAGGTAACTGGGTGCGACTACTGCAGTGTATAGCAAATGCAGTACAATATTACTATCAGACACATCCTTATAGGGATTAGACATCTTGGAGTCCCATTTTTGTATCGATATGTATATTTTTGAGGGCTACAGGCTCCAGTTTTGTATTATGACACTACCATTTTGGACATGTTATTTATAGAAACTATGGTTCTCCGGTTCTACTATATGTGTGTATGTACAAATGTATGAATGTATCTTTTATTTGTGTGCTTCATTATGAATAATGCCAATCTAGAACATAATTAGCATATGCATTAGATATATGATTAAAACTTCTTGGAACATGAATGTATGTAATTGAAACAAAATGTCATTCCAAGAGTCTTACCCTTAATAATTTTTGTAGTAACGTAGGATCCCTCACCTGGTACTAACCATTCAACTGAGACACAACTAGTTTTGAATCCAGGTAGACTTCTAAAGACTGGATACCATGTGAAATAGCATCCCAAAGTAGCTCAATCATGGCACTATACTCAGCCACATTGTTAGATGTAGGAGCAAGATAACCACCTCCTGAAGACACAACTAGGTGGTCAGGTGAATAAATAACCCAAGCAGCAGAAGCAAGCTGTTGCGTATGACAGCTAGAAACCATCCATGAATCCCAAGAACATAGAAAATTCTGCTGACATATGTCAATCAAACAGAAGCGAATCAACAAACCCGAAAACCAAAAGGAACCTAAACTATGTACAGAATCAACTATACAATAGTATACAAAAGTATTAGCCCAAACTAGAAGTTCAAGCGTAATACTGCTTGAGGTAGAGCCCATTTCTAGGATCCTTGAAGATGTTCGCCTCATAGTCCTCTAATTCATAGGCTCCTTTTTCTAGGACATGCCTCACAATGTAAGGACCGTGCCACATGGGGTTAAACTTTCCTGCCCCCAAGGGTTCTTTAGCTTGGTTATATAAGAGGACCAAGTCACCTTCAGCATATTTCCTAGGACAGACAAACCTATCTTACTAAACCTTAACACGACGTTTATTGGCATCTATATCCATGGAGCAATCTCGACGCTACTCGTCAAGTTTCTCAAGGTGGATTAAACATTGCTCAATACCCGTCGTATTAGGGAGGAGCTCTATGGCTAGTTTAAGCGAAGGGATTTTGCATTCAATTGGTAAAATCGACTCCACACTGTGTACCAGCTGAAACGGTGAGAACCCAGTGGCATTCTTGACCGCAATTCGATACACACACAAACCAGGATATAACATAATATGCCAGTTGTTCTTGCTTTTGTTGGATGGTACATTGGAGAATGGTCTTTAAAGACTTATTGACTACTTCAACCTGACCATTCGCTTGGGGATAGTAAGAAGATGAGTGCTCTTGATGAAACCCAAGCTTGAGTGACAAATCCTCCATCATTTTGTTCTGAAAGTGACTGCCATGGCCAGTGACAATCTCTTTCGGAATACCGAACTAAGTGATAATGTGATTGAACATGAAATGGGCTATTGTAGCACCATCGGCTTTTACTATAGGCATGGCCTTAGCACATTTGAAAAAGTAGTCCATGGCTAATATGATATGGTGATGCCTCCCAGTTGAAGATGGTTTGCAATCAATGAAATCCACCCCTACTTGGTGAAGGGACCGACCGTGACAACCGGATGGAGGGGCACTGGATGCGAGCATATATTCCGAGAAAACACCTAGCAATGGTGACATCTCTTCACCACATTCACACAATCTTTAAAGATGGAAGGTTAAAAGTAACCAACTCGCATAATACATTGGGCTATAGCAAGCCCAGATAAGTGACTGCCACATGCCCCAGCATGGAAATCATTAAGCACACGCTCTACTTCTTCGTGAGTCAAATAGCGATGGAGAATAGAATCCTTTCCTCGGTGATACAAAGTGTCACCAATGATAGTATAATATTTAGCGTGATGTTTCACATGCCGTCGCTCATCCCACGAATAATGCGAAGGAAAATTCAAAGTTTGGAGATATACAATGACATCCCGTTACCAAGGGTCCTCCGACAAGATAAGAAACAAGTGTTCATCCACAAAGGAATCTTCATGGATGACATCCTCATCAAGTCTCGGAAGGTCCGACATAAGCTCAGCAAACACCAATGATTTCACCGACTTCGCTGAAGCAAAATCGAGATCGAACTCCTGAAGGATCACAATCCATTTATTGTACTTCCCCCCTATAAGGTGTCGTGATAGCACAAACTGAAACAGATTGATATGTGCTACAACTGTGGTCGTTCTAAGCAAAATATAGTTTTGTAACTATTGGACTGCATGGACAGTCGCAAGTGCCAGCTTTTCCACGTGAGTATATCTCAGTTCAGCGTCTACTAGATTTCAACTAAGGTAATAGATCACATGCTCGATGAGCACATCATCAGCCTGAACTAAGGCCATGCCAATCGTCTGTTGAGACGCAGCCACATAAAGTATAAAATCTGGTGTGAAGTTGGGTAGACTAAGCATAGGGGCTGATACCAAAGCTTTCTTAAGGGTGTCGAAAGACTGCTGGGCTCGATCATCCCAGATAAATGGTGTGTCTTTCTTCAACAAGCGTGTGAGACCTTTGGTAAGATTAGCATAATTGACTACAAAGCGACATAGAAAAGTATCTCTCCCTTGGAGGCTCTGAAGTTGAAACATGTTGCATGGAGGAGGCAACCAAAGTATTGCCTCAACTTTAAGAGGATTGACTCTATACCCTCTTTCTATGAATCCTAGAAGGCGACTTGACCTCACCACAAGGATGCATTTATTGGGATTCAATCGGATCTTGTAGTGTATACATCATTCGAGAATCCAATGGAGGTGCTTGGGGTGGTCCATTCTCTTATGAGAATGGCCGACAAGATCATCCAAGAAAACCTGCATTATACTTTTAAGGTTGTGAAAGGTATAGGTCATGGCACGTTGAAACGTAGCTTCGGAGTTTTTAAGGCAGAAGGGCATTTTCCGGTATGCAAACATACCCCAAAGAAAAATGAAAGCAATCTTATGTTGGTCCTCAGGTTTGATTTGAATCTGGTTATATCCCAAAAAGCCATCCATTAATGAAAAAATCTCACTTCCCACACAAGCATCCAAGATCTGATCAATGAATTGCATGTAGAATGTTAAATTTTGAGCATTAATTCACAATACTCTAGGATCTTTACTGAGAGAATAACATGTACAGTATATCAATGCATATAAATCATAACAAGCATGTCAATCATCATAAGAATCAAAAGCATGAGAGACAAGAGACACAGAGTTTCCGTGGGGAAAACCTGAAGGTGAAAAACCCCACAACTTCCTCAGAGATAGAGAGAGCAATGGCTCAACCAAAGTACAACCAAAATACATTGAGATAGTCTCCTAGTAGCAGATGATCCTCCTCCTCACTAGTGTGCCACTTTTTGAGTGAGAGAAGTATGAGTTTTCGAGTGATCAAAATAGAGATCTCCCAATCTCCATTTATACTTGTCTATTTTCCGAGTGACCTTATGGGGCCGACTTGTCTAGCTAGGCACATCAACCATATAATATATATTTCAAGGTCGAACCCACACATGGTGGTCTAATAACCCATCGGCAAGTTTACACACTTGCGACACTTGTCAATACACATGACGACACTTCCTTATAGAGGAATAACACATCTCTTATAAGGGTACAATAAATATATATGAAATACATAGATGAAATACATTCCGAAGTTATATATACATCAACACTCCCTCTTAACTAGGAAGGTATTTCTCGACACAGATCTGCTAGCACAAGTCTTCTTCTCAGGATCATCGTCATTGATGCATCGTCATCATCATTGTCACTGTTCTGCTATCTCAACCAATCTCTGAATCTACTCGTCATAGGAAGTTCTACAGAGCTAGTCCTTTTTCATATTGGATGTAGGCCCACCACCTGTAGGTCTTCATCATCTGTGCGAATGGTCTGATAGAGGTGGTATCTTAGGACTAATTTTATGTGCGGATGCAATACCAAAAAGAGCATCCTAGGAAACTTTATGTGCCTAAGCACGACAGGCAAGATCTCCTGGGACTGATTACATGCATCTCCTTCATAATACCTTTAAAGAGCATCCTAGGAACATTTATGTGCCGCAACACGATCGAAAAGATCTCTAAAGAGCATCCTAGGACTTATTACGAGCACACAACTCAACCGCTTAGATCTCCAGGCCTGATTACATGTGAATAGACAATACCTTTAAAGAGCATCCCAGGAACATTTATGTGTCGCAACACGACTGGCAAGATCTCTAAGGAGCATCACAGGACTTATTACGAGCACACAGCTCAACCTATCGGATCTCCAAGACTGATTACATGTCTCCGTAGTAATACCTCATCCCAGGACTGATTACAAGCACACAACTCAACCTATCGGATATCTAAGGACTGATTACATACTACATAGAAATACCTCATCCCAGGACTGATTACAAGCACACATCTCAACCTATCGGATATATGAGGACTGATTACATGCTATTTGCACAACCTGCCACAAATCATCTCTGACCTCCAAGTATCAGCGTGATACTCATGATCCAATGGATCATCATCGTACGAAGCATCATCCTGATGCTCATGATCATACTGAACATCATCACTGTACCATCCTGGTACATATCATCTGGAGCAACATCTTGAAGCTCGTCATCATGATCATCCTGATCATACAATGCATCCACCTGATGCATACCAAGTATCTACCTGATACATATCATCATACATGATCCACCTGATCATACAATGTATCCACCTGATACATACATAGATACATGATCCACACAATGCATCTAACTGATATATATCAACATACATGATCTACCTGATCATACACAATATCCACCTGATACATATACAGATACATGGTCCAAGCATCCAACATGATGCATATACAAAATACATACAAATGATCCAACTGATCATATACAGCATCATCCTGATGTATATACTGAGCAGTAACTGAAACATCGTCCTGATGCTCATCATCCAACACTTACATCCACAGCCATGTGAAGGATCCTCCTTCCAACATGCTTGGAATGGCTTCAGCAAATGTTTCCATCACTTCTTCGTCGATGTGTCGTCCATCTGAAGAACACCAAGCCTCTCCTTGAAGTACTCAAAATTCTCCCTAGCTAGTGGTTTCGTCGGGACATATGCAATCTACTGATCTGTCGCAACATACAGGAGCATCACTGCTCCTCTTTGCAACATATCCTTAATATAGTGATATTTTATCTCTATGTGTTTCGACCTGTCGTGAAACACTGGGTTCTCTGACAACTTCACACAACTCTGGTTATCACAGAAGATACCAGTAGCATCCAATGGGAGATCAAATAACTCAGATAGTAGCTTCCGAAGCCATACTGCCTCACAACTAGCTGAACAGGCTGCAACATACTCTGCCTCAACTATACTCAGTGCTACACAGGACTGCTTCCTGCTAAACCAAGAGATCACACCTGATCCCATACTGAAGCAGCACCTAGATGTGCTCTTCCTATCTGCAGCACTGCCTACCAAATCTGAATCAACATAACCTTGCAGGTTAAACTTTTGATTTGCTTCATACTTGAGCCCATAATCAACTGTACCCTTCAGGTACCTCAGAATATGCTCTACAGCAACCAGGTGAACACTCCTCGGATCCGTCAGGAACTGGCTCAATGTGTTCACCGCAAAGCAAATATCTGGTCTCATGTTCGCTAGGTACATCAATGACCCAATCATTTGACGATACATAGAGACATCAACCGGCTCAGATTAAGAATCACAAAGAAGCTTCAATTTTGATTCCATAGTTGTGGCCATGGCCTTGCAATCCATCATCCCAAACCTCTTGAGGATATCTACTGCATACTTCCCTTGTCCAAGGAAGATCCCATCTGCACTCTGCCACACCTCCATACCTAAGAAATAATGCATCATCCCTAAGTCCTTCATATCGAACTCGGCAGCAAGCTTCCTCTTTGTATCTACAATCAATCTGTCATCTCCTATTACAAACAGGTCATCCACATATAGGAGTATAACCATAGGATTCCCTTCCTCAACCTTGTAGTAAAGGTTGGAATTCACTATACTCTTGGTAAAGCCCAAACTAGATAGGAAATTGTCCATCCTACCATACCAAGTTCTGGGAACTTGCTTCAATCCATACAAGGCTTTCTTCAATCTACACACATATGACTCTCTGTCATGTGTTTCAAAACCAAGTGGCTGCTCCACATATACTTCCTCTTCAACTACACCATTCAAGAAAGCAGTCTTGACATCCATCTGGTGTATTTCCATTTCATTGCTGCAGCCAGGGCAAGTACTGTTCTGATGGAAGTATACCTGGCTACAGGTGCAAAAGTTTCTTCATAATCTATTCCCTCTTTCTGAGAGAAGCCACGAGCTACAAATCTTGCCTTGTATTTCTCTATGCTGCCATCTGCAGCATGCTTGATTTTGTAGATCCATTTCAAAGTCACAACAGACTTCTCTTTAGGTCTTGGCACAACATCCCAAACATCATTCTTCATTATTGATTGGTATTCCTCGACCATGGCATCCTTCCATTCTTTCATTTCCATTGCTTCTTCATAACTGGAAGGTTCTTTATTCATGATGTCACAGAATAAAGCAACATAACTGGTATGTGATATGGTTCTCTTCTTTTCTCTGTGTTCTTCTTCTGGAATGCCAAATCTTTCCGCATCTTGAATGAGATCTCTAGCCCATGCAGGTTTCCTCTTGTGAGAGTTATGCTCACGGGGTGGATCTACAGGTTCTTGCGGATCTTCAAACTCACGAACAACTTTTGGAATTGCTTCAGTCATGGTAGTGTCTTGAAATCTAGTTTCCTTAGATTCTTCATAAACTTCGATAGGTGCCTTCCTTGATTTGATGAATGCTGAGTTTTCATCAAATGTTACATCCTTGATGACATCAATCTTCTTGAACCTTGGAAAGTATATTCTGTAAGCCTTCGAGCTTTCACTGTAACCCACAAAGATACCCTTCTTTCCTAAAGGATCTAGTTTGGTCCTCTTTTCCTTTGGGATATGAGTGTATACTGGACAACCAAATATTCAGAGATGGCTGACTTCAGGTTTCTTACCAGAAAAAACTTCGTCTAGTGTCTTGTTGTCCAATATCTTATGGGGTGTTCTATTCTGCACATATACAGCTGTTCTAGCTACTTCTTCCCATAGATGCATAGGTAGATCCTAGTCATGCAGCATTTCCCTTGCTGCTTCCATGATTGTTCTGTTCTTCCTTTCTGCAACTCCATTATGTTGTGGATTGTAAGGAGCATTCAACTCCCTCTTAATCCCTGAACCACTGCAAAGCTTCTTGAAGTCACCTGAGGTGAATTCTCCACCATTGTCAGATCTAAATGTTTTGATCTGCTTATCAGTTTGATTCTCCATCAAGGTTTTGAATTCCTTGAACTTATCAAACACCTCATCTTTGTTCTTCAAGAAGTAGACCCAAGTCTTTCTAGAGAAGTCATCAATGAAAGAGACATAGTAAACATACCCACTTAGAAAACTAGATGACAGGACCACATACATCTGAGTGTATGATTTCCAAGATACCTTTTTCCTTTCTTTCACTGCTTGGGAAAGCCTTCTTAATGTTCTTACCTTTTGCACATCCTTTGCAAACACCTTCATGCTTGGTCTTGATTTCAGTAAGACCTTCTACAACCTTACTTGCAATTGGTAATTCCCTGTAGTGCATATGTGCAAGTATTCTATGCCAAAGTTCACTTGGTTCCATGGAATCATGCACCATGGCATGTTCAGGTTGTCCTTTCAATTTATACAAACCTCCCTCTTGCTCTCCAATTACTACTGCATCATTTATGGTCTTACCCTTTGGCCACATTAGGACTTGGCCATCCACAAATGCAACCCTCATACCTTTTACATCCAATGCAGAGATGGAGAGTAGGTTCTTCTTGAGCCCAGGTACATAATGGACTTCTTTCATCTTCCTTTGATGGGATATTGATAATCATCCCCAAGTTTCACTTTATGGGGTGATTCATGTTCAGATAGATTTACAAAAGATTCTTTAAACCCAATCATGTGTTTGGAAGCCCCACTATCAATTAACCAATCATTACAACCATGGGAGATAGTACCTGCGAGAGCAGAGATTAGAACATACTCTTCTTCACTTGATGAGTCATCATCACTTTTTGCCCTAGCTGTCTTCTTTGGAGGTTCATCATCTTCAGTAGCATGAGCATGGTACCTTCTTTTGTTACCATTCTTCTTCTTGCTGGAGTTGTTGTTGTTGTGGTTATCCCTTTTGTTCTTGGGACATTCTAAAGCAAAGTGACCTTTCTCATTGCAATTGAAACACCTTAGATCTTTCTTATCTTTGTGATCAGGGTGAGAAGATTTCTTCTTGTGATGAGATGGATCCCTCTTGAACTTGCTTTTCCTGGTGTGTACTGTGAGAGCTTGATCTTCATTCCCCATCTTTTCTTCTCTTTCCACAAGCCTTGCTTCTTCTTGAGAACATTCCTCCCATAGTCTACTGAAGGAGATTAATTTCTTTCTTGTACAGATCCCTTGGATAAAAGAGTCCCATGACCTAGGTAGGCCATTCAAAGTGGTCATAACAATTTCACCATTCTCCACCATTTCATCTACAGCTTCAAGTTGTTCCTTGATCTGAGAGACATTGGAGAAATAGGATTGAATGGTTTCTCCATTCAACATATTGACCCCTTTCAATTGATTCCGCAGGGTCATCTTCCGATTTATGTTCTTCCCTACAAATAGCTTGGTCAAAGAGTCAAACATCTCCTTGGGTGTCTTCAGAGATGACACATGTGGTATGAGATGGTCTTTGATAGAATCAGCAATGATTCTCTTTGCCTTGACCAAGTTCTTTTTATGCAATATTTTAGCCTCTTCATCCTCTAGGATAGGGATGTCTTCTTTTACATATGAGTCCAACACATTCTCTTCCAAGATTAACCCAATCCTATACTTCCAAGCTTGGAAATTATCAGCCCCTTCAAGCTTATCCTCAAGCTTGGTGTGGTGAGAAATCTTAAAGAGTACTTCAAATGGAAATAGAGAATATTTAGGTCTTACCACTTGAAATTGCTGAAAACTGGATCTGGTCCCGGATTAGGGTTTGTCGAAAAAACCCTAAAAATTCAAAATGTGAATTTCAACTTTCTGAAAGGATAGAAGGATGTGCCTTGATGAGCTGATCAACCTGGTGTATTCAGAATTTGAGATCTGCAAAGCTACACCCTTCAAAACTACCTTTCTGTCTTCCCAGATTCACTAAGGAGAGCCCTGAATTAGGGTTTGAGTTTCCCAGAGATCTACCCAGCCAAAAATCTTGATCCAAAGCTCTAAACTTCTATTTTTGCAAGGCGCTTCCATCTATGTCTTCAGATTCCAGAAATTCCTATTTTTGTGGAAACCCTAACTTTTAGGGCCAAATCTGAAAATGCTCAGAATTGAATTCTGATTAGACAGATAGATTCTCCTTGATGAGTAGAGTCAATCTACTATACTGCTTTTCAAAAATCTATGGAGAGAAACCCAATAAACAAGAAACCCTAGTTTCCGTCATTGCACAATGTCTTCTTCTCAGGTTAGCTTTGATACCATGTTAAATTTTGAGCATTAATTCACAATACTCTAGGATCTTTACTAAGAGAAAAACATGTATAGTATATCAATGCATATCAATCATAACAAGCATGTTAATCATCACAAGAATCAAAAGCATGAGAGACAAGAGACACGGAGTTTCCGTGGGGAAAACCCTAAGGTGAAAAACCCCACAACTTCCTCAAAGATAGAGAGAGCAATGGCTCAACCAAAGTACAACCAAAATACACTAAGATAGTCTCCTAGTAGCAGATGATCCTCTTCCTCACTAGTGCGCCACTTTCTGAGCGAGAGAAGTATGAGTTTCCGAGTGATCAAAATAGAGATCTCCCGATCTCTATTTATACTTGTATGTTTGCCCAGTGACCTTATGGGGCTGACTTGTCTAGCTAGGTACACAAACCATATAATATATATTCCAGGGCTGACCCCACACATGGTGGTCTAATAACCCATCAGCAAGTTCACACACTTGTGACACTTGTCAATACACATGACGACACTTCCTTATAGAGGAATAACACATCTCTTATAAGGGTACAATAAATATATATGAAATACATAGATGAAATACATTCCGAAGTTACATATACATCAATAGAGAAGTTGTATTTCAGACACACACGATTCAGGTCTCTAAAATCAGTGCATACACGGATCGTTCCCTACTTCTTATCCATAGGAACGGGGTTTGTCACCCATTTAGTAAGGGGAACGGGGTAGATAAAACCAGCTCTGAGCAGTTTTTCCACCTCTGCCTTAATAGCTGCTGCCTTCATAGGGTTAATAGCATGAAGATGTTTCCAAACCAGTTTAGCATGAGGATACATTCTAATCTCATGTTCGACAATATTGGGGTCTATTCCTAGCATCTGCTCATATGACCAGGCGAAAGCTTCCCGAAGTTCAGTAAACAATTCGGTGTAAATGGAAACTTCCTCAGAAGAGCAATTAGCACTGATGTAAAAATTCTCAATCTTTTTGGGAGTGCGAGAGATGTTGATCGCTATAGTCAGGGAAATGTTAGCCATGTTCCCCTCCGCGAAAATCTCATGTGAGCCCAAAAGAGCCACGGGGTGACCAACCATCTCAGCAAGAGTCGTCCTAAACTCTTCTTTCTCCATGAGATCAAGGTTGGGAAAGAAATAAGAGCGATGGTGCATATCCTCCCAAGGCATCTCTCTACCACACATGGCCTTGATAATAGCTTCATCCGAGGGTAAAGTACCATCAAGGAAATGATTCGAACAAGATGAGTCGGTTTCCCAAACTGGCAGCGTAATGAGATCTTCCTCATCTGCCTAAGAAGAGGGGAGATACGACTCTGCAGTGGCTTGTTGAATATCCTGAAAAGAAAGCTCAGTAGCAGAAAGTGGAATAGATATCCCGATGTGGGAAACGTCTCCAGATGTAGAGCTCGTGGATGGTAAAGTCCACGGATCATCAAAATATGAAGTTTGGAACGGTACATTATGCAAAGGAGGAGACGCATTGTCAGAAATGGTTCCAATAAAATTAACAAGTGTAGGGAAATTATAAGATCCCATCAATGAAGGTTACATACCAACACCCATGTTCCCAATTGTCGGATGAGAATATGTAACCTGCGGGACTATGGATCCCATGGATGATGTGGGAGGAGGATTAACGAAATCCAGCTGATCGATTGTCACAATGTTTCCTTCGTGTGGAAAGCAAATAACTCTGAATACAGTAGACACGACAACTTTCATACCGTACATCCAATTCTGAGCCAGTAAAAGGTTGTAGTCGATGGGCGCATCAACCACTTCGACTTCAATAGGCACATGCTTATCTCCCAAGTGGAAAAAAAGGGAAGGGATAATCCCATGTAGCTTAAATCATCGACCATCAAATGGAGTGAGCATGGTCCTAGAGGTGAGTAGAGGAGGAGAGCCGAGAGCTTTCCAACAAGTTAAAGACATCATTGACGCAGAAGCACCTTCATCAACCACTGTTCTTTTAACAAAATTCTGAAGGCACTCCACATGGATTTGAAAAGCCATGTGGTAAGGTAAGTAAGGTTGAAAATTAGTACTGTCGAACTTGATAACGTTGGGACTCCTCCCGTCCTGAACTCCTAACGCACTCAAACGGGCATGCCTTTGAGAAGGACATGCCTGTAAAACTTCAAGAGCCGACATGGCACACGGAGTTTGGCCCAAATATTCTACAATGGATTAGTTATGGGTGGCTTGAGCATTGGGATTATGTGTAGAGCGCTTAAGAACATCTTTCGGTATATGCGGCATAATAGAGGGCTTCTCGATATGCAAGGAATTATCAGGAGGTCGGGGAGGCTCACTCCCCATATTAGGTTGTGGTGTACCATAATCGCATTGACGAGTAGCAACACTAACCTCTTCAACCATATTCATGCATCCATAACCACTAGTATTGGAAGAAGACGTTGCAGTCTCATTAGGTCCATAACTAGTAGTGGGAGAATGTGAATCCATGTTTTGATGATGAGGAAGGAGATCCTTCAACACAGTTGGGCTCTGTGCAAGATGCTTCAATGCTTCTTCGATCCGAGGACCCAAGTGAGTAAGATGATCTTCCCCACAAAGCTTACAAGGAAATTTCACCTTACGCCTAGGTTTACGGTCCTCACCAGCATTTCCGCCTTCCCGAGGAGGGTTGGAATTCTCCTTACAAGGGGTATTGTGATTACTATTATTTTTCCCATTGTTTACACCCTTACGGTTGTTTCTCCCCTTCTTCTTACCACCAGGTTGTTGGTTACCCGATGGGTTCGTCGATTGCACACTGTGTACATCGGACAACGGGGTGGAAGTGGACAAGGTGTGAACCTGTCCGGGAGTAGACTGGTTAAGCGACAAATTTTACATTTGATTAGCCACCAAATCTACAGGGCGAGTACTTACGGACCCCACAATGCCATCGACATGCAGTCCAGGAACTGACTTGGGCTCATGTCTTGTTCGCGGTGTGTCAGGAATAATGTCATAGAAAATGTCAAACTGAGAGTATAGTAAATCTAACTGCTAGACTTTCAAGATGGTTTGTTCCTCAGTCACAATGTCAGACATCGAAACATCCTTCACAATATTTGGAAGTAAATACTTGAGGAACCATTCCAACAGAAACTCTGGAGGAATGTTGGCTTTCACTAACCTCTTATGCCGATGCCACTCTTGAATGTCGTCAGAAATAGGTGTGGCCTTATTCTGACGGAAGGTAGACAAAAGTTCAGTACTAGTATCATAACGAATCGGCAACTAGAAATGATCCAAGAAAACCAAAGCGATCTCATTGAAAGCCCTATAAGTGTTCCCAAGAAACTCAACATACCACTTCGTAGCTTCCCCCATGAGGGTGCATTGAAATAGTCGTAATCGAACAGAATCGCGATTCAACAAGTTGGAAGAACACCAAAGGTGAAATGTTGTGACATGATCACCCGGATCCTCACCACCTCTCCCCTAAAACTTAGGAATGTCTAAAGGGAGCTTGGTAGGGACTGGACGCCAATTAGGGTCATGACACACCGGATCATTCATGAGATTCGAAAGATCTGGAATATTCAAATGTGCAAGGAACGAGAGCTGTGGCCAGAAAGCTTGATTATAAGCCCCCATAAAAGGTTGGTTGTATGGAACCGAATTATAAGATGGACCATAAGCTTGACCATGACAAGGAAAATGTTGACTATATGGGCCTAACTAACCATAAGCCTGACCATGGCCATAAGGTTGATAACCTCCTCCGACCTGACCCATGTGAGAGTAAGCAGGTATATATGTGTTTTGAGCACCATATTGAGGTGGGTTGTATTGGTGGCCAGCACTAACTATGTTGTAGTAAGGGTTGCCACCATAATTATGGGGCATATACGTACTATTCGTAGCAGGAACCATGTTGTAATGACCATGATGGTAAGGTATGTTCCCACCCCCAGCGTAAGCATTACGATTAGCGTGAGAAGTCATGTGGTTACTGATACATTTTGAGCATTAATTCAAAATACTCTAGGATCTTTACTAAGAGAATAACATGTACAGTATATCAATGCATAACAATCATAACAAGCATGACAATCATCATAAGAATCAAAAGCGTGAGAGACAAGAGACACAGAGTTTCTGTGGGGAAAACCCTAAGGTGAAAAACCCCACAACTTCCTCAGAGATAGAGAGAGCAATGGCACAACCAAAGTACAACCAAAATACACTGAGATAGTCTCCTAGTAGCAGATGATCCTCCTCCTCACTAGTGCGCCACTTTCTGAGTGAGAGAAGTATGAGTTTCTGAATGATCCAAATAGAGATCTCCCGATCTCTATTTATACTGAACCTTTTTGCCCAATATACTTATGGGGATGACTTGTTTAGTTAGGTACATCAACCATATAATATATATTTCAGGGACGACCCCACACATGGTGGTCTAATAACCCATCGGCAAGTACACACACTTGCGACACTTGTCAATACACATGACGACACTTCCTTATAGAGGAATAACACATCTCTTATAAGGGTACAATAAATATATATGAAATACATAGATGAAATACATTCCGAAGTTACATATACATCAACAGTGACCATAAGCATGAGATGTATTACCAATCCCAACATTGGTGTTACTAGTAGCAGGAATGGTGGCATTATTACCATGAGGATAAGGTATATTCCCAACTCCTATTTTAGCATTACTAGTAGCGGCAGCGAACGCAAAAGTATGCGATATATTTCCACCCCCGTGGTTGGGAGGAGCATTAACATTTGTGAAAGTGGCCCTAGGTTGACGGGTAGTCGCATGTGTATTAGGTTGTGGATGGCAAGTTATGTTGTGAACAATGTTCCTATTAGGTTGGGTATCCCTAGGAGGAGGTCGTCTTCCAACATTTGCATTGTTAGGAGGAATGTGAACGGTCCCCATACTATGTGTGTGAGTGGACAATGTGGTTCCCCCAGCAAGGCTATTGCCCCTAGTGGGTGCAATGTTTCCAACACCATGACTAGTGCTAGCATGACTACCAAGAGCAGTGGAAGGATCAATTGTATTGTAATTAGGCATACCATATGAGAACGTATTAGGGTTGACCGTAGGGCCTGGATCATTATGTAACTTTGGAATCCCGTATAAATAATGATGTGGAAACGAAGGATCGAACGGGTCATCCTCGGGTGGATCTAGACCAAACAAACTAGGTTGAGTCTCGGGTGGATCCAGACCAAACAAACTAGGTTGGGTCTCAAGTGGATCACCCCCCCATTCCTCACGAGGAGTAGGGGTGTCTGAAGTGTGTTTGACTCTATTCGATGGACTAGTAGGGATTTTTCCCATTCCAGAATGTGCATTCATGGCGTCGATAACGTATGTCTCATAAGAATCCGAAGAATTAGAGGGAGCCTGCCGGTGTCCCCTAGCAACACGGTGTGAAAGTTCGACAGGCTGTAAACTAGCCAACCAACAAGATCGGCGGAGAGTAGGACTCTACGCCATGATATCTCTGGAGAGAATATAAAATCACAGCATCCCCTAATGGCCAACTATCAATAAAAAATATTAAATCAAGAGCACACACCTAGAGAAACTACAACCAAGAGCAGACAAACAGAGTGTCTAAATGAGCTCCGGACACTAGAGCCGATATCTCTCACCTAGGAGAGGCTTGAGACTCCCAAAGTGTAGCAAGAGGTAACCGAATCAGTTATAACAACCCCCAAACTTCACTGCATGCATAGGGTCAAGTCCCTAAACAACAACAATTGTGATGTCCGACCCCTATCTAACTCAAGATACAAACAACATAACCACTGCAAGCACCCTATGCAATACCTAGGTAAGGAAACTATGGTCACCACAATATAACCAATGCTCAGGGGGACCGTCGCAGGTGGGATCCGTCGTATGGGAAGGGTAGCTAAGCTCGAAGCACAAGAGGACGAACCTCCAGTACCCCCAGATACAAACAAACCCTAAAAATATCTCCCACGTTCAGCCGGTGTTGGAGGGATATCTCTGCAACCAACCTCTCGTGACCTCGTGCTTAACTCTGGTCTGAGTAGAGCTTCCTAAGAACACCGATGTATACCATGGATTTCACCACTCCCTGGTTAGACACATAGTGTTTCATCTAGTAGTATTGGATTGTTTAGTCACAATGATCTATTCCAAGACTCTAAACCTATGCTAGTTGGTGTACCCTACAAATAAAATCGTTCTAATAAATTTTAAGATTAAGTGTTAATTTTAATGGATATGGTTACTCAAAGGATATGGTCGTGAAACTAGTGATGTATATGACTCAATAGTATGCAAAATCGTCAAACTCTAGACTCATCTATCCAATAAAAACAATGCCACTAGAATGAGAATCAATCCAACGGTTTCAAAATCAAAATGCAACTCTTTTATATTTTCCAATGCACAAGCAGAACCTAAATGAAAGTAGCAAGAACTCAATGCTAAATGCAATACATAAAAGTAATTTTTTTTTTGTATTTTCACTTATAAGAAAAAGGAAAATGCAAAACTATTTTTTTGTATTTTTCAATATAATGAAATGAAAAATGCAAGCACAATCTCACTATTTAGTTACAAAAATTCACAGGAGGTCACTCAGACAACCTAGCAAATCCTAAACAGTAAGACTCAGCCAATGGAATGAGCTAAAAAATTAAAAATGGGTAAAAACCAATGAGGTTCAAAACCAAGAGAAAAGAGGAGTTCTGGTCACAACCAAGGCTTGGAACAGCCAGGAACAAAGCCAAAGAACACTCAGGAACACTCAAAACCAACCCAACAACAACCAAAGGCCATAAAAAAAATCACCCCCGGAGTTGTACGCTACTGTCAAAGGAATACCTGCAGGTACCCACGGGTACCCGTGCGTTATAGTGCAGGCAGAGGCAGGTAGATGCAGGTATAACTAGGCTCACCCGCGTACAAGGAAAAGAAAATGAGAAAAAAAGAGTCCAATGGCTAAGAAAAAGGGTGATTTCTATAGAGTATCCTAACATCCAATTAATGACACTTAGACTCGACGCATAGCAACTCTAAATAAGGACTAATGCCTAAAAATCCCCAAAAATGGATGTTCTCCCTGGCGGAGTCGCCATTTCTATGTTGGAGAAAACTTCCTATGGCTTGGGGTGGACCAAAACCAACAACTGACTACCAAAAATTAACTCAATTCTCAATGCTGTGCTATATAAATGACAATGTTAAGATAATGAAGAATATAACCAACCTCAATACAAACATTTGATGTAGATCCCTGTTGGAGCTTTCAACTCGTGCACTTGAACCTGCAAATTAGTCTTGACAACAAATATACAACAAGCGCCTATAATATATAAACGAAATTAACATCATCAATAGAAATGGTCCATGATATTATAAGTAAATGCAACCCAATGTAGTATAAAAAACATTCACAACATTAATGGACAAGAATATGAGTATTTCTATTAATAAGTAAGAAGTAAAATATGATACGACCTCTTGTCGCCAACCAATCTGAACCAAGATCTGGGTTTTTGCACTTGTGCCTCCACTACTTCAATCCTCCATGGAATGGAAAACTCAGACTATGATAGGAGTTTGGAAGGTGAACATAAAGGGTTCACAACTACAAGGATCAATAAGTGTAGACTCAAGATAGGGAAAAAATCCACTAGAGTTCTCTTGCTCTCTCCTTCTCCCCCCGTTCATATGCCATATGTGCTCAATATATAGTCCTCCCAAAGGTAAGTGAAAGGACACCTCGAGGAATTTTGGGGCAAATGGAGGGCCAAAGGTCACCCTATGATCGCTTTTTGGGAGTAAAAAGTAATTAACTAGTGATTTTTACCATTTTACATGTTACCCAGGGGCTGTAGTAATGCAACTTGCGGTTATGCCCATTGCAGTGATACAACTAGTGTACAGTTGGAAAAAAATAGGGAAATAACATGTCTAAAGGATATAAAGTGGATCTGAGTCAGTAAAATGGATCCTGCAGGCCAAAGAGTGTTGATGCTCACAAGGTGGAAAATTACACTGTAACACAAACTGGAAGATATTTAGTGTGAGCAAGCTAGTAACTCTAGGGATAATATTAGTTGCGGTGAGTCTTGGAACACCTTAGTAGCCTTTAGGGATCCAAGGACTCACCATTATGAATACACTCATCTACAACAGTATTTATGGTATATTTTGTATCTTTTATAATTAGGTTTAGAGATAGAATCTACATATTAGAAGTTATAATCTTCAGAGTCCCACAAAGAAGGTTTGGAGGAAATTGTTGTAAGGCTCCAAGAAACAGAGCATGATAGTGGTTTTTCATTGTTTGATATATGACATTCCTTTGTGAACTTATTGATATTTATTATGTTGAGTTACATCATTCTTCTTGGTAGAGAGCATCACCATTGATTTGCTAACATGTTTGATGTTGCTTCCTTGTGGTAAATGTGGTTGGATTAATAGGGCTATATTTCATAGAAATTTCCCTTATTGTGAGTTTATGCTAGTAATAGATTCAAGTTTTTTGTTTTTTCATTTTGGCAGATGTTGAATTATATCAAAGATCAGTATTATGTTGGAAAAAACAGAGTTATCAAACCTTTAGTATTTCTTTTGTTTCCAAACAAGCTTTTCCAATAGCAATTGTTTCTAGTGGTATTTAGAAAAATATTGAAGATACAAGGTTGACATTGACAATGGACTTGTCAAAAAAATTTGCAGTGGCTTGCTGCCATGAAATAGTGTCACAAAACACTGTTTTTCTAGACTTTACTGGAAACATAATCCCCATGCAAACACTATATGTGTTAGCTAATATCTACATGGTGAAAGGCTTTGCCTTACTAAGATCAATGAGACGCATTCCTCCCTTGACATAAATAGTATAATATCTTTTCAATAGTTCCCAATTGAAGACAAGCCAAGATGATAAAATACTCAATAGTGAAGTGGTGAGGAACACTAGGAATGAGAGAGTCACAATCACTTCAAAAGATGACATCCACAGAGTCAACAATCACTTTAAGGTTCCACCCTGATAATTTTTTTACCTTTGAAGAAATTGAAAATAATTAACATAAACAATGTTGCACGCTACAGTTGTAAAAGGAGCCACCCATAAATCACTTAAACCACTACCCTGATATTTTTATCTTTTTTCCAAAATAACAAATATTTTCTTTACAATAAACAAGGCTCTTCCCTACATAAACGGAGACCCGAGTAACCAATGATCTCCTTTCCTCACATCCCTCATGGGTTGTAGGAAGGAATGCAGATGGGCCATTTAGAGAAGGAAATGGATCTAATCCCTATGGATAAACCTGTTAGTGATAAGTGGGTAGGAGAGCCTAAGAGTCCAATAGTTTCAAAGTAGTGTGCTGAGAAAGTTTGGATAGGCGTAAAGAGGAGCAACAAAAAATTCAAAAATGGTAGCGCAATGGATAGGTAACCAGAAGAATGCTGCTTGATACCAATATATAAGCCAAGATGAATCTTAAATAGAAAATCTCTTATGGTTTTGGAAAACTGTATGTACATCTGGATATGTGGCAAACTGTATGTACTCTGAATGTGTGGAAAAATATACATTTGTACATCTTATTTACTTTAATAAAAAACTAATTTATCTAAAAAAGGTTGTTCCCTAGGTTAAAAATATATGAATCTCTATTGAACACACATATAAGTTTATAACTACAAGAATATCAATAAATTGCATTGTCAAGACTCAAGAAGATACCTGATAAGTGTAACCTCTGTAGGGCCTTGAAATGATATCCATGTCTCTTAATATCTTAAATATATATGGATGGTAGGATGGATAAAGACCTAGCTTGATCTCACTTTTTCAACTACATATAAGCCCAATGCAATTAATTCATTATTTTCCATACAGTTTCACATTCAATGATATCAAACTGGCATGTATTGTCCTTCTTCAAATCATCATTGGTCTTTATTCAAACTTTGTCCACTTGGATCACAATAGCAAAGAACAACTTCACCTTGACATTCTTGTACTATGAATCCACAGGTCATGACAATTGATTCATCGACCATGACACCATCACCTCCTCAATCCCATCCATGGAAACTACAATCATATTATTTCAAAATGCGAGATGAGATTCAACTATTACAAATTATAAGTAAGTATATTATAATTTGAATATAATTCATTCTTCTTACCATTTGGTGTAGACGAAATATTGATGGTCATTCTGACCATTAGAGTCCTAGGTGGGGATAATTTTAAGGACCCAAACTTATTTAAAAGTGTATAAACCTTGGCTAATGTTACCAATTCTTAAAATGTCAACTATAAAATATTTGGCGATATTTTTCTAAAATTATTTCAATTTCTAAG
This sequence comes from Larix kaempferi, assembly GCA_027924585.1. Taxonomy (NCBI): domain Eukaryota; kingdom Viridiplantae; phylum Streptophyta; class Pinopsida; order Pinales; family Pinaceae; genus Larix; species Larix kaempferi. Next base: position 1,671,021 of record BSBM01000414.1, on the reverse strand, counting down.
GATTTTATATAGTTTATATAATAATTTGGCGATTTTTAGAGTGAAAAACGTTTACCCCATCAAAATGGGGCGAAATGGGGCTTCAAAAAATGCAAATTGGCGAATCTTTTTTGGGAAAAATACATGGAAAAATAGCCCATGGGATAAATTTCGCCCCTAAAATTATCCCTGGTCCTAGGAAAGGGAGATAATAACTCCCCTACAGTGGTCAGTGCCACCAAACAAGAAATCACCACACACAACACATATCATGCTACCCCCATGACAGATCCTTCTGTCTTTTATTCTAAACACAAGATTTAACAGTAAATTAATATGCATCTATGTAAAAGGGAAATGTCTCCTATCCTCCTAGAAATGAAACATTGAATGAACATATAAAGATGGATGCTTACTGAACTAAATTGTCATCCAGAAATTGATTTAATTGCTAAGATTCTTCCAGAGAAGTCCAGAAAAAAGAAGAAGAAGATTACTTTGTTGTGATTAACAAGAAAAATATTGGTAAGAGCAAGCTTTACGATGTCTAAGTAGCAACTTTGTGATTCCCCTTTCGTAGGGCCAAGAAGCCCACAAAAATCAGAAAAAAATATAGAGGTGATTTGTAGAGTAGTGACTCCTGCTTCGTTGGGATTTGTCCCTTGGAATAATTTAGATTTTAAAAGTCTTAGATGTGTTTTTCAAAACCAATAGCACTTTTTTAAAATGAACTTTTTTCTGAATCCACTTCCCTCATTTCATAAGATAAAAAACATGATACAACTCCCTTAATACATGTCTCCAAATCCAGATACTACAGAGTTCATTGTCTATGGGTGAATCTTCATTGTTCTGGAAATCCTAATAAATCCTCTTGATGATAAGTAGTCATAGTGGGCTACATGAGGATCCATAGATTAATCAAGCTACCGAGTGAAACCTTTGGCCTGATCATAAAAACACTTTACCTACAATGACAAGATAAGGGTTAATAACACTGAAACAATGGAAACAAACATTAATTTTCTTTACAAGATAACTAAATAAATGTAATAGTGAACCAACATTGATTACTTGGGGAGTAGGTATGTTTCTACTTATATCCAAATGGATCTTTCACAACGAGGTGAGAGTTAAAGTTTAAGCAGACCATATCAATAAATGCGAAGGGAAGGATGAGTCGTAGATGCAAAAATATTTCCACCAAGAAAACCCTCACAACAATACTCCAATGCGAGAAAGTTAAACCCTAGTCCTCATGCCAAACTAGCTCAAAGGAGAAACTAGCCCAAGCTGAGTTAGAACCGATTAATAGGAATGAGGGAACCTTGATCCTACCTACCTGGTGGAATATATATGGATGGTGGGATGGATAAAGAACTAGCTAGGTCCAAATCTAGATTATCCATAGATATTCATTTATACTTACCATTGATGATCCCTTAACCCAAATTCTACTAGTAATATCAGTCTCTCCCAAACAAAACCAAACTGGAATAAATCCCTCAAGAAATGCCCCTTTGGTTTATTTTCTTTTTATTTTCTCTCTCATTTTCTTTTTCCTAATTTTTCAACTTTTTATTTATTTTCCCTCTTATTCAAAATAAATGAAAAAATAGTCTTTTTTAAGTCGTTTTTAATTTTCACATATTATTTAGTTGTATTTTTTATCCAATGACTAAAATAGTCATTTTTTATTTGTGTTGCTATAATTTAGTCCTTTTTATCTTAGAAACAATGAGGTGACTAATTTTTTTAGTCACATAGTCATAATGACACACATTTCTATGTATGCGCAAAGGAAAGTATTTTACAGTGGTAGAAGAGTATCACACACACACACACACACACACACATATATGTATATATATGTATGTATATGTATGTATGTATGTATGTACATGTACATGTATATGTATATTTATATGTATATGCATATGTGCGTATGTATGGAAAATCGAGATCAAGGGCCTATATACTTCAATCATAAATAAATACCAAACAATTGCAATTACATGTAGATAAATCTTGCATACCTTAACAACTGTGTCATTCCTATGTTTGAAATACCATTCATTACCTTCAAGCTACCTAGCAACAAAAGAGAAAAGAGAAGACTTGTCTTTGAGTCTTTGTATAAGGATTTATGTATCTTATTAATAAGAGGTACATCATGAATATCTTCATATATCTCGTCCTCAAGTGCATTCTCATTCATGAAAACAAATGTGCCATTGATCAACCTATTTATCACTTCATTCTGAATAATATTGTGGTCATTTTCTTCGCTTGTGTCAACCTTAATGTATGATACATCATTTTTTATTTTATCTGTGTAGTGTAATTCACTTATCTATGAACCGTATCCCATGAGTATCATTGTAATTGATCAATTTCTCATTGTTTTCTAATAGTCCACTTAACACTCATTACATCAGGTGATGATCACAAGGGTGAAGAAGTGAGATTGAGACTAGAAAATTTCATAGGATGAATCATCACCTTCGGGGCTTGGATCTTGTAACCATAACTTCTCGAGAGGTCACCCATCCTAGGAATCCTCTAGCTCAAGCATACTTAACTGTGGATTTTTCCCCATTGTTAACACCCAAATTGACCCTCAAGGTTGTGGGAGAAGGACAACTCGGGGTAACCGCAAAACCACTTTGGACTGTGCTTCTGACCCAGTACAATTAGAGAGGGCTCTCTCTTAAATATATAAAAGATTGATAATAATCAAAATATTTAACAATGAGAAACATACAGAGGTCAGATTCTGGTAGGGCGATTGGTTTTTAAAGTGTTGTTTGGTTGTAAACAGAATGGACAACCCATTGGGCAGTGGAGTCAGAACATACAAGTAAGATTAAATGTGATAAAGCTTGCTAAGAAAACTACACAAAGGCAAGGTAGCCACCCGATCACAGTCAAAGAGCTTATAATTTTACGAAAAGAAGAAGATAGTGTTAGGTTATACGAGCATACACATAATAACTTGTGATCTAGAAATAAACAGAAATAACAAGCATACACTTGAGACACACAATATACCCTAGAAACCCCATATGGGGAAAACCAACACCTAATGAAGATCTTCATTACATGGCCAAAACCGACCATCTGGGCCAAGTGAGCTCACCTTCTCACCTCCAAGCCACTTTACAATGGAGCCTCCTCAATCCTTATAAAGGATTCCTTACATGCAATACCATGGGGCAATACCACGGGCTACAACAAACCATGTGCCCAAAAAACATGTGCTAGACCTAACCAAATTTGACTCAATCCCGAGTCAAGGTTAACCCTAACAATCTCCCCTTTAAACTTGACTTGGAGTAATCACTAACCCCCATCAAATTTTTAACCGAGGAATCTCACATACACCCCCCTATCACCTAGGTCTTTTTCTGACTTTACCGATGAGTTACTTGGGGTATGCATGCCTTACTAGGTCTTACAACCATATGCCCCTTTACATGCAAACTACTCCATTTTTTTTAATTTTTTTTTTATGTGTCTTCATGGTGACTAAACCATCACTATCCATTGCATCATCCTCTCACTTTTCCATGCTTTTTTTCTTACTCCTCCACTTTCTCTTTTTTTTCCATGCCTTTGCATGCTTGTCTTCGCTACAATGTTGTCTATGCCAATCCAAATCTCACCAGCCTTTGCTTACGAACTCATCTAGACAGACTCTGCGTACTCCACTTTGTAAGTGATCTAAGACTCCTGTAGCTTCACGCAAACAACCATGTCCTCTTTAAAGTGGATTCTGTACATGGAGGGCACACATGGACCTGGCGGGCACACACGGACCAGATCCATTATTGCAACACATGCTGGCATTTCTTTGACATGGTATCCATCAAAACCTTTTGGCGATTTCCTCCAAATCCATGCAGACGTATTCTCATACCTGCTGCACACATGGGAGGCTCCTCTCAGCATGTGGATACTGGCTTGGTCACCTCCACAAAATCACCATGCTGACTGTTATTCCCAGATCATAGAGTATCGACAGTGAGTATGGCGTTGCTCCTCATGATTTCTCCATGACGTGGACATGACATCTCTCCTATTATGATGACAACCCTCCCACATGCAGCCAGAAGAAACCATTGGCCAGCTAGGAGAACCCTCACGCACTCTGTGAATTTCCCTGAGCACTAACTCGACCTCCATGACCAGATCATAGCAATTGGTGTCCCTGACAATAGATGACCCCCCTCCTTGTGCGATCTTACAACTCCACAATGGATTTCCTTCTACTGCCACACGCAAGAGCGACATAGAACTTGGGGATCCTCACTAAGGTGAATGAGATCTTGGAATTTTTATCTCACATCTATGGAGGGCGACTCCTTTACGATAAACATCATCCAACAATAACTCCTAAAAGCCACATTGATCATCCAATCTACAATCACTCAAAAAATGTATGCCTCTAGTGCACAGTCTTCACGCAGGATTCAACATAGGCTAACAACAACGCCCGATCTTTTTACTTTGCACATTGTTCCACATAGATCCTTAACCTAGAGCCACAACATCCCTATCATTCACAGATCTGCATTTGTTTTTCTCCACCGCCCAACACATCCATGACCACATCCTCTACCTCTACAAATGCCTATAGAACAGATGCAAATCCATCAGGCACAATTTCGATATTTTACCTCTGCACACGAAATTTATTCATGCCTCACAAGGAGGATTTACTCTCACGCAGATCTTCTCCTTTTGTAGAGGTCTTTTCCTTACTGCATTTGATCTACAATGCCCACAACAATGCCCTCGGACCCCCTTATGTGTTCGCCGGATGGGACTCCAAACACCATGGCTCTGATACCACTTGTTAGGTTATACGCGCATACACATAATAACTTGCGAGAGAAATAAACATAAATAACAAGAATACACTTGAGACACACAATATACCCTGGAAACCCCATACAGGGAAAACCAACACCCAATGAAGATCTTCATTACATGGCCAAAACCGGCCATCCGGGACAAGTGAGCTCACCCGCTCACCTCCAGGCCACTTTACAATGGATCCTCCTCAAGCATTATAAAGGATTCCTTACATTCAATACCATGGGCTACAACAAACCATGTCCCCAAAAACATATGCTAGACCTAACCAAATTTGACTCAATCCCGAGTCAAGGTTAACCCTAACAGATAGGAATAGTCCATCGATATAGAGCATATAATGACAAATTTTGTATCAAATTTAGCAGAAAATGATGGTGAATGCTTGAAATGAGAGAAACGGAGCATATTATTCATGAATTATATCCCAATGCAACCCTTATCCAAGCATGAAAAAGCATAACAATATGGATTAAACAAAGAGAGAAACGTTCACATAAGAGAAAGAATTAAACAAACTGTAAGACGACTGACACAAGAATCTCTGCTACAGCATCTTGCTTGGACCTACCAAATATATTAAAATATTTCAGAGTGCTTAACACAGAAATCTCATAGGTTCCAGAAAGTTTTTCCAATCCCCTCTTCATCTATTAAATCACTTATATAGGCCCTTGGGCTCGAAACGTTTAACAGAAAATAGATACGGATGCAGTGACACCTGTAAGGCTTGGCCTATCACCTTCGAAAACTAATTACAACATAAATTAATACTGACAGGTAGGCTTCACCAACTCTACAGGTGTCATCACACAATTGTGGAACATAACAACCTTTAACCCACTATCAGGTCTTGATCAACCTAAAAAATATAGGAAAATCGCACATACAAGCAAAAATCTACAACAGACTGATGTGACAGGGAACAAAACGTCGTGAACATGCTGCCACCCTATGTCGGAGTCTTTATCTGGCCTTGCTAGTTAAATAAATTCTCCACTTTCAAGGTATCGACCACTTGCGCTTCTTCCGTCGAAGGAGGAGGTGTCACCTGTTGAGTGGAGAGTATGAAATCTCTAAGAACTTCCTCATCTTGAAAGGTGTGTTGCTAGACCTTCTGGAACTACTTCTTCTTCCGCTGAGATTTCGTGGGAAACTATCCCTCTGCGTGCTCTTCGGACTCGCTAGCTTAACTTTCATCTGCGTGGCCGAACCTTACAGGAGACGAGGGAATGGAATGGTTGTCCACTTCAGACCACGTCTGCTCTGGCATGAAAACCACATTGGTCTCTCACTCTTTTTCCATAATCGGGTCCTACCTAAAACACTGGGCTCTTTGATCTTGCCACCTTTCAAATTTGGACATGAATAGAAAACACCGAGGGACTGCTTATAATATCATGGAGATCGGGGATAATCATTGGGAACAATTGCTTAATAGGACCCCTCACATGTTGCAGGAGCATGTCTATGCTCCGACATGGCTTTGAGCAATCCTGGATATACTTTTGTGCAGGTGAAATGACATACAACAGCTCTGATGTGGCCCCTTTTCCTTGGGAAATGATTTGCCTGCAGCAAGGGCATCTTTTAACCCTCCCTTCCTGTGATCAACTTAACACCATCGATCTAGGTTTTCTCCGCATAGAGACCATTGATCAGCGGGGTCCCCACCAAGTTCACGGATTTTGGACATGCAGAATTCACATGCACATTAGATCTGTGAACCAAATCCCAGCCATGGATCTCCGTCCGGCCAAATCAGCATAGTTGGAAAACGCAGGACTTTAACAAAAGTTTGCAAATATGAAAATCATATTTCTTTGCACATGTCAAATATGCAAACCCCTTTCTCAACTATTGATCTGTATCGACGACCATTGATCAGCTTCTAACATGCCTTCTGGTTGACACTCCCACCCGCGCTTAAACAACCACCATTTTTCTGTGAGACTACTTCTCCACTGTGGATCTCCTCTCGCTATTGATATCTGTTGTCTGTCTATGCCATCGTTTAACCAAGGCAGGTCCTTTCCCTTTTAATCTCCTAATCCATGTTTATACTTACATTTTGGTCAGTTATTCCCTTGGGCCACAAAAATTTGATCTAGCTATCTCATCTAGCATTTCTCTAGGCCATTCTGCACAAACCCCTAAGGCTTTCTCCATTTATTTCAGGGTTTAATCCTCCTCTTCATCCAGGTAAAAAATGGTGCTAACAACGGGCCCTAATTGGGGATGTTATCCCGCCTTTGAGGTAGCAAAGAACCCCGTAGACCAGTTCCTTATTCATTGGGCCTTTCTCATCACAAAAATTTGCAACCTGTAACTCTTTATTGAAAACTGAAAACAAACTACAAACTGTACATACCACTGCGATCGGAAATGCTGAAAAGTGCTCCCTATGTCGAGCTTATTTACGCACAAACTACCCTACTCTGCGGTATTTATATGGCTACAGCATCAAGTGATATGAAAATGCCAATGCAACCAATCCAATAGCTGATCCCACAGGAAAACTTCCCCAGCATGCTTAATTAAAATTAGAAAATAAGGACATAATGGCACAAAGCACTAATGATATATAGAATCCCTTCGACAGAAATATAGCCAATCACCCCAACATAAATATTTTTCCATGTAATCAGATATTGGGTCATAAAAGGCATGATATCCTTCAAAATGTTCTGCCATACCTCTGACATGACAAGGCCACTTTAGCTGTATCCTACCTGGCACTTTATCAACATGTGATTCTACTTGCAGGCTAGAAAATTTTTCCTCAAAAGGGCTATAAATAGCACAGCCTTCTCCTTCGTCATTCAGACCAATCATAGAAGCTAAAAAACCATGACAAACCTCGAATAGAACCTGAAAATTATGCCTGCTTGATCCCTTATACAACCCAACGTGACTAAAACACTCTGATTCACATACCTCCCTTTGTTGAGGCTGTAGCTTTGTAACATGAGGCATTGTTTCAACACAAGGTCCACTAATAACTTCACCTCCTTGGTTTCCTGGAATTACTAGATTAAAAATATGGTTATGTTCTGATGCCTCAAAGGAAATTCCATCCTGATTTTCAAAAGGATTAGGAAGAAAGACTTCTCCTTGAAAATATTATGGGCTTGAGTGGTATGAAGAAAAATTAGACTGACCCTCCTAATTTTCCTCTAGATGGATTATTGTCTAGGTGACTTGCTAAGTGTATGCATTAAATTCAGGAAAAGGAACAATAAATTCTTCATGGATACTCCTATCCATTTCAGCTCCAACCGAGAGAGAAACCTCCTATTGTAGGAGGTCTTCAGGAACATATTGACAATTAGCTTCTTCCCTTTCCCTTTGATGAGGGCAGGGTTCTTCATTCAAGGATCTTGGGCTCTCTTCCTTCATGCTCTGAAGCTTCTCTTCATTGTGACAAACAACTTAGAGTAGAGAGGCAAGGTGTTATATTCATCAAGCTTAATACCTCCATGGTTTCCAATGATGAAATCGGGGACTACAATGGAGTCCTTCCCCTTGACTGGCTCCTATGCATAGTGGAACTAACTGTTAGCTAGCTTATTCCTTTCACCCACTTCTAAGAGGTTTATGACACCTTCCATCACCTCGAATTTCTGCCTCAGGTTAGGGATTGTGATTAGACTTTCTTCACTAACTATCTCAGACTTTGAAAAATCCTCTGTTGGTTTCTTAGGCACACCCTCCTAGCACTCATCCTCAAATTCATCTCCATATTTATCATATACAGGAAGGCTGATATCTTCTTTGAAACTTCCCATCGAAGAATCTTCAACTTGTTGATTGCAATCTATACAAAACAAACCAACATTATCCTCTTCTTGTACATGAATGGGCTGACTACCTTTCTGTTCATCGCAAAAAAGAAGGGAATCCAAAATAGATTCTTCGGGTTCACATCTCTCTTCAATTTTTAATTTTATTTCCCTTTCACCCTCCATGTCCTACTCTGAAACTTTCCCAGACATCCTCAGGTTATCTTTAACCTCCAATGCATTAATGAGCATCTGTTGCAATGTGGAAGACTTCCTCTCCAACAGAGGAAAGGAAAATTCATAAGGAAGGACAGACGCATAATGCAACTTAGCAGCATTTTCTAGGGGCTGAATTTCCTTTGGCATGTTATAATAAAAGCTCGCAAATCTCCTATTAAAACTAGACATGGCTTCACCTTCTTGTCTTCTCAGGGAATAAAATTATGAAAGAAATTGGTCCCATGGCCTTCTCTTACCCCAAACCCCCAAAAGACATCAGAAAACTCTTCCCATGTGTCAATAGATTCAGGATGCAAGTGCTTAAACCATTTCATCACATTTCCTTGAAAGGATTTGGAAAAATCCCTCATACAAACATCATCATGCTCTACTTCAAAAAGGTCCAGAAAATGCTCAAAACCTTGAAGATGTCTTTCAGCTGTAATACTTCTATCCTCTCCATAAAAAAAGATGGAGGTATCTATGGTATTACGGAGGATATTCATGAAGAACAAGGGGCATCTTCAAAGGACTATATCTCTACCAAAATCTAGGAGCCAAAGGAGTTTGTACAGGAAGAATGCCATCAGCCTCACTTTCATGGGGTTTGTAAGGTTGATTATGGACTTTACATGATTCAAGAGAAGGAATAGGATCAACTTTGGGAGTGGGAGAATAATGCACATCTACAAGATCTAATGATGGATATACAAAGGAAACTCTCTCATGACTTAAGGGTTTTTGGTGAAACAGAGATTTCCTAATATAAACACATATAAGCAACAAACATCCAATGCAAAAGAACAAATTCTCTTTGAAGAAATTTATACTTTGATACCTGGACTTTACTTCTTCCATATTTTAGACAACTGAGCTCATTCTCCAGCAGAGTCTGCGGATTGAATTGAACCCTAAGTGGGGTCTCCATGAGAGATTCAACATCTCAACTCTGACATGGAATCACCAATCTTTCCCAGTGGAGTTACCTTCATACAAAAAACTTGATGAGTGGAGTCGCCAGTTGAAAGATACACAACCTTCTCAATGTCTGCTTGTTGTTCACCATCGACAAATCAAATCCAAAACTTTGTCGTTCTTCCCAGGGAAAGTATGACTCTCATTCCCCGACAACGATGCCAATTATGTTAACACCCAAATTTACCCTCAAGGTTGTGGGAGAAGGACAGCTCGGGGTAACCACAAAACCACTTTAGACTTTGCTTCTGACCCAGTATAGTCAGAGAGGGATCTCTCTTAAATCTATAAAATACTGATAATAATGAAAATATTTAACAATGAGGAACATACAGAAGTCATATTCTGGTAAGGCAATTGGTTTTTAAAGTGTTGTTTAGTTGTAAACAGAATGGACAACCCATTGGGCAGTGGAGTTAGAACATACAAGTAAGATTAAATGTGACAAAGCTTGCTAAGAAAACTACACAGAGGCAAGGTAGCCACCTGTTCATAGTCAAAGAGCTTATAATTTGATGAAAAGAAGAATATAGGAACAATCCATCGATACAGAGAATATAATGACGAATTATGTATCAACTTTAGCAGAGAATGATGGTGAATGCTTGAAATGAAAGAAATAGAGCATATTATTCATGAATTTTGTTCCAATGTGACCCTTATCCAAGCATGAAAAAGCATAACAATATGGATTAAACAAAGAGAGAAACATTCACATAAGAGAAAGAAGTAAACAGACTATAAGACGAATGGCACAGGAATCTCTGCTAGAGCATCTTGCTTGGCCCTGCCAAATCGATTAAAATATTTCAGAGTCCTTAACACATAAAGCTGAAGGGTTCTAGAAATTTTTTCCAACCCCCTTTTCATCTATCACATCGCTTATATAGGCCCTTGGGCTTGAAACTTTTAACAGAAAACAACTACGGATGTAGTGACACCTGTAAGGCTTGGCCCATCACCTTCGAAAACTAATTACAACAAGAATGAATACTGACAGGTAGGCTTGACCAACTCTGCACGTGTCATCGCACAATTGCGGACCATAACAACCTTTAATCCACTATCAGGTATTAATCGGCCTAAAAAATATAGGAAAATAGCAGATACACCCAAAAATATGCAACAGATTGATGTGAGAGGGAACAAAATGTCGTGAACAAGCTGCCACCCTATGTTGGAGTCTTTATCTGGCCTTCTTGGTTGAAGAAATCCTCCACTTTCAAGGTATCGGCCACCTACGCTTCTTCCGTCGAAGGAGGAGGTGTCACCTCTTCAGTTGAGAGTATGAAATCTCTAAGAACTTCCTCAGCTTGACAAGTCTGCTTCTTGACCTTCTGGACGTCATTCTTCTTCTTCCGCTGAGCTTTCATGGGAATTTGTTGCTCTGCGTGCTCTTCGGACTTGCTGTTTGAACTTTCATCTGCGTGGTTGAGCCTTAGAGGAGATGGGGGAATGGAATCATCCTCCACTTCAAACCACGTCTGCTCTGGCATGAAACCACCTCGGTCTCTCGCTCTTCTGCCATAATCGGCTCCTACCTGAAACAATGGGCTCTTTGATCTTTCCACCTTTCTAATTTGTACGTGAATAGAAAACATCGGGGGACTTCTTATAATAGTATGGCGATCGAGGATAATCATTGGGCATGATTGCTTGACAGGACCCCTCACACACTACAGGACAATGTCTGCGCTCCAGTGTGGCTTTGAGCAAGCCTAGCTAGACTCTCATGGCAGGTGAAATGGAATACGACGGCTTTGATGTGGCCCCTTTTCCTTGGGCAATGATTCACCTATAGCAGGGTCATATTTTAACCCTTCCTTCCTGTGATCGAGTTAACACCATCGATCCGGGTTCTCTCCGCATCCAAACCGTCGAACGACGGGGTCCCCACCAAGTTCGTGGATTTTGGACCTGTAGACTTCACATGCACGTTAGATCTACGAACCAAATCCCAACCATCCAGATCAGCACTGTTGGAAAATGTAGGACTTTAACAAAAGTTCACAAATATGAAAACCATATTCCTTCGCGCATGTCAAATATGCGAACCCATTTCTCGACCGTTGATCTGTATCAACAAATGTCAATCTTCTTCTAACATGCCTTCCGGTTAATACTCTCGCTTGCGCTTGAACAACCACCATTTTCCCCGTGAGACTACTTCTCCACTGTGGATCTCCTCTCGCTATTGATATCTATCGTCTATTTATGCCATCATTTAACTGAGGCGGGTCCTTTCCCTTTTAATCTCCTAATCCATGTTTAGACTTTTACTTTGGTCATTTCTTCCCTTGGGCCACAAAAATTTGATCCCGTTGTCTCACCTAGCATTTCTCTGGGCCATTCTGCACAAACCCCTAAGGTTTTCTCCATTTATTTGAGGGTTTAACCATCCTCTTCAACTAGGTCAAAAATGGTGCTAACACCCACAATCATATGTTTTACCATATGTTTCACCATAGTTGGTTATGTCATCGAATACAAAATCGATAATGACTTGCATAGTAGCATTTCATTTGGATCTACTAGCAAACCAATGAACATGGTTGTACGCCATTCTTCTCTATCTCAATAAAATACATTATTGAACTACTATCACAGTAAGAATAAAGACAAAGAAATCATTAATCGAATAAAAAAATCTAATTCATGGGATAATCTCATTAATACACAAGAAAATTTACCTCTAATTAGAGTGATCCTCCCTCCAAATTTCTTCGAAAAAATAATTTTTTATTTCATTCAAATCGGTTTTTAATCTCATAGAATTGAAAAAGACAACTTAAACAATGTTGACACATCGCTTAAGCGATGTTAACAAACACCTTTAAAAATTTCAAGTGATGACACTAGTTGTGCATCTCCTAAGTGACTAGACTAAGCGTCGCTTAAGTGACACTAGATGATGTCACTTAAGTGATGTCATGGAGAGTTGCTTAAGTGCATATGACCAATAATGTCACTTAATCAATGTCTAAGTGTCATTTCTCGAAAAAAAACCCACCTAGTTTTCTTCTATTCTACATTATGAACTGATATTTAACTCCAAATGTTGGTTTCAACATTGAATTTGGACCCAAAATGTAATAGGAGTCAAAATCCTATGGCTTTTTCAATGGACTAAGACATACGTCTTCTAAATTTAGCAGTGATGGAAAGGGTAGTCTTTACATCTGAAATGCCTACTATTTGAAGTTTGAGGTTGGCCTTGGTTTTGGTTCCAGCAAATATGTAGAAATGATGGCATTGAACCTATTATCTCTAGTTAGAGGTACATGCATATTGCGCAAATTCATATTTTTGACCACTCATCTCTAATTGTCAACTAGATGAAAAGTAGTTAGATTCATGACATTTTCCTTAATCCTTTTGTGATGAGCTCATAATGATTGTAGATTAATTTTATTTTATTTCCTTTCCACACTTCTTAAAAGAGTTAAATGAACATGCCGATAAGCTATTAAAAAAAGCTTAACAATTTGCATGGGGTGTGGAAGAACTCAGAGTTAGTGATGTTTCTCCTCTTTGGAAGTTTCTATGTTTAGAGTTTTCTTTGTTTTGATTTGTTACATTTTTAGATTTCTCATGGCTCATTTTATATTTATGTTTTAGGGCCTTCATACCAAAAGAGAGTAAAATAGTGATATAGATCAAATTGATTAATCGAATATTTTATTGGACTATATAAGGCTATTGTAGGCTTATCAATAGGTAGTATGGTTCGTTTGATCGTATTTTGTAAGGTGTATCTTTTGAGAACATGGTTAAAGAATGCAATTTCTCTTTAAGTTTTAAATAAAGGTTACATCTTTTTATTACTATTTTAGAACTCGGAGCCATCATCCTTACCCTCTCTCGCTGCCTAACCTTCACACTTATGCATTGGTTATTAAGTTTTAAATAAAGGTTACATCTTTTTATTACTATTTTAGAACTCGGAGCCATCATCCTTACCCTCTCTCGCTGCCTAACCTTCACACTTATGCATTGGTTATTAGTTTTTATAGCGACTAGCTAGAAAATGGAAATTACTTTTTATTGTATCTTCTATCATCCCAAGGTTCCTGTATTTAAAGTATGGTGTGTTAACAATACCTTGAATAATATATGAATCTCCAGTTATATATATGTTTCACCTCACTTTTTTTTTCTTAGCATGTTTGTAATTTCTTAAGTGTACTTTCTTTTATATATATATATATATAAACAATATTTTGAGTAATATATGAATCTCCAGTTATATATGTGTCACCTTACTTTTTTTCCTAGCATGTTTATGATTTCTTAAGTGTACTTGCTTTTTTATCTTACAAAAATTATGGCAAATTTTTTTTTTCTTACCAAGCACCCATTTATGGTAATTTTATTATTAAAACACCTTCTTCAGTGCTTTTGGTAAAATTCACTAGTCCTCATCTCCTCTCTCATAGTCCTTTTCTTTTATTATTCCTATTATTTCTTTGTTTCAATCCCTTTCCCTATTTACAACAACCTTTTACCCCTTTGACTTAATTTAATTCGATTTATTTTAATGTTTATTTCCAAATACTTTTATTTAATTTATCAATGCCTTCCGTTCAATTTATAACAGTCACATTCTCTCAGTATTTATTCATCCATAGATTCTTACTCTCTTTACCTAATCTTGAGATTTCATGAGATCCCTAATAATGGGTGGAGTGTCCACTTGAAACATTGGACCAAACATATTTGCACAATAAAATCTAGAAACTAACCCAATAATGTTGAACTTGTATGAAATCTATCTAATATAAGCCTCCTAGATCTAGTATAAGTGAAACTCACAAATCATATTCTCATGCACAAGCCTCAGACCCAGTCTAATATTGAGAATTTGCAAAATGGTGATGTTTCTTTGTCAACACAACCTGGGTAATATTTTTCTTTTCATATAGCTTCTAAAACATGGATCATGCTCCCAATGCCAAAGTAAGTAACTAATATATTGTCCATATGATTGTCAAAGATTTGTAGCTAGCACCTAGCCAACATAATATGAGATTGTGTTGCTTCACTCTTGTAGAATTCTTTTGAAAAATGTTCTTAATGTATTAGTTTCCTATAGGCTGGCCTTACAATTGGGAAAGTTGGATAAACTATCGAGTATCCTCAACATCAATTAGGTGAAAAAATTATGTAGCTCAAGATACAAAATACGATCCAACTTCTCTAACTAGATAAATGGATTTGATGGGAAGCTTGGATAAACTCAACATAGCTAAGAAGTTAATAAATGATGTCATTGCAGGGGTATTCTGATTCTCAACTTTTGAAACTTAATCTTGAGAATATTAAAAAAACATTGTTTATGTATTCCAAATAAAATTTATTGTTATATTTGAACATTTTATAACATTAAGATGCTCTCTTTGACACTATTTGGACATCATCCAGGAATACATAGCTATCTTAGCTACACTTTGTTGCACCTATTTTCAATAGTGTGAAACCTAGAGTTTAACATGAGTGCAAATAAACGTTCCAAACAATAAACTAGGTTAGACATATTTATATCATGTCAATTGATATGTAATGTACCACATTTTTACTCGGTTAGATTGTGGTAATCATTAATACTTACATTCATCATCATCTTCATCTATGGAAGGTAGGGTTAATTATTGGTAGAGGATGAGAGACTAAAGACTCCACAAAGTAGAATAGGCCTTAAATATAAGTAATTAGTCAGATTGAATTATTGATGTTAGATTTATCACTTTTTAAAATTAACTCATTTTTCCTTGAATCATCATGTTTCTATTTCAGCTAATACTACTACATCTTCTTAAGGGAGATAAACCAGTAGAAAGGTACTTGATAGTCTCAATACCTATCCAAAAATTTGATGACATATTGAAGTTTAAAGCAATTGGGTAAGTTGAAGGTCATTGTAGGATTTGTGCTGGTTGCTAAGCTATTGAACATAGTTTCTTGTTAGATCCATGTTTTGATGAAGGGCAATTTGGAAAACATTTTGATTAGACTTCACGGGCATAGAAGAATTGAATTGTATCATATGTACTTCAATTAACTCTCAAATTTTCAATAATTGCATATTATATTTTACTTTAATTGACATCTTAGTAGATATGTAATGAGAGTTGGATTGACAAAGCTATTTATCAGTGTACTCTCATGTTGAAAGAGCCTAAACATATGAAAATGTTTTGGTATTAACATGTCATGAAACAAAGCTTTAACCAAGTATACGCGGTATGTTTGATGGCTCAAGGTAGTAATTTTGATATTTGGATGTATATACTAGGTGACTGGATATCAATACCATAGGTCACTGCTCATTGGAGATGCTTCTTTTTGGCAAATGGATCATGGTGTAGTTTTTTATTCAATTGATTTTTTATTTTAAATGTTTCTCTTCACTTCATTATTAGAATGGAAATATGGTTTTATGCATCATAATCTTCATTCAATAGATCTAGATTTGTTACATAGACTTATAAGTATAGGAAAAATGTTGTGTTTTCTTATCTGTTCAAGGAAAATTAATGATGTTTTATCTCTATTGGGGTTCTCTCTCACATTTACATTTGCAAGCTTATAATTTGAGAATGTTTCATTAGTACTAAAAGCACATAAAGGAGACAAACAACCAACCACCAATAGAGCTTGTTTGCTTTTTTCAAGTTTGTTGATGAGTCAAGGCAATCATTTTGACATTCTAATTTATATGTTAGGTGGGTGGATATTAATACCATACTTCATGATTTTTTGCTTTTATTTGGTAAATGCATCATGGTGTACTTTTTTTCCAATAGTTTTTTCAATTTAGATATCTCCTTTGATTTCATTATCAAAATGTGGACATGGTTTTATGTATCATAATGTTTGGTCATTATAATTGGATTTTCTTGTATAGGCTTATGAGTTCAAGGAATTTGATGTACTTACTTATGACTTGATTATTTCTAAGCTTGTATTTTGAGAATGTTTCATTAGTACATGATTACAACCAACCAATTATATAGTGTATATCCCTCTTTCTCTAGAATCAAGATTATGCCACTGATGTTCTTTGTCTTCCTTTTACACACGAAATTAGAAAATTAGATAAAAATATAATAATTTCTATTTCTATTGTCTAATATTTGTTCATTTTTTTAAGAAGGAAGTGGACTTTGCATAATTCAAATAAACATGATTTCAGTTTCATTTTTATCCATTTCACCTTTCAACATCAACTTATTACAATATCTTTACACTTTTTAGAACCATTGTTAATATAAATATTAATTATTTAATACTAATATTTAATTTTGATGCGTATAACATTCATCACTAATCTTAAAGGTTTTAATGAGACCGTATTTTTATGTATAATTTTTATGGTGTTATCATAAGATATTATTTTAAGATTTAATAATATTTTTCAAATTTAGATATGATTAAAATTTATTATCTTAGAGTTTTTGTATGGAAGGGTATAATTTTTTTTAGAAATGTTAAAATGATATGAACAAAAAATTAAGGTTAAGTTTTCAAATTCATAATGCAATAAAATCTAAAAAATATCAAAAAATTAAATAACTACAAAATCCTAATCATCTTATCTATTATATATATAAATTTCACTACTTTAATTAAAATTAAATTTATTACAAAAATATATGAAAATAACTTGTTCAAATAACTTCAACGAAATTCAACCACAGCTTTTTAATCTGACGTTTAAAGATATTTACCATGAATATGCACAAAGCAACACATGATCAAACAAATTTCTACAAATTAAAGTTGCAGGGAAACCACCATTTTTATTCTTCCATTGTTTATTGTCATTGTAGATATTGGCAATAATATGTTTTATTTTAATTATGATTTTAAGTTAATCATGTTTCGATTGTTCCCTGCTTTGATTGCGGCCAGTGCAAATGGTGTCTCTTGAAACTTGAATATGAAGAAATTCTAAAAGAGAGGGGAGAGCCTTTATGCTAAATTCGGTTTTTAGAGAAATAACATTCAAATTGTTATTGGATTGTCTAGCAGTGACTATTATAACGCAATGGAGTTATAAGTCCACACATTTTAACTTATAAAA
The DNA here is from genome assembly GCA_027924585.1 of Larix kaempferi. Taxonomy (NCBI): domain Eukaryota; kingdom Viridiplantae; phylum Streptophyta; class Pinopsida; order Pinales; family Pinaceae; genus Larix; species Larix kaempferi. The sequence continues at coordinate 1,653,105 of BSBM01000414.1, read as the reverse complement.
AGAGAGGAATAGATAATTACGTAAAGTTGCAACGAGTGTTTTAATATTACTACATAGAATGTTTTAATAAATAAATTATTTCAAAAAATTGATAACATGACATATTATCATAAAATATTTCAAAAAAATGATAATGAAATATTCTCATAAAATACAAATAAGTATAATTTTTTAATTAAAAGTAATATAAATTTTCTGAAACTCTACCATTTTATGAAACCGTTACAGATCACCCACGCTAATACGCTACATATCTCGATCATTTTTCTGCCTCCTCTCCAATTCATATTCGATATCATTAGTAGGGAGATCATATCTACAAGTAGGGAATGCATTTCGAATACTCATCCATTGAACGATGTAGTCATAATGGAACATGTGCTTTGTTCCAAGACCAAAGGATTTCATCTTCTTATTCTGTTAACCTGATGTCATGATGGTTTAAACCACCAATATATGATTTCCTTTCATCTGCAAGGCCTCCCCTACGACCAAGATCTTCAACCATCAACCAATAAGTGCAACTAGTTCCAGTAGAGATAGTTAAAAAAACATGTGCTAACATTTGATAACCATGCTCTAAAAGGAATGTAATAAAAGATTAAGATAACATATAGTATTGATATCCACCTGAGAAGGGGTCAATACCCATCAATACACTTTGTCCAATACCAATTTTCCAAGCTAGTTGAGAACCCATCCATGGCTAAGATTTTATAGAGCCCTCCAGTAGATGGAAACATTATGAGCCTTCTTGTTCTGCTTTCTTATACAATCCCCAACTAAAAGCTTCCTTAAGTATTTTTATTGTAGAACTTCATACCACAATCCTATGCCAAATAGATCTCTCCATAAACTTTTAATACTAAGAGAAAGACTAAACCATATAAGATTTTTAATTCCCCATTCCCCAAAACTCTTAGGAAGATATTTTTTTTCCTAATTAGCTAGATGTACCTTATCCCCAAATAGATTACCAGTTCGAATAAATTGCATCCTCCTCCTCCTCAAGCTGTGTAGAATGGATATAAGGACACTGGAAAGAGATAGATAGTATACTAGAATACTTTCCAACACTGACTTGACCAAAGTTAATCTATCCCCCAAGGAAATCCATTTGTAACACCAAACGCCTATCCTCTTCTCCACTTTCCTCACAATCCATACCCAATATTCTTTTAAATACTTGTTGGGATTAACATAATAACCCAAATATTTACTAAAGAACATGCTCTATAGTATCTACTTTAAAGGGAAACAAACATAAAATATGCGACAAGTCCTCCATTGAAAATCCATTCTAGATAAAAATTGGATTTTTGCATACTAACCTCCATACCTAAGGCTCCGCAAAATAGTTTAATAATATCATGAAAGGCTTCCCAATCTTTAAAAGAACCACACCAAATAAGAGTACATCATCAACAAAGATGAGATGGGTAATATAATTGATTGAAGAGACTTTGACACCTGTGAGTCTTTATATCTCTTAGAGTTACCAGTCATCATGTTAATTCCTTCAATCACCAATAGGAAGAGAAGAGGGAATAATGGGAATCCTGGCCTTAACCCCCTAGATATTTTGAAAAATTATGTTGGTGCCCCATTTACCAACACAACAAAGAAGGATGAAGTCACAAATGTTGTGATCCAATGTGTAACCTCCAAAGGCAAACAAATTTGTAACAAAACCAATCTCTAACCAAACCAATCTCGGAAATCCCAAATCAAACCTTTCATACACTTTTACCAAATCCATGTTAAAGATCGAGGCTGCTAGCTTCTTAGTTTTTACAGAATGTAAACATTCTTGGGAATTCTAACTACAATCAAGATCTATCTATTGGCAAGAAATCCAAATCGTTCTTTAGAAATGACCTCAGCCAACTTTGGTTTGATTCTGTTAGAAATAAGTTTAATGATAATCTTGTACACCATATCACAAATAGAGATACGTTTATACTGATCAAAGGACTTGGGATTAGCATTTTTTGGGACAAGTGCAATAAAGGTAGAGTTCGACAAACCAGATGGAATACCCTTAAACTCTTGATTCCTCAACCACCTCAAACAAATCCTTCCCAAGTATATCAAAGAATTCAATAAAAAAATTCAACAGTACATCCATCAAGACCAAGACTCTTAGATTTGGAAAATTTCAAGTTAATATCTTTTCAATTTCCTTCAATGAGACCTCCATACCAATCCTCTATCCCTCCTCAGGAGAGAATTAGTAAGGGTAATTTTGAATAACCTACAGTTGTGATATGATATTAGTCTTACCAATATCTATAAAAATAGTAGAAAAATGTGACATTACATCCACTTCTAATTCCTTTTGAGAGATTATAATATTTCCCTGGTTGTCCTTTATATCCCATATAGCATGAGCAATTATCCTATGATTGGCATATTTATAAATAAAAAAATTGTTGTTATCCCCTTGGGATAGCCAAATAGCCCTGCTTTTTAATACCCAAATCTCTTCCTCAATTTTTAGACTCTGAGCTTTTCTAGCTTCTAGATTCATTAAGTACTACATATCTTGAGTGGAAAAATATCAAATAAATTTTCTGTGAAAATCCTGTCAATCTCCTCTTCCACCATCATCAAATCATTCTTAAGTTGTAACTTTTTCTCCTTTTTCCCATCTACATACCACCTTTCTAAGACCTTTCAACTTCCCTACTAACCTATACATAGAAAAATATTCCAAATCCATAGCGAAAGGATCCTGAAATTCACTAACAAGAAACTTAAAGTCTTCCATTTCCAGCCATGCATGATTGAATTTGAATGGATAATTCAAATGAGAGAAATTTCCTTCAATTTGTACATAAACAAGTAAATGTTCTTAAATATCTAAGTTACCTTTGCATGATCTTTATTTCCCTATAGATTCCACCAGATCTTCAATAAGGAAAAATATGGCTTGTATTTTTAACACACCAACACACTCTGCCTTTTCTCCATGTAGGAGAAAACGTTGTGGGAATAATTTCAATCATATTTGATTCTTGAAACAATTATTGAAAATAACCTAATAGAGGATCTAATTAAGGGTAGAACCCCCAAACCTCAGAAGTAGATAAAGTCAAATTGATATCCCCGTCAAAAAACATATTTATGCTCTTCAGTATACCACTTTCATCAACTTTTCCCTAAAAACTATGTCTTTCCCCATAGGGTCCATATAAATTTATAATATTAACCTCTTAATGCATATCTATGAACCTACCTTGAAGAAAGATACTTGCATAGGTACCAAAAGCATTAAATTCAGCTATTGAGGGATTCTAGATAGATAGAAACCCACCAGAGTGACCATCAACATCAATAGAGGAAAATTCCCAGCTAGGAAATATTCTTAAGAACATTTCACATGCCTTAGTCCCTAAGAAAATTATTTCCTGAACCATCACCAAATGTGGATTAATCAAATTAAAAACTATTCAAAGGCCATTTGAATTATGAGAGTCCCCAACTCTTCGAATGTTAAAGGAGGTCAGGATCATTGGGGAACATTCAAAAAGGGAAAATATCTAATATCCATAATATTCTTATTGAGAGCAATATCAATAACATCAAAGCGAATGAAAAGTGGTACATATACATATGGACCAACCCTATCCCCACCTGGCTGGAATTCCACTTTTTTTATCAAACCCTTTCTTTTTGTTTTTTTTTCTAATAGTCACATTCTGACATCCAATGGAGGAAATAGTGGATACATAATCAAGATCGAAGAGGGTTTATGTAAAAATACAGCCAATTGTTTCCTAAGGAGAGCATCTTTATAGGAGGGAAATTTTTCACAGGTCCGTGGGATAACAAACTCTACAGATGAAGCATTCCCCATGGAATTCCCTTGAACAAAAGAATGAGACATATATCCCAAGTAACTCAAAACACCAAGAAAATTATATAATATTTGATCCTAAGAACTTGTCAATTTCCCATTATCTAAAGCAAATCCTCAAAAAAATTTATATTAGGGGCATAAAATACATGTTGGGTATGAGTCAAATAGATATGAGGGCACGATAGTCCCAATGGTGATGAAGCATCTACCCATTTCAACAAATCATCAAGTAATAAAGGATAATTCATTGAGACACCCAATACATTAGGGATGGAGGAAACAATAGGATTTTCCAAACCACAAATCCCTGACTATCATCCAAATTATTGATCACGGAAACCCTACGGTCTAGAAAAGAAACTCCAAACTGAACATTTGCAGAAACCCTAGGTACATTTTTTAAACTATGCTTTTGGTCAATTTATTTTATAAAATCTAGTTCAAAACCATAGAGAAAGCAATAGAAATCAACGAATAGGGCTTCCAACTTACTCAAGAACGTCAACGGATTTCCCTCCAAGGACTGAATAAGAGCACCATCATTGGTCTTTCCAACAATAAGAATTTATGAATCCATTTATTCTCGTGAAGGAGGGTGATTCTCTCTAGACACATTTTCACATTCATCAGATAAATCATGAAACAAACCCAATAAGTTTTGTTTGAGATGAAACAATATGTCTACACAAATCGAATTGGAAAGGGATTCTTAGATAATCGATTCTCTGAAAAAATTTCCAATCACCCATACATATATCAATATCAGTTGGTAAACCCTTTGATACATCAAACTCAACCAACACGGAAGTTATCTGCTTATCTTCAACATAAATCATTTTCTCCTCTAAGAGAATAAATTTACCAATAATGGTTTCCAATTCAATGAATACTTTTATGGTCCATAGATGTAGTGGGAAGTTGGGTAAGAGTAGCCATAAATGCCTCTTCACTATTTTATGTTTCAATGGATTGAAATCCAAAAGCCATTGACTCAAAACCAGGGAACCCTATCCAATGACCCAGGGCTTTCTAAGGAACTTTGATGCATTATCTTCTGACAAAAATTGGAAACAAATCCAATAGTTCATCAATATACTAAATTTAGGGAAATACTCTAACACTAGTTTCCATGCCTCGTTGATCCACCTCAACATCTCAACTCTATTCAAATTAACATACTCCAATATGCTAACCAACACCCTCAAAGACAATCTCTCCACCCTATGCATGTTCAGGTCTCTTCCCAACATTAAAATTCCTTCCCATCTTTAACCCTAAAATATTTCAATGACCTATGGATTTTCACCTCACACTAGAATTTTTCTTACTCTTGTTGTCTATCTCAACCGATTCCTCCTCATATAGAGATGGTTTCCCTTGAACATGAGGCACCTCATGACAACCATCATCAACCCTGCCATAAATATTCGAATTCATTGCATTTTCCACCAAAACATAGCCATCACCATCTTTCAAAGGACTAATAAAATCCTGAAGAGGAAGGGGGAATCACTAGACCGAGAAAATAGTGAAATGAGTGTTGAGATTTTTCCACATGAAAACTTGATCTTGGGATGAAGTACATCACAACCAATTTTCCAAGGTTATGGCGATGTGACATCTTGACACAACCCAATATTAAGGCCTAAATCTCGCACACATGCGAAATTTCGATGAATCTTACAGCAAGGTGTCATGAACATAAAGAATGTAGTTCACCAAAGGCATCCTCAACAAATACAAAAGACAACATGAGCCCAAAATGCCGAAGATTAGTCAAAAAAAGAGGTCACATGGATGAACCATTGTTAACCCGCTCTGTAGTGCATGTTATTAGTTCAATTCCCATGCAATACTCACGTGACTATTCCTTTGATAGTCCCTCTAATGTCAAAATATTGGGATCACCTACTTCCTATGATGCATTGAAGGTTCCATTGTCTCCAAGGATCCAAATTCAACTTCTCACACATTTGGTGGCATTAACTAGCCTAATTGGTGTACCTTGTAACTAGTTCATGGAGTAGATGAGTTCACATTTGGATCTAATTGTTTGTTGGACACCTCTTGGCATATATAAGGAAACAATTGGAATTCATTTTGTAGAGAGAAATCAAGATCAAAGTTATGTTGTTGGATTTGTGTTGGATCTTCCCCATATCCCACCTCTTCCTACCATTGTAAGCATTCCTGAGCTCCCTTGCCACCTTCCCTCAAGGGGCAAGAGTTCCTCTCCATTATTCTACCATTCACTTAGCATATAGTTTGGACAAAAAATGCCTCCCTAAGGGATATTGTTGGGTTCCCTTGAATCCCACACCTCCTAGGTGTTGTACAACTTGACAATTGGGTAATACAAAGTGGTTCGACATACCTTGTGTCGTTGTTGGAGTTTGCATTCTCTCCCCATGTCTTTTTATTTTACATTTTATTCAAGTTTGTTTGTTTTATGTGAATTCCACTAACAATCTCTTGCAGGACCACTTGAAGGAGAAACAAAACCACCCCATAGTGGATCCAAGGACTGAGGCCTTGATGCATCCAATAGGTCCTATCCCCTTACCAAGTGAATTAGTGCACACTTGTGCAATTGTTTCCACAACAGTTATAATGGAAACTCCACTTATTTGTATTTATTTCTTTGAAACTAGGTTGTTTTATGTTGAGGGACTAATTCTAGGTGTTTATCATGTTAAATTAATGTAACTTCAAAGTATATTCTACTTGTACTTTATTATTGTAATTATATCGGGGATGTTTTACCTCCATTCGAAGATGTCATTATCATATTAGGTCATGTAAAAGTCATGAGTTTAAACCTCCATTGTAAGTCGCGTCATTGGTACGCAAGAGAATATAATATAAATATTATATTGAGTCTTCCTAGAGAGGTCAGCCCAGTTAGGTTATTGGGGCCGACCTATTTGGATTAAAAGTTAAGTGAAAAGTAAAGTATAAATAGAGAGTGAGTTCCTCTCATTTGTACATTCACTCACTTGTGCAATTCGCATTAGTGGACAGAGAGAGATATCTACAAAGGAGAAGGAGGAGTGGCTTGAGTCCATAGTTTGGTCTTTTTGTCTCTCTTATTTGTGAGACATATTTTTGGGGCATTGTACTTGATCATCTATATTGAGGAAGTTCTTGCTAGGTTTTCTTCCCCTAGAGGGTTTCCCAAGGTATATTGTTTTGTGCTTTGTGATTGTGTATCTTTCAAAGATCCTGATTATGCTTCTATTCTGAATAATGTATTGAATGCTAATGAATTTGGAATCTAGTCTATGGTAGCATATAATTTTATCATGGTATCATCGCTTGCCAGAAAAGAGCAACTTTCACAAGGTAAAATTCTCTCTCTCCGGAAGTGAAAAATTAGGGCTTTTCACAGAAGTGGATTTTTTTAGTGTTATTGGAATAGGGAAGTGCACCTCTCCAAGAGCTAAATTTTTGTACCAAGATCAAAATTTTTGAGTGGGTGAAACTCCCAAAAAGTAAAACCCTAGTTTGACTTTGGACCAGAAACTGCAGAAAACCAGAAAACTAGAAAAAGCAAGAAACTACAGATCCAAAATTCGCAAGTCAATTTTAAAGGGTAAAATTTTGGAATCTTTAGAATCCAAGAACACCAACATACTCGCCTCAGTCAAGCGCATCTTTTGGTGAGTTCAATTTTTCATTTTGAGAAATTTTGATTTTTGATTATTTTATGCTCCCCGAGTTGCAATGGCACCAAGCACCAAGCTTGATGACACGTTGGAAGGAATATAGAACTTTTGTGCTTGGAAGTATAGGATGTGAAAATCCTCATAGTAGATCTAAGAGATGATGTATACCTCAAAAGAAAGATTAAGTAGGAAAATAGAAGAAGAGTGAACAATGCGGTGTAAAAGAGCAACATATTTATGATACAGTAGAACTCAGATAGAAGCAGAATACCATCACACACTAATTCATTAATTACAATATTGACAAATAAATAATACAATGGTGAGAGGATTCAAATTCTAAGGTGGAAATTTGAATTTTCCTTCATGGAGTGATCATCAAATCAATAGAGTGTCATCAAAGCACAACTAGGAGTCCTCCTCATCATCAGTGGAGTCATCAATGCACAAGTAACTGTCAACCAAATGTCAAACTGAGTCTAATTGAGTGTGGTAGGTGTAACTGGCACATGGAGGCACTAACTAGATGAAGGAGGCTCAGGGTAGGGTGCATGAGAAGCTAATTGGAGTCAGAACGGGCATTCTAGTCTCATTGGAGGTCCATCTGAGTGATACAGTCAATTGAGAGTCAGTCTAGCCTCAAATCAAGGAAAGAACTAATGATAACTCAACTAACAGAAGTGAAATTGAGTGGTAGGTGAGAGAGGGCACCTGGGATGCATGAAATTGCATCCAGGGCGTACTAAGCACTAGGAGGGATAAAACTAATTAGAAAGAAGCTCTCGGGGCTAGCTAACTGAGGGCTAGGTGTAGGGACTAATGACTGGTATGCATGCAAAATCATCACTGCATGCAAAATGCATGCATGACTGAAAATGCAAAAATGGATAATGTTGGTAAAACTAGTATGGAGTATAGGAATATCCCAACACCCCCCCTTAATCCATCCTGGGCCCTGGTAACTAAGACAAAAGGTCACCCAATACAATGAATAATAATAACAGTCAATAAACCGAGGAAATGGGGAAAACCTCATTGGAGAAATACCCCCCCTCAAAATAGACTGTAAGGCACACACAAAAATAAATGCTCCAAACTCAAGCAAGTGTGATGCTTGGTCATATGTCTGGAGGTATATTCTTCTTGGGAAGAAGTGGATCATGCTCAAAAAGCATGTGCTTGTAATTGCTCTTCAGAGCGAATGTGATGTAACAAATCCAAAAGTATGAGGATGATCCTGGAACCTATGATTCGAATCAGCTGAGGTAGGATCAAAACCAAGAATGTGTAGATAGTCTTTTGTTTTCTCCTTCGAACCATCAAATGTCAGTGATTGCTTGGAATCCAAATCAGATCCAAGACTTGAAATATGGTTTCTTAAGATCTCCTTTGAACCATTAGAGGTGATATATAAACCATGAAATGCATGATAAATTATCCCAAGCGAATGGCAATGACCTTCATCTTCAATAAACTTCTGAGAGCATGAAAAAATGATCTTAGAGTAGTAAATAAGAGGTGATTGATCAAGGAGAGCAAATGTATTACCTCCAATGGCTGATTTGACCTCCGAAACATTCAATAGATCATGATGCAAACAAACATACTATTGTGCAAGACAGGATTTAAGAACCTCTACGGTTTCTAGAGTGTGAGCTGGCACATAATTCAAAATAGAAGAAATTTGGAGCATGAGTGTAGAATCTACAAGTTCTTCTTCTTTGTTGACAACTTCAATATGACATATGTTTGATACTAATTCCTAATCAGAGAGACCATCAAGGAGGGCGAATGCATCAGTGGGATTTCTCTCGAAATGGTTTGGACCAATCCCTTCATTTTATTTTCCAAATCTTCCATCCAGATGGGCCCATAGCTCTTTTGGAGATTCAACAGAAAAGAAGTGGTGTACCATGCATCGAGACATATTAAGCATCATGGCTGCAAAGGCTCTTTCACCTTCATCTAACCAGTCATTCTCTTCTTCAGAGGATTCAAGCTCTCTTTCAAAACAATAATAAAAGAGACTATTTCTCTTCAAATGTGCTATCATTTGTGGTTTCCATTCGTCATAGTTGAATGGAGAAAGAGGAGTAATTCCTTTCAAATTCATGGAAGCTGTTTCAAAAGACCTGCAAAAACAAAAGAAAATATCCGCAACTGCTATTGCTGCAAAAGTGCAGAAATTGCTGCAACTGCTGCACTCAAAATCTTGATAATAACCTGCAAAAAACTCTCAGGAATGGAGATAGAAAATACTCTCAACATGCTCTGATACCATGTGAAAATACTCACAGCAGATCTAAGAGATGATGTATACCTCACAAGAAATATTAAGTAGGAAAATAGAAGAAGAGTGAACAATGGAGTGTAAAAGAGCAACAGAATTACGATACAATAGAACTCGGATAGAAGCAGAATAACATCACACACTAATTCATTAATCGCAATATGGAAAAATAAATAATACAATGGTGAGAGGATTCTAATTCCAGGTGGCAATTCAAATTTTCCTTCATGGAGTGATCACCAGATCAATAGAGTGTCATCAAAGCACAACTAGGAGTCCTCATCATCATCAGTGGAGTCATCAATGCACAAGTAACTGCCAACCAGATGTCAAACTGAGTCTAACTGAGTGTGGTAGGTGTAACTGGAACATGGAGGCACTAACTGAATGAAGGAAGCTCAATGGAGGGCGCATGAGGAGATAACTGGAGTTAGAATGGGAAATCTAGTCTCACTGGAGGTCCATCAGAGTGATACAATCAGTTGAGAGTCAGTCTAGCCTTAAATCAAGGAAAGAAATAAAGATAACTCAACTAACTGAAGTGAAACTGAGTGGTAGGTGAGAGAGGGTGCCTGGGATGCATGAAATTGCATGCAGGGAATACTAAGCACTAGGAGGGCTAAAACTGATCAGAAAGAAGCTCCCAAGGCTAGGTAACTGAGGGCTAGGGGCTGTGGCTGATGACTGGGATGCATGCAAAATCATGACTACATGCAAAATGCATGCATGACTGAAAATGCAAAAATGGATAATGCTGGTAGGACTAGGATGGAGTATAGGAATATCCCAACATAGGATTGGTCCCATTCTAGAAGAGAATGACCTTACCAAGTTTGTCAAGTAATTGATACTTCAACCCGAAGAAGCTGAATCTAAGGAGAAGAATAAGAAGGATATGAGTAGGGCTATGAGGATCATAGAAGACTCCATTAAATATCACTTTATTCCTCAAGTGTCCTGTAAGAAGGCTCCAAAAAAGATGTTTGATTGCCTAACCAGAATGTATGAAGGATGAAACATAAATCAGAAGATGAAATTCAGAACTCAACTCAAGAGCACAAACATGAGACAAGGAGAATCCATTCAAGAATACTTTACAAGGGTTTCCCAATTCAAGGAGAAACTAGAAGCTATTGGAGATACCCTTGATGAAGATGAGTTGGTAATGGCTTCTCTCAATGCTCTTACTATACCTTGGGACTCTTTTATCTAGACTATATGTGCAAGAAAGAAAAGTCTACTATTCGAAGTTCTATGTGAAGAATGTGTCCAGGAGGAATCTAGAGTAGCAAATTGAGAAGAACTACTCAAAGATGATGATCAAGATCTAGCTGCCCATACTAAGAGAGGAAAGGGAAAACCTCATTTCAAGAAGGAAAATCATAACGAGTCACATCCCCCTAAGAAGTTTCACAAGTATAAGAAGGGAAACCACATTCGAAGAGACTTCTCTTCTTATCAATGTTTACGCCATGATAAGATGGGAAATATTGCAAAAGATTGTCTAGAAAGAAAAGAATATTTCAAGAGGAAGAAAAGCATAAGGCATCATTCTCTTTTTGCCGAAGATGATGAAGAAGAAGGAACTCCTAGGAAGCTACCAAAGGAATACATCGAAGAATATGTTTTTTAATAGTGGTGCTTCAAAGCACTCTCTCCAGTTTAGAAGAAAAGGAATCCTCTCATAAAGTTTCACTAGGAGAATAGGAGAAGCAACATACAAGATTGATTCAGGAATACTAATGATGAAGTAGAGCTCACCATCAGACATTCCAGTAAAACCTACAAGGAGACTAGGATCAAAGGATATCCTACCAAACAATCAAAGATAGGTATTTGAATTTTCATTTGTATCAAATTGTTTAAATGATAGTGTCCAGTTGTGTACACATTTATTTAGGGTGTGTGTTATGCATTGATATGCATGTGATGGGTCAGTAGCCTATGGTGCTATACAAAATTCCATTGCTACTTATCTATAGTGAAACCTCTCTGCTGACATATTGAGAGTAGTGCACACTCTTAATAATTTCCAGGTAGAGATGGAAGGCATCTAGAAAGTGACCATATGAATGTGGGGTATGAATAAATGTTGTGTTATTGATAGCATTATGACAGTGTGACTTTTGCTTTATGCATATGTTTTGGAAACTATGAAAGGTTTCTAACCATGCTATTGAATTTGACTTATAGGAAGTATCGTACACTGATCACCTACAAATGAAGACGGATGAGACTTGTTCCGTAGAACAAGTGACAATGGTTGTCCAGTGTTTATCATATTCCAAAAAAAAAGAAATAGAAAAGAACCAAGTTGGATCCTTCTGTAAAGAAATGAATCTTTGTTGGATACTATGAGATCTCCAAGGCCTTCACGATATATATACAAGGCTATCATCCATTGATATTAGTAGGGATGTAACATTTGATGAAGATGAAACCCTAAAGAAGTCTAGAAAGTGCCAGCATGAAGAATTATATGAAGAAGATGTAGCTCCCAGAGTTACAGAAGTGGCACCCTCTATCGTTGATGAGACTCTGGAAGATCATGATATGTTGGAGCCCCAAGAAACTCCATCCATGCCTATCTCTCACAAGATAAAAGCATCTTGGGCTCGAGAAATCTTTCAAGATGCAGAGAGGTATGGAGCTCTAGAAGGCTCCACAAGAGAAGGTAAGAGGCCAAAGCCATTTTCTGGTTATGTGGATATGATGTGTGATCTTGTAGACAAAAAACCTACTTTCTTTGAAGTGGCCCTTCCAAATAAAGAATGAGTAGAATCTATGATGGAAGAATACCAGTCTATAATGAAGAATGATGCATGGGACATAGTTCCCAAACCAGAAGGTAAAAGTGTGGTATCTTCCAAATGGATATACAAGATAAAACATGATACGGATGGAAGTATTGAGAAATACAAAGATAGGTTTGTGGCTCGAGGAATATCTCAAAAGGAAGGACTCGATTATGAGGAAACATTTTCTCACGTAGCAAGGTACACTTCTATTAGAACCATCATGGCATGGTAAACCACGATGAAGTGGAATTTACACCAGATGGATGTGAAAACAACTTTCCTGAATGGTGTTATTGATTTGGAAGTGTACATAGGACACCCAAAAGATTTTGAGGTTGAAAACAAAGAGACGCATGTATGCAAATTGAACAAGGCTCTGTATGGGTTGAAGCAACCTCCAAGAGATTGGTATGTAACGATTGACAGTTTTCTGACAAGCTTGGGATTTACCAAGAGTAAATTTGATCCTACCCTTTAATTCAAGGTTATGGGTGATGGAAGAGTCATATTATTACTATATGTGGATGACTTGTTCCTGGCAGGCAATGAGAAGAGAATCTCAGAGTACAAAGAGAAGGTCACTGCAGAATTCGAGATGAAATACCCTAGCTTAATGCATTATTTTCTAGGTATAGAGGTACGGTAGAGCCCAGAGGTAATCTTCATTAATCAAGGAAAGTATGCAGTGGAAATATTGAAAAGATTTGATATGTTGGATTGCAAAGCCATGGCCACACCCATGGATACCAGCTTGAAGTTATTATCTGATACTTCATCAGAATTAGTGGATGTGACTCTATACAGGCATATTATTGGGTCACTGATGTATCTGATGAATACGAGGCCAAATATATGCTCTGTTGTAAAAAACTTGAGTCAGTATCTAGTAGATCCCAGACAAGTGCACATTGTAGCTGCAAAGCATGTGATGAGGTACCTAAAAGGTACAATAGATTATGGTCTCAATTATTCTAGAGATCATGAGTTCATATTGTATGGTTATACATATTTTGATTGCGATGGAAGTGTCTCAGACAGGAAGAGCACTTAAGGTGGATGTTACTATATGGGGTCAGCCATGATATCATGGCTAAGCACGAAGAATTCCAATGTGAATCTCAACACTGCAGAGGCAGAGTATATTGTAGCTTGTTCTGTGAGTTGTGAAGCCATATGGATTTAGAATTTGTTATCAAGTCTGTTTGATCTGGAGTTGGATACCATAGTGATTCTATGTGATAACCAGAGATATAAAAAATGAAAAAGAACCTTGTGTTCCATGAGAGGTAAAAACAAATAGAAATACGGTATTTCTACACCCGTGATATGGTGCAGAGGGGATCTATAAAGATCCAATACGTGAGCACGGATGAGCAGGTTGCAGAGGTGTTGACTAAGCCTCTGTCCCGAGTGAAGTTTTAGCACTTCCATTACAAGCTTGGTATAGTCCGAAAAAACTTCCCCCGAAAGGGGGAGTAGTGTTGATGATATTGTGGTGTAGTGGGATTGATCATCCATAGACAAAGATGTCTTAAATGATTGTATTGGGTCTGGTCAACCCTAGACAAAGATGTCTTTAATGATTGTGTTGGGTCTGATCCTCCCTACACAGATGTCTTAAAATATTGTGTTGGGTCTGATCCTCCCTACACAGATGTCTTAAAATATTGTGTTGGGTATGATCATCCCTAGACACAGATGTCTTAAATGATTGTGTTGGACCTAATCATCCCTAGACAAAGATGTCTTAAATGATTTTGCTGGGTCCGATCATCCCTAGACAGAGATAGTATTAAATGATTGTGTTGGGATTGATCATCCCTAGAAAAAGATCCTGAGTTTCGAAAGGAAGGATAGTCTTAAATGTTGATCTAGTGTGGGACTTAATCCCTGGTTCCGAAAGGAAGGATTGTCTATGATCCTTGTTCCGAAAGGAAGGATCACCAGAGTTGTTTGGACTGAATCTCGATTTTCGAAAGGAAGGATTGTCCATGATCCCTAGTTCTGAAAGGAAGGATCATGTGTGTTGTAGGTGATGCTCTTGATGATTTCCTAGTACTGAAGATTAGTATCCTCCAGTGCTACAGATGATGAGGTTCCAATATGATCCAGTGTTGCACATAATGTTCCAATGCTAAAGATGAGGATGCTTCAGTGTTGTAGTTATAGTGCTTAACATGATGATGCTCCAGTGTTGCAGACGATGTTGTTCCAATGCTGAAGATGAGGATGCTTCAGTTTTGCAGTTCCAATGCTGAAGATGAGGATGCTTCAGTGTTCTACTTCCAGTGTTGAATATGAGGATGCTCCAGTACTGCTGATGATGATGTTGAAGAACATCCAATGAATTATAGATGTATCAATGTTTAGTATGATTCCCTCCCTCCTTTGACAATGTCGTGTAGA
This sequence comes from Larix kaempferi, assembly GCA_027924585.1. NCBI lineage: Eukaryota > Viridiplantae > Streptophyta > Pinopsida > Pinales > Pinaceae > Larix > Larix kaempferi. The sequence continues at coordinate 1,638,084 of BSBM01000414.1, read as the reverse complement.
GTTACACATGCAGATGTTGTTGACTGTAGAATACCCTTCTTGTTAAGCAAAGTGTTAAATTAATGTAACTTCAAAGTATATTCTACTTGTACTTTATTATTGTAATTTTGTCGAGGATGTTTTACCTCCATTCGGAGATGTCATTATTATATCTGGTCATGTAAAATTCATGAGGTTAAACCTCCATTGTAAGTCACGTCATTATTACCCAAGAGAATATAATATAAATATTATATTGAGTATTCCTAGAGAGGTTGGCCCATTTAGGTTATTGGGGCTGACCTAGTTGGATCAAAAGTTAAGTGAAAAGTAAAGTATAAATAGAGAGTGAGTTCCTCTCATTTGTACATTCACTCACTTGTGCAATTCGCATTAGTGGAGAGAGAGAGATATCTACGAAGGAGAAGAAGGAGTGGCTTGAGTCCAGAGTTTCGTCTTTCTGTCTCTCTTATTTGTGAGACATATTTTTGGGTCATCATACTTGATCATCTATATTGAGGAAGTTCTTGCTGATTTTTCTTCCCCTAAAGGGTTTTCCAGGGTATATTGTTTTGTGCTTTGTGATTGTGTATATTTCAGAGATCCTGATTATGCTGCTATTGTGAATAATGTATTGAATGCTAATGAATTTGTAATCTAGTCTATGGTAAAATATAATTTTAGCATTTCATTTGCAAGAGATCGGGTCTACCACCCCTTGCTCCAAAATTTGGCTCCCTATTAGCCACAAGTAAATTTTACATAGTATCGTGGATCTTGTCCTCTCGACCACGCTACCAATGCGGAAACACCTTCAACAGTCACGCTACCAATACAAGTATTTAGGTCACGACCTGCGTGACCTCCTATTGGTTGATGCACACACCTTGTCTGTGTTCTACCCACACATATGTTTTGTAGTTTTTTATGTTGTTTCACGATTGAGTATTGTTTGGCCACGTTATAGTATTTTTATTTTCTTTTTATATGCATACTACTATTTGGCAGCCACCTTGTTTCTTACTAATGAAGTCAAATTAAGTTAATTTGTAATAATTGCTTACGTTTTTTAGTAATTAGTTCACCTAGACCAAGATTAGGAAGTAATGAGTTCATATCTCTCGAAACTTAACCAACCTTGAGGCTTTCAACGGGTTTTCACTAGTATTCAAGATCATTCTTGTTTATGCACAATTGCTTGCTCTGTAATTTTGAGCCCACATTATCTTGTAAGCAGTGTAGACCGGGGTGTTGGCTTTATCCCACGTGCAACCTAAGATGGGGAAATATAGCTTGGCCAAGATACAGTCAATGAGATAGGAAGACATGTACAATTCTAACTTTTTTAAGGCCATACCTTCTCTTGCAGCAGCCATTGTGGATGCCAAACTGTCCGAAAGGATAGTAGCCCCGTCAAACACAGTCCCTTTGAATGCTACGAAGTGGATGATGGGGGCCTAGTGTATCCTGTATACAGTGCCATCGGGCATGCCGAAAATTCTGCATAGCATTAGGGCCATTAACCTAAAAGGAGGTCTTAGGTTCTGAACATCATATTCATCATTACCTCTCTTTCTCAAGTGCTTGCGTGTGACCAATAATTTTTTGGCCATCTCAATATTGTTCATCTTGCCCAACCATTCATCACTTAGAGCTTGCTGGGGGCATGAAAATTTGTAGGCTGTAGCGATATATGCTGGATGAAATGAAGTGAAAGGCTCTCCCCTGTTGTCATGTAATACTCTTGTTTCTGCGTTGGCATGTTCCAGTATCCACCCGATCACTTCCGAGCATGGGAACAATTCAGGGCGGGTAAAAGCCCTAGCTATGACGGAAGTTCTGATGTTGAGGCATATTTGCTCTTCTTCCAGTAACACATCCGGGATATCCTGGTCCCTGATCATCCTGTAAACATCGCCCCAATGGACTTCGGGAGGAATGTCGGTGGTACACTTAGTATCTTGGAACATAGTTTCAGTCCTAAGTGGCACTGGATCTGGTTCCATCACTTTAGCTTTCTTTCTACCACCTTTTGGCATCCTGGCTTATACCTGCTAGCAACCAAATACAAGTCATTATAAAAAATGTGCAACCTGTTATGAGATTTTAACAAAGAGAAGGACCAATTCAACATGCTAATGAGAAATATAGACAAATTATGAAGCTGCATGTTGGGGAAGCAAAATAAATCACTCCAAACAAGAAATATGGTTCTGAGACTTGATTATCCTAAGGAGACAAAGTTTGGAATGCTTCCAAAAAGGTAAGCATATGACGTGGAAACAACCCGCTTCCCGCCTAGCCCTAAGAGAGAGGGTATCCTTCATCGTTGCACTTATAATGGTCAATGGTGGGTGAGCCTGAAGTGAAACAATCTTATGATGAAACAAGAGACTGCTTTCCACATTCATCAAAAGGTGAGGGGTTCAGCCAACCACTACTGTTATTAATAATATTTACGAAACGGTGTGCGGACGGTACGAAGTTTGAATGAGGGTGACAATGCCTGGAATGCGGTCGATGAAAAAACTCGAGTGGTCACAGTTATGGATTTTAGCTAGTAGGAACGAGAAACCTAAGGGGCCTCGGCGGCCTTAAAAACAAAAAATAACAACATATGCAACCAATGTCTATCGGCCACATTATGGATGGGAAAAACCCCAAAAGTAACTTGACGTGGAGATGAGACAAAAATAGCGGTTAAAAAACCTACCTGGCGACGAGATAGTCGCTGAGTGAGGTGGACGCGGTCGTGGATGAGCTGAGATGGAGCGGTTTGGCACGGTCTTCTCAATGGCGTTTGTTTGAACGAAAACTAACAATGTGATCAACCAAACCCCCACCGTCATTTTAAAAGGCTAGACACGTGCGACATTAAACCGGTTGGTGGAGTCATTAAAATGGGGTTTTAATGCCGCGTACGGTGCGGTCATTTCAAGCCATCTCGGCATTTGTGCGTGACCGTCACTTGCGGGGCGTATTTACGAGTTTCATCCGCAATTGCGGAACGTTACGGCGAACTGCATCGGTGTTTCGGAAGAGATTGCCGTATCTTTTCGAAGTACAACCTTTTGGAAAATTATCGCGAGCGGTTTTGCTGAGTCGTCCCGTAGTTTCGGGAGAGCTTTGAATATATTTCCGTAATTTTGATGGAGATATGCCAATTGCTTTCGCAATTGCGGAACAATTTCGCAAAGGTTCCTGCTGTTTCGGGAGACTTTCCTGAATGGCTCCCGGGGAAAGAACTCAAATGCTTTCGCAGTTTCGGAAGGGAAACCTAAAAGGTTTCACCGTTTCGGAAAGGGTTCGTGAATGGCTCCCGCAAGGTCGAGAGAGATGCTTAAGTTCTTTTTCCAAAAGCGTTCCGTGGTTTCGGGAGGAAAACTTAAATGCTTCCACAGTTTCGATAAAAACTCTAAGTCTTTCCGCGGTGTTTCGGAAGGGAAACGTGAATGCTTCCGCCGTTTCGGGAGGCTTTATTCAATGATTCCGCCGTTTCGGGAGGCTTTCTCAAATGGTTCCGCAGCTTTAATAAAATTCTAAGTCTTTCCGTGGAATTTCGGGAGAGAAATGCGAATGGCTTCCATAGTTTCGGGAGAGAAATGCGAATGGTTTCCGCAGTTTTGGGAGAGAAATGTGAATGGCTTCCGCAGTTTCAGAGAGAAATGCGAATGGTTTCCGCAGTTTTGAGAGGAAAACCTAAGGGCTCCCGCAATTTTGAGAGGAAAACTTTTCGTCGTTTCGGGAGGCAAACTTGAATGCTTCCACAGCTTCGGGAGGATTTCATGAATTTTAACCTTAGAAGAAAAACTTGAAATTTTCAAAGCAGAAACTTCAGTTGAAAACAAAACTAAAAAAAAAGGAGAATTAACCTCTTTAGGCAGTCTTTCTAGAAAAAAAATAGGAGGGGCCCCAATATGTAAAAAAAAAATTGGGGGGGGATGTTGTTACAACAACAAATCTTTTTGAAAGGAATAAGAGAAGAATACCTTGATATTTTGAATGTTATGGGCAAAGGTGACATCTCCTACTTACCATTTGATGAGATTACAGACTTATGTTAGAAGTATTCAAGAGGAAAGGCTAGAAATGGAAAGAGGGATGTAACTTCCAAAGTAACCAAGTCTGAAACCAATGGCATATCCATAGCTGAACTTGGAAACTTGTTGGAAGATTTTAAGACTGATCTTTTGAGTACCTTGGGAACACAGGTTGAAACATCAAAAACCAAGAAAAGACAAGAACAACAAGACCAACAAGATCAATCCATATCTATTTTCTACCCTAAATGTAGAAAGAAACATTCATTAAAAGAATGTCCTCGAAATATTGTTCAAATCTGTGGCTTATGTACTGAAAATCATAAAACTGATGATTGCCCCAGATTGAAAGAATTGCAAGCAGCCCGAATGGAAGAGAATCAAAGCATGGTGTCTCTCTATCTTATGGGACAATGAATACCTTGGTAGCCACGTTTTTCAGGTATGTCTCAAGATCCTATGCAACAGTTCCATTCAAATTATCAAACTCCTGTTCAAAATTCATGGAGTGCACCTATTCCCTAACAAACTTGGTCTCCTTAACAATATCCAGCCCAACCTGCTCCAAATTGGCGAGGATATACTCATGGTAACGAGACATATCAACAGGCCTATCCACAGCCCTATCAACAACCTTTTGCATATCTGCAATACCAGCAGAATCATGCCTCATTTTTCCAACAACCAAATCTTGCTCCCCAACTAGGCCAACAACCTCAACAGCTTCAGTTGCCATCCAACCAACCTCAACCTCAACCAACACAGTTGCCAGCCCAGCCTATACCAAATCCTAATAATAAAATGGATAAATCCATCTATAATGTTGATGAAGGAATGGCACTCCCCTACTCAATCCTCCCAATTCAAAATATCAACTTAAGATCTGGAAAACATTTGCAAAAAGAATCTCCTGTAATTTTAGAAGAACAAACAGAAAATGAGAAAACTCCAAAAAAATCAAATATAGAAAAATTACAGTCAGAGAGGGAAAGCATTAGTACCTCATATACTTCCCTTTCCAGAGAGGTTAGTTAAGGAAAAAATTTCAATTTCTCTACCTAATTTTGATGTTTTGAATGAGTTAACCAACGTGTGTGTCAAAATTCCCCTACTGCAAGCTATAAAGGATATTCCAATCTACACAAAAGCAATTACGGAATTATGTCTCAATAAGAGGAAGAAGGATCCACCCACAATTCATGTGATAGAAAAATTAGCAGGTTTAATGTCTAACATCGTTTTTATTGAAAAATGTGTTGATCCAGGAATCCCAATGGTCACAATAACTATCAACAATTTTTCAATTCCAAAAACATTGATTGACTTAGGTGCAACTATCAATGTCATGACACTGGAAACAATGGAATATCTTCACTTGAAAAATCTCAGACCAACCACTACAATCTTAGAGCTAGATAATAGGTCTAAAATCACACATGAATGGATCCTAGAAGATATCATAGTTTCTTTAGATTCCTGGGAGTATCCTATAGATTTCATAGTGCTTCAACGAAAGTCTAATCTAGGAGGGCATCCATTAATTCTTGGAAGACCCTGGTTGGCAACAGCTGATGCTTTTATTGGTTGTAGAACATGAAGTATGCTCATTTCACATGGGACAAAGAGAAAAAAAATCACACATTATCCTTCTGCCCAACGACCTTCTGTATCAGATCACTTATCATGGATTAATGAAACAAAAGAACAGGAAGAAGAAGTAATTCAGCCTGTCCTAAGTATCAATCAATTTTTTTATTTTCAAGAAGAAAACAACAAAGATTTGCTAGATTACTTCATTTCTGAACCTGATATTTCTGAGGAATTAAGAGACATGCAGTATGCTATCGCAGATCAAGTTTTGGGACAGAATTTTCAAGAAAATTGCACAGTTCATTCTCTAGCATTAGCACTTAATGATATTTTTAATGTTCATTCAATCACTGATGTCCAAAGCAAAACAATGAAAATCAGTCCAAGGAAACACTTGAATATTGGTGCACATCTTACTATATCACAAGAAGAACAATTGATTGCCTTAATGAATAAATATCCCAATGCATTTGCTTGGGAATACACTGACATGCCAGGCATTCATCACGAAACATACACTCATCACATTTACACAAATGATAAAATCAAACCTCTCAGACAACCTCAACGTCGAATGAACCCCATCCTGAAAGAGATAGTTAAGGAGGAATTGCAGAAGTTATTAAAGGTAGGATTTATCTACCCTATCTCTAATAGCCAATGGGTTTCCTCGTTACTTGTTGTTCTTAAAAAAAATGGAAAATGGTGGATATGTGTAGATTACAGAGAGTTAAACGAATCAACACTGAAAGATTATTTTCCCTTGACATTTATTGATCAAGTGTTAGATGGCTTAGCTCGAAAAAAATATTTTTCTTTTTTAGATGGTTTCAGCGGATATAATCAAATTAGCATTGCAAAAGAGGACCAGGACAAAACTACCTTTACATGTCCCTGGGGTACATATGCCTATAAGGTTTTACCTTTTGGTTTATGTAATGCTCCAGCTACCTTTCAGAGAGCGGTCTTGGCCATTTTTGTAGATCTCATTCATGAATATGTTGAAGTCTATATGGATGATTTTTCTGTGCATGGAAATGCATTTGAGGATTCCTTGGAAAATTTGGAGAAAATCTTAAAAAGGTGTGTTGAATCAAATATATCCCTTAGCAATGAATAGTGTTTTATGATGTTAACTGAAGGGATAGTTTTAGGACATCACATTTCCTCATCTGGAATAAATGTAGATCCTGCCAAAATTCAAGTAATTGCGAATATGTCTGAACCAACAACTCAAAAAGATGTGAGAAGCTTTCTCGGATATGCAGGCTATTACCATAGGTTTATCGAAAATTTCAGTAAGATAGCTCTGCCATTATTTAAATTACTTTCAAAGGATGTACATTTCAATTGGGATACTAACTGTCAAGTTGCATTTCATAAACTTAAAGAGAAGCTCTCAACTGCGCCCATTTTAAGGGGACCAAATTGGACATTGCCATTTCACATTTCTACTGATGCATCCGATACTGCAATAGGGGCCTCTTTGGGACAAAAAGAGAATACCATGACTTATGCTATTTACTTTATCAGTAAAAATCTCACCCCTGCAGAATTGAATTATACAGTTACTGAAAAGGAGATGTTGGCAGTAGTTCATGCTATGAACAAATTTCGTCATTACATTACTGGTTACTAAATTTTTGTCCACACAGATCACTCTGCTTTACAATATTTGATGAACAAGTCGATTACTAATCGTAGGATAACCTGATGGTTATTATCGATGCAGGAATTCAACATCACTGTTCTAGATAGACCTGGAAGAGAAAGTCAAGTGGCAGATTTTCTGTCTCGCTTACACAATTCTGGTGAGGTTGTTCCTGTTTTAGATAGTTTCCCTGATGAACACTTATTTTCTATTTTTGTTATAACTCCTTGGTATGTTAATATAGCCAACTATTTATCATCAGGACAGCTACCTCCATCTATGTCATCCAAAGAAAAGAAAAATATTATTAAGCAAAGTGCTAGACACATATGGGTCAATGGAGATCTCTTCTACACAAGGATATGATCTTATTATTAGAAGATGTGTACAACAAGATGAGGTTTTAGATATTTTAAAAGCATGTCATGATGAACCATGTGGTGGCCATTTTGCAGATAAAAGAACAACATACAAGATACTCAATTTGGGGTATTACTGGCCTTCTATTTTCAAGGATTCTAAGAAGTATGTTAGGAGTTATGATACTTGTCAACATATGGGACGGCCAGAACGATCTGATGATATGCCACTCCAGCCACAAGTACTCATAGAACCATTTGAAAAATGGGCTCTTGATTTCATTGGTCCGATCAATCCACCATCACAAGGAAAGAAGTACATTTTAGTATGTACTGACTATGTTACAAAGTGGGTGGAAGACAAACAATTACCAAGAGCCATAGAGAAAACAGCAGTAAACTTTCTATATGAAGAAATATTTGTTAGATTTGGAGTTCCTAGAGAGATTGTTACTGATCAGGGTGCACAGTTTACTTCTAAACTGGTGCAGGAGATAGCAACCAAGTACAAGATTAAGCACAGAAAATCTACACCTTATCATCCACAAGCCAATGGCTAGGTGGAGTCTACCAACAAAAATTTGGAAGGAATCATCACCAAAACAATTAAGATGCATATAAAAGATTGGTCAGCTAAGCTTACTGAAGCTTTATGGGCATACAGAATTACTTGGAAAAACAATACTGGTTTTTCTCCCTATTAGCTAGTCTATGGTAAGCAAGTCCTGTTACCAATAGAATTTCAAATTCATACTTTTAAGTTAGCAGCTGATTTAGGGATGGATCTTTCTGAAGCATAACAAGAAAGGATATTGTAGTTAAATAAATTAGATGAGATGAGACAGGCTGCAGTAGAACACAATATTTTGGTACAACAATGGAGAGCCCAATGACATGACAAGTTCATAAAAAAGAAACAATTTCACATCGGTGACTGGGCTTCATTGTTTGATTCAAAGTTCAAAGACTTCAAAGCCAAGTTCACAACTCATTGTCTTGACCCATATGAGATTGCAGAGGTTTATGACAATGGCTCAGTCAAACTACAAACAATAGATGATGAAGCACAAACATTTTTGGTCAATGGCCATAGGTTAAAACTCTACACTAAGCCTGTCAACAAAGAAAATTTCATACAACAGATTTCACAGCAAAGGGAGATGGAAGTGCTGGATAAACACACTGGTGTTTCTCCTTCACTTTCTTCTTAGCCATATTTTGATTTGATAAAAAAGAAAAAGGAAAACAAAAGAAAAAGAAAAAGGAGTTTAGTTGTGAAAACCAGGCAACTGGCACAACATAAACTCGAATTTTGCTTGGAAAACCAAGTTTAAATGGTCATTAAAAATTCACAAAAACAATTTCAAATTCCTAGTTTCCAATTTTGTTTGATTTGACGACAAGTCAATAAATAGGCCTGAGAAGGATAAGCATATCAGAGCTTCCCATTCTTGAAACCCTCCAAGCCTTCTCTAGATGCTATAACTTCATCCCAGCATGAAGTTTCATTTTACAGATCTCAAGCCTAACAGAGGGACCTGACTTCTAGATTTGCAGAAGGAATCTGAGACAAAAACATCAGAAAATCAGTAGAAGGGACCTGAAAAGAAGTACATTTCATTGGAATTTTCGCACACGGACCTGAGATAGCAAACAGTTTTCAACAGAAGACACAGTAAGGACATGTATGAACTAGGAACATGCAAATTCTTTTCTCAACGGACAAGCGGACCAACTACATCAAACAACAAGAAAAGAACAAGGGAATATCAAACAAAGTTTGTAAGAATTTTAATTTTTATGTTTTAAAAGTTTGCATGGTTCTTTATTTTTAAGTGATGACAAAAAAAATATGTACCTATCCTCACAAACCTGACTGTCTACTCTATCACCTTCACCTTCACAATCCTTTCCAACAATCCATTCACTTCTCATTATCTTACCCTAGGTATCAAAATGGTGGTCAAAATCAATCTCAGAAACAATTTTTCATTGATCAAAACCTAAATTGCATTCTACAGGCCTACACGCTATAGGCAGGCTTTTTCAACATGAAGCAAAGAAGAAAAATATGGGATTTCGAGTATTTTCATGTTTTCTTTTATATACTCTAAGATGAAGGTACTATTGTATGGTATGCATTAAGTTAAAAATAAATGAGTATATGAAAAGGATCATGGAACATGGATTAAGTGGCAAGTCAACAGGGATTAAGTGGCCTGTTCAAAACATCATTACAGAAAAGGTGGGAATCATTGATCTTACCCCCCATGAATTTTTCACATACATCGGGAAGCATAATCTACAAATTCAAAATTTGAAGCGATATTTTACATATCAGTGAGTTTCCCAACCGACTTGCTCTTTCGCAAACTTCATACCCATGCTGGTTAAAAGAGTGGACAAATATTGATTAACCCAAGGAAGAGACGCTGGTTGCATTACAGAGGAGGAAAGCACATCCTGTCAACTCAAAAACTCTAGCATTTATTATTTTTAATCCTCAGTACGAATTTTCATTTGGTATGATGAAAAGAAACACCATTGGCATTACAGAAGAAGAAACATAGACATGGGAATGCGTTTTTCATTCAGAATGTGCAAATCAAGGAGCCACGTAGGCTAGGTAAGCTTGAAACCTTGGTTTTGTTAGCAATTCAGACTTCCAGAGAAATGATTTGAAGATAAGAAAAAATTTACAGAGTTTAAAATTTGAAATTGGAATTGCAAGCTAGGGTTAAGTCTTATTTGAAATCTTCCATTGCATAAAAGAGGGATTTTTCTTGTTAAATTTGCAAAATGGTGTCTAGACTAGAACTAGAGAAATTCGATCCCACTGCCATTCATGAAAGATGCATGGAAATTTTTGAGAAGAAACAGTGGGTGCATTTTTTTGAAAATTTTGATGGGCATAATGACAATGTTAGCCTAGCCTTTGCTGGATCATTTGATGGAGAGAGGGATACAGTAGGACATTTGACTTTCAGACTGTCTGAAGATATTTTGGCATAGATCATCGGCTTACCACAGTAGGGGGAGAGATTCTTTAAGACAAAACAATTTAAGGAGAAGACATGGACACCCTTCTTATGCAGATCAAGGGCAGGCTCAGTAAAATTGAAGAAGGGAGTACGAAGGAGTTGGTTGATTCATCCCTGGGATGAAATAGTATATATCATCCAAAGATTCATCACTTGTGAAGGAAGATTTAGTATTGTATATCTTTATCACATCAAGATATTGCAGCATTTGAGGGGTGATTGTGAGATTAACATGCCCCATTTTCTATTACAAAGCCTTTCCAAGATGGCTAAAGTTGTTAAAAAACGTGCAGCAGGTAAGCTAACAAGCCTTTTTCATTGTGGGATCATCAAAATAATCATCACACATGAGTTACAAAGGTAAAACCTGACATGGAAACAATTTATAATTCATAATCAATTTGAAGAACCAGAAGAGCTGCCTGAAGAAATCTTGAAAGAAGATGAAGTGTTAATGATAACATACACTAAAGATGAAGAACAGAACCCTGAGGCAACAAGCTCAAAATTCTCTAAGGGAAGAATTAAAAAAGATGAGGTGTTGATGATAATAGATCATGAAGATGACCCTGAGGCAACAAGCTCAAAACAGCCTCAGAGAAGAATAAGAACTAGGAGCATGATGAAAGAAGAGAAGAAATTCCAAAAGCAAGATAAAATCTTCACCACTCATGAGAAAAAGTCAAGGAAACGTCAGCAAGCTCAGAATAAGCTAGCACTAGAAGAGGATGATGAGAGCCAACAAAAACAATATGCATACATTTAATCCTTGGAAAGTCAAGAGGAAAGTCCAGCAGGTCAGATAGGGAAAATCTATGAAGAAAGAGATACCCAAGAAACTGAAAAGATTCCAGATGAAATGATAGAACAGAGCAATGAAGTTTCTCCTTTCTTTGAACAACAAGAAAAAGAAGAGAAAAAGCATCCAGGACATGAAAATGCAGAAGAAAAAATTTCTCCTTTCTTTGAACAACAAGAAAAAGAAGAGAAAAAGCATCCAGGACAGGAAAATGCAGAAAGTAAAGTTTCTCCTTTCTTTGAACAACAAACTATAGAAAAAGAAAAGGAGTATTCAGGGCAAGAGAATGAAGAATTTGGGATGGATAGTGCTTTTGAGCAGCCTTCAATATAAATGAAAAAGAAGAAATCTTCCAAAATCAGTAAAAATATTAAGAAGTTGAAATTGGAAGTGAAAAAATTAGAATTGAGGAATGAAAAGTTAAGAAAGAAGAGCAAGAAGCTTCAAGTTCAGAACGCACAGATCTCCAAGCATGCATATAAATGGCAGAAACAAAAGAAGACTTTTAAAGCAAAGTATGAGAAACTGAAAATCCTTTATGCATCTCGAACTTCTACAAATGCATCATCATAGATAGGAAATACATCAGAGGATTAGAAGCAGAGGTTTAGCAACAAATTTTTTTGCATGATATAAGCATGGTCAATTTTTGGAAATACTTTTTATGCATGAGGACATGCAACAACTTCCTCTTGGAGGAGATGTTGGACACCATTTTACACCTATTTTGCCATATAAATACCTTCCAGTTTTCTCCATAAACCTTCATACTTGATCCATAAAACCTCATATTCATCCACAAAACCTTGGTCAAAGATATAAATGTTGTTGCTTTTTAATAAATTGAATTATATGACTTTTAAGGCATTTAAATTAAGGTTTTGATTGAAATTACAGAATTTGCTAACTTCCCGTAATTTCTCCTAGGTTGGATACTTGTAGGCCAGCTGGGCACAAACTAAGAGATGGAAGAAGATCCTCAATGTCCAAGGATGGATAAATTTCTAACAAACTCATGATATGGCTCTCACAGATGTCGAGTCAATGCTGGTCAAAGACGACCACCTGTGCTGCCACTTAGCACAAAAACATGACAGTTTCGATTTTATATCGATATGGTCTATTTTTATGGAGCTGATGGATGATCTCGAGGGTAGAAAGATATTAGGAGAATGTCATTATGAATCTCCAAGAATTGTATCATTTCCAGTTTTAAAAAAAAACAAATTGTATAAGTATTTGATTTTGGAGATGAAACCGCCCCCGGATGGTGAACGTATGTTATTGAAATAAAGATTCATATTTCGATATTTTTCTGCGTATGTTCATTTCTATATGGTGAAAGCGATTTGATTTTTAAAGTTGTGTAAATCTTCTTGCGTGTGTGAGTGAAGCATTGGAGGGCCCCCTTTGCTGAACCTACCCACTCATTTCTCCATTACTAAGCATTGGTATGTTTGATTGTGTTATGTAGAGTGATTTCAATTATCAGTTCATGCATTGTAGATTGGATTATATATAGATGCATAGGATTGTATTATAGGGTAGGGTTATGAGTTCTTTGAATTTGAATGGTTAAACACTTTAGGATTAATTTCAATCACTTTTCTTTATCTAATATTGAACTATCGAGAAGAGATAGGCATTGTGAACTGTTTTTCTTGTAAGAGAAATCGATGATTGTCTGCTTTCAACAGTAAGGTATTAAGCACTGTAACTTACTTTCAGGATCTAGGTATTTTTAGTTTCAAAGTATTTCATCTACAAATTGCTGATTAGATTAAGAAATCAAATGAAGTTACTTCTGTAAGGAAAATTTTGTGATTCTTATTTACAACATTCTAGTATTCATTAGATTTATTTCATAAGTACACTGAATTCTCAACTAAGTCTAGGTCTGAATCTCTATATTTGGGATATGCCTCTAAGTCTTACAAACTCCGGATTGACATAAATTTAAGGTCTAATTTACACCAGTAGATTGGAACCCAATAGTGATGATGAAGATGGTGGTGATGATGAAGATGGTGGTGGGGATGGTGATGTTGATGGTGATGATGAAGAAGGTGGTTTAGTGCTAGGGTTTGGGTGAGGGTTAGGGCTAGAGTTATAGAAGGAAATTGAATTAGGGTTAGAGTTAAAGATAATGATGACGATGAAGATGGTGGTAATGATGAAGACGTTGATGGTGATGGTGAGGATGAAGAAGATGGTTTAGTGCCAGGGTTTGGGTGAGGGTTGGGGCTAGAGTTATAGAAGTAAATTGAATTAGGGTTAAAGTTAGAGTTAATGATGATCATGAATATGGTGGTGATGATGAGGACGTTGGATGGTGATGGTGATGGTGAAGAAGATGGTTTAGTGCTAGGGTTTGGGTGAGGATTAGGGCTAGAGTTATAGAAGGAACTTGAATTAAGGTTAGAGTTAGAGCTAACAATGATGATGAAGATGGTGCTGATGATGAAGACATGATGGTGATGGTGATGCTGATGCTGATGCTGATGGTGAGGATGAAGAAGATGGTTTAGTGCCAGGGTTTGGGTGAGGGTTGGGGCTAGAGTTATAGAAGGAAATTGAATTAAGGTTAGAGTTAGAGTTAATGATGATGATGAAGATGGTGGTGATGATGAAGACGTCGGATGGTGATGGTGAAGAAGATGGTTTAGTGCTAGGGTTTGGGTGAGGGTTAGGGCTAGAGTTATAGAAGGAACTTGAATTAGGGTTAGAGTTACAGTTAACAATGATGATGAAGATGGTGTTGATGATGAAGACATGATGATGATGGTGATGGTGATGGTGATGGTGATTGTGAGGATGAAGAAGATGGCTTAGTGCTAGGGTTTGGGTGAGGGTTAGGGCTAGAGTTATAGAAAGAAATTGAATTAGGGTTAGAGTTAGAGTTAATGATGATGATGGAGATGGTGGTGATAATGAAGACGTTGATGGTGATGGTGATGGTGATGGTGATGATGAGGAAGATGGTTTAGTGCCAGGGTTTGGGTGAGGGTTAGGGATAGAGTTATAGAAGGAAATTGAATTAGGGTTAGAGTTAGAGTTAACAATGATGATGAAGATGGTGTTGATGATGAAGAAATGATGATGATGGTGACGTTGATGGTGATGGTGAGGATGAAGAAGATGGCTTAGTGCTAGGGTTTGGGTGAGGGTTAGGGCTAGAGTTATAGAAGGAAATTGAATTAGGGTTAGAGTTAGAGATAATGATGATGATGAAGATGGTGGTGATGATGAAGACGTTGATGGTGATGGTGATGGTGAGGATGAAGAAGATGGTTTAGTGCTAGGGTTTGGGTGAGGGTTGGGGCTAGAGTTATAGAAGGAAATTGAATTAGGGTTAGAGTTAGAGTTAATGATGATGATGAAGATGGTGGTGATGATGTAGATGTCGGATGGTGATGGTGATGGTGAAGAAGATGGTTTAGTGCTAGGGTTTGGGTGAGGGTTAGTGCTAGAGTTATAGAAGGAACTTGAGTTAGGGTTAGAGTTAGAGTTAACAATGATGATGAAGATGGTGCTAATGATGAAAACATGATGATGATGGTGATGGTGATGGTGATGCTGATGGTGAGGATGAAGAAGATGGCTTAGTGCTAAGGTTTGGGTGAGGGTTAGGGCTAGAGTTATAGAAAGAAATTTAATTAGCGTTAGAGTGAATGATGATGATGAAGATGGTGGTGATGATGAAGACGTTGATGGTGATGGTGAGGATGAAGAAGATGGTTTAGTGATAGGGTTTGGGTGAGGGTTAGGGCTAGAGTTATAGAAGGAAATTGAATTAGGATTACAATTAGAGTTAACAATGATGATGAAGATGGTGTTGATGATGAAGACATGATGATGATGGTGACGTTGATGGTGATGATGATGGTGATGGTGAGGATAAAGAAGATGGCTTAGTGCTAGGGTTTGGGTGAGGTTTATGGCTAGAGTTATAGAAGGAAATTGAATTAGGGTTAGAGTTAGAGATAATGATGATGATGAAGATGGTGGTGATGATGAAGATGTTGATGGTGATGGTGATATTGAGGATGAAGAAGATGGTTTAGTGCTAGGGTTTGGGTGAGAGTTGGGGCTAGAGTTATAGAAGGAAATGGAATTAGGGTTAGAGTTAGAGTTAATGATGATGATGAAGATGGTGGTGATGATGAAGACATCGGATGGTGATGGTGATGGTGATGGTGATGGTGAAGAAGATGGTTTAGTGTTAGGTTTTGGGTGAGGGTTAGGGCTAGAGTTATAGAAGGAACTTGAATTAGGGTTAGAGTTAGAGTTAACAATGATGATGAAGATGGTGTTGATGATGAAGACATGATGATGATGGTGATGGTGATGGTGATGGTGATGGTGAGGATGAGGATGAAGAAGATGGCTTAGTTCTAGGGTTTGTGTGAGGGTTAGGGATAGAGTTATAGAAAGAAATTGAATTAGGGTTAGAGTTAGGGTTAATGATGATGATGAAGATGGTGGTGATGATGAAGACGTTGATGGTGATGGTCATGGTGATGGTGAGGATGAAGAATATGGTTTAGTGCTAGGGTTTGGGTGAGGGTTAGGGCTAGAGTTATAGAAGGAAATTGAATTAGGGTTAGAGTTAGATTTAACAATGATGATGAAGATGGTGTTGATGATGAAGACATGATGATGATGGTGACAATGATGGTGACATTGATGGTGATGGTGATGGTGATGGTGAGGATGAAGAAGATGGTTTAATGCTAGGGTTTGGGTGAGGGTTAGGGCTAGAGTTATAGAAGGAAATTGAATTAGGGTTAGAGTTAGATTTAATGATGATGATGAAGATGGTGGTGATGATGAACTGAACTGCTAATTTAGGAAAAACATCTACACTAGAAATTAATGGAGGATGGCACATGCATGACCTCCCTATCTCTCTCATCCATAAATGCTAGTGCATCCTGTTACATCTTGTTTTCACACCCAAGTGGCAAAGTCCTAACCCTCTAATGCTACAAGTGTGACTTCCGAAGATGATTGCCACTTTCACCTCCGCAAAGATTTTCCCAAGTTTTAGGCCTACTTTAAAGGCCAAGGGAGGCTTCTAGATCAAGGTTGGAGAAAAGGTCTTGGGATGTCAAACTTGTTTGAAGATTAAGATGTGTTTTCCATTAAGTTAAAGTCCCATGTGAGTGCTTAATTCATAAAGTTGCAAGTGAATTAATCAAATAGACAACTTTCAGAAATAAATATTTGCTCACGTGTAAAATGAAAGATCATTCATGGATAAATAAAGATATTCAAAAAACTTAAATCAACAATGAACCATAATGTTGTATAATCAAAATTCACATTAAAACATGTTGGCTTATTTCCCAAAATAATCCACAAATGATATTATCTAATAATGCCAAGGTTATAGTTATTAGTTTACAAGTGATTATTGAATGAGACCCTCTTGGAGAGAGTAAAGTCTTTGCAAAAGGGTGTCACGCAATCTATTAAGGGTCCAACTAAGTTGTAGTGATTTGAGTCACTTCAATAAAGATAGCTGAAATCTTATCTTCACAAACTTAATTAATTAAATGTTTTGCCATATGATCCATGAGCATATAAATATAAAAAGATGTGTTGGAAATAAAATCAGTAAACCACTTGCGCAGGTTTGGTAACTTCTAGAATGTAAATCATTAGATGGTTGTAAACATTCATTCGATAAACCATAAACATTTAGGATACGTTGTGTGTAATTTCTTAAGACACATTTGTGAAATAATAACCATTTAAATAACATGCAATTAATACTATGATCCATAGATGAGAGTTGTGAATCGTGATAGACTAGTCATTATATATGTGGCGAGGGTCTTATTTCAAATGGATTAATTTAGGATAATCAAATTATTTTAGGTGTTGTATATGAAGTGGTTATGGACCTAGTAAGTCCAAGGGTGAATCCTATAGATCTCGAGGATGGAAGGGTTGTTTTGGAAAAGGATGGTAGTTCGTTGAAGGTTAGAGATGGAGGAGACAATTCTTTAAAGCATGTTGATAATGATAAAGGTGAATCCAACAAAGGGATGCAGGTAAATGATGTTGGTAGTGTCAAAATGAAGAGGAAGAAGTGTGTAAAACATAAAATCTCTCTTATGAGGCTAGTCCTAGGAAAGGATATCAAAATGCATGAGGTGGTGGGAATGGATTCCCATGCTCTTGTTGGAAGATTTCATGGTAAAAAGGTGGGGGAGTTGTCTCTAAGGGTGTAGTTATAGGAAAGATGGGCCCTTAGGCTTGGGTACATTCCTAATTTATTTATATCAACTACAAGTTACCTAGGGTTTCTTTTCATATATCAAGAGGATTTTGAGGAATATTTTGGCCCATGATTGGAAGTGGGAGATGATTTTGCTTATGCTATATATTTTTTTGTTGCCCTAAAGTCACAACACTTTGTAATGTAAATATCACTCCTTAGTTTGCTTGGTTAGGTATGTTGTTGTTGAAAGGAAAAGATGCAAGACCCATTCAAATACAAGGGACTCATATTGAGGTCACTTGGTGTCTAGAAATAACATCTATATGTATGTGAGAAATTTTCCATAACATTCTTATTGAAGACAAAATCATGTATGCAAAAATGTAATCAAAGACAAACTCATATACACAAGTGCAGATCCATCTATTAATATGCAAAAATGATCCAATCATGTACACTTTTTGGAAAAATGGAACATCGTTCCCAGCATCTATATATTGGCAACTCGTGCCCCGTACAAAAAAATGCAACTCGTTCCCTATACAAAATATGTCCCATGGTTCCCTATACAAAATATGGCAACTCGTGTCGAAAATGCCACATCGTGGCTAGTGTACATAGGAGGGTCTCTCAATCCTCTTGCCCACCCTCAGAGCTCCCAGATGCATCTCCAAAATCGATCTTCCTCTTCTTCGTGCTAGACGAAACTGGGTCCTTCCAGTGTCTTTGAGCACATCCCCCTGAGCGCTAAAACGACAACAATAATATGTCAACTTTTCCTGGCAATTATACAAGTATAAAACATAATTTCAAAATAAAAATAGTTTTCAAATCTTGGATAAATCACCGCATGCGAGACTGTAAGTCATGAGGGGGTCTCCCTCCTCCGTGATCCAAGTCTCTCGAAAATGCCACCCTCCAACATTTAGAACAATCAGATCAATGCTGAAACTATATGCATATAGTAATTTCTAGTAAAATTGAATGATATTTTCATAAACTAGTCAATCTCACCATGAACAAAATTGGTTGGTCTTCGGCACTGGCGGATGGAGTAGTCAGCTGGAAAGCCTACTCTGATGCTAGGGTGGACGGTAAAGGGGAGGATGTAGCCACATCAACGGTGGCTACACCACTGGGGGGAATAGTGGAAGAAGGGGGGGGTGGTAGGAGGAGGCATGGACTGGGGTAGGTGAAGTGGAGATGGAAATCTATGGCTATAAACCCCAACTGGCTATAGTATGGATCGGGGCACCCTGGAAGGGGAAGTGAGTGTGGTGGGTGAATGTGGGGGGGGGGGGCGAGGTCTGTGTTACGGTAGAGGGATGGGTGACTGTGGATGCGTGGTGTGCCATGGTCGGATGGGGGAGGGTGGGAACATGGGAAATTGATACGGAGGTGGACCTGGATATGATACGTAAGGGGGAGTTGGATGGAACTGTGTTGCTATATAGGAGGGGGGGGATGGATGGAAGGGGTTGGGGAATGGGGCATTTATGCCAGGGGATACAAATGGTATATAGGGTGGTCGAAAGGTCGAGGAGGGAGGAATAATGGCACTCTTAGGTCGAGGTGGTCACACCTGCATACACATTTATAACCTCATAGTTTAATATACAAAAATATAAATATACAAGGACAAGTCATCGTATTTGAAATTAAATTTATGCTTTAATACACACGATACCTACGCATGTGGAGAACTGCTGGTCCCCAGTGACGGTGGCTAGTCGCTGGAGCCCTCGGACACCTGTGTAAACACTACAATTTTTAGACTGAATTTATAAAAACAATATTAACAATATTAAACACAATGTAAATGCGAATGACAATGATGGTACTTAAAAAACATGATTGCAATTAATTTATATTCAAGTTAGATGATATTCAATATTCTGAAAGGATAGAAGGTGGCATGGCATGAAATTAAAATTAAATAAGGTGAGAGGGCATAGAAGGTGACATGGCAAGCTTTTCCTTTTCTAGAGTCATCCCCATGAGTAGGTGATCTTTTCCTTTGGCCGTAGAGAGATGTGCAGTGCCTCATAAGCGAATGGAATTCATGTCCATTTACAAATTTGAAATGGAAACCTATGTAATGTGTTTGGGTTCTTGATGAAGAGTTCCTAGTTTTTGATGTCTTCTTATAGATTTGTAGTTTCCTACAAGCTTGATTCACCCAGTGGAAAATTATTTGCATCCCTAGAGTGAGGATCTTGAGTCCCTTTATGTCCATAACATTTACATCATCAAATAAAATGGCATCTCATTGTTTAAATTTGCAAAGAGGTGCTAAATAGTAGTTAAGTTAGTGTGCATGTTATTTAATACACTTTAGAGTGTTGATTGTTAGAAAAAGGAAGAAAGAGAAATCTTTTTCATGTTTAACTTACTTACAACCTTGAATATGCCATGTTCTTTTGCATTGAATGAGTAATTATGTGTTCTTGATTGAATAGTTGTGTTGTTAGAATGATATCACTTGATTGAAATCAAAGAAATCTTGAGTGAAATCAATTAAATGAGTATTCTTGATGCCAAATGTTTTACCAAGTTGTATTTGAATCAAGATAAAAGCAAGGCCCCATAGACCATATTTGTAAGATTATTGCTCTTCCTTATGGGCCTTACATAATTTTCAAAAACTTTAGTGACAATACATGTGATAAGTTGTTTTATGTTGTTTATATGTCTTTCCTAATAGCATGTTCTAGGAGTAGTAGTATGATCACTTTCAGTCTCAAGTATTAGAAAAAATTGGAAATCCCCTGATAATAAACTGGGGTAATAAGGACATGAGAAACATTAGATTCTTGAATTTTTAGAAGCTTGGCCACTATGATTCTCTTTTTCTCGAGAGCGTTGCACAATGCAGTGAAAATTCATAGTAATAAATAGTTTTCCTATTGGTCTCGGTGGATGCGAAAGTGACAAGTACAACATCTCAGTGAACTCAAATGATGCATCAAAGTTAGCAGAAGCATAGAAGTGACTTGACCACCTTTAGCATTAAAAAAACCTATTAGTAGAATACGGGGGAAAGTGATAATTACCATGGTAATATATTCTCAAAGTTTAAGCTTGAAGAACACATGGCATAATGGCATGGAAACAAAGGTTGATTTGGTGGGCAAAGTGATGGGCATTGGAGCAATTGGCACACATATTGAGCCAAGAGTCAAATGACCCATAATGTGGTCATTTGAAGATGATTTGGACAAGGAGAGTACATGGCAAAGATAACTTGGATGACATGGTGAGAAATTGCAAAGCAAAAGTAACACACGTGGCATTGGTCAAGCACAGGAAGAGAAAGCAAGCATTGGATGGTAGTCTGAGGATTAAGGACACTGCTGGCATCACCAAAACCCCAGCTGCGGGCTCATCATTGGTCAAGTAAGAATGACATATTTTGGAAATTTCTCTCCCGTTTGTATAATCATCAGAGGTCTAGGATGCCTAAAGTGAACATGGACAAATGTTTATAGTTTTCTTAGGTTTTCATGTTTTATAAGGTTTCATTTTGTTTTGGTGGGATTATACGAATTTATAGCTCTCAAATAAATTAGACAATATTATAAACACAACTGTAAAATATGATGATAATATTGTAATTACTCATTGCTAATTAATTTGTAATTACTGAAAACAAATTAGTTGTAACTAGATCTAATTATTCAAAGTAAAGAAGTTACCTATGTGTATGGTGCCGCAATCTCCTCTGCTGCCGCCATGGCTCCATTGAGGTCAAAGGAATCGACGTCCTCCCATCTGGGGGATGGAGACCCGACCACGAATAACTAAACATTAAAACACATAAATTCAACAATGTGTAATTCAATGTTAAATATATTAAACAATACAATATCAAATAAAATACAACAAATAATTGAACATTAAATAAAACAATAGCAAACTTGATCCATGAAGCTCCCTGTGGTATGCTGATGCATATCACCATGGCAAGAATGACCATAGTGAGAAAAACAATGTGTCGTTGTTCCAACAGAACTAGAAGGCCCCGCCTGGGTTCCACCTGTACCCGGCATGTCTCGGCCACCACCCATAGACTGTGCAGCTTTCTGTATATCATCGATGTCCTCCCGGCTCTGGGAAGACATGGCCACAAATATTGTATGTCTATGAAAGTCATGTGTGGCAAGTCTGATGGAGTCATGAATCTCATCTAGGTTTCTACCAAAGCTGGGTGGCTGAGGAGGGGGGTTTGGCTCTCTCTTGGGTGCAAGAGGTCCTCTAAGTGGTTTGCGGTGCACCTGAGGTCGATCTTGGGTAGACCCAAGACCGACACCCTAAAACTCAATGATGTCAAAATAGTTGACATGGTACCCTAGCTCAAAGTCAACCCACAATTTCCGAAGGAAATACTATGGGACCTCCAAATTGTTGCACGGGGTCCTGTCAAATGCCATGAACCATCTCTTTCTCCAGTTATCTCTCCATGGATGGTAAATGCATTAGTCCATGCAAACCCGAGCCCTCATCATAGCTGGAGGCTGTCCCATCGAGCGAACTATGAACTTGCTATACAACTAGGCTTTGGTGATGTTGAGGTCTTTTATTTGCTCTTTGGACAACCGAGTGGAGTAGTGTTCCCTCATTCGAGCCCTGCATTGGCTCAAGTTTGTTATCTCACTGTGTGCAATATTGATTGATTCAATAATGTTTTGAAGTAATGAATCTAAGGAAACCCGAGAGGGTTCCTTGGTACCGTTCAATTCATTACGTAGTGCCCTCAATTGATTTAAGTCTTGGTGTAATTGATCTTCGGGGTTTTCATTCAGTTCATTGTCGGTTCCCATATTGTCTTCTAGAGGTCGGGTTTCATTGGTTTCATCATATGTTTCAGGTGTGTCTGACATCTTGTTAGTTGTAGATGGCCTGCAATTAAATTTCCTTGGGTTTTTAATGGATTGTAAATTTTTTTTAAAATTAAAATTCAAATGGAAAAAATAAATAAATAAAATTTCTGCTTTGAGGAGCACCTACCTGGAGAAATGGATGGTACTATGGTGTAGGGGCGATTTCTTGGTATTGAGGAGGATTTGGTTGCTCGAAGACATGTTCGCGGGGTTGCACAGTGAGCTCGCAGGTTGGATAGTGGGCTCACCGGTCTATCGAAAATGACAAACCCGTGAGCTCTGTTTTTTTTTTATAAAAAAACAGAGGCGCACACGCGCCATTGACGCGTGTGCTCCATTTTGTGCGTACGCATCAAAAGTGCATGCGTGCCCCTTTTGTCCACGTGGGATGAACCACATGGACGTCCGACATTGCCGAAGCAGTGATGTGTGCATGCTTTTGGAGGTACGTGCACGTCGTTTTGTTTTTTCCACTCACACGTTGTTATTGCGGTTATTTTGGGTACCAGCTTCATGCGGGTACCCTTAGACTACATTTGATAAGTTTTGTGTAGATTGGAAAATCTGAGAATACTATGTGAATATAGTTTTCTCCCACAAAATCACTGAAATGAAATGAATCGGGATTTAGAAAATGAAATGATGTGAATAACAGATTCAGGTTTTAGAAAATGAAATGTAAGATGATTTTTTGTTATGAAATTGAGATATAGCATTCAAAATGATGGAGGATGCTATCATATCAAGCTAAGAACTTGCATGTTGAAGACCAAAAAAAAATGAAAACATAAACAACCAAAAATAAATTATGATAGATTCATTTAACTGAAATCTATTGTGAGCAAAGAGATTTTCCCCTCGAACATACTTTAGCCCAGTAGAAAATAAATCTGCCATGAGATTCATTCACAAAATAACCTATTTTGAACATTAACTTGCAAGGAAACTAAAACAGATTATAACACCAACAAACTAGAAATAGTAATCAATTCATAAAATCAACGAACAATAGCACACTAGTCAGCACTTGTTAATCGGCCAAGGTAAATATATTGAAAGTTATATTCACAATCCCAATTAGACAATGACGTTATAAAATAAACACAAAAATTTAGAGCACAGATATTGAGTGAATCTATCCTCATTCCAAACCTGTATAGCCAAAAGGATAATGGCCAAGTAGCATCATATGTCTATTTTGATAAATGGTCCTTTCCAATGAATGCCTAGTCCATGCTTTAGTGCTACTATCTATTCATGTATTGCTTCTTTTAATGTTATTGTTTGGCCACATCAGTATCTTCTAGTTGTTTAGCTGTCTAGTTATTCACCCAATAGAGATGAATTGACAAGGCCTTTGACCAGTGGTTTACATGCTCTTGGATTCCTTATTCTCCCTATCACAAAGAGATAAGAACATATGAAAACTCATCAACTCTCTCAAAATCATCAAATCCAGAATTTTGTGAAAGACAATGGCTTACCAATCATGTTTCATGACTGATGAAATGGATGCTTTATTGGGGCCTCGTTTGATTATTTTTTAATGTTATTATTTCTAATCAAAATTTGCTTTTATTTTATTTTACTAGGTCTTTCGAAGCATAAACAATCAAGAAGTATAAATGGTGCATAAGTGGACTTTATGCATAGAAGTGTCTTGCTTCTGAACCCTAGTCAAGTAATGATTATATATGTTCTTTACAACAATGCCTTTAATACAGTTGCAGAAGATGGAAATGGTGTGACAGTCCAAGTCCTAATCCCAATGTGATCGTATGAGACATGGTTGCTAGGACTCACAGGCATGACAAGTTCTATGACGTTCAAAGTAATTACAACTATACAAAAACAACACTTGCTCGCAATGTTGGGTTAGGTGCAGCTTTGGTTTCCTTATCAGTGGGTGATACTAGGGGGATAGATAAGAATACAATGTTTTCTGCAGTTCCAACCATCTTTCCAACTACCCCTCCACCTCCATCCCCCATGGAATCCTTGAGGATGATATTGGGAAGATAAGGCTTGTGCAGTGGTAGGATAAATTCCTAAATGGTTGCATTGGTTTTGATTAAAATGTTTTTTTTATTTAAAACTACATTCACACAGATTTAGAAAGGTTCCCTATCATAAAGGAGTTTTTATGAACCTTAGAAAGTCCTGATTACACCAATTATCATGCCCATAAGAGGGTTGAGCTACTTGTGCTCGAGCACAACTATTTCTGAGATATCTCAATACTTTGTAAAATGTGGAATAAATTTGAATGCTCAAGGCCCGACGGTGAACCAATTCTCACTCCAGGAAAGTAGGTCTCCATAACTCAAAAATGTACCTTAGTATCTTAAATGTTTTGAAAGCCATTTCACAAGGCTGCCATTCTTAGTAAATATAGCCTAGATTTGAATTCTATGAATTAATCTTTGATGTCTTTGTTAACATATAATGGATTTTTGGCTTTCACACTTGTATACTTATAAATTTGATGTTATTACAAATTCTTTTAATCTTTTGCTATTGTGTGAATTTGAGATTTGATTTTCTTGTTCATCATATAGGATTTATTATTATACTTCAAAGCAGTTACACTTTCTAGATGTTTGAATCTGTTACATAACACATAGTGATAAATTTTATTGTTCTTCAAGATGATTAGGATGAATAGTTAAAATTGTAAATGGAAACCTTTTACCAATGCTTCCCGGCACTCTTAATGCTAAAAGCTAAAACACAATTTGCATTTGAAACTACCTTATAAGCTTGTATTTTTTCCCAGCCCATACGAAAAATATTTTCTGGGCATTGCAAGATGTGGCGGTGTTAACCTAATTATATGCACTATTAATTTTGACATAGAATTTTCAACCCAGGAAGGTAAACATAGAGGCACCAATACTGCATGTACAGGAATGGTTTAGATGCTAATGCAACTAACTCAATCTTCCATAAGCTGTCACTAATCTAGTTCTGTTCAGAATGACACTCCATCAAATCATACTTCAAAAATGTACTCTGTAATGAACTGAAACAATATAATTTAAGGAATCCACCAATCATTGATGCACACTGTCAAAAGATGGAATCAAAATTACTATTCTCTAATCATTCCATCATCATCAAAGCAAATAAGAATATGGAACCAAAGTGGATTAAAATAGTTATCACACTCTGCTGCTGAATTCAACTAACTGATACACTCTTGAAACGAGAAACGACTAGCATACTTTGGAATTTGAAACTCAAATGATGGCATGTTCTCAAATTGAAATGAAGCAACTACTACTTAAATGAAACATCTAGAATTTTAGGCTGCAAATCTAAAAAATGGCTACTGAAACCAAATCCTCACTTAAGTACAGAAATCTCGATGGCATAAACAAGGATGAACACCATAAATGCTAAATTCAACTTCAACCAATATCTAAACTTGACACACTTGATTACCATGACTTAAGATGCATTGCAATCCTGAGTAGGGGGGCTTGCTTCCATTGATTTTAAATTTTAACCCTTGCAGAAGAATTATCAAATTCTCGAAGGCATCAATTTCAATCAATGGTTTCCATCTCTTCTAGGAAGCACTTTCAATATTTTAAAATAATTTTATAATTCTCATCCATTACAATCAAAAGGATATTGGAAAAATTATCAACAATGTTTAACCTAAATTGATGAATAGATAATAACCTATGAATAGATAATAACCTAACCTAACTTGATTTATGTATTGCTTATTGAAGTTCGGATACTATGTATGTCCGAGCTCGATCGCAACGATTATATCTCTGTTGTAGTTATGCATGGTGATTATCACTTGGGCTTTCCTTTTAAACCTAGATTTATTTTTAAACATTACTTCAGATACAATCTAAATATAGAGATCGATCACAACGATCAGATCTCTGTTGTAGTTATGCATTGTTATCATCAATTGAGATTTCCTTTTTAAACTTATATTTCTTTTTAAACTTTTGTTCTGATACTGTGTAAGTATGGAGATTGATCGCGATGATCAAATATTTGTTGTAGTTGTGCATGGTGATTATTACTTGAGCTTTCTTTTTTAAATTTAGAGTTCCTTTTAAAACTTCACTTTGGATATTACGTAAGTATAGATATCGATCACAACGATCATCTCTCTATTGTGGTTATGCATTGTGAATCTGTGATCATCACTTGAGATTTCCTTTTTAAACTTAGATTTCTTTTTTTTTCTAAACTTCAGTTCAGATACTGTGTAAGTATAGAGATCGATCGCAATGATCAGATCTCTGTTATAGTTGTGCATGGTGATTATCACTTCAATTTTCCTTTTTAAACTTAGAAACCCTTTTAACAACTTCAGTTCGGATACTGTGTAAGTATAGAGATCGATCGCAACGATCATATATCTGTTGTAGTTATGCATTGTGATTATCAATTTTGATTTCCTTTTTTAAACCTCAATTCGGATACTGTATATCACAGTGCTCAGATCTTTGTTGTATCTAACTATTTGTTTATTTGTGATATTGAAACTCTATTAAAGCACAGAGTCCGATACATGGGTAGTTAATGAATACCATTTTATAACCTTGAGAACCTCTGCGTAACCATGGTTAAGATACACCATATCAGCGAGATTCTTAGCAACCCAGTCAAACGATCGAAGGGACAGTTCAAGTGGGTATTGAGAACATGCTTAGCCACTATTTCATGTTTTTCGATTGGCCATGGATATTCCACTACCTAGTATTTCCTTTCAAAAGTCCACATTATCATGACTCAAGTCGGACTCCGTATTTTACGTGCTGTCTAATCTTTGGAACATCCGCTACCATTCTTTAAAAAAAAAGATTTAGATTGAAACCTCTTCACCATGCAACATAACTATGCGAACCTTATGATAGAGGTAAGCTGTGTATCAAAGTCATCTTTGGGTGTTCCAACTTTTATGTCTAGGACGAACCTTACTCTTCGCATCAATTATTTATTATCAATATTTGGCAAAGGGAAAGGACTGGGGGTCAAGAATATTTTGTGGGAATAATTATAACATGTCCTCTAAATTATATCATCATAGTGCGAATGTATAATGGAAGAATTATTATAAGATAGGTATTGAAATGGGCAAATATTTACATTAGAAAACCATTCTTTGATCAATGCGTGCGGAACTATCCTTAAGCAAATAATATATGAGGGTCCTACAATGTTAAATATGAAAAGTTAGTTTCCCCTATTACATTTAACAATAATCTTTGCTTTCAATAATTTATATATATACATATAACATAATCGTTAAGAGGAAAGGATTTAATGATTAATGCTTTTGTTATTAATGTAAAATGTATAAGAAAGTTATATATGTAAGTATGTTAAATATGTCATAGTTAGTAATATTAATTGGTTAATGTATTGGGATGGTTCAAGGTAATGATACCCACTTATGACAGGTTAGTTGCAATGGCATGTTGGAAAAATATAAATCTTATCATTAAAATGAATTATTAGAGGTACCTTCAAATTTTTTTTAGAATTAGGTGTAAAAAATGAAATGTAGAAAAATGGATCACCTTACGGAATATATAACTTTTATTTATGTAAAAGTGGTATAACCACCCCAAAATGTCATTATTTTAAGATTGGTATGTTATTTTTTCTCTAAAACATAATGCATATGTTTGTGTTGGTCCACCGGTTTGTTATGTAAATTGTCAATTTATGACGGAAAAGATATGTAGAGGTGCAGCCAGCAAACGAATCTTGTGTAGGGCTATTTTTACAAAATTTTAAAACTTAATTTTATATATTTTTTAAATTACGAAAGTCGGTGAATCCTTAAAACGACATGGTTGAGTGTTGGTCCAGCATATTATGGTCGAGTGTTGGTCCACCATATCATGGTCGAGTGTTGGTCCACCATTTGCATTTTGGATTGAATTCACACACAATTTGGTGTTTCTTTGTCAATTTGGATCAAATACACACCAGTTGAACTCTATTTGGCTCTTTGGATTGAAGACACACCTGTTGGGCTCTATTTGTCTCCTTTGATTGAATACACAACAGTTGGACTCTATCTCAATAAAATACATTATTGAACTACTAGTACACTAATAATAAAGACAAAGAAATCATTATTCCAATAAAAAAATATAATTCAAGGGATAATCTTATTAATACACAAGAAAATTTACCTCTAATTAGAGTGATCCTCCCTCCAAATTTCTTTGAAAAAATATTATTTTGTTTCATTGAAATCGGTTTTTAATCTCATATGATTGAAAAAGAAAACTTAAACAATGTAGGCACATTGCTTAAGTGACATTAACGCACACCTTTAAAAGTTTCAAGTGACAACACTAGTTGTGCATCTCCTAAGTGACTACACTAAGCATCGCTTAAGTGACACTAGATGATGTCACTTAAGTGATGTCATGGAGCGTTCCTTAAACACATATGACCAATGATGTCAATTAAGCAATGTCTAAGTGTCATTTCTCGGAACAAAACCCACATAGTTTTCTTCTGTTCGACATTCTGAGCTGATATTTAACTCCAAATGTCGGTTTCAACATTGAATTTGGACCCAAAATGTAATAGGAGTCAAAATCCTATGGCTTTTTCAATGGGCTAGTACGTAGGTCTCTTAAATTTAGCAGTGATGGCAAGGGTATTCTTTACATCTAAAAGGCCTATTATTTGAAGTTTGATATTGACCTTGGTTTTGGTTCCAACAAATATGTGTAAATGATGGAATTGAACTTATTATCTCTAGTTAGAGGTAGGCATATTGTGCAAATTCATATGTTTGGCCACTTATCTCTAATTGTCAACTAGATGAAAATGAGTAGTTACATTCATGACATTTTCCTTAATCCTTTTGTGATGAGTTCATAATGATTGTAGATTCATTCGATTTTATTTCCTTTCCACACTTCTTGAAAGAGTTAAATGAACATGCTGATAAAGCTATTAAAAAAAGTTTAACAATTTGCATGGGGTGTGGAAAAATCAAAGTTAGAGTTGTTTCTCTTCTTTGAAAGTTTCTATGTTTAGAATTTTCTTTGGTTTGATTTGTTAAGCTTTTAGATTTCTCATGACTCATTTTATATTTATGTTTTAAGTCTTCATACCAAAAGAGAGTAAAATAATGATATAGAACAATTTGATTAATCCAATATTTTATTGGACTATATAAGGCTATTGTAGGCTTACCAATAGGTATGGTTCATTTGATCCTATTTTGCAAGGTGTATCTTTTGAGAACATTGTTAAAGAATGCAATTTCTCTTTAAGTTTTAAATAAAGGTTACATCTTTTTCTTACCCTTTTAAAACTCGAAGCCATCATACTCGCCCTCTTTCATTGCCTAACCTTGACACTTATGCATTGGTTATTAGTTTTTATGGCGACTATCTAGCAAATGGAAATTATTTTTTATTGTATCTTCTATCATCCCAAGGTTCGTCTATTTCAAGTTCCATATGGTATATTAACAATACTTTGGATACTATATGAATCTCTAGTTATATATATGTTTCACCTTTTTCCCTAGCATTTTTATAATTTCTTAAGTGTACTTGCTTTTATATATATATATATTAACAATATTTTGAATAACATATGAATCTCGAGTTATGTATGCGTCACCTTACTTTTTTTTTCCTAGCATGTTTATGATTTCTTAAGTGTACTTTCTTTTTTATCTTAGAGAAATTATGACAAATTTCATCTTTTTCTTACCAAGTGCCTATTTATTGTAATTTTATTATTAAAACACTTTCTTCACTACTTTTGGTAAAATTCACTAGTCCTCATCTCCTCTCTCATATTCCTTTTCTTTTATTCTCCCTGTTATTTTATTTCTTTGTTTCAATCACTTTCCCTATTTACAAAAACCTTTTACCCCTTTGAATTAATTTAATTCAATTTATTTTAATGTTTACTTCCAAATACTTTTATTTAATTTATCAAAGCCTTTCATTCAATTTATAATGGTCACATTCTTCAAGATGATTAGGATGAATAGTTAAAATTGTGAATGGAAACCTTTTACCAATGCTTCCCAGCACTCTTAATGCTAAAAGCTAAAACACAGTTTGCATTTGAAACTACCTTATAAGCTTGTATTTTTTCCCAACCCATATGAAAAATATTTTCTCGGCATTGGAAGATGTGGCGTGTGTCAACCTAATTATATGCACTATTAATATTGACATAGAATTTTCAACCCAGGAAGGTAAACATAGAGGCACCAATACTTCATGTACAGGAATGGTTTAGATGCTAATGCAACTAACTCAATCTTCCATAAGCTGTCACTAATCTAGTTCTGTTCAAAATGACACTCCATCAAATCATACTTCTAAAATGTACCCTGTAATGAACTGAAACAATATAATTTAAGGAATCCACCAATCCTTGCTCCACACTGTCAAAAGATGGCATCAAAATTACTATTCTCTAATCATTCCATCATCATCAAAGCAAATAAGAAAATGGAACCAAAGTGGATTAAAATAGTTATCACACTCTGCTGTTGAATTCAACTAACTGATACACTCTTGAAACGAGAAACGACTAGCATACTTTGGAATTTGAAACTCAAATGATGGCATGTTCTCAAATTGAAATCAAGCAACTACTCCTTAAATGAAACATCTAGAATTTTAGGTTGCAAATCTGAAAAATGACTGCTGAAACCAAATCCTCACTTTAAAAGTACATAAATCTCGATGGCATAAACAAGGATGAACACCATAAATGCTAAATTCAACTTCAACCAATATCTAAACTTGACACACTTGATTACCATGACTTAAGATGCATTTCAATCCTGAGTAGGGGGCCTTGCTTCCATTGATTTTAAATTTTAACCCTTGCGGAAGAATTATCAAATTCTCCAAGGCATCAATTTCAATCAATGGTTTCCATCTCTTCTAGGAAGCACTTTCAATATTTTAAAGTAATTTTATAATTCTCGGCCATTACAATCAAAAGGATATTGGAAAAATTATCAACAGTGTTTAACCTAAATTGATGAATAGGTAGTAACCTAACCTAACTTGATTTATATATTGCTTATTGAAGTTTGGATACTATGTATGACCGAGCTCGATCGCAACGATTATATCTCTGTTGTAGTTATGCATGGTGATTATCACCTGAGCTTTCCTTTTAAAACTAGATTTATTTTTAAACATCAATTCAGATACAGTCTAAATATAGAGATTGATCACAACTATCAGATCTCTATTGTAGTTAGGCATTGTTATCATCAATTGAAATTTCCTTTTTAAACTTTTGTTCTGATATTGTGTAAGCATGGATATTTATTGCAATGATCAAATATCTGTTGTAGTTGTGCATGGTGATTATTACTTGAGCTTTCCTTTTTAAACTTAGAGTTCGTTTTTAAAACTTCAGTTTGGATATTGCGTAAGTATAGATATCGATCACAACGATCATCTCTCTGTTGCAGTTATGCATTGTGAATCTGTGATAATCACTTGCGATTTCCTTTTTAAACTAAGATTCCATTTTTTTTTAAACTTCGGTTCAGATACTGTGTAAGTATAGAGATTGATCGCAACGATCAAATCTCTATTGTAGTTGTGCATGGTGATTATCACTTCAGTTTTCCTTTTTAAACTTGGAAACCCTTTTTACAACCTCAGTTTGGATACTGTGTAAGTATAGAGATCAATCGCAACGATCATATCTCTGTTGTAGTTATGCATTGTGATTATCAATTTTGATTTCCTTTTTTAAACCTAAAATTTGGATACTGTATATCACAGTGCTTAGATCTTTGTTGTATCTACCTAATTGTTTATTTGTGATATCGAAACTCTATTAAAGCACAGAGTCCAATACACGGTGGGTAGTTAATGAATATCATTTTATAACCTTGAGAACATCTGCGTAACCATGGTTAAGATACACCATATCAGTGAGATTCTTAGCAACCCAGTCAAATGATCGAAGGGACAGTTCAAGTGGGTATTGTCAACATGATGAGCCACTATTTCATGTTTTTCGATGGGCCATGGATATTCAACTACCTAGTATTTCCTTTGAAAAGTCCACATTGTCACGACTCGAGTCAGACACCGTATTTTATGTGTTGTCTAATCTTTGGAACATCTGCTACCATTCTTTAAAAAAAAATATTTAGATTGAAACCTCTTCACCATGCAACATAACTATGCGAACCTTATGATAGACGTAAGTTGTGTATTGTAATATCCCGAATTTTGGACTAACTATTTTTGTTGTTATATTGGGCCACGGCCCCTAAACATATGTTTTATTTTGAGTATTGGGCATGAGCTCTAGCACGTATGATTTATTCTTTTATACATTGACATATCGGGCATGGACCCTGATTGACTTCTTTATTTTGAGTGTATACTGGACAAGAAGGCCCCAATGTTTTAATGATGTTCTTCAGCTTTGATATGGGTACAAACCCTAATATACTGAGATGATCTTTTGTTACGTACTGTGCAGAGCTATGATTTTACATGATTTGACTTATGAGTGTGTTGAGCATGGACTCAGAAACACACATATAACCTACGTACTGGGCATAAGCCCCGATGTACCTAGAAGAATGTTTATGTACTGGAAGTAAGCCCTGAGGTACATTGAGTGTTGGGCCTAAGCTCTGGAGCACTCCAAGCTTGATAAAAAAATACCGCATCCGAGGAAACTTAAATATTCTAGATGTGCCGCACAACCACATTCTAGCACTAGTGTTGAGCAGAGGCTCTGGAATTGCACTAGTGTAACGCCCATGTGAGAGTGTTGAGTTAAAAGACTCTGAGGAGCACTCAGGGTTACTGGATCTCAAAGTATTGAGTCAGAAAAGATTCTGAATAGCACTTTTACTTTCATCACATTTATTTTGATTAAATGATTCATCTTTTTTCTAATCATCAAATCCTGCGGGAACTACCATGTTAAACGAGGGAATCCGACATGAAAGAGAGAGACTAGAGGTGCCTATCCAAGCTTACCGAAAGACCGTCCAAAAGAATTGGACCTTGTCCTTAAAAATTAAAAGAAGCATCATGTAAAGATACATTTTTAAAACAAAAGATAACTACCACCACTTAAAGCATGGATTGACTAATAGTAGTCTTCTACAAATAACATGCATGCCTCAAGATGATTGTTATTATTATTATTATTATTAGTATTATTATTATTAAGAGTTTTAATAAATGATATTATTATTTATTTTATATTATAGTTTATGCACCATTTAATATTATTAATGATGTATTAATAGTTAAGTTAAATTATAAACAGATTAAAGATTAAAATGACTTATGGTTAAAAGCAAGTGATAAGTCTTAGTTCAAGAGGACAAAATATTTTAAGTAAATAATATCTTTTAAATATTATATTATTTAATTTAAAGAAACTAATTAGACCAACAATCATAATTCAAGACTCCCCTACATAAATAGGGCAGATCCCAAGTTTTGGGCATCATCTATCTTTTTCATTATCATTCTCCTATGATAATCAGAGAGAAGTCTTATGCTCCAAGAAACTGAAGCACCCTCATATAATTTCAGATCTGAACCAACAGTAGCCCTAGGACCTCTATCTCTTTTGCATGTTGGGATCCAGCTCGGGGGGATCCATACAGAACAAGGAACGGTTGTAGGATCATGGTTGGGAGGAACATGGTATCCCCAAAGTTATCCAGCTAAGAAAAATCTTTCTCACAGGTTAGCTAAAGTATAAAAGGTTCTGCAATAATTATTGTTTGAGTGTGAAGGATTCTATAGTAAAGGATCAAGTGAAAAAGAAACCAGGCTTTTACAGGAAAGGATCAAGTGCCAAAACAGCCAGGTATGTAGTATTAATTGTGTCCTTTTTCAGTCATTATTAGACATAGGCCTTTAGACTAGAATGGATACCTCAGCAATGTTTAAATTCTTAATATAAACATTATCAACTTAGAGGTTTGGAACAGAAACAAGTGGAGAGTCTAGCAGGTCTAGCCAAGCTAGGATGTGCTAGACATTGCACAATCAGAAAACGTAGGATTATTTCTCATTACTAATAGAAAATTTTCTTTTATATCTATGCATTGCTCCCTTTGTTTTCATATCATCAATCTACGGTATTAGTTCTTTAAACAATACACATGTTTCAGATTAAGAATTGTTTTGCCCTATCATAGTATAGGCTCCACATCCGCCTACAAGTTTTCTTGTTGATGATCTAGTCTAGTGAGGGTTTGGTCTAAATATCGAAACCCTCAAGGCTCTTAAAGCTTGGAACCAAACCTTTTCAGATTTATAATTATTTTCATACAATTGTATCAATCGAAACTTTTAATCAACATTTCATACCAAGAAATTCAGCCTTGCGACAAGCACATAATTATTTTATGCTAGTTACCAATCATCCTCTCAACATTTCTACAAACAGTAAACTAGAATTTTGTAGGAAGAATTGGGATTCCATTATTTAAAACTCCCAGAAGTTAAACGCTAATTGATACAACAAGCAGACCTCAACAAACACGACATTCCACATTAAAGTCATAACCACAAACATAGAAGACTTACGGAGGTCACGACTACACATGAGTACAAACACAGACTTTAATTACATCTTAAACTTGAAAACCCTGATGGGAACCTCTCCCAGTTCAAGGTTCAAATCTCATAACCTAAAGATATGTGCCCATACCTTTCGAAGTTAGTAAATCATAGGTCTGGGTATCAAAACCGTGGAGTAGCTCATCTTGCCCATAATCATTTATGAAAAGAATGAGACAAAAGATAAGAGTATCAGTGGCATCAACGAAATACAAATCCACCATTTAAAAGCCCAAATCGTCTAGCCACATGGTGGAACTACAACAACGCATAAATTCTCTTGCACCATAGGAACAAAAAATGCAAGACAGAGCAAAGGTAAGTATCACATTTTAACATGGAATCGATTTAATAGACAATCGATTTTTCCATCAAAGATTATAGATTGACAGAAGCACCATTTAAAAACATAGTAGCCAGGGTTTCTTCATATAGCCATTTAAGCCTCATAGAAAAGAAAATGCAGATGCCCTTTTCTCCATTTGAAAACTTCAATGACGAGACCCATGTTTACATACAAGAAAGAAAAATACTCTTTCAGAACCCCATATTTACACAATTACAAATACATGGATAGCAACCGAAACCAATCCATTAAACCCTACTACAAGCATAGAGACCCCCAGAAGTTTTCACCATCGAAATAATAATTACAACGACTTTTCATACACCTGGTCAAGCCAATGGCGACCACTCCTGAGACTTCAAAACGTGAGTGAGCCAAAGGCCCCACGAAGTCTCGCCATCATAACTTATCAAAACCGAGACAGGTAGGTGTGAAGGGTTGAAATAACCCGGGTCTTACCAGTCCAAATTCCATGATTAGTTTGTAAGGGTTATTTTCTGGTTCAACGCAAGGAGCCACCTCATACCTGTCAACGAAAAACCTTAGAAGTGAGAACCTGGATATTTAAATAATTATAGAGTTAGAAACTGAGAAAATTACAGTGTTAATGAAAGGATTAGTTACCTATAGATTGGTTCTACTACATCGACGCATGTCCATCAATGATACCCTAGCCATGAGCGCAGCTTAGGCCAGGCGTAGTTACTTCACAAACAAGTTAAAGAATCTCCCTCTCAGCCAAAATACAAGCAAACTCACAACTTGACATCGTTCAGAAAACCCTCACCAAAACCCTTAGCCTAGCTGGCCAAAGGTCACGTGACTCCCAAGTGCGCATTTAATACAGCCAGCTACCACGATAGGATACCATTGGGAATTGCAAACTATATAGTATAGTCTTGTGGGTTCAAAGCATTTTGTTAAATATCACAAGGGCAAAGACCTCAACCCGTACATGTTTAGCACCAAGGTTGTTTTCACCTTGAGAGTTTTACAGGATGGAATTACTCAAAAGATGACCACGAAGAACACCTGCGAGGAGATGACAAATAAATATGCATTATCGGAATCGCTAAGTAAGTCCATAGGTTTCAAAATTTCACACCTTACCTCTCGGGGACTCCGCCAGGAGTGCTTAGATTAACCCCAAAGTTTCAGGGTATTTCAACTTCACTCATCAGGTTCATCATACCTGGGGATTAACATTTGGAAAATTGAGATTTTAAAACATACATTTAGATCACACTAGAGGAAAAGAGACTGCTAGTATTATCTCGTGACTAAACTCTACAAACGTACTCAACATAATTACTTCCGCAACAATAGCGTGACCGATGAAAACTACCTTGTTAGAAATTCTCCCAAACACTTAAATACTGAATGCAAGTATCGATACCTTTTTACCGTGCTTAAGTAAATTTATAAATATATAATTGGTGTTAGGCAGATTAGCAAGAAGAAGGAAATTTTGTTTTATTCTATTATTTTTTAGGGACATTACAAGTGGTATCAGAGCTCAGTTACAAAAATTAAGTCACCTATTGGGCTCATTACAAACAGAACATCTACTGCCGATACTTAGTAAATAGAATCATACATTTAAAATTTTATTTTTTTTGTTTTATGTGGAAATAAACTAACATATTTTTCTGCTCTTTATACTTATATAACATTTCAGGTACAGACATTGTCTGAAAATGAATGCAAAACAGGGCAGTAGCATACACAGAAATTTGAACTCACCACCATGAGAGCAAGAAGTGGTGGTGGAACTAAACTCATATTTGATGAAATCTATGCAAAATATGCAGGCAGAGTTCCAAAGCTTCCAATATGAAAATATGAAGGAAAGAAGAGAGCAGCAAGCCATAAATGAAGCTCTACATCAGACTTTAATAGGGGCAAAACCCCATAGACAACCCACACTCTTAGTCAATACTTTTAAAAAGGGAAATAGTCACCCAAAGAAAACTGCCAGTCCTAAGGGAGAGGAATAGGGTGAAAACATACCTGAATCGATGGAAGAGTACTGTAAGAATTCTTCCAACTATGAAGGTTCACCACCTCCTTGCAAGAAAAGGAGGAAAAGTGACGACAGTTTACAAGGAGAATTCGGAAAGATAAAAGCCCCAACCTATGACAGAGAAATTAACTCGGGGGAGAAGGCTGAGGAGTGCCTTCTAGGAATGAATAAGTACTTCAAAGTTCATAATTACTCCAGTGAAATGCAAGCTTAACTAGTCATATACAAACTGAATCGTAAAGCTTCCAGATGGTGGTGGGACTTGAAACACACCAAGGGACCAGAACTGAGAAACATAACATGGAAAAATTTCAGCAGAACATTCCAGGACAAGTATATGTCCGAAAGATTCTTCGACAAGAAAATTAAAGAATTTCATGAGTTGAAAATGGGCTCCCTAGCTATGGAGGCATTCATAAGCCGATTCTTAGACTTGTTGCACTATGTGCCATACGTTAAAGACGAGAAGGTCAACATACAACAATTCTGGGGAGGGCTACCACCAAACTTTAGAGAAAAGATAGAGTTTGACATGCCCAAAACCCTTGATGTGACCTTACATAAAGCAAGACTCTGTTATGAACACGGACAACCAAGGAATGATAACATCAACAGGAACAAAGATATGTTCAGAACCTTCACGGACAACCGCAAATCGGGGTTTAGACCTCCACCTTAGCGGAAACATAACAACAGTTTTCCGACCAATAGAGGCTTCAACCGACCTCAAGCATGACCAAGTGCACCCCCGCCACCTGTCAACATGCCAGTTTTCAACAAAGGGACAAAAGTTGTCCCATCAACTGTTTCTTGTTGGAAATTCCAAGGGCCCCACTACTAGAGAGACTGCCCCAACAAAACAGATGGAGTTTTACACAACGTCCAAGCAGAACCTACCGTTGGGGACATGGAAAAGACACCCAAGATTTATGCCGCTCTTGAAGGCCGACAGGCAGATCACCAAGCCACCATGGTTGAAATTGAGGGTAAGATCTCTAACACAACCATTTCAGTTTTAATAGATCCCAGCGCTTGCTGAAGTTATATCTCTCCTAATTTAGTGGACACTTGTAAGTTGAACCGAGCGCCTCGCGAGAAACTGTGGCTGGTACAACTAGCCACTGGTAACAAACGAAAGGTATCTGAGTTAGTTAAAACTTGTGAGATAGACTTAAACGGTTTCCAAACTAGGCTAGAATTAAACATTCTACCCCTAGGGTCGTACGACATACTTATCAGCATGGATTGGTTAGAAGAACACCATGTCTTACTAGACTGCTTAAACAAAACCTTACTCTATAGGGATGACCAGGGGAATCAGAAGATGATTGAGGGTATCCCTAAAAATGTATCGGTACGACAGATCTCTGCCATACAAGCAAAGAAATGTATCCGAAAAGGTTGCAAACTCTTTGCCGTCAAGATCCAAAACACAGAAACTGATAGGGAATAGAAGATCAAAG
Organism: Larix kaempferi; assembly: GCA_027924585.1. Taxonomy (NCBI): domain Eukaryota; kingdom Viridiplantae; phylum Streptophyta; class Pinopsida; order Pinales; family Pinaceae; genus Larix; species Larix kaempferi. Next base: position 1,599,073 of record BSBM01000414.1, on the reverse strand, counting down.
ACTTCCAATCCTCGTAGAGTTCAAAGATGTATTTCCCGAAGAAATACTGGGATTACCACCCAAACGAGACTTAGACTTTTCCATCGAACTAGCACCTAGGTCAGTACCAGCTTCTAAATCCCCATACCGCATGAGCACACCAGAATTGGTGAAGCTCAAGCTGCAGTTACAAGAGTTAATAGACAAAGGGTACACTTGACCAAGTGTGTCCCCTTGGGGCACACCGATACACTTCATCAAGAAGAAAGACAGAACGATGCGGATGTGCATTGATTACCACCAAATCAACAAAATGACCATTAAGAACCGCTACCCACTCCCTAGGATCGACGACTTGTTTGACCAATTCGGAGGAGCGAAGATCTTCTCAAAGATCGACTTGCGATCCGGATACCATCAGGTGAGGATCCATGATGAGGATATCAACAAAACCACATTTCGAACCCATTACAGCCACTACGAGTTCATAGTGATGCCCTTTGGGTTGACGAACGCATTGGCCAACTTTATGTGCATGATGAAAAACATCTTTAGTAAATACTTCAATAAGTTCGTTCTAGTATTCATTGACGACATCTTGATCTACTCCAAGAATGAAATAGAACATGAGGAACATCTCCGAATTGTTCTACGTATACTACGGGAACATCAACTGTACGCCAAGTTTAATAAGTGTGATTTCTATAAACTCCAGATTCAATACTTAGGACATATCATTTTCGAGAAGGGAATAGCCGTTGACCCCGAAAAGGTCAAATCTATCGAGGAATGGCCCACACCTACATGCGTATTCGATATAAGATCATTTTTAGGTTTAGCCGGTTACTACCAAAAGTTCATTGAGAACTTCTCACGGATTGCATGTCCCATGACTTCCTTGCAAAAGAAGGCAAACAAGTTTATCTAGACGGATAAGTGAAAAGAAAGCTTTCAAAAGCTGAAGAAACTACTGATTAGTGCACCAATTCTGCGTATTGTGGATCCCAATGAGGACTTCATCATTTGCACGGATGCAAGCAAGGAGGACTTGGGGGATTCCTTATGCAAGACAATTTTTCCATATGCTACGAATCGAGGAAATTAAAATAGCATGAGAAGAATTACCCTACACATGACCTCGAACTAGCCGCTATCATCCATGCTCTGAAAATGTGGCGACATTATCTCATGGGAAAGAAATTCCTATTGATGACTGATAACATGAGTTTGAAATACCTTTTCGACCAAGCTGACCTAAATTCCGGGCAGGCCAGGTGGTTAGCCTTCCTTAGTGAATACCATTTCGAACTAAAGCATATAAAAGGCAAGGAAAACAAGATTGCGGATGCCTTGAGCTGTCGAGCACATATGCTTTACAAAGTCACGGTGAGTCAAACCGACTCAGACTTACACCACAAGATTCGAACGGCTTGCAAGAGTGACCGTTACCACATGGAAATCCTTGCAAAGATCCAAGAAGATAGATTATTCCAGCAACAAAAGCAATATAAGATAGACGAGTTAGGACTGCTGTGGTCGAAAGAAAGACTTTACGTCTCGGAAAGTGGAGACATTAGATCAAACATTCTCACCGAGTTTCACCAGAAACCCTATTCAGGGCATCCCGGATATCAAAATATGATATTGGCAGTAAAGAAACATTACTTTTGGCCTAAGTTGAGAACTGACATCGCCATGTTCATTGTGAAACATCAGGAGTGCTAACTAGTAAAGGCAAAACACCAACACCTCTCCGGATTACTTCAACCTTCACCCATTCCAGATTGGAAATGGGAGGTAATAAGTATGGAATTCATTACAGTCTTACCCAAGAGTAAGAAACTGAATGACTCCATCTTTGTAGTGGTAGACAAGCTGTCTAAAGTAGGCCAGTTCATACCGGTGAAATCTACCTACAAGGAGGTTCACATCGCGGAAATATTCTTAAAGGAGATCTTTCGATTGCACAGGATACCCAAGGAAATCATTTCCGATCAAGATACGAATTTCACTAGCAACTTCTGGAGAGCATTGTTCTCCAGTTTAGAGACACAACTACAATTCAGTACCGCGTACCATCTCCAAACCGATGAACAAACGGAACGAGTAAACCAAATTCTTGAGAACATGCTGAGGATGTACGTCATGAACAACCCCACTAAGTGGGAAGATTATTTGCACCTCACAAATTTTGCGTACAACAACTGTTATCAAACCTTGGCCAAAATAAGCCCTTTCGAGGTACTCTACGGCAAGAAATGTCGGACACCCGTTACTTGGGACAGTCCAGTAGACAGACTTATGTTAGGACCCGACCTTCTAAAAGACTTGGAACAACTAGTGTCCAAGGTACAGTTAAACTTGAAAGAAGCAGAAGACCACCAAAAGAGTTATGCGGACAAGAAAAGAAAAGATAAGGACTACCAAGTTAGCGAACATGTGTTTCTAAAGATAAAGGAAAAACGAAGCTCCTTGAGCTTAGGACATTGCAGGAATCTAACCCCAAGATTTTGTGGACCTTTTGAAATACTGGCCAAGAAGGGCCCAATGGGTTATGAGTTTGCTTTACCGGCGCATATAAAAGTTCATAATGTTTTTCATGCTTCATTATTGAAGAAATATGTGTACGATACTAAACATGTTATTGATTGGTCCTTATTATAGGTGGAGCCCGAAGGGGAGTTCACGCCAGAACCACTCCACAATAAGGACAAGAGAGAGGTGCAGCTTAGGAGGAGGACCATTACTCAGCTAAAAGTACAATGGAGGCACTTTGGACCAAATAAGGCTACTTAGGAGAATGAGACCACCATGAAAGAGGCATACCCCACCTTGTTTCATGACCTCATTCCTAGTCCCTAGAAACACCGAGACGGTGTTGATTCTAAGCGGGGAGGGATGTAATATCCCAAATTTTGGACTAACTATTTTTGTTGTTATATTGGGCCACGACCCCTAAACATATGTTTTATTTTGAGTATTGGGCATGAGCCCTGGCACCTATGATTTATTATTTTATGTATTGACATATTGGGCATGGACACTGACTGACTTCTTTATTTTAAGTGTATACTGGGAGAGAAGGGCCCAATGTTTTAATGATGTTCTTCAGCTTTGATATGGGTACAAACCCTAATATACTGAGATGATCTTTTGTTACGTACTATGCAGAGCTATGATTTTACATGATTTTACTTATGAGTGTGTTCAGCATGGACTCATAAACACACATATAACCTACGTACTGGGCATAAGCCCCGATGTACCTAGAAGAATTTTTATGTACTGGGAGTAAGCCCTGAAGTACATTGAGTGTTGGGCCTAAGCCTTGGAGCACTCCAATCTTGATAAACAAATACCGGATCCGAGGAAACTTAAATATTCTAGATGTGCCTCACAACAACATTCTAGCACCAGTGTTGAGCAGAGGCTCTGGAATTGCACTAGCGTAACGCCCATGTGAGAGTGTTGAGTTAAAAGGCTCTGAAGAGCACTCAGGGTTACTCGATCTCAAAGTGTTGAGTTGGAAAAGAATATGAATAGCACTTTTACTTTCATCACATTTATTTTGATTAAATGATTCATCTTTTATCTAATCATCAAATCCTGCGGGAACTACCATGTTAAACAAGGGAATCCGACATGCAAGAGAGAGACTAGAGGTGCCTATCCAAGCTTACTAAAAGACCGTCCAAAAGAATTGGACCTTGTCCTTAAAAATTAAAACAAGTATCATGTAAGGATGCATTTTTAAAACAAAATATAATTACCACCACTTAAAGCATGGATTGACTAATAGTAGTCTTCTACAAATAACATGCATAAAGGCCTCAAGATGATTGTTATTATTAGTAGTAGTAGTAGTAGTAGTAGTAGTAGTAGTAAGAGTTTTACTAAATGATGTTTTTATTATTTATTTTATATTATAGTTGATGCACCATTTAATATTATTAATGATGTATTAATAGTTAAGTTAAATTATAAAAAGATTAAAGATTAAAATCACTTATGGTTAAAAGCAAGTGGTAAGTCCTAGTTGAAGAGGACAAAATATTTTAAGTAAATAATATCTTTTAAATATTATATTATTTAATTTAAAGAAACTAATTAGACCAACAGTCATAATTCAAGACTCCCCTACATAAAGAGGGCAGATCCCAAGTTTTGGGCATCATCTATCTTTTTCATTATCATTCTCCTATGATAATAAGAGAGAAGTCTTTTGCTCCAAGAAACTGAAGCAGCCTCATATAATTTCAGATCTAAACCAGTAGTAACCCTAGGACCTCTATCTCTTTTGCATGTTGGGATCTAGCTCGGGGGGATCCACACAGAACCAGGAATGGTTGTAGGATCATGGTTGGGAGGAACATGGTAGCCCTAAAGTTAGCCAACTAATAAAAATATTTCTCACAGGTTAGCTAAAGTATAAAAGGTTCTGCAATAATTATTGTTTGAGTGTGCAAGATTCTACAGGAAAGGATCAAGTGACAAAGCAGCCAGGCTTTTACACGAAAGGATCAAGTGCCAAAATAGCCAGGTATGTAGTATTAATTGTGTCCTTTTTCAGTCATTATTAGACATAGGCCTTTAGACTAGAATGGATACCTGAGCAATGTTTAAATTCTTAATATAAACATTATCAACATAGAGGTTTGGCCCAGAAACCAGTGGAGGGTCTAGCAGGTCTAGCCAAGCTAGCTTGTGCTAGACATTGCACAATTAGAAAACGTAGGATTATTTCTCATTACTAATCGAAAGATTTCTTTTATATCTATGCATTGCTCCTTATGTTTTAATATCATCAACCTAGGGTATTAGTTCTTTAAACAATACACATGTTTCAGATTAAGAATCATTTTGCCCTATCATAGTATAGGCTCCACATCCGCCTACAAGTTTTCTTATTGATGATCTAGTCTAGTGAGGGTTTGGTCTAAATATCGAAACCCTCAAGGATCTTAAAGCTTGTAACCGAAACTTTTAAGATTTATAATTATTTTCATACAGTAGTATCAATAAAAAGTTTTAAACGACATTTCATACCAAGAAATTCAGGCTTGCGACAGTCACATAATTATTTTACACTAGTTACCAATCATCCTCTCAACATTTCTACAAACAGTAAACTAGAATTTCGTAGGAAGAATTGGGATTCCATTATTTAAAACTCCCAGAAGTTAAACGCTAATCGATACAACAGGCAGACTTCAACAACCACGATGTTCCACTTTAAATTCATAACCACAAACATAGAAGACTTACGAAGGTCACAACTACACACGAGTACAACCATAGACTTTAATTACATCTTAAACTTGAAAAACCTGATGGGCACCTCTCCCAGTTCAAGGTTCGAATCTCATAACCTAAAGATAGGCGCCCATACCTTTTGAAGTATGTAAATCACAGGTCTAGATATCAAACCCCTAGAACAACTCATCTTGCCCAGGATCATTTATGAAAAAAATTAGACAAAAGATAAGAGTATCACTGGCATCAACGAAATACAAATCTACCATTTAAAAGCACAAATAGTCTAGCCACAAGGTAGAACTACAACATCGCATACATTCCTATAAATTCTCTTGCGCCATAGGAAAGAAAAACGCAAGACAGAGAAAAGGTAAGTATAACATTTTAACATGGAATCCATTTAATAGACAATCGATTTTTCCATCAAATATTATAGACTGACAGAAGCACCATTTAAAAAAATAGTAGCCAGGGTTTCTTCATACGACTATTTAAGCCTCACAGAAAAGAAAATGCAGATGCCCTTCTCTCCCTTTCAAAACTTCAACGACGAGACACATGTTTACATACAAGAAAGAAAAATACTCTTTCATAATCCCATATTTACACACGTACAAATACATGGATAGCAACCAAGACCAATCTATTAAACCCTACTACAAACATAGAGACCCCCAGAAGTTTTCACCATCAAAATAATAATTACAACGACTTTTCATACACCTGGTCAATCCAAAGGAAACAACTCCTAGGACTTAAAAACCTGAGTGAACCAAAGGCCCCACGAAGTCTCGCCATCATAACTTATCAAAACCAAGACAGGTAGGTGTGAAGGGTTGAAAGAACTCGGGTCTTACCAGTCCAAATGCCATGAGTAGTTTGTAAGGGTTCTTTTCTGGTTCAACGCAGGGAGCCACCTCATACCTGTCAATGAAAAACCTCAGAAGTTAGAACCTGGATATTTAAATAATTATGGAGTTAGAAACTGAGAAAATTACAATGTTAACAAAAGGAGTAGTTACCTGTAGATTGGTTCTGCTACATAAACGCCATGTCCATCAACGATACCCTGGTCATGAGCGCAACTCAGGCCAGGTGTAGTTACTTCACAAACAAGCTAAATAATCCCCCTCTCAGCCAAAAGACAAGCAAACTCACGTCTTGACATCGTTGGGAAAACCCTCGCCAAAACCCTTAGCCCAGCTGGCCAAAGGCCACGTGACTGCCGAGTGCGCATTTAATACAACCAACTACCACGATAGGATACCATTGCAAATTGCAAACTATATAGTATAGTCTTGTGGGTTCAAAGAATTTTGTTAAATATCACAAGGACAAAGCCCTCAACCCATAAATGTTTAGCACCAAGGGTGTTTTCACCTTGAGAGTTTTACAGGATGGAATTACTCAAAAGATGACCACAAAGAACACCTGTGAGGAGATGAAAAATAAATATGCATTCGCGGAATCTCTATGTAAGTCCACAGGTTTCAAACTTTCATACCTTACCTCCCGACGACTCTGCCAGGAGTGCTTAGATTAACCCCAAAGTTTCAGGGTATTTCAACTTCACTCATCAGGTTCATCATACCTGAGGATTAACATTTGGACAATTGAGATTTTAAAACATACATTTAGATCACACAAGAGGAAAAGAGACTGCTAGTATTATCTCATGACTAAACTCTACAAACATACTCAACATAATTACTTCCGCAACAATAGCATGACCGATGAAAACTACCTTGTTAGAAATTCTCCCAACACTTAAATACTGAATGCAAGTACTGATATCTTTTTACCATGCTGAAGTAAATTTATAAATACATAATTGGTGTTAGGAAGATTATCAAGATGAAGGAAATTTATTTTTTATTCTATTATTTTTAGGGACATTACATGTATCAAAGTCAATTTGGGTGTTCCAACTTTTATGTCTAGGACGAACCTTACTCTTCGCATCAATTATTTATTATCAGTATTTGGCAAAGGGAAAGGACTAGGGGTCAAAAATATTTTGTGGGAATAATTATAACATGTCCTCTAAATTATATCATCATAGTGCGAATGTATAATGGAAGAATTATTATAAGATAGGTATTGAAATGGGCAAATATTTACATTAGAAAACCATTCTTTGATAAATGCGTGCAGAACTATCCTTAAGAAAATAATATATGAGGGTCCTACAATGTTAAATATGAAAAGTTAGTTTCCCCTATAACATTTAACAATAATCTTTGCTTTCAATAATTTATATATATACATATAAACATAATCGTTAAGAGGAAAGGATTTAATGATTAATGCTTTTGTTATTAATGTAAAATGTATAAGAAAGTCATATATGTAAGTATGTTAAATATGTGACAGTTAGTAATGTTAATTGGTTAATGTATTGGGATGGTGCAAGGTAATGATACCCACTTATGACATGTTAGTTGCAATGGCATGCTAGAAAAACAGAAATCTTATCATTAAAATGAATTATTAGAGGTCCCTTCAATTTTTTTTAGAAATATGTGTAAAAAGATGAAATGTAGAAAAACGGATCACCTTCCGGAATATATAACTTTTATTTATGTAAAAGTGGTATAACCACCCCAAAATGTCATTATTTTAAGATTGGTATGTTATTTTTTCTCTTAAACATAATGCATATGTTTGTGTTGGTCCACCAGTTTGTTGTGTAAATTGTCAATTTAAGACGGAAAAAATATGTAGAGGCGCAGGCAACAAACGAATCTTAAGTAGGGCTATTTTTACAAAATTTTAAAACTTAATTTTATATATTTTTTAAATTACGAAAGTCGGTGAATCCTTAAAATGACATGGTCGAGTGTTGGTCCAGCATATCATGATTGAGTGTAGGTCCACCATATCATGGTCGAGTGTTGGTCCACCATTTGCATTTTGGATTGAATTCGCACACCATTTGGTGTTTCTTTGTCAATTTGGATCAAATACACACCAGTTGGACTCTATTTGGCTCTTTGGATTGAAGACACACCAGTTGGGCTCTATTTGGCTCCTTTGATTGAATACACAACAGTTGGACTCTATCTCAATAAAATACATAATGAACTACTAGTACACTAAGAATAAATACAAAGAAATTATTAATCCAATAAAAAAATATAATTCAAGGGATAATCTCATTAATACAAAAGAAAATTTACCTCTAATTAGAGTGATTCTCCCTCCAAATTTCTTTGCAAAATCATTATTTTTTTTCATTGAAATTGGTTTTTAATCTCATAGAATTGAAAAAGAGAACCTAAACAATGTAGGCACATCGCTTAAGCTACGTTAACGCGCACCTTTAAAAATTTCAAGTGACGACACTAGTTGTGCATCTCCTAAGTGACTACACTAAGTGTCGCTTAAGTGAGACTAGATGATGTCACTTAAGTGATGTCATGGAGAGTTCCTTAAGCACATACGACCAATGATGTCGCTTAAGCAATGTTTAAGTGTCATTTCTCGGAACAAAACCCACATAGTTGTCTTCTGTTCGACATTCTGAGCTGATATTTAACTCCAAATGTCGGTCTCAACATTGAATTTGGACCCAAAATGTAATAGGAGTCAAAATCCTATGGATTTTTCATTGGACTAGGATGTAGGTCTCTTAAATTTAGCAGTGATGGCAAGGGTATTATTTACATCTAAAATGCCTATTATTTGAAGTTTAAGATTGGCCTTGGTTTTGGTTCCAACAAATATGTATAAATGATGGAATTGAACCTATTATCTCTAGTTAGAGGTAGGCATATTGTGCAAATTCATGTGTTTGGCCACTCATCTCTAATTGTCAACTAGATGAAAATGAGTAGTTAGATTCATGACATTTTCCTTAATCCTTTTGTGATGAGCTCATAATGATTGTAGATTCATTCGATTTTATTTCCTTTCCACACTTCTTGAAAGAGTTAAATGAACATGTTGATAAGATATTAAAAAAAGCTTAACAATTTGCATGGGGTATGGAAGAAATCAAAGTTAGAGTTGTTTCTCTTCTTTGGAATTTTCTATGTTTAGAGTTTTCTTTGGTTTGATTTGTTAAGTTTTTGGATTTCTCATAACTCATTTTATATTTATGTTTTAGGTCTTAATACCAAAAGAGAGTAAAATAATGATATAGAACAATTTGATTAATCCAATATTTTATTGGACTATATAAGGCTTATCAATAGGTAGTCTAGTCACATTCTCTGAGTATTTATTCATCCATACATTCTTACTCTCTTTATCTAATATTGTTTCATGAGATCCCTAATAATTGGTGGAGTGTCCACTTGAAACATTGGACCAAACATAATTGCACAATAAAATCTAGAAACTAACCCAACAATGTTGAACTTGTATGCAATCTATCTAATATAAGCCTCCTAGACCTAGTAAAAGTCAAACTCAGAAATCATATTCTCATGCAAAAGCCTCAAACCCAGTCTAATACTGAGAATTTGCAAAATGGTGATGTTGCTTTGTCAACACAACCTAGTTCATATTTTTTTTTCATATAGCTGGTAAAAAATGGACCATGCTACCAATTCCAAAGAAAGCAGCGAATATATTGTCCATGTGATTTTCGAAGTTGTGTAGCTAGCACCTAGCCAACATAATATGATATTGTGTGGCTTCAGTTTTGTAGAATTCTTTTGAAATTTTTTATTAATGTATTAGTTTCCTATAGGTTGGCCTTACAATTGGAAAAGTTAGATAAACAATCAAGTATCCTCAACATCAATCAGGTGAAAAAAATCAAGTAACTCGAGATACAAAATATGATCCAACTTCTCTAACTAGGCAAATGGATTTGATGAGAAGATTGGATAAACTCAACAAAGATAAGAAGTTAATCAATGATTTCATTGCAGAGGTATTTCTCATTCTCAACTTTTGACACTTAATCATGAGAATATTAAAAAAAATTGTGTATGTCTTCCAAATAGAATTTATTGTTATATTTAAACATTGTCTAACATTAAGATGGTCTCTTTGATACTATTTGGACATCATCTAGGAATACATAGGTGGCTTAGATACACTTTGTTTCACATGTTTTCAATAGTGTGCAACCTAGAGTTTAACCTGAGTGCAAATAGAAGTTCCAAACAATAAACTAGGTTAGTCATATTTATATCATGACAATTGATTTGTAATGTAGCACATATTTACTTGGTTAGATCCCGGTAATCATTAATACCTACATTCATCATCATCTTCATCTATGGAAGGTTGAGTTAATTATCTGTAGAGGATGTGAGACTAAAGAATCTACAAAGTAGAATAGGGGCTTAAATCTAGGTGATTTGTGGGATTGAATTATTGATGTTATATTTCTCACTTTTTAAAATTAGCTCATTTTTTCCTTGATTCATCATGTTTCTATTTCAGCTAATACTACTACATCTTCTTAAGGGACATAAACCAACAGAAAACTACTTGATAGTCTATTTACCTAGCCAAAAATTTGATGACATATTGAAGTTTAAAGCAATTGGGTGAGTTGCATGTCATTGTAGGATTTGTGCTTGTTGCTAAGCTATTGAACACAGTTTCTTGTTAGATCCATGTTTTGATGAAGGGGAAATTTGGAAAAAAAATTAATTAGACTTCATGGGCATAGAAGAATTGAATTGTATCATATGTACTTGAATTAACTCTCAACTTTTCAATAATTTAATATATATTTCACTTTAATTGACATGTTAGTAGATATGTAATGAAAGTTGGATTGACAAAGCTCTTAATTAGTGTTCTCTCATGTTGAAAGAGCCTAAACGTATGAAAATGTTTTAATATTAGCATGTCATAGAACAAAGCTTCAAACAAGTATATGTGGCATTTTTTATTGCTCAAGGTAGTCATTTTATTATTTGGATGTATATACTAGATGCCTGGATATCAATACCATAGGTCACTGTTCATTGGAGATACTTCTTTTTGGTAAACGCATCATGGTGTACTTTTTTATTCAATTGATTTTTTATTTTAAATGTTTCTCGTCACTTCATTATTAGAATGGGGATATGATTTTATGCATCATAATGTTAATTCAATAGATCTAGATTTGATTACATAGACTTTTGTTTTCGTATCCGTTCAAAAAAATGATGTTTTATCTCTATTGGGGTTCTCTCTCACATTTACATTTGTAAGCTTGTAATTTGAGAATTTTTCGTCAGTACTAAAAGCACATAAACAAGACAACCAACCAACCACTAATACTGCTTCTTTGCTTTTTCCATGTTTGTTGATGAGTCAAGGCAATCATTTTGACATTCTAATTTATATGTTAAGTGGGTGGATATCAATGCCATACTTCACCATTCTTTTCTTTTATTTGGTAAATGTATCATGGTGTACTTCTTTTTCAAAAACAAAATCAATTTAGATGTCTCCTCTCATTTCATTATCAAAAAGTGGACATGGTTTTATGTATCATAATGTTTGGCCACTATAATTGGATTTTCTTGTATAGGCTTATGAGGTCAAGGAAATTGGTGTACTTACTTATCACTTGAATATTTATAAGCTTGTATTTTGAGAATGTTTTATTAAAACATGATTACAACTAACCAAACATATAGTGTATATCCCTCTTTCTCTATAATCAAGAGTATGTCACTCATGTTCTATGTCTTCCTTTTACATAGGAAATTATAAAATTAGATAAAAAGATAATGATTTCTATTTCTATTGTCTAATATCTGTTCATTTTTTTTGTTTAATTTTTTTAAAAGTGGACTTTGCATCATTCAAATAAACATGATTTCAGTTTCATTTTCATACATTTCACCTTTCAACATCAACTTATTACAATATCTTTACACTTTTTAGAACAATGGTTAATATAAATATTAATTATTTAATACTAACATTTAATTTTGATGCTTATAACATTCATCACTAATTTTAAAGGTTTTAATGAGACTGTATTGTTATGTATAATTTTTATGGTGTTATCATAAGATATTGTTTTAAGATTTAATAGTATTTTTCAAATTTAAATATGATTGAAATTTATTATGTCATTTTTTTATAGACGGCTATAATTTTTTTTAGAAATATTAAAATGATAAGAAAAAAATTAAAGTTATGTTTTCAAATTCATAATGCAATAAAATCTAAAAAATCATAAAAAATTTAGGTAATGGATCATCTTATCTATTATATATAATAAATTTCACTACTTTAATTAAAATTAAATTTATTACAAAAATATCTATGAAAGTGCCCAGTAACTCGTTCAAATAACTTTAACAAAATTCAACGACACCTTTTTAATGTGTTGTTTATCTTAGGATGTTTTCAGAGAGGGCAGTAAATGTTATCAAATAACTTTTAAGAAATTCAACCACACCTTTTTAATCTGCCGTTTATCTTACGATGTTTTCAAGCAGTAAATGTTATCAATGTTTGCTGGAAAGAGATTTACCATGAATATGCACAAAGCAACAAATGATCATACAAATTTATGTAAATTAAATTTGCAAGGAAACTACCATTTTTATTCTTCCATTGTTTATTGTCATTGTAGATATTGGCGATAATCTGTTTTATTTTAATTATGATTTTAGGTTAATCATGTTTCGATTGTTCCCTGCTTTGATTACGGCCACTGCAAATGGTCTCTCCCAAAACTTGAATATGAAGAAATTAAATTTAAAAGAGAGAGGAGAGCCTTTATGCTAAATTGCGTTTTTAGAGAAATAACATTCAAATTTCATCTCGAAGATTCTTGCGTTGAGGGTTTAGTTAAGTTTAAATATTCAAATTAAATAAGTAATTAAAATTTTACTAATTAATTAAATTTATAAATTATATTAATTATATTTAACTAATAATATTAAAATTAAAAAATTTTAATAAAAATTTACAAGGTTCTAATTAACAAAATCTTATATTTAAATTATTAAATAAAATATAAAAAAAAAATTAAAAACTAGATTATTAATCTTAATATAATAATATTTGATTTTACAACTAATTTGAACATTATAAAAATGATTTTACAACTAATTTGAACATTATGAAAAAACTAAAGTAATCAATTATATTAAAATAATTATTTTAATTTAATTAAATTTATAATTTAATAAATAATTAAACAAACTACATTTAGGTTAGGGTTTTTGGCCGACACTTCTCGGGTCTACCTTTCTTAAACAAACAAACATTAATGAATATTTATGTTATGGTTTCGCTATCCTCACCTTGACTCATTGTCATGATGATGAACCATGATTAAGGTTCCAAACTGCGACTTTTCATAATGGGTACTGCGTTATCCCCAAACACTTCACTAAACATTCAAATTGTTATTGGATTGTCTAGCCGTAACTGTTATAACTCCCCTCTTCCACGCAATAGAGTTATAAGTCCATACATTTTAACTTTTAACTTATAAAATGAGAGAAATAGATAATTAAGTAAAGTTGCAAGGAGTGTTTTAATAATACTACATATTAACTTATAAAATGAGAGAAATAGATAATTGAGTAAAGTTGCAATGAATGTTTTAATAATACTACATAGAATGTTTTTTTTATAAAAACTAAATATTTATTTCTTCAATAAATAAATAAATAAATTTTATTTCAAAACATTGATAATGACATATTATCATAAAATATTTGAAAATTTTGATAATGACATATTATCATAAAATATTTGAAAATTTTGATAATGACATATTATCATAAACTATTTGAAAAAATGGTAATGATACATTCTCATAAAATACAAATAAGTATAATTTTGTAATTCAAAGTAATATAAATTTTTTGAAACTCTACCATTTTCTTAAACGGCTACAGATCACCCACGCTAACACGCTACATATCTCGATCATTTTGCCGCCTCCTCTGTAATTCATATTCGGGATCATCAGTAGGGAGCTGATATCTACAAGTAGGGCATGAATTTCGAATACTCGGCCATTGAAAGATGCAGTCAGAATGGAAAATATGGTTACAGGGAATCTGTTTTTGCAGATTCCCCTACAGAGACCATTTCTCTGCAAACGAGACACTGTGCAGCACCACTGTCTACTTCATTCTGACAAACTGTAACTGTGGGCAAATCCTCTACTGCTGATTTAGCTCTTGGAGGAGCTCCTCTGTCAGGATTCTCTAGTACTTAAATTATATGTGAATTCGTAAATTATATGTTGAAGATCCCATATCAAATTGATTCTGTGGGATTCCAGAAGTTCCAAGATCTGATCACAGCTGAGATCTCCAATCCACACAGCTTCCACAATCCCATATCCCCGATCCTGATGGTCCCAATTGATAATTCTCAATCGAATATTGAACTCCCCATTTTCGATTGAACTAAAATCTGTGCTGCAGTTAAACAGGGGGGTGTAATCCATATTATTCAATTGCTGCTATGTGCTGAAGCCCAAGGCCTTGGATATCAAATGTATAAATATTTCGAGGGTTATGTCTTATCATTCTCATAACTTTAATACTTATAACATGGAAATAGTCATACAGACTGGTTCTCGGCAGGTTCGTATTTTGCATGATAATTCCACATTTCACCCTTCATTGCTGGCTCCATCTACGTCGACAAGATTTAGATGCGAAATCTACAACACAAAATGAAAAATCCTCGAGAGAGAAAATCCTCCTTGAATAGCACGCAGATCCTAGAACTCGTATCTGCAGATCCTAGAACTTGTATCACCTATGCGTATATTCCAATTAATTTTTGAGTTAGAGCTCGTATCACCTATGCGTATATTCCAATTAACTTTTGAGTTTTAATTGATTGACTGTGAGATATAGTCAAGTTTTAGCTTTGAAGTTTAGTTTAGGGCCGACATCAAAACATTTTTATTTGCTTAAACACTAAATTACACTTCCCTATGAAAGAGAGTAAGCTATCTCCTCGACAATTTGCACCAGGGGTCCATCCAAGGACGGCGCTCCTCACGCCATTTGCAAACTCGGTCACCACAAACCTTTTCCCGCCGACCATCCATCGGACTGCACACCACTCGACGGAAACATTCAGTCGGCGTCGCCTTGGGATGACAGCGCAGTCCCCTCGTCCTGTCAAATCCCCACGTTAATGCATTTTCAAACTCTAATTTTTTGAACGTGCCCACGTCCCATCCTCCCGCGAACAGAATCCGTTGTTCTCCTTTATGAATACTCCATAATCTGCACCCAGTGAAGCTCCTCTTGAAGCTCTGCAACAACCTTCCAGCAGGCCATGTTGCAGGGATTCGCTGATGTAGCATGATCAAGCACCTACACTCCTCTTCCAGTGGCCTTAAGCAAGTATCTAAACTTATGTCCATAAACAAATGACTATTTTTACCACATATGCGATCTCTATGGCTCCAACTGAAAATGTTTCGTTATTAATCTTTCGCTTTTTCCAGTGTTGAATTTGCATTGCTATGTATTGGTTTCAATAAATATATTTCTAATATGTTTTTCTATCTATTTATAAACCTAGATGGTGAATGGTTAATTTTGCATTTCCATCTTTGAATGTCAAGGCAGAGTCTCCTATTCTAATGTAAGTTTAGAGGATATAATTAATTTTCACGCCTGTTATATCACCTGCATTGGACTACATTAAATGGAGTAAGCAATACACAAAAGTAGATTCCAGTGACCAACCATGAAAACATCCTAGAAAAGAATAACGCCCCACCCTGATCCGAATCTTAGTTATCTGTTTGAAAATAACTCCTCCTTCCATAAATGGTGGTTTGCTCGGAAGAAAATCAGAGCAAAGCTCAACTGTTTGAAAAATAGACAACTCACAAGCCAAATTTCCATCACATCCATCTCACTCCAAACAACTTAAAATCTGTGAACTCAGGCCGACCATGGTCGTCCGATAAAATTCTCTTACTCAGCCATACCGTTTTGGAAACATTGGCATTGTTCGCTGGTGCCCATCTGAATCCTACTCTCAAGAAAGATGGAATCAACTGTGTGTGATGATCAAACCCATCTGGATGGCATTGAAAAGTATATCGGGCCTCCCCATGAACGCCCTCAGTTGTCTGAGATATCTTACTCTTAGAGCATTCTGGTGGTGGATCTTCAAGACCTCGATGGCCATAACAGAACATGGGTAGTCGAACAAATCAAACTTGCATTTGAGGAGAATGGGTTTTTTGAGGTACACACTTCAATCCCTTGTATTGATAACCATGATAATCATTGTAAATGAGGATGGGAATTTCAAAGATTACTTGTTTACCATGGAACCATGGATGCCATTGTTGCTTCATGGGAAAATGTAATGCATTGATGCTATATTTTGTAGTAGTTACAGGTACTCTCCCATTAATATATCCACTATGAACATTGGCCATCAAGAAAAAAGAAAAAAAATAGAAGCAACAATATTCATTGAATCCTAAATTAAGGACTAATAGATATCAAACACCAAATGGGCAATGCATATATAAAATCTTTGCACAAACCCGTAAACCCAAATCCTTAGACTACATTTGATAAGTTTTGTGTAGATTGGAAGATCTGAGAATACTGTGTGAATATAGTTTTCTGCCACACAATCACTGAAATGGAATGAATCGGAATTTAGAAAATGAAATGATGTGAATAACAGATTCAGGTTTTAGAAAATGAAATGTAAGATGATTTGTTGTTATGAAATTGAGATATAACATTCAAAATGATGGAGGATGCTATCATATCAAGCTAAGAACTTGAACTTGCATGCTGAAGACCAAAAAAAATGAAAACATAAACAACCAAAAATAAATTATGATAGATTCATTTAACTGAAATCTATTGTGAGCGAAGAGATTTTCCCCTCAAACATACTTTAGCCCAGTAGAAAATAACTTTAGCGAATAGATTTTCCCCTCAAACATACTTTAGCCCAGTAGAAAATAACTCTGCTTCATTCACAAAATAACCTGTTTTGAACATTAACTTGCAAGGAAACTAAAACAGATTATAACACCAACAAACTAGAAATAGTAATGAATTCATAAAATCAACCAACAATAGCACATTAGTCAACACTTGTTAATCAGCCAGGGTAAAGATATTGAAAGTTATATTCACAATTCCAATTAGACAATGATGTTATAAAATAAACACAAAAATTCAGATCACAGATATTGAGTGAATCTATCCTCATTCCAAACCTGTATAGCCAAAAGGATAATGAGCAAGTAGCATCAGATGCCTATTTTGATAAATGGTCCTTTCCAATCAATGCCTAGTCCATGCTTTAGTGCTACTATCTATTCATGTATTGCTTCTTTTAATGTTGTTGAACTTGGCCAAATGAGTAGTATCTTCAAGTTGTTTAGCTGTCTAGTTATTGACCCAATAGAGCCAAATTGACAAGGCCTTTTACCAATGGTTTACATGCTCTTGGATTCTTTCTTCTCCCTATCACAAAGAGATAAGCACATATGAAAATTCATCAACTCTATCAAAATCATCAAATCCATAATTTTGTGAAGGACAATGGCTTGTACCAATCATGTTTCATGAATGATGAAATGGATGCTTTATTGGGGCCTCGTTTGATTATTTTTTAATGTTATTTTTTGTAATTAAAATTTGTTGTTTTTTATTTTACTAGTTCTTTGGAAGCATAAACAATCAAGAAGTATAAATGGTGCATAAGTGGACTTTATGCATAGAAGTGTCTTGCTATCTAAACCCTGGTCAAGCAATGATTGTATATGTTCTTTACAACAATGCCTTGAATACAGTTGCAGAGTATGGAAATGGCGTGATAGTCCAAGTCCCAATCCCAATGAGATCGTATGAGACATCGTTGTTAGGCATGATAGACATGACAAGTTCTGTGGCGTTCGAAGTAATTACAACTATATAAAAACAACACTTGCTGGCAATGTTGGGTTAGGTGCAGCTTTGGTTTCCCTATCAAGGGGTGATACTAGGGGAATAGATAAGAATACAATGTTTTCGGCAATTCCAACGATGTTTCCAACTACCCATCCACATCCCCCATGGAATCCTTGAGGATTATATTGGGAAGATAAGGCTTAGTGGCAGAAGAAATTCCTAAATGGTTGAGTTGGTTTTGATTAAAATGTTTTTTTTATTTCAAGTTACATTGACACAAATTAAAAAAGGTTCCCTATTATCAAGGAGTTTCTATGAACCTTAGAAAGTCATGATTACACCAATTATCATGCCCATAACAGGGTTGAGCTGCTTGTGCTCGAGCACAACTATTTCTGAGATATCTAAAGACTTTGTAAAATGTTGAATAAATTTGAATGCTTGAGGGTGAACCAATTCTCATTCAAGGAAAGCAGGTCTCCATAACTCAAAAATGTACCTTAGTACCTTGGTTGTTTTGCAAGCCATTTCACAAGGCTGCCATTCTTAGTAAATATAGCCTAGATTTGAATTCTATGAATTAACGTTTGAGGTTTTTGTGAACATATAATGCTTTTTTGGCTTTCAGACTTGTATACTTATATATTTAATATTATTACAAATTCTTTTAATATTTTGATATTGTGTGAATTTGAAATTCAATTTTTTTGTTCATCGCATAGGATTTATTGTTATACTTCAAAGCAGTTACACTTTCTAGATGTTTGAATCTGTTACATAACACATAGTGATAAATTTTATTGTTCTTTCAGATGATTAGGATCAATAGTTAAAATTGTGAATGGAAGCCTTTTACCAAGGCTTGGTAAAAGGCTTCCCGACACTCTTAATGCTAAAAGCTAAAAGGCAATTTGCATTTGAAACTACCTTATAAGCTTGTATTTTTTCCCAACCCATATGAAAAATATTTTCTGGGCATTGCAAGATGTGGCATGTGTCAACCTAATTATATGCACTATTAATTTTGGAAAAGAATTTTCAACCCAGGAAGGTAAACATAGAGGCACCAATACTGTATGTACAGGAATGGTGTAGATGTTAATGTAACTAAATCAATCTTCCATAAGCTATCACTAATCTAGTTCTATTCAAAATGATACTCCATCAAATCATACTTCAAAAATGTACTCTGCAATGAATTGAAACAATATAATTTAAGGAATCCACCAATCCTTGCTGCACACTGTCAAAAGATGGAATCAAAATTACTATTCTCTAATCATTCCAACATCATCAAAGAAAATGAGAATATGGAATCAGAGTGGATTAAAATAGTTACCAAACTCTGTTGTTGAATTCAACTAAGTGATGCACTCTTGAAACGAGAAATGACTAGCATACTTTGGAATTTGAAACTCAAATGCTGGCATGTTCTCAAATTGAAATCAAGCAACTACTCCTTGAATCAAACATCTAGAATTTTAAGCTGCAAATCTAAAAATGACTGCTGAAACCAAATCCTGACTTTAAAAGTATAGAAATCTCGATGGCATAAACTAGGATGAACACCATAAATGCTAAATTCAACTTTAGCCAATATCTAAACTTGACATGTGCAATTAACACTTGATTAGCATGACTTAAGATGCAATGCAATCCTGATTAGGGGGGCCTTGCTTCCATAGATTTTAAATTTTAACCCTTGCAGAAGAATTATCAAATTCTTGAAGGCATCAATTTCAATCAATGACCTTTCCATTTGTTAATTTTTGAGCATCAATTCAATATGATCTAGGATTTTTACTAAGAGAATAACATGTACAACATATCAATCACAAGAATCAAACACAAGAGACAATAGACACATAGAGTTTCCTTGGGGAAAACCATAAAGGTGAAAAACTGCAATCACTTCCTCAGAGATAGATAGAGCAATGATACAAAACCCAAGCAAGAAATAGTCTCCTAGCAGCATCTTCTCCTCCTCCACTAGTGCACCACTCTTCAATGAGTGTATAAGTGAGAAAGTGAATGATCAAATAGAGTGCCTCCCACACTCTATTTATACATGACCTAACTTGCCTAATAACCTTATTAGGTCAGCCTCAACTTAATCACATAATCTAATGCTGACAGGGACGACCCCACTAGGGTGGTCTAATAACCCTTTAACCCAAATGACTTATACAGGGCCGACCCCATCAAGGTGGTCTAATAACCCATCAAGTATAATTTATGACACTTACAATATAAATGATGACACTTCCGTATAGAGTAATAATAACATCTCTATAGGAATACAATATACATATATTAAATATATTCCAAAGTTACAAATACATCAACACTCCCTCTTAACTAGGAAGGTATTTCTCGACACAGATCTGCTAGCGCAAGTCTTCTTCTCTGGATCATCGTCATCGTTGCTACTGCTTCTATCTCAATCAATCTCCAATCTACTTGTCATAGGAAGTTCTACAAAGCCATCCCTTTTTCATGCTGGATGTAGGCCCACCACCTGTAGGTCTTCATCATCACTCGCCATACTGTGGAATCCTCAGGACTTATTATGTGCGTCAACAAAACCTTGCAAGAGCATCCCAAAACTGATTACGAGCACACAGCTCAACCTATCGGATCTCTCAATACCTTTTACATGCCACTGCACAACCTGTCCACGGCCACAGAGTATCATCCTGATACTCGATCATATTGACCATAACATCGTTCATGAAGCACAACCCAGATTCACATCACACATCACTTACATTCATCGGCATGGAAAGACACACTTCAAAAATCCATGAAAGGCTATCTACGCCATGGGAAGACACACTTCCACCATGCGAGAATGGAATCGCACTTACATCCATAGCCATAGGAAGACACACTTCAACCATGCTAGGAATGGCACAACACTTATATCGCAACCATGGGAAGACACACTTCAACCATGATTGAATGGTTCTAGCCCTTACATCTGAACCATGGGAGAAAACATATACCACCATGTGAGAATGGCTTCAGCCCTTACATTTGCACCATGGGAGAACACATCTACCACCATGTGAGAATGGCTCCAGCAATTACATCATGACCATGGGAGAAAACATCTGCCACCATGTCGAAAAATCCTGGCAATTACATCACGACCATGGGAGAACACATCTGCAACCATGTCCGAAAATCCCATGTGCATCTGTGTCTTCGGAACTCATCACACATAATTCAACTGATTATGCAATGTATCCACCTGATACATATCATCAAATATGATCATTCTGATCATCATCATAGCATCATCCTGATGCATATCATCCAGAGTATCATCCTGATACTCATCTCACATGATCCAACTGATCATACCAAGCATCCAACTGATGCATATACATATACATGATCCAACTGATCATACTAAGCAGTAACTGGAGCATCGTCTTGATGCTCACCACACAATGCTTACATCCAAAGCCATGGGAAGGATCCTCCTCTCACCATGCTTGGAATGGATCCTGCAGATGTGTCCCATCACTTCTTCCTCGAAGTATCTTCTGTCTGAAGAACAACAAGCCTCTCTCTGAAGTACTCAAACATCACTCTAGCTGGTGGTTTCGTCAACACATCTGCAACCTGCTCATCCATCGCAACATATAGGAGCTTCACTGCTCCTCTCTGCACCATATCACTGATATAGTGATATTTTATCTCAATGTGCTTCGACCTGTCATGGAACACTGGGTTCTCAGACAACTTCACATAACTCTGGTTGTCACAAAAGATATTAGTAGCACCCAACGGGAGATCAAATAATTCAGACAGTAGCTTCCTCAGTCATACTACCTCACAACTAGCTGAAAAAGCTGCAACATACTCTGCTTCGGCTGTACTCAGTGCTACACAGGACTGCTTCCTGCTAAACCAAGAGATCACACCCGATCCCATACTGAAGCAGCACCCAGAAGTGCTCTTCCTATCTGTAGCACTACCTGCCCAATCTGAATCAACATAACCCTCTAGGTTAAACTTTTGATTCACATTATACTTGAGCCCATAATCAACTGTACCCTTTAGGTACCTTAGAATATGCTTTACAGCAACTAGGTGAACACTTCTTGGATCCGTCAGGAACTGGCTCAATGTGTTCACAGCAAAGCAAATATATGGTCTCGTATTTGTCAGGTACATCAAGGACCCAATCATCTAACGATACATCATGACATCAACCGGATCAAATGAAGCATCACATAGAAGCTTCAGATTCGATTCCATAGGTGTGGCCATGGCCTTGCAGTCCATCATCCTGAACCTCTTCAAGATTTCTACTGCATACTTCCCTTGTCCAAGGAAGATCCCATCTACATTCTGCCACACCTCC
Source organism: Larix kaempferi (assembly GCA_027924585.1). Lineage (NCBI taxonomy): Eukaryota > Viridiplantae > Streptophyta > Pinopsida > Pinales > Pinaceae > Larix > Larix kaempferi. The sequence goes on along the minus strand of BSBM01000414.1, from coordinate 1,576,627 downwards.
ATGCCTAGAAAATAGTGCATCATCCTCAAGTCCTTCATCTCGAACTCGAAAGCAAGCTCCCTCTTGGTATCGAAAATCAAACTATCCTCACCAATAACAAATAGGTCATCCACATACAAAAGTAGTATCACTGGATTTCCTTCCTCAACCTTGTAGTAAAGGTTGGAATCTTCTTTACTCTTGGTAAAGCCCAAACTGGATAGGAAACTATCCATCCTACCATACCAAGTCCTAGGAGTTTGATTCAAGCCATACAAGGCTTTCTTCAACTTGCACATATATGACTCCCTATCATGTGTCTCCAAAAAACATGGTTGTTCCACATACACTTCCTCTTCGACTACACCATTCAAGAAAGTTGTCTTGACATCCATCCGGTGTATCTTCCACTTCATCACTATAGCCAGAGCAAGTACTATTCTGATGGAAGTGTATCTGGCTACAGGAGCAAAAGTCTCTTCAGAGTCTATTCCCTCTTTCTGAGAGAAGCCACGAGCTACAAACCTCGCCTTTTTTTTTTTTTTATGCTACCATCTGCAACATGCTTGATCTTATAGATCCATTCGGAAGTCACTACTGACTTCCCTTCAGGTCTTGGGACCACATCCCAAACATCATTCTTCATGATCGACTGGTATTCCTCAATCATGGCATTCTTCCATTACTGCATCCTAAATCCTGGGAACTTCAAATTCTTCAATATATTCAATAGATAGCTTTGATGCTAGAACAAATGTTGTAGTCCTATGGTATATGATCTTTCCTACAAGGCAAATTAAATTGCATGATTAGAAACATCTCATAGTTTTTTTAGTACAAATTCTTACACATAAAGAAATATGTCATACAGTCATGCAATTATTTTAGCCAATACAACATTTATCCATATCCCGTACCTTTCTAGATGCCTTCCAATCTCTACCAGAACATTGTTAAGAGTGTGCACAACTCCCAACATGTCAGCAAAGAGGTTTCATTCTAGATAAGTAGTAATGGAATGTTGTATAGTTCCATAGGCCACTTACCCATTACATGCATATTAGTAGTATATTGTTCATTAATGCAATTATTCTAATATGCATAATACACAACCTAAGTCTAGGAACATAAGCATATACATCATTGAACAATATTTATTTAAACGATCAAATATACAAGAAATGACAATTCAAATACTTATCTTTGTTTGGGTGGACTCCCTCTCAATCTTTGCTTCCTTGCAGGAACTATTGGAGTGGGCTCCCTCTTGATCTGTGCTTCCTGGATTATCTATCCTTGAACTTATATCCATCCTTGAACTTATATCCATCCTTGACCACTATGCATGCTTAAGTGTGCACTAGTGTCATGATTGTGCCATCCTCAAGATCTCATACATAATCATACATTCATTAGTATAATCTCAAAACAAAATAATCTTAAACATGTATAGTCATGAACATTTCAAACACAGATAATAAGCGTTAGTATTCAAGGTTTTAAGGAGTACTTGTTTTACTTATGCATATTCTTATTTGACCATATGACTCTTCTGGTTAGTCATATCATCAATCAAAGTAAGAAACATAATATGCATAAACCCTAGATTACTCAAACTTATAACTTCATGAATAATCATTATCAATCATGGGTGAAAACGTGAAGGTGGGTAACACTTTCGTGAGAAACGAGTGCAAATTCGTCTTAGCGGAAGTTATTCGGCCGAATAATAAATATTATTCGGCCGAATAATTTACATTATTCGGTCGAATAATGCAAAGGTTATTCGGCCGAATAACCACAAACAGTTCTCCGTCTAGCCTAACGGCCGTCCTTGGAATGTGTGCAAACACTTGCCGGACGGAAAAAAATTTCGGGCAATAGTTTCTTCGGCCGAACAATTGTTCGACCGAACAATTATTCGGCCGAACAATGTTTCGGCCGAACAATCATTCGGCCGAACAATTATTCGGCCGAATAATTGTTCGGCCGAATTATTTTTCTGCATAAAAACACAGCATCGGCTGCCATTTGGCATTCTTTGCTGGAAATTTCTGGACCCCGCAACGGGCCCGCAGTAGTGTTGTTACCACCCTGCCGCTATTGCATGACCCGCCTGCTGACGCTCCACGAACTGCTTCTGTTACCTCCGCCACCCTGCTGGTTCTCCACGACCCGCTGCTGCCCCGCGACCCGCTGCTGCTCTTCGGCTTTATGTTGGGTAGTTCGTCATCTTCTCTTCTGATTCTTGGTGTTTCTTGTTGGATCTTGCTCGTCGGTCGTTACGTTTTGGGTGGCAGGTGCGTTCGTTGTTGTTGTTGCGTGGATGCTTTTGCGGTTTTGTGTGCAGGCTTGAAGTCTTGTCATCGAAAGGTGCTTTTTTCCTTCTCTTGTTATGTTTTGATTCTAGCTGTGTATATTATAATTCTTAGTTGATGACTTTATCTGTTGTTTGGTGAAGGAAGCAGTCGTTTCTGGAGCGTTGGTGGATCGAACAGTCGCGGCGTCGTGGATCGGAGATTTCTCAACCGTTCGTGTGGATACAGGTATGTATCGGTTAGCAAGTAGTTTTAAATTTTATATATTTAAGTTTGATTTTAGTGATGTTTGTAAGTGCATGTGTAGAGTCCATGAACTCTGCTCATGAGCAGAGTCCATGAGCTCTGTTCATGCACTCTGCTCATGAGCAGAGTCCATGAGCTCTGCTCATGCACTCTGCTCATGAGCAGAGTCCATGAGCTCTGCTCATGAACTCTGCTCATGAGCAGAATTCGCCCAGAGATAATGTAATGGGGTAGAGCAGAGCTTATGAAATCTGCTCATGAACAGAATTCAAGGAGCTCTATAATAGATATATTTACCTTAAGTATAGCTAGGTTCACTATTTTTGATTTATTAGTAGAGTTGTTTTGTTTAAATGTTTTATGTCTTCAACGTTCAATTTGGTGTATAGATAGAAACATGTTTTATTCGCCGAGAGATAATGTAATGGGGTAGAGCAGAGTTCATGAACTCTGCTCATGAACTCTGTTCATGAGCAGAGCTCATGAACTCTGCTCATGAGCAGAGTTCATGAACTCTGCTCATGAACTCTGTTCATGAGCAGGGTTCATGAACTCTGTTCATGAGCAGGGTTCATGAACTCTGTTCATGAGCAGGGTTCATGAGCAAGGTTCATGAACTCTGTTCATGAACTCTGTTTATGAACAGAATTCAAGGAGCTCTATAATAGATATATTTACCCTAAGCATAGCTAGGTCCACTATTTTATGAAATATTAATAGAGTTGTTTTGCTTAAATGTTTTATGTCTTCAACGTTTAATTTGGTGTATAGATAGAAACATGTTTTATTTGCTGAGAGATAATGTAATGTGGTAGATCAGAGTTCGTGAACTCTGCTCATGAACAGAACTCTGCTGACGAACAGAACTCTGTTCATGTTATGCTCTTTTTTATATATAAAAATGGTAAAAGCAAGTATAAAGCAAGTAAGGCTTTGAAATATTTAAAATAAAAAGCAAACAACATAATGTGTATTTGTTTTATTTTTATGAAATGCAACCCCATGACTTCTTTATATAAATGGATATCTAAACCCCAAACCTGAATGAGTTTCATATTAAGTTTCCCTAATTTTTAATGAAAGGATAATAAAGGGTATACTACAGAACTTTATAAATGATTAACCGGTGGTTTTACTATGTTAAGTGACATACAAGAATGTTATATGAGTTCATGAACAGAACATGTTTATGAACAGAACCTTTTCATGAACAGAGTTAATGTAGAAAGTTACTTAAAATTTGATGTTATTAGGTATTTTTTTTTACAAAAATGAAGGAATGTTTGTTTGTTGTATTTGCCGGCTCTTTGTTTATTTTTATAAAAATGAAGGAATGTTTGTTTAATACCTAGAGTTCACATGTACAACTTTGATGTGTGTAAATTGTATTATTATAAATATGAGCTAGAATTCTTTTAATAAGAATATATATATATGTTTGGTGAGATGTTTATTCAATGACATATATAATTCAGCTATATTTGTTGGATTAAAAGTTTTTAAGGTTACTATACTACTTCAATTAATCATGTTATGACTTATATTTGATAATGAAATGATTATTAGATATATCTTTATGTTGCAATATTAGTGATGGTAAGGAATTTTAGTTAATTAATTAGAGTTAGGAGGGGGACTTACATTTTGTTGTAGTTTTTTATCAAATATTGGCTTGATGTTTGTAGAATAGTCATGTACAATTTCAATATGTTAACGTTTGTGTAAATTTAGAAGTTATATCAGATGGAAAGAGAGTCTTCGAAGGGAAAGCGTAGGAGGTCATCACAATCCTCAGGAATTGGTGTTCCAGTTGGTAGTCGAAGGTTGTCCAATTCACCGAGAGGTTCAAGTTTATTGCATGGGTCCCAGTCATTTGATCATCAACGAGTTCGAAGGGGTACAAATGATTCTCCTTCATCTTCTGTGGGAGAGCATCGATCTCAACCTTCTGTTGGTATGAACATTAATGTTTAATAACGTATAAATTGTATTTTTTTGTGTTTTGAATTTATGGACAAGGTTAATTCTTGACTATGGCTATATTTGAAGCAGAGCGACGTTCAGAGGATGTTCGTAATTCGATGGAACGAGGGGAATATCAAGATAGGATTGTAGATGATGGAATAGGTGTGGGTGGAGAGCAAGGTCCTGAAGATCCTCCTAGAGCTAGGACAACATATGTTCCACTAGCTGAGGGGTGTACACCCATATCAACTTATCCATCTGATTTACCTGATGAGCTTCCATGGCAAGGTGTTGTGCAACAAACTATTCTTGAAAGTTGTAGATCCCACTATGACAGGTTGAACAATGATCTTTGTTCTTTGGATCTCCCTCCAGAGAGCTGACAAAGTCTAGAGATTGTTTTGGCGTCTTTGCAAAAGTTCATTGATGCATATGAGGAACTTGGACCAACTACAAATGGTTTTGTTCATTTGATGCGGATGCGAAGGGACCAAGTTATGGGTCCAGACAACTGGGAGGTTGTGAAGGAGAGAGTCACTAGAGAACAAGCCAATTCAATGTTCAATTTCAAGGAAGGCCTTAAGCGAAAAATGTTGAAAGTGCAATATTTCAAGCATCCTCAAATTGCACATTTAATATATGATCGATTTCTTGCAGCTTATGGTCGATTGCCTTGGAACGATGAGGTTCCTAATTATTTTGCAAGATTTTTTTATGCGGAGTTTTTTTTAGGTATGAAGCCTAACTATAGTGATGTTCCTTCTGACTTTTATGGAGTTGGAAAGGGTAGAATATATAATCGAAAAGGCGCTCTCAGAGACCCTACCACTATACAACCTCCACCTGAGATACCTCGTCCACCAAGGGTTGTGGCTTTAAGATCATAGATGGAGACAACATCTCAACTAGGGACAATTGGAAGGGAATCGGTAGGTGATGGTTTAGCTTCAGCTCTTGCTGGAGTAGAAGTTGGTTTGGGGCGAGAGAGGGCTCGTGCTATTGTTCGTCAAAGTTTTGTTTACAAGACTAATGACGAGGTAGATGCATTGAGCATGGATGATCTCAGGGCTTATGCTAAGTCTTGTCGAGATATTGCTTCAGATGTGTTATCCAATGACACATCGAGCATGGGAGAGGTTTGTTGATTATGCTATGACAATCTATTTGATTTTTTATTAATCATTTTGAATTGAATTTTTTGGTACATGGGAATAAATATATTAAGCAAATGTATTTTGTTTGCAGTTTTCAAGAATGTTAAATGCACATAATTTTCGAGTCTCCAGTAGTCAAAACCAAGAGCATCTTAGTCAAAATGAAGAGCGCTTAGGAGAGGTATTTTAATTATAATATTTATGATTGAACTTGATATTTTTTTTGTTTATTTGAATTTTAATAAATATCAATGTATCTTATTGTTAATTTGACTTATTTATGCAGGTTTCTTTAGATTCCAACTTTTTAGATGGTTTACCATCTCTTGTGAGCTAATGATTTTAATTTTTTTTGTTTTGGTTTTAAGTTAATTGCTTAATTTATTATTTGTATCTACTATGTTTTATTTATTAACAAAATTTAAATTTTAGGGAAGAGACCATTTGGAGATTGGGGGCGAAGATGTGGGGTCTTTAATGAATGCAGATATTGGCACCGAGGTAATTTTGTTGAACTAGAAATGATCTTTGATATAAGTTTAATGTTTTATATTTTTTTGATTTATTTGAAAATTGTTTTTGTACATGTTGCAGCTTGGTTCTTTGAGATCCTTTGGAGCCAAAGGAAAGGCTCTAGGAGAAAAAAGTGGTGGACATGCATTCAAAGAATTTGATGTACGATTTTTTTAATAATTGAATTGTTTTGTAGATGAGTTTAATATCTTAATATCTTGAATTTAGTTTAAAATTGTTTAAATAATTTATGATCTAAATTTATGATTTGTTTTTTTGTGTATTGTAGGTTGAGTTGAGTCCCAGGGAAGGTCCTAGTGGAAAATAGTGGAAAGATATTGGTCTACATGGATAGTGGTTCAGACTTTATTGTTTTTGTTGATATATATATATTGTAATTGTTTTGAACATGGAGGGTATTTATTTTTTGATTATATATATATGTACATTGAATTCACAAGTTCATCAACTTTTTTTTGGATTATATACATGAGTACATGTCCATTATTTCTCATTTGGTAAATGTTTAGAATATGTTTTGCATGAATGTTTAAAGTGTTTTGATTTAAATTTATAATATGTTTTGCATGAATGTTTAAAATGTTTTTATAGGTGCAATCCAAGGTTAGGAAATGTTGAATGATGAGAATGAATGTTATGAAGTTAGAAAATGTTGAATGATGAGAATGAATGTTGAATGTTTCGAATGTTATGGAAGAATGAATATTGGGAAAGAATGAATGGGAAGTGTTAGGAATGTTTAAAATGTTATTCCAAGTTGGGAAATGTTCAATGTTGAGAATGAATGTTATGGTAAGAATCAATGTTGGGAAAAATGAATGGGAGGTGTTAGAGAAAAAGGAATGTTGGGAAAGAATGAATGGGAGGTGTTATGGAAGAAGGAATGTTTTCAATTTGTTATGTTGAGAATAAGTGTTATTATAATATGTTGTTTTGCATGAATGTTTAAAATGTCTTGATAGGTGCAACCCAAGGGTAGGAAATGTTGAATGAATGGGAGGTGTTGGAAATGTTTAAAATGATAATCTAAGTTAGGAAATATTCAATGTTGAAAATGAATGTTATGGTAAGAATTAATGTTGGGCAGAAGTTTATGAATGTTATGGAAGAATTAATGAATTAGGAAGTTTAAAAGCAAATATATGTAAAGTTCAAATTCTGATATAATGGATTTTTAATTAATTTAATTTTTATTTTCAATGTTCAGGTACATTTGATGCGGCTGAAATCATGGCAAATGGGGGTAACGGTTTTTTTGTTTTTTAATCATAAGCGAAGATTCCAGGATTGTGAAGTTTGTGTTAAATTAGAGCAATGATTTTATACAACAATTTGATGAATTTTCATTGATTTGTTGTAAATAATCATTTCTCTAATTTAGCATAAGCTTCACAATCCTGGAATCCTTGCTTGTGATTAAAAATCAAATGATCGTTATCTCCATTTGCCATGATTTCAGTTATGTGAATTTGCACAAGCGATATTTTAAATTAAAGATTTGGGACAGAGAACTTGGTGACAATTTCAAGACATCTATTTAAGATCATATTACGGTGAAGTATGTATTAAAGAAACATGTTCGATGGATTAAAATACTACAAAATTTAATAGGTCTTTTTGTGATTTTTCGTTAGTATCAATCAACCAAAAGTAAAAATTCGGGGCAGAGTGGGGATAGCCACATCCGTTATCTCATCCCTTAGTGGTCTAATAGACATATGGGGACTCGAATAAAGTACTTTTGAATTTTCAAATTATATTTGAATTCACTTTTAAGCATGTTAAAGTACAACCATTTAAGCTTTTATGTTAGTTGTCATTCAAGAAAATATTCATAAAATCTCAATGAAAAAATATACTGTACACAACAATTTTGATAATTGGACAAAAAATATATTGCACACAACAATTGACATGGACAAAAATATAGATCAATTTATTTTTGATATGTAGTTAAAAACATCGCAATGGAATACCATCTTCAACTATCCGTTCATGGTCACATATGGATAGTTTCCATTTTTTGGTTTTTAACTGTTTTTTTTATGGAACTTGTATCAATTTTATTCGAGATGCACATACTAAATGACTATATTGACAACAAATAACATCAGGTTCATAATCTTGAAAGTAGACATAATTTTTAGTCATATGCGTCTGCTGAAAAAAGTAGCCTTTTAAAATGATGGATCCTCTTTCGTATGTAAATCCGTTGTCGTTGTAGTCCTCCAATAACTTCATTTTTTCTTTAGTGCATCGCATCAAATAATATTTGACATTTTCGTTGTTGTCTATAGGTGCAATCACAGTGAAAACATCTCCTGTGCAAGTTATGATTGCGGTTAGCGTATTTAAATGAATTAAATTGACTACTTATGGCAATGGATTAGAATCAACAATTGATTAAAAAGTCAAAAACAAGTTTATTACCTTCTCTTACGAGATCTGAAATTCTATCGCCATCAGACGATATTGCTATTTCTTCTGATTCTAATTCTTCAACACTTGCCAGAGGCATTTTTCCTTTTGGATTAATCTCTGTGTGTCTCCAAGCTTTTACGTAGTTGTTTGCTATGTTTTCACAAACTTCTGTAGACTTGACATTTTCAATGCAAATATGACAAAAGCATGATTGCTTTCTACTGTCAAATGCAAACACGTTGTGAAATGATTTTGTTTGAATAGAGTGAAGATCTCTAGTTCCATGTATGGTGCTAGCGTCATATGGTATTGATCTATTTATATCTTGGACCCCAACAAGGCAAAAAAACCTACACAATAAATAGTGTACATGTGTACTTAAATGTTAGTATATACATTTTTAAAAATTTTAAGAAATAATATAAATTAAAAAAATAGTGGACATACCTGCGCACGTCTCTTGATTGTTGATTATAATCATGGCTTAGATTTAATTGACACCATTGGACAACCTCTGCAGCTGAATGAAACCGTGCTGAAGAATAGTTCATTTGCCATCTTCGAAGTGCTCTTTTCACGCATGCTCCTGCACCATCATGCTCACATTTTCCATGCCCAGTTTCAAAGAAATTCCAATGATGTTTAATGTTCAGCGCTTTATGAAGTCGACATAACCAAAAAAATGATCGTGAAGATTTAAATTGACCCGCACATCCATCAGACCATATCCAATGCTCATTGAATTTGACTTCGCGTTTTTTTAGTGAGTCATAGAAAATATTTTCTATACAATGTTGGACAAAATGTGTGTCGTGTGTACGATCATCGCTGATATAGAAGTGATATTCTTTAATCACATCTCGATTGTCACATGTGCTTTCAATGCCATCGACATCCTGTTGAGAATGTCTATATACAACATGGACAAATATCGAAACTTGGTCAGAATGATAGTATTCACTCTGTATTTCTTTTTGTGCAGCAAATGTATAGTTTTCAGCAAAATCAACCACCGACAAAATTGTTCCGGGTGGAAAAATTTCACGAGACTGTTTGAATTGAAGATCTTGCCATCGTGCTCTATGTGAATGCTGGGTGTATTTATAAATTTCGCTTTCAAATTTTTTGAGAAAATCTGTCACACATATCTTGTCTTCTAGCAAATCAATTCTTTTGGAACGTGAATCACTAGAACTTGTATTATAGTTGATGTATTCGTATCTGTTCCAATCAACATTTACATTTGACAACGATTGATCATTATCGATAGGGTATTTATTGTGGAATAACACCAAATTTCCACAATGATGACAATGTTTTCCATTGACACATTTCTTTGAATAAAATACTTCATCGTGATTTCTCTCACATAAAATTTGAGATATGAATTCACGTATCGTCGGCGGAGGTGGTGAATTTGTCCAAAACATTTTACCAAATTCAAGAAACGTGTCATAATATAACTGAAATTGCACATGATAACGGCAACAACATGTATCACGTATAGTTATAGGTCGAACATACCATGGTTTTTGTTGCACAAATGTAGTGATTGATATATTAATTCCACGATGATCTTCCTTGAATTTATTGAACAATTGTACTTGTGTCATGTCCATTATATGTTTTGGTTGGCTTTCATATACATTTCGTGATATTCTTTTGCGTATCACATCTCTTGCATTTGGTGAAACTCGAGCATGTTCCAACCAATATTCTCGTACAATATCTTTAACCCCTGCTCCTAATCTATCTTTGTAAGGTTGTCTACAAATAATTGCCCAACAAGCAAGTTCATTATTTTCATCTATTTGCATTCTGAATTTGCTATGTTTGTATAATGTTTTTCTTGATGTTCCAACTGCTTTTGCTAGTTCTGTTGTCAAACGCTTTTGTTTAGTACTAGCTGAAAGAATTGCTGTATGAATTGCTTTACGTGCAGCACTGATATCTTTCTTCCTGGATTTTTCAAATTTTTTTATTGCATCGCCTATATTTTTCATCACATTTTGTTTCAATTTCGACTCTTTTGTTACTTTGTGAATACCCAATAACGATGTAGCACCTTCTAATTTCTTGGACACTAATAAACATCTCAAAATTTGTGCTTGTCCTGCTATTGAGTAATCCTTGAGAACTTCATCATAAAATTTTGTAGCACGATATCGTGCAACATGTATTGGTAGTTTTTCTCCATATTTGTCGCAATCAATGTCTTCTAACATTTCATCATCAATAGTAAAAGTACCTATACATCAAGTTAAATTTAATTTAACATATATCAAAAAATAAAATTCATTATAAAAAAATGAATTTGGAAAATATATGATATATACATACCAGGTTCAATTTCTGGATTTTGAACTTGATCTTCAATATTGATTTCATCGACATTAGCATGTAAATCACTATTTACATCTTCTACAATTTTCTTTTCAACTTCAATTTGTTCTTCTTGTACTCTATTTTCAATTTCCATTTCTTCAACATTGTCATGTAAATCTGTATTTATATCTTCAATAGTTCTCTCTTCCGTTTCAGCAACCCTTTGTTTTTTGGCAATATATCTGAGTTTTTGTTTCTCTCTATTATCATCATCATCACGTTTACGATCAGCTTTTCTTTTACGATTTCTCTTATTGTCCATGGTTGTTTAATCTATAGACGATAAATTAAAGAATCATGTTACTTTATAGTAAAAACAAATAAATTAAGATTTAAAAACATTTACGGAATTTATAAAAACATGAACTGAAATTTACTTTACCTTTTAAAAATTTTGTAAGAGTCTTTTGAAGAAGATTTCTTTGGAATTAACTTTCCTTTGAAAAAATTCTCTGAACAAAAATCTTCTTTGGAAAATAATAAAAACACCTTGTGCCAAGGAAGAAAATAAAACACCTTGTAAATAAATCTTTGTTGTAAAATTCATTCCAAGAATACTTTTTTGAAAAAATATCTACGAAAAAAACCACTAGAAAAAAATACTTTCAATAAAAACTTATTTATAAATATATCTGGGAAAAAATCATTGTAAAGAAACAACTCTTTGAAAAAAACCCAATTTCAAAGAAATAAGAAGTACAAAATTACCTTGTAAAAAATCCTTTGCAAAATAAGATAACTATTTGAAAAAACTCCTTTCAAATAAATAAGAAGTGCAAAACTACTTTGGAAAAAAATCATTTGCAGAATACCTTAGCAAAACAACTATTTGAAAAAACCTCTTTCAATTAAATAAAAAGTGCAAAGCTACTTTGAAAAAAAAACATCCTTGCAAAGAACCTCCTTGCAAACATGTCTAAGAAAAGAAATATTTTGAAAAAACTCCTTGCAAATATCCCTTAAAAAAAACACTTTCAATGTGTCTTTTGGAAAAAAGAAGAAGAAACATACTTTGTAAAAATCTCTTTTTCAAAAAAATGTTTTCTTTGCAAATATACAACAAGAAAATAAATATTTGGAAAAAACTTCTTGCAAATATGCCTTAGAAATTTTTTTTCTTCAATGTGCCTTTGGAAAAAAGAAGAAACATACCTTGTAAAAACCTCATTTTGCAAAAAATGTCTTCTTTGTAAAAATGCAATAAAAAAGAGATATGTTGGAAAAACTCCTTCAATGTGCCTTTTGTAAAAAAGAAGAAGACATAGCTTGTAAAAACCTCCTTTTGCAAAAAATGTCTTCTTTGTAAAAATGCAATAAGAAAATAGATAGTTTGGAAAAACTCCTTGCAAATATGCCTTAGAAAAAAAAACTCCTTCAATGTGCCTTTTGTAAAGAAGAAGAAGAAACATAGCTTGTAAAAACCTCATTTTGCAAAAAATGTCTTCTTTGTAAAAATGCAATAAGAAAAGAGATAGTTTGGAAAAACTCCTTGCAAATATGCCTTAGAAAAAAAAATTCCTTCAATGTGCCTTTTGTAAAGAAGAAGAAGAAACATACCTTGTAAAAACCTCCTTTTGCAAAAATTATCTCCTCCTTCCGAAATTAGTTTGACAAAAAAATGCGAAGTTCAAACATGCGAAAATAATGAATTAACTTTACGTTTATTTATATGAGTATAAGTTTTTTTTTTTTTTTTTTTTTTTTTTTTTATCCGGCCGACGTAATTTTTTTTCCGTTTAGTTATTCGGCCGAATACCCTTCGCCATAAGTTACGGCGCCGTTACGGAAAACAGTTATTCGGCCGAATAATTATTCGGCCGAATAATTATTTCGGCCGAATAATCTCTGAAACATGACCGATTCAGATCTCTGCAAAATTTTCAGGTTTCTCCATTTTCGGAAGGAGAAAACCACCTCTTACACAACAAAACGAATGTCGGACTTCATACCAGTAGATTCATCATTGAATCTACTTTACGAGGGTATAAATTTTGTTGTATATAGATAAGAACTGATATTTTTTAAGTTTTATATTTGTAACATGTGTCGAGTTATGATTCAGCTCTTTAAAAAAATAGCGAAAAGAAAAATCCATAACTTTGTAAATACAACACCAAAAAAATCAAAGAAAATGTGGGTCTCTTCATTGACGTGTCTACTTCAAAAGGGTGGTCGTAGATTTTTTGATTTTATAGCGGATTGAGAGAAAAGTGGTGCAACAAAAAGGTTGTTGAAAATCGACTGAGTTTCCCCATGGATCGACTTTAAAAAAATATAATAATTAGTATAGAGGTCCATTGGATGCAAACTTATAGTCAGGCGTCAGTACATTGTGTGTAGATTGTCGTAGCATTTTCAGTTTTTGCAAAACACAAGTCTAACAACGATTTTAGTGGTGCAACAAATCATAACTCTTTTGTAGTCTTTTCATTTTATAAGAACACACTGTCAAACATTTGCGAAATCGACATATCAAATCTTAATAAAAAAAATTGAAAAAATTATGAGTAGAAAGCTAACATAATTCTACAAAAGTTTTCTTTTTACGGCAAAGTGAAATTTTAAATAAAAATATCACTTTTGTTCGCCCGAAGTTGGAAGACATGAAAAAAACAGAATTATTTTCTCACGAGACCCCCCAAAATAGACACCCATCTTCATTTTTTCACCCTCATACAAAAGTATAAGATCCTTACATAGGGTAGGATTCTAACTTGATATAGGAAAAACATACCTGGTCATCATATTTGATAGATACGTCGAGCAATATTTTTCTTGTTCTCTCCAATGTCCTGCATAACTCATAAGTTAACCAAATTATACATACCTCTATGTGATCCATGACTATGGATGAGTCTTTGTCTTCATGTCACTATGGTCTTGATGTAGGACTTGATTTGTACCTTCATGTTAGCGGATAACATTCTCCTCATACAACACCACAGTGCATTAGTACAATCATAATACAATCATAAGTGTCATAACTTTAATCAATGAATGCCTTCTATCATGCATTCATACTTTTACTAGGGTGATAAGACAAGTCTAAAATTAAATAAGATTGTTACTAAACTCATGAAGACAATCATATTATAAACTTAATCATGAACATATTTCAAAACATACCTGTAAGTCATACCTGTCAGATTGCTTCTAGTAGTAGTTGTTGTTGTTCCTTTTGTTCTTAGGACAATTCTTCTTGGTATGTGCTGTGAGAGCTTGATATTCATTTTTCTTCTTGTGCCACAAACCTAGCTTCTTCTTGTGAACATTCCTCCCATAGTCTATTGAAAGAGATCAACTTCTTTCTTGCACAGATTCCTTGGATGAAGGAGTCCCATGACCTAGGTAGGCCATTCAAAGTGGTCATGACAATTTCTCCATTCTCCACCACTTCATCCATAGCTTCAAGTTGTTCCTTGATTTGCGAGACCTTAGAAAAGTAGGATTGAATGGTCTCTCGATTCTGAATATTCACCCATTTTAATTGGTTCCACAGAGTCATCTTCTGATTTATGTTCTTTCCTTCAAACAACTTAGTCAAGGAGTCAAACATCTCCTTAGGTGTCTTTAGGGAAGACACATGGGGTATGAGATGGTCCTTTATAGAATCAGCAATGATTCTCTTAGCCTTGACCAAGTTCTTCTTGTGAAAAGCCTTAGCCTCTTCTCCCTCTGGGACTGGAACCTCTTCACTTATGTAAGTGTCCAACTCAATTTTTTTTTCTTCTAGGATTAACCCAATCCTATACTTCCAGGCTCGGAAGTTATTAACCCCTTCAAGCTTATCCTCAAGCTCGGTGTGGTGAGACATAAAGAGTACTTCAAATGGAAATAGGAAAGATTTAGGTCTTACCACTTGATTTGCTAAAAACTGGATCTGGAGTTGGATTAGGGTTTGTCAGAGAAACCCTAAAAATTCAAACTTTGAATTTCAAACTTTTGAAAGGATAGAAAGATGCACCTTGATGAGCTGATCAAGATGCTATACTCAGAATTTGAAAACTACAAATTTTCACCCCTCAAAGTTGCTTTTCAAACTTTTGGATTCACTGGGAAGGACCCTGAATTAGGGTTTTCTTTTCCTCGAACTTCACCCATCCAAAAAGTTCTATCTTGGTCTCTAAACTTCGATTTTTCAGGGGATCTTCCAACCATGGTCTCAAATTTTAGAAATTCCAACTTTTGCAGAAACCCTAATTTTCGGCTTCATTAGAGAGGACCCCAAAATAGGGTTTGATTTTTCCAAAGCTTCACAGAACCAAAAAGTTAGATCCAAGGCTCTAAACATCAATTTTTCCAAGGAGCTTCCAGCCATGGTTTCAGATTTTAGAAATTTCACTTTTTGTGGAAACCCTAATTTTTAGGGCCAAAACTGAAAGTGCTCAGAATTGAATTATGATTCGATAGAAAGATGCGCCTTGCTGAGGAGAGTCAATCTAGCCTCCTGCCTTTCAAGACCTGTGGAGAGAAAACCAAAAGACAAGAAGCCCTAGCTTCCGCAACTGCATAGTGTCTTCTTCTGAGGTTAGCTTTGATACCATGTTAATTTTTTAGCATCAATTCAATATGATCTAGGATCTTTACTGAGAGAATAAAATGTACACAATATCAATCACAAGAAGCAAACAAAAGAGACAATAGACACACAGAGTTTCCTTGGGGAAAACCATAAAGGTGAAAAACCCCAATAACTTCCTTAGAGATAGATAAAGCAATGATACAAAACCCAAGCATAAGAGGCAGTCTCCTAGCAGCAGCTTCTCCTCCTCCACTAGTGCGCCACTCTCCAATGAGTGTATAAGTGAGAACGTGAATGATCAAATAGGGTGCCTCCCACACTCTATTTATACATGACTTGACTTGCCTAATAACCTTACTAGTTCGGCCTCAACTTAATCACATAATATAATCCTGATAGGGCCGACCCTACTAGGGTGGTCTAATAACCCTTCAACTCACATGACTTATACAAGGCAGACCCCATCAAGGTGGTCTAATAACCCATCAAGTATAAGTTACAACACTTACAATATAAATGACGACACTTCTGTATATAACATCTCTATATGAATACAATATACATATATGAAATACATTCCGAAGTTACAAATACATCAACACCATCTCTTCTAGGAAGCACTTTCAATATTTTAAAAGAATTTTATAATTATGGGCCATCACAATCAAAAGGATATTGGAAAAATGATCACAAATGGTTAACCTAAATTGATGAATAGGTAGTAACCTAACATAACTTGATTTATGTATTTCTTATTGAAGTTCGAATAATATGTATGACCAAGCTCAGTCGCAACGATTAGATCTGTATTGTAGTTATGCATGGTGATTATCACTCGAGATTTCCTTTTAAACTAGGATTTATTTTTAAACTTCAGTTCAGATACTATGTAGATATAGAGATCGATCACAACAATGACATCTCTGTTGTAGTTATGCATTGTTATCATCAATTGAGATTTCCTTTTTAAAGATTTATTTTTAAACTTTTGTTCGGATACTGTGTAAGTATGGAGATTGACCGCAATGATCAAATATCTGTTGTAGCTATGCATGGTGATTATTACTTGAGCTTTCCTTTATAAACTTAGATTTCCCTTTTAAAACTTCAGTTTGGATATTGCGTAAGTATCGAGATCGATCACAACGATCATATCTCTGTTGTAGTTTTGCATTGTGATCATCACTTGAGCTTTCCTTTTTAAACTTAGACTTGTTTTTTTTTAAACTTCAGTTCAGATACTGTGTAAGTATAGAGATCGATCACAATGATCAGATCTCTGTTGTAGTTGTGCATGGTGATTATCCCTTGAGTTTTCCTTTTTAAACTTAGAATCCCTTTTACAACTTCAGTTCGGATACTGTGTAAGTATAGATATCGATCGCAACGATCATATCTCTCTTGTAGTTATTTGTGATTATCAATTGTGATTTCCTTTTTTAAACCTCAAGTGATCAGATCTTTGTTGTATCTACCTAATTGTTTATTTGTGAGATGGAAACTCGATTAAAACACAGAGTCCGATACATGGTGGGTAATTAATGAATATCATTTTATAACCTTGAGAAACTCTGTGTAACTGTGGTTAAGATACACCATATCAATTAGAGTCCTAGGAACCTAGTCAAACGATCCAAGGGATAGTTGAAATGGGGATTGTCAACATGATTAGCCACTATTTGGTGTTTTCGATTGGGCCATGGATATTCCACTACCTAGTATTTCCTTTCAAAAGTCCACATTGTCACGACTCGAGTCAGACTCTGTATTTTACGTGTTGTCTAAACTTTGTAACATCCACTACTATTCTTTTAAAAAAATTATTTAGATTGAAACCTATTCACCATGCAACATAACTATGCGAACCTTATGATAGACGTAAGCCGTGTATCAAAGTAATATTTGGGTGTTCCAACTTTTATGAATAGGACGAACCTTACTCTTCGCATCTATTATTTATTATCAATCATTGGAAAAGGAAAAGGACCAGAGGTCAAGAATATTTTGTGGGAATAATTATAACATATCCTCTAAATTATATTATCATAGTGCGAATCTATAATGGAAGAATTATTATAAGACAGGTATTGAAATGGACAAAGATTTACATTAGAAAACCATTCTTTGATAAATGCGTGCGCAAGTATCCTTAAGAAAATAATATATGAGGGTCCTACAATGTTAAATATGAAAAGTTAGTTTCCCCTTTTACATTTGACAATAATCTTTGTTTCAATAATTTATATATATACATATAAACATAATTGTTAAGAGGAAAGGATTTAATTATTAATGCTTTTGTTATTAATGTAAAATGTATAAGAAAGTATAAGAAAGTCATATATGTAAGTATGTTAAATATGTGATAGTTGGTAATATTAATTGGTTAATGTATTGGGCTGGTGCAAGGTAATGATACCCACTTATGACACGTTAGTTGCAATGACATACTAGAAAAACAAAAATCTTATCGTTAAAATGAATTATTAGAGGTACCTACAATGTTTTTTAAAATTAGGTGTAAAAAGATGAAACTTAGAAAAACGGATCACCTTGTGGAATATATAACATTTATTTTACATAAAACTGGTATAACCAAACCAAAATGTATTATTTTAAGATTGGTATGTTATTTTTCCTGTAAAACATAATGCATATGTTTGTGTTGGTCCACCGGTTTGTTATGTAAATTGTCAATTTATGATGGAAAAATATGTAGAGGCATAGGCAACAGACGAATCTTGTGCAGGGCTATTTTTACAAAATTTTAAAACTTAATTTTATATATTTTTTAAAATTTTGAAAGTCAGTGAATCCTTAAAACGACATGGTCGAGTGTTGGTCCAGCATATCATGGTCAAGTGTTGGTCCACCATATCATGGTCGAGTGTTGGTCCACCATTTACATTTTGGATTGAATTCACACACCATTTGGTGTTTCTTTGACCATTTGGATAAAATACACAACAGTTGGACTCTATTTGGCTCTTTGGATTGAATACACAACAATTGGGCTCTATTTGGTTCCTTTGATTCAATACACAACAGTTGGACTCTATCTCAATAAAATACATTATTGAACTACTAGTAAACTAAGAATAAAGACAAATAAATCATTAATCCGACAAAAAAATATAATTGAAAGGATAATTGCATTAATACACAAGAAAATTCACCTATAATTATAATGATCCTCCCTCCAAATTTCTTCGAAAAAATATTTTTTTGTTTCATTGAAATCGGTTTTTAATGTCATAGAATTGAAAAGGACAACTTAAACAATGTTGGCACATCGCTTAAGCGACGTTAACGCACACCTTTAAAAATTTCAAGTGACAACACTAGTTGTGCATCTCCTAAGTGACTACACTAAGTGTTGCTTAAGTGACACTAGATGATGTCACTTAAGTGATGTCATGGAGCATTGCTTAAGCACATACGACCAATGATGTCACTTAAGCAATGTATAAGCATCATTTCTCGGAACAAAACCCACATAGGTGTCTTCTGTTCAAAATTCTGAGCTATTATTTAACTCCAACTGTCGGTTTCAACATTGAATTTGGACCCAAAATGTAATAGGAGTCAAAATCCTATGGCTTTTTCAATGGACTAAGACGTAGGTCTCTTAAATTTCGCAGTGATGGCAAGGGTATTCTTTACATCTAAAATGCCTATTATTTGAAGTTTGAGATTGGCCTTGGTTTTGGTTCCAACAAATATGTATAAATGATGGAATTCAACCTATTATCTCTAGTTAGAGGTATGCATATTGTGCAAATTCATATTTTTGGCCACTCATCTCTAATTGTCAACTAAATGAAAATGAGTAGTTAGATTCATGACATTTTCCTTAATCTTTTTGTGATGAGCTCATAATGATTGTATATTCATTCGATTTTATTTCCTTTCCACACTTTATAAAAGAGTTAAATGAACACGTTGATAAGCTATTAAAAAAGCTTAACAATTTGCATGGGGTGTGGAACAAATCAAAGTTAGAGTTGTTTCTCTTCTTTGGAAGTTTCTATGTTTAGAGTTTTTTTTGGTTTGATTTGTTAAGTTTTTAGATTTCTCATGACTCATTTTATATTTATGTTTTAGGTATTCATACCAAAAGAGAGTAAAATGATGTTATAGAACAATTTGATTAATCCAATATTTTATTGGATTATATAAGGCTATTGTAGGTTTATCAATAGGTAGTATGGTTCGTTTGATCCTATTTTGAAAGGTGTGTCGTTTGAGAACATGGTTAAAGAATGCAATTTCTCTTTAAGTTCTAAATAAAGGTTACGTCTTTTTCTTACCCTTTTAGAACTCACTCTTTCGTTGCCTAACCTTCACACTTATGCACTTATGCATTGGTTATATTTTTTATGGCGACTAGCTAGCAAATGACAATTATTTTTTATTGTATCTTCTATCATCCCAAGGTTCCTCTATTTCAAGTTCAATATGGTATATTAACAATGCCTTGAATAATATATGAATCTCTAGTTATATTATGTTTCACCTTTTTTCCCTGGCATATTTATAATTTCTTAAGTGTACTTGCTTTTATATATATATATTATAACAATATTTTGAGTACTATAGGAATCTCCAGTTATGCGTCACCTTACTTTTTTTTCTTAGGATGTTAATGATTTCTTAAGTGTAAAAAAATTATGGAAAATTTCGTTTTTTTCTTACTAAGCGCCCATTTATTGTAATGTTATTATTAAAAACTTTCTTTACTACTTTTGGTAAAATTCACTACTCCTCATCTCCTCTCACATATTCCTTTTCTTTTATTCTCCCTAGTATTTCTTTGTTTCAATCCCTTTCCCTATTTACAAAAACATTTTACCCCTTTGAATTAATTTAATTCGATTTATTTTAATGTTTACTTCCGAATATTTTTATTTAATTTATTTACAAAAACATTTTACTCCTTTGAATTAATTTCATTTGATTTATTTTAATGTTTACTTCCGAATACTTTTATTTAATTTATCAATACCTTTCGTTCAATTTATAATGGCCACATTTTCCGAGTATTTATTCATCCATAGATTCTTACTTTCTTTATCTAATCTCGTTCTTTCATGAGATCCCTAATAATGGGTGGAGTGTCCAGTTGAAACATTGGACCAAACATAATTGCACAATAAAATCTAGAAACTAACCCAACAATGTTGAACTTGTATGCAAGCTATCTAATATAAGCCTCCTAGATCTAGTATAAGTGAAACTCACAAATCATATTCTCATGCAAAAGCTTCAAGCCGAATCTAATATTGAGAATTTGCAAAATGATGATGTTGCTTTGTCAACACAACCTAGTTCATAATTGTGTTTTCATATAGCTATTAAAAAGTGGACCATGCTACCAATTCCAAAGTAAGTAGCTCATTTATTGTCCATATAATTTTCGAAGTTGTGTAGCTGGCACCTACCCAACATAATATGAGATTGTGTGGCTTCACTTTTGTAGAATTCTTTTCAAAAACTTTCTTAATGTATTAGTTTCCTATAGGTTGGCCTTACAATTGGAAAACTTGGATAAACTATCAAGTATCCTCAACACCAATCATGTGAAAAAAATCAAGTAACTCGAGATACAAAATCTGATCCAACTTCTCTAACTAGACAAATGGATTTGATGAGAAGATTGGATAAACTTAACAGAACTAAGAAGTTAATCAATGATTTCATTGCAAAGGTATTTCTCATTCTCGACTTTTCACACTTAATCTTGAGAATATTAAAAAAACTTTATGTGTGTCTTCCAAATAGAATTTATTGTTATATTTAAATATTTTGCAACATTAAGATGGTCTCTTTGACACTATTTGGACATCATCTAGGAATACATAGGTGGCTTAGCTACACTTTGTTTCACATGTTTTCAATAGTGTGCAACCTAGAGTTTAACCTGTGTGGAAATAAAAGTTCCAAACAATAAACTAGGTTAGTCATATTTATATCATGACAATTGATATGTAATGTAGCACATTTTTACTTGGTTAGATCCCGGTAATCATTAATACCTACATTCATCATCATATTCATCTATGGAAGCTTGGGTTAATTATTGGTAGAGGATGTGAGACTAAAGAATCTACAAAGTAGAATAGGGGCTTAAATCTAGGTGATTTGTGGGATTGAATTATTGATGTTAGATTTCTCAGTTTTTAAAATTAGCTCATTTTTTCCTTGATTCATCGTGTTTCTATTTTAGCTAATACTACTACAGGGAAGGCACACGAAGATGGTCCCCAAATTCATTGCAATGGGGATGTGCTAGCAGCAAAAACAAATGACGCGTACGCACCAAAGGCAGCGCGCACGCGCCGCTAGGTTCGGTACAGAACTGAGGCGTGTGCAAGTAGCTGGCGTGTGAGGGAAAATGTGGCATGCAGGCACCTTTGAAAAAAAAGAAAAACAGAGCACAATTTCCCCATTGTTCTATTTAGCTGAGCGTGACCTCCACCCCACGTGCGCGTCGATTCAACCACCCAAGATCACCCACAAACTCACCAACACATTGATTCATAGGTAAATATAAAGTTTTTTTTTCATTTTATTCATTCTTTGTATCAATTTTTTGATTTTTTTTGTTTATTTAATTGTTAATAATTCCCAAATTTTGAAAACAATGAACCAATTTTCAATTGCATATTGTAAACTGAGACAATGAGTCAACAAGATGTTAACCCCGAGTCCGATGGAACACAAGAAAACCCAAACCTTGGACCCAATGTCGAAGAAAACCATGAGTAAAATCCAAATGCCGAACAAAACCAAAACCCCCAAGCAAATTTTGAACAAGATGACCTTAACCATTATGTAAATGAAATGTGAGTGCACACTCGCAAACTAAGAAACTCAGGGGAACCATCTCGATTGTCTCTTGCCACATCAATTGACTCCCTCATCCATGCACACCAGCAATTAACCGATATGACTGAATTTAGAGCTAGGATGAGGGAGTATTACTCCACGGGCATCTCAAGGAATCAATAAAAGATTTGAACATTACAAGATCCCAATTATACAGTATGTTCACCGATCTGAAAACAAACCAACCACTGAACATTACAAAGCCACAGGTCTGCATGGATTGGTGTCATTACCAACCGTGGAAGGACAATTGGATGCGGAGGTGGTTCATGGTGTACGATAAACCTCCCTGCAATAATAGGGAGGTTCCACAGTACTTCCTTCGCCAACTGTGGGCAGAGTTTTGCCTCACTTTCCATGTCAACTATTTTGACATAATCGAGTTTTAGGGTGTTGGGCATGGCTCTGTCCAAGATCAACCTGATGCCAGGAGGAAACCACTGAAAGCACCACTAGCTCCCAGGCGTGATCCCAACCCCTCTCCCCAGCCACCTCAGTTGCCCCACAAGATTGATCAGATCGAGGTGGCAATGAGGAATGTTGCACGTGGACTCCTCAGACACACCTCCTTTGTAGCAGCGACTTCAGTGGAGAGGTCGGTTGACCTTGATAGAGATCCAGGTGCAGGGCCTTCACTACAGGGCCATGATATACTCGTGACCAGTGGTAGCCATGTTGGGAATTCCAGTTCGACGAGGAAAATTCTACATCTTTGTCCCCATTGCGGGCACACTTGTCTTGGCCCGATCGAGAGTTGTTATATGGATCAGGTCAGCAATTTTTTTAATGTGTTTTCAATCATCAGTTGATAACTTGTAAAGTATTGTTAAAGTATTTTTGTTTGACTTAAACTATTATTTCAATGTACAGTTATTCAGAGTTGACACACCAACATGGGAGAACATAGGATCGCCCAACCTAGATGCAGCCATGGCAGCTGCAACTGAAATTGCAGCACCCCACACAGAGGTGTTTTTAGTACCTGACACAATATTGTTATTACTTATGTCATTTATATTACTCAAGTATTTATATTTATGGCATACACGTTGATAGTTCGTACAATGTTTTTGAATATCTTGATTGCCTAAATAATGACGTGTTTAACATGTTCATAACATGCATGCACTTTGGTGTCCACAGGTGTTCCCTGACTACGGTGATCAACCACCCCCTCCAAGGATTGGCAGATCACCATATACACAGGTACAATGTGTAGTTATAAGCACGCTTTTAATTTGAATTGTTACAACTTACTATGGTTTAATTTATTGTTTGTTTACTAAATTGTGATATTAAAAATGTATATGTAGGTGCCACCAAAAGCTGCAGGTGCCCATTTTAGTCCTATTTTTCCACCCTCTCACATGAGTCCCCCCCCCCTCGATTCGATCTAGACCCCTCCCTCCGTCCAAACCCTCCCTTCCATCCATCCCCCCCTCCCCGGCCATACTCCCCCCTCCATCCATCCTCCCCCACTCGTTCATGCCCCCCCGTATATACATCCTACCTAATTTATCCATGCCCCCATGTCTATCCATCCTCCCCCATTCGTCCACGCCCCCCCTTCCTTCCACCTTCCCCTCTTCATCCACAACCTCCCATTCCTCCATCATCCTCCCTCCATGCAGGACTGCCCTCCCATGCACCATCCCTCAACATCCCCCATAGTCCTTTTCATTTGATACCATCTATCTTACAACCGGCAGGGGTTCATCATCCACGACGTCCTCCTCCACCCCATACCACCATGTCTTCTCCCACCCTATTATCCCCACTTCCCACTGCTATTGTGGCATCTACTCTTCTAGTACCCTCATTTATACCTCTAGTGGTTGCACCTATAATGGCTGCCACTACATCTGCGCCCCCCCCATGACTGCATTGTGTAAGAATTGTAAAAATCATAAAACCCACTATATAAAAAAATAATATTAAATATGTATGCATAGATTTATGAACCAACACAAGAATCGATAACATGTAAAATCAGATAAAATCCAGAAACAAACAAGAACAACATGCATAGAGGATCTACAAAAACAATGTGGCTCTAATCATCAATAACAGAAAATATGCCCTAATAATTATTGAGCCATACCTGATTGGATGATTGATATCTATCATTACCTTGACAGCTCCCATGTGTACAATTGAAGGTGTGGGGACGACTCTCCACCCAACCAACCCCCAGCCAATGGATGAGCCCCCCGAGCCCCCAACAATTAACCCTATGCCAGTGTTATATTTCTTTTCTCTCCTCTAGAGCTCCTCTTCCAAGATGCCCAAAGACAAAAAAAAGACCCCTCTCTTCACTCCTTCTCCTCCTTTTATCTCCTCCTTCTCCCAATTTCTTATTTAATTTATTTCTTTATGAAAAAATTGCTTTTCGTTACTTCTTTTTCATGTTTCTTTTTATTATCTTACATTATATTTATTATATTAAAATGCCCTATATTCGTATATGAGGTTTGTTACATACTTCCCCCCTTCAAGAAACATCGTCCCGAAGTTATAATCTTCAAGCAATAAATACAATACTTATTCAATCAATCAATCAAGTAAATACTATAGTATATAGGTAGCTAGTACTATTGTGAAGTTTAGAGATTTATATGTGTGGCCACCACATAGAAGTCTCCAAAATACACTAATACAATCAAATGCCCTAAGTTACAACATGCTCTTAAGTAATTCCCTATGAATCTAGTACGCAACCATATCAACAATCATGCATGATACATACATAAGCATTAGATAATTAATTAATAATTAATGACTGTGTGTTTGTTTAATTCCTCTTTTCCTTACTCACCCTCTCCCTGAGAATCATACCATCCGATCAACTTCCCTACACCTCCTCTCCAACTCCGGATGGTCCCGCTCGCCATGGCATGGGCCCTCTACTGTAACCTATCCACGGATCATACAGTAGTCATCAGAAGTTCATCGGGAAGTTACCACGGCATTGCCACCTTCCAAACTTCTCGTAATAATACAGCCTCACCAGATTCTACGAAATCTGGGCCTCATCGGTGCTAGCCAGCATCTGGTTCCCAGCACCCCGACCTTGATACTCTCGGTACCCCCGATCCTGATATCATGATCATTACACCCTAGGCATCTTGGAAGGCTAGCCTAAACATCCTTTATATCACCCTCAAGGAAATAGCCCCAGGCATCAAAAGTCCTTCTACATAAAACTCCCTCCCGGTGAGTATGTCTCCAACTGTGGACTCTGGTCACATCAAAAGTTCTCCGGGAAGTATCTGTGGCACTGCCACCTTCCCAACTTCTAGTACAAAAGTCAAGCGTTGGTGGCATAGAGCTAATTGTTGGGCTTGTCCCCCAGCCCATAATATATTTATAGTAGCCATTCTCATTTGTGGTTATGGGCTCCCACGAAATCATAGAATAGTTAGCCGCATCAGGTTATTTGAGTGGATCACCTGGAACAACTGGCACTTTCCATAATGAATAATCATTAGTAACCATTTCTCAATATAATAATATATCATGGATCAACCTTGAATCATGTGCTAACAATAATGTTTAGCCACCAGTTCATATTGCAGTAAATTGCATCATAAGCCATTGTCACAATAATTCATGCCAAGTTTAACATCTAATGCATTTAGGTGCTACCTGTTGACCAACGCGGAACCATTTGTTGACCAACGTGACTCCAGTCGACAGGGGTTCCACTTCATTGTCGACACATGCCGTAGTCTCCCTAGGCACTGGCCCGGGAAGGTTTTATCCCACCCAGCAACACCTACAGAGCAGCTGAGGTCTCACCTGAGGCGTCCAAGAAGAGCGGACGGAACCATGTTTCCGCCAAGGAAGGAGGAGGGTTGTGGCGATATGAACCAACTCTATTGCAATACTAAACAGGAGTCTCAAACATTTGACATGTATTCATAATTTATTCAATCGCGGCATTCATTATCATCGCAGTAATAACAGTAAAGCAACATTGCATTAAGGAAAAATAGCATTATTCATGAAGTGCGACATTGCATTACCATAAATAAATAGAAAGAACCCAGGAATTGCACCAGAACAGTTTCATCATATATTATCACTACAAAACCTTAGATACCATATCTCCTCAAAGATTAGGTCTCGGCAATATCTCACAGATGCGCAGAAACAACCCAAAAACATGTACTTCTCTTTCCCCAGCTTGATCCCTCTCATCTCTGTCTCTCTCAATACCTACGACTCTTATCTATATATAGGCTTCCGTCATTACAATGAATTTCCACTTACTAACAATTTCCTAACCAACATTTGGACAAGTGACCCAATATCTAACTAACTTGGTACAAAACCAATCAAAAACCCACATTCTGCGGTATAACTGACTCAACATTACATAATATGTGGTCCAAATGACCCAAAAAACCGCATTCCACGGTTCAATTGACCCAAAATACATAACTAATCTTCCGCTCCCCACCATTCGCGTCATCTTCTCGCCATTCACGCCATCATTTGCCTTGTTGCAACATCGGAGATGCTGTAATAGCACTCTACCAAACCACCTGCCAACAGGCCCCCATACAATCTTGTGGCTTGCTCTCGAGCCACGTCAATTGTTGGACATAGTACACGCCTTCGTTTTTACTTTGAAGTCCTCATACGGATGTTCAACTGTTCTTGTTGTCTGGATTGTGCAGTGTTGTCCTGCTCCTTCGGCTACATTGATCATCGTCTCGATGTTGTGTAAGTCTTACCCCAAAGTTGGCATCCCCCGACTTGCTGTCATGTACGTCTCAACTTTGTCCTCCAGTCTCGAGGGCTCTGATGCAGACCGAGGAGAAGTTCATGAACAGCATCGAGGTGCGAACCAGACCAACGGCTCTGGCACATCTATTTCACACCAGTAAGCGCAAGTTATAGGGACCCAAGGGCGACGACCCCCCCCTTTTGTGTGGTCGCCGGGACCACGAGACTTGGAACCATCACCAACTGCCTAGACATCGCGGACGAAACTTCATGCTTGTAACCCCAAGGTGTCCGAGGCACAGCTTGCTCCAGGCGCTCATGCACACTTGTCGTTCGGGCCCTCAACGCACCTGGTGCGCTACCACACCAAGTGAAATGGATCATTTCCACAGCCTCCTTGGAATTCCTAACTTAACAAAGTCCCAGAACCTTGCGTAGCATAACCCTTCTTAACTAAAACAATCTCTATGTGCTTACTCCCTGTAGGTCCTCTATTTATACAGCACACTCGGTCATCCATCGACCTCAGCAAGCCATTGCCCCATCGGCTCTCACCCCAGGATAATCAGAAGTCGTCGTGTGCCGATTCTCCTAACGGTGGATGAATCGTACCTTTGCCTGGTTCCCTTCACACAAAAACATGCGAAGCATTTATTAGGCCATGCTGGCATGGTGGATACTTCGTGCCAACCATGCTGAGCATCTTGGTAAGTACAATCGGCCATATTGCCTTGGTGTATCCCTAAGTCCAACCAGGCTGTCATCTGTCACGATCGACCCAATTAACGAGCATAGCCGTCAAAGTAGGAAAAATTCCCATCATTTTTATGATTGTAGATGTGACCCAAGCGCAACATTCCCAGGTGTTTCTAACAAATCCACCCTTGCAGCAGAAGCCCCCCTTGCTTCTGCATTCCATCCATGGTGGTGCAACATCCTGCCACCGATCATCTTGCAACACATCAAAATTTTTTATTTTTATTTATTTATTTATTTTCTGATGCAACTTAGGCATCATGGTGTTCTAAGCCTGTGCGATAGGGCTTCAACCTATGACCATTTACAAACTTGGGAAGTATCGCCCCATCCAACTGCTACAACTGAACCGCTCCTCCGGAATTAATACTACTGATGCGATAGGGACCAAGCCAATGCATCTGCAAATTTCCTGGATGTTTCATAAACTTGTTGTCGTAAAACAACACCAAGTCGCCCTACTGAAACTGTTTATTTTTTATGCGGTGATCATGCCATGCCTTCTATCGATCCTTCTCTACCCCCTGGTGGAACCCAATGATGAAACGATCTTCTTTCAGCTACACCAATTGCGCCAGACGGTCATTCAATGCTGTGACACCATCCATGTCCGTGACAGCCGCAATTCGTAGACTCGGAACAATATACTCCATTGGCATAATCACTTCTTGTCCATACACCAACTTAAATGGTGTCTGTCTTGTCAGCCGTTTACATGTGGTGCGATAGGCCCACAACACTGCTGGGATTTTGAGATCCCAGTCGTTGCGGTTTGCATTGCACACCTTTGTCAGCCCATGCTCCAAAACCTTATTAAAGGCCTCCACCATGCCATTCACCTGTGGATGATAGGGTGTACTCTTCTTATGCTGTATCTGCAACTCCTCCATCAATGCGCTGATGGTGCGATTAATAAAGTGGCTGCCTTAATCACTCAGCAATACCTTGGGGCGACCGAAGGGAGTGATAATGTTATCAAACAAAAATCACACTGCCATAGCCGTGGAACAATCAACTACAGGTGCTTCCTCAGCCCATCGGGTCAAATACTCTTTTGTCGTGATGATACACCGCGCACCTGTGCGTTTCCCTGGTGGATTGATCAGTCCTACAAAATCCACGGCCCATTTGTCAAATGGTTGCAATGTTATTTGAGCCATCAGCGGCATCTCATCGCGTTTGGATGGTTTTCTAGTTCGCTGACAGACATCGCAGGACCGTGCATAGTCTGTCGCATCATTATGCAGTGTAGGCCACCACAGCCCCGCATGCAACACCTTCCTAGTCATCGCCCGACCGCGATAGAGTCCTCCTGCTACTCCTCCATGTGCTTCAGCTAGTACCGGCACTTGCTCATGCGGCATAACACATCTGCGCAATATCTCGTCAGTGCCCATTTTATACAATTCTCTTGCAATTAGCTGGAAGTTTGCAGCCTTGACTACCAATTGCTTCTTCTGACTCGTGGTGAACTTGTCTGGTGCAGTACCCATTGTAGGATGTCATCAAAATAGTCATCAGCAACTTCAACCTTAAATAGTTGTGCATCCGACAACCCGTCTTCAATACTGGTTGGTTCCTCCCCTGTATCAATCCGTGATAGATGATCAGGACCAACATTTAATCAGCCTAGCTTCACAATGACTTCAAAATCGAACTCCTGAAAAAGAAGTAGCCAGCGGCATATCTTCACCCCCAAAATAGGCTTATTGAATAGGTATTTCAACGCGGAATGGTTAGTGAACATTTTAAAGTGCCCACCCAACAAATAGTGCCTGAACTTCTGTAGCGCGTAAACCATTGCCAGACCCTCCCGCTCAGTGGTGGTGTAGTTTCGTTCAGCGAACAACAACTTCCAACTAGCGAAAGCAATGGGGTGATCAAGATCGCCTTCACCGGGTTGAGCCAATACTACTCCCAATGCGATTGATGAGACATCAACATGTACATGGAACTCCTTACTCCAATCCAGAAATACCAGTATTGGTGTCAAATCCATCTTCGTCTTCAGTGTGTTGAAACTATCTTGACATTCCGGAGTCCATTGAAATAGAGCATCTTTCTTCAACAACTTCTCCATAGGGGCAGTGATCACTGCATATCCCTTGATGAACTTGCGATAATAGCCCGTATGCCCCAGAGTCGCTCATAACTGCTTAACAATGGTCGGTGGTTGCAAACTCAAAATGAGCGCAATCTTAGCCTGATCGACCAACAACCCTTGCTTACACACAATATGACCCAACAATATCCCAAATGGTGCACAAAAAATACATTTCTTCAAGTTCAGCGATATCTGGTGTTGTTGGCAGCACTCAAGCATTAACCGTAGATTGGCTAGATGATCGCGGATCAACCCATAAACTGTCCAATCATCCATGTATACTTGCAAAAACTTTTGAATAAAGTCTTTAAATGCAGCAACAACGACCCAGGAGAATATCGCAGGTGCATTGTTCAAACCAAACGGCATTACGGTGTACTAAAAGCAGCCCCATTCATTAACAAAAGTTGTCTTATGGCGATCTTCTTTGGCAATGCGAATCTAATGGTAGCCAGAGAACCCATCGGTGAATGAATACATCTCCTGGCTGCCCACCCCTTCAAGTACTTCGTCAATAAACGGAGTCATAAAAGGGTCGTGCAAGGAGGCATCATTTAACTTCCGCAAGTCAACACAAATGTGCACCTCACCAGTTTTCTTGTCCTGCACTACCACAGCACTGAAACATTTAGACTCTTCCACTAGTTCAATAATACCAGCATCCAACATGTGATCAAGTTCTACCTTGACCTTCTCCTTATGTCATGGATTCAGCCGATAAGGTCGCTGTCAGAATGGCTTAGCAACTGGTTTTAAAGGAATTCTCATCTCCCCTAAATCACCCAGGATCCGCTTCATATCGAAAAACTTCGTAGGAAACAAGTCTTGAAATTCATGAAGTAAATCAGTGACCTTACTCATCATCTCATCATCCCAATAGTCCCCAAAATTTGCAAACTTGGGAGTGGCCTCTGTGCCAATATTGAGCTTACGAAGCTTCAATGGTTGACTGAACAGATTACTTGGCGCCACAGGTGGGACCACATCGCGACTTCCTTCAGATTCAGGAATGTTGGCATGCCGAGGATTGTCCTCATCCTCTGGCCCACCGGTTATGTTGAAGCACTCCATAAGAGACTTCATTTGACAGTGTGTGTGCAGATCGACAGGGTAGGCCGCTAGAACAACCTGAAGTACCACATCGCAGATGAGTTGTAAGGCATGATTGACGACGGGGTTGGCATCCACGAAAGTGAACGTATGAGTGAAACAGACCATCAACTCCCCCCATGTTGTAATTTCTTTGTGCAACTCGGCTGCAGTATACCATGAGTGCGACATCTCATATAAGGTATGGATAAAAGCATGGACCCACTCATCTCTGGGTCGTGCTACCCATAATCATTGGCATTCCATCACATGATCACTGGGATTCTTCTGGCCATCATACTTGCCAGTATGATAAACCTCAGTATTGCCGAACTGGACCATCATCAACCTTCGACACTGTGACCAACCATCAATATATTTCTTATGTGTCGCCCACCAGTGTGCTGGAGTAGCCTTCAGTGCTTCCTCTAATGCCAGCAACCATTGTGGTTCTGAGACCCGTTCTTCAAATTCCATCCAAAAGTTGGTTAATCCAGGCAACCCCTCATAGACTGGCAGTGTGACTGTTTCTGTCGCAACACGACATAAAGATTGCGTAATTAAGCAACATTTCCAGAACGACACTTTGTGCAAGCGGTTCTGCCAATGTTCTAATGCATCATCAGAGTCGGAAGACGCAGAGCTCTCGCTGCGCCATCCTAGCTCACCGTTGGAAGTGGGATGAATATAGTCTTTAGAAATATTGAATGCATGGTCCCATCCAGTGGCATCGTCATCTTTTACAGGTTCGATATAGCGGCGTCCTTCAGTCAGATCCAACGGGGCTACAACTCTGAGATCGTGATTCTCAAAGGTCATCATGCGCCTCTTGAAGTTGATTACAGCTCCACTATCGTTAGCCCATCCAATCCCCAATAGCACAGGATAAGAGCTTCCTCCCTGAACCACTTCAATGACATCGAAGTCAGCATAAGTCTTCATACCCTCAATATCGACCGTTAGCCATGGAACTCGCCCAATGGGTGTTACTTTCACATGGTTAGCCAATCGGAGCTGCACAGGAGACCAGCTCAATGGGGGACTCCCCATTTTCTACCACACCTGCTTGGTTAAGATGTTAACATCTGAACCAAGATCAAGAAGAACTAAATCGAGATCATAGTCACCAATCTGGATGTTCATTCTCATCTCCTTGCCAGTATTCCATCGCTGTAGAGAGTTTACTGCCGACTCTTGTCGTCCTTTCGAAAGTCGCTGCAACCATCCCTCAATCTCAACTAGGGCGGCCGGATCCCGGGCCAATAATAGACAGTTCTCAAGAAACCTTTGCAATGTTCCCGATGGTGTCGATGGAACGCCTTCCGATGCAGTGTCAAAAACAGGTGGCATATCGCAAACAATAGCCTTACCGCGGTCTTTCTCCAAGGTGCGATGGTCCTGAAGGAATGCCTACCATTCAGCATCGATGTCAAATGGTACCATCTTCTGGCCTGCCAACTGAATCATCGGTTGCGAGCTATCTTCCCTAGTCATTTTTCCTCCATGAGTTACAACAACCACCGAAGTATCTTGTGGTCGCGGTTCTGCTGAAATTGTTGCAATATGTGCACCCTGCATCTGAGTCTGTTGCAAATTCCCCTGTGGGTTCCCATTTGGATTTGCATTCTGATTCGGTCGCGGTGGCTGGTTCTGTACTTGGTTCTGGACTGGTTGTTGTACTTGGTTCTGGGCTGGTTGCTACGGCTGGGTCTGATTTTGTATCTGCAGAGCATTCCCAGCCTGCCATCGTGTAATCAACTGTGGACAATTCTCAACTGTATGATCATTAACAAAATAGAATGTACACTGATTTTGTAGTAGTGGACAGTCTCGTTGATAATGTCCCCACACCGCATAGGGATAGCATTGAACGGGTCCATGGAAACCTCGTCCTCCTCCATGACCAAATCCTCCACCTCGTCCGCCCTAGTAGCCTCCTCGGAATCTGCCCAGCTTTTGGTACTGCAGCTGCATAGGATTTTGTTGCATGCCTTGCCCCTGTGGTGCATACTGCAGTTGCTGGATGTACTTTGGTTATGGAGCCATTTGCATTGGAGCATATTGCGGCATGAACTGATGCGGTTGTTGCTGCGGTACAAACTGCATCTGCGGTTGAGGTAGTGGCTGGACTACCTGCGGTTGCAGTTGTGGATGTTGTACGGCACACTCATCATCCTTGACGTAGAATGCATCACACATTCTTTCTTGTAGAAACCCATATGCACAGCAATATTTGTCATCGTGACCCACTGACTTGCAAAATGTGCAATAAAGATTTCTCGGGGTTGTGACCATTTTCTGCATATAAGGGAAATTGTCATGACTATGCCCATACACTTGGCAAACACGACACCACGACATGCTGTCGCCAGTCAACGGGTTTGGCACACTTGACACCATATAATTGCAGAAATCTGGGCAATTGTCCTTCGTATGCCCTTCTCCTCGGCATCGTGTACGCCATACTTCATCGCGTTGTTCCTTGTTCTTCTTCAAATCTTGCAATTGTATAGTCAAGTTAGCAAGCTGCGTCTATATCTGCGACATCCCGGCTGCATTATCCCCAATCGGTGATGCCTCCAACTGCATTGTAATCTCTAGAGCTTCGTTGGGCATCGAAATGTTTTGCTACATCAGTGGTAGCCGAATGTGCGGGAGCAATGCCACAATGAACCACTCTTTATGTTGGATGACGCTCATATCGAAACTAACCTTTTCCATCAGCGTCTTGAATCGTTGGTCAAAACCCCATACCATCTCATAAGGATACTACTTAATTTCCTTCAATTCTGTGATGTATTGAGCTTCAGACTTGGGCCATCTAAATTCAGCAATCATCCCATCTTGAATCTAATCCAGTGACTTCTTTGGGATCCTGTGGGGACTAGAACAAACTTCATGAACCAATCTAATACACGACCTTGCAGAGTTGTGGCTAACTGTCATTTCATAGCATCAGCATCAGTGATCTGTTTCACGGTCCAGACCACTTCACACAAAAACCAATACTGTTCTGGGTTGTCTTTCGCACTTCCATGGAACAACAGTAACTTAGCATCATCGCCCGCCATTATGGGCTTCCTTCCTCCTTTCACTATGCTGCTACCAATTAAATTCTATGGAATTGACGAACTTGGCGGCGTCGAAGTGGTATTTCTTACTGGTTGTGAGATAGTGAGCGGAGGTGTGGGTACGTTGGTGCCGGGGTTTGGTCCTACATATATCCTAGGTGTAGCCTGGTCGTCCCTGTCAGGACTATGAGGTCGCTTCGTCCCGTGTGGTCTTCCTTCACATTTTGCGATTCGATCGCAGCAGGACCTTCTCCTATCCTCCGCCTCTTCTCCTGCCGAAACCTCTCTCCTCCTCTTGTAAGACCACTTTATTCCTCAGCTACGTTGATAGTCTCCTCATGGTCTGCACCCATCTACCCCTTACCGTTCCATGTACCATTCCCCAACAATCACAGTACCCATGGCCTCCGCCCACCAGGATGTCTACTAATCAAGATGCATCTTCAATATAGCCTTCTCGCAGATTAGCATCTTAATCGACAGTTGGAGCGACAACAGAAACCTTCCCCTTGGTCCGTGGAAGAAATTTCTTTCAGCTTCACTATAGGATTTCTGCATGTCAACCGCAAATTCAATGATATATCCCTCCAACATGATATCGAGCCAAACTTCGACAACCCGCGATGCCTTGTTATTGACTTCCTGCAGCTTCTGAATCAATTCCGGGGTTCAAGCCGTTGGCTCACCACCATAGAAATTCCTCTTCTGGAAGGTCAGCTTTGATAACCACTTGTACAGAATGACTGGGAATTCACAGAAAAAACATTCGTGCAGACTGTCGTGAATATACCTTCCCACCCAGTGATCTACTGTCAGTTGTGTGTTCCATCTTTCTTCTTCAGCAAACTCCTGCAACTTCTGATCAAACCGGTTATGTATCTCTGGCTTCATCGGGTGCCACAACATGTCCCCCTTTCACTCTTCACACGGTCCCAGCAATGGAACCATTTGTTGACCAACTCGACTCCAGTCGACACATGCTGCAGTCTCCCTGGGCACCGGCCCGGGCAGGTTTTATCCCGCCCAACAACACCTGCAGAGCAGATGAGGTCTCACCCGAGGCGTCCAGGAAGAGCAGACGAAACCATGTTTCTGCCGAGGAAGGAGGAGGGTTGCGGCGATATGAACCAACTCTATTGCAATACTAAACAAGAGTCTCAAACATTTGACATGTATTCATAATTTATTCAATTGCAATAATAACATTCGTTATCATCGCAATAATAACAGTAAAGCAACATTGCATTAAGGAAACAAAGCATTATTCATGAAGTGCAACATTGCATTACCATAAATAAACATAAAGAACCCAAGAATTGCACCAGAACAGTTTCATCATATATTATCACTGCAAAACCTTAGATACCATATCTCCTCAAAGATCAGGTCTCGGCAATATCTCACAGATGTGCGGAAACAACCCAAAAACATGCACTTCTCTTTCCCCTGCTTGATCCCTCTCATCTTCGTCTCTCTCAATACCTACAACTCTTACCTATATATAGGCTTCCGCCATTACAATGCTTATCCCTTACTAACAATTTCCTAACTGACATTTGGACAAGTGACCCAATATCTAACTAACTTGGTACAAAACCGATCAAAAACCCACATTCTGCGGTATAACTGACTCAACATTACATAATATGTGGTCCAAATGACCCAAAACCCGCATTCCGCGGTACAATTGACCCAAAATACATAACTAATCTTCCTCTCCTCGCCATTCGCGTCATATTCTTGCCATTCGTGTCATCCTTTGCCTTGTTGCAGCATCGGAGATGCTGCGATAGCACTCTACCAAACCGCCTGCCAACACTACCATTTTAACATAACTGGTCATGATACTTTCATAATTTCACTAAGCAGATCTCATAAATATGTCATGATAAGCTTCCATATTCCAACATTAGTACTATCAACATGGAGTAACAACTCACATAATCCTTCATCATATCAAATATGCATTCTACGGGGAGCAAAAAGGGTTAGCATGAAATGATATCATGTCATACCAAATATCTTATATAATCTCTTTATTCTTCGCTAACACATAACATAGCTATAAAATACCAACATTAACCACAACATGCTTTCATACCATTTATGTGCCAAATGTCAGTTATCTCTAGATGCAATGATAAGCTATAATATCATTTTATGTCTATATGTCATGAAATAACATCAACAAGTATCATATGCACAACCCATGGCTATAAGTTTCATGGCTAGAATTAACAATCATCAAATTTCACATGAATAATGCATGACCATGAAGGCATCATTCTAAGAACATGTAAAAACACCATATCATGTACCACATAACTTATATTTCAAGATGAATCAATAAAACTACAACGTACTAATTGAGTATCCACAATCAACATATCATGTACCTCATGTCCAATACATCTAGAACAATAGTAATTTGAGTATCGACATGAAATATGCATCATGGAAACTGAGTAGCAGCATGAAAAAAATTTGAGCATCATCATGAAATATGCAACATGCGTCCTCTAACTTCAGAATCCATGCAAGATAATTCAACAACTACAATAGGACCCTAGTTCACTGAATAATTTTGTGTGGAAGAAATTATGATTCACTATGGTATCGAGATCACCTGATTTTATGTAAGAATTATCAAATCAACATAATGTCCTTTTGGAATTGCACACTTCTCCTATAGGAGGGAATTTAGGGTTCTTGAAACTTACTATATGATCAAGAAAGATTTTTCTAGGAAGGTCTTAAAACCAATTTCCATAAATTTCTCACAGAACTATAACCAAAGAATACCAAATTACTAAGCATTTATAATCAATGTGGATAACTAAGCATCTAAAGTTCCTTCAATTAAATTGTATTTTGTAACCAAATGTAGCGACCTCGTTGCTAAACCTAACACAAGTCTTAAATTTATTTTATTTTTAAATATTTTCTAAAAAAAATAACTATAATTGAGATGCCAAATTGTTTTAGCCATTGTCAATTTACTGTCTCAACCAACTTATACCTCTATAAGATCGTAATTGCATTTCCATACTATGTGTTAGATACACAATTTCAATTTCATATCACACGTCAATAAAATAATCCTTTCCTTCATACATAATTATAAAGCCCTTTTCTTTTCTACCCGCAATATAAATTTTGTATATTTTAAAAGGACACGAGAATAATCCCAACCTAAAGTCGGTTATTCAAATTGCAACCCCTTTGTCATTTCTACACATAAACATGAAAATTATTTTCTTTCAATATATAATTTAACTTCCTTTCTTTGAAAATTTAAAGTAATGCCCTTCCTTCTCGATACCTAATATAAAATTTCTTTATGTTCAACATTTAAACATACACATCCTTCCTTTTCATATAAATATAAGGCTTCTTTCTCTTAAACATTTAGATGTAAATATCCTATGTAACATATAAATATATGGCTCCCTTTATTTAACATTTTAAAATATATACATTTTTTTTTCTATCAACATTCAAATATATACATCCCTTTTTAATATACAAATATAAAACTTCCTTTCCCTCAGCATTTAAATATAAACATCTTTTCACATATAATTATAAAATTTCCAATATTTCAATATTTAAATATATATATCTTCTTCTTTTCTTTCGCATTCAAATATATACATTCTCCTTTTTGTTTTTTTAACATATAAATATAATTATAATTGTAGTTCTAATGATGAGTTAGCAGTTCGATTCTTAGTTGATCGAAATCGGCTTATACATAATTGTATATATATCTGTTGACGGCCAATCAGGAGCCGCCCCATGTCAATTGCTACAGCGATTCAGTCAATTGCTTAATCCGTTCAGAGGTACTGTTGAATATGAATCGGTGATCGATTCTCCTCCCACCATAACTTTGCCTGCGCCTCCCCAAATTGTTCGCGGCTGCACCACAACAATATGATATATACAGAGACGAATCCAGCTGTATAGCTTGGAAGGTTATTATGAAATGTACCTGACCCTGACGCGCCTTAACGGACACCGTAGCAGCTTCTTATTATCTTTTAGGACTTGGAAAACGCTTAAACTAGATACGCGAAGACTATCCAAATTTGAGAAAATCACCATGAATTGGTCCAACTCTGGGTCCGGTCCGATGCTTATTGTCGCTACACAGTGTTGGGCTTGGCATTTCTGACTGAGCTCATCCAACTCTGAAACTACATCCGGAGGGGCGCCTACCTGAAAACAAACACAGAAAATATAAATATCTGCTTTCTGCTTTCGAACTACGTAATTTCATCCATACACAGAGAAAAGAGTGAAAAGTATATTGCAAATGAGAAGCCGTGCTGTAAAATTCGAATATGGGTTTTGCTCAGGGCGAGCAGTGCAGTTATGAGTAGAGCATTAGGCACAGGCTGGTTTGGTTTTGACTTAAACACCTACACCTAAGGATCACAGCTCAAAAAAATTATTCTCTAATGCTTCGTCTACATGAAATATTCAAGATATTATCCCTCTAGATGCCCAAACACATATCTGCTTTACCTTTTGACAGTCTATGTAAGCTACAACTAAGCGAGGATAGTGGACATGGGCTAGAATTTTGGATTTCATGGCATCAGCTTCATTTGGATTACAAGAACAGGAGCTATCCATATCCACTGCCAGGGACGTTACCATTCGGCCTTCCTGCTACTGTGGTGGTACTGAAGTAACTAGGGGAGTGACAACAAATGAAGGCTGAGGGTAGGCACGGGCTCATCTCCCCTCTTCCTTCCTGCGGATCAGCTCAAATTGCCTTGGTACACCGGTGTCTCCACTACCGCTACAAACTTCTCTTTTCACCGAAGATATGGACGAATCAGAGATAACAGCCTACTCAGGAATAAACTGTTCCATGACGAAATGACCGGCTCCTCCGCCTCCTCTTATATGTGCATTTGCAGGCTCAAACTTGTTTGCACCTTGATATGGCCGAGAGGTTTGGAACATAGCCGCCACAGAAAGAAGACATTCCGACTGACCATGACCATGGCCATGACCATGCCCATGGCTATATGAAGAATAAGAGCTGGGGATCATGGGTATGCTTGTCCAAATTCTTTTAAAGAGGGAGGCGGGAGTGTTGCAATAATGAACAAACACCCTTCAATCACTTCAACTCCCAATGGACTTTCATACTGCCGATCTCAACGCCGTGGATGGACATTTCATACGCAATGTAATGGTAAAGGTATAATTATTATACTACATCTCTTGTTAGGTTCACAATAGTTTTTGAATTAGATGGGCCTCGCGAGGTCTATTCTGTTTTAAATTTTTTTCTTATAGTGATTTTAGAGTTCAGTACCTCTACTTCTCCACACTTAATACAAGTGATTTAAATAAAATTAAGTTATGATTTGATATTATTTATTTAAATAATATCTAAAGAAATTATTAATTTAAAT
The DNA here is from genome assembly GCA_027924585.1 of Larix kaempferi. Lineage (NCBI taxonomy): Eukaryota > Viridiplantae > Streptophyta > Pinopsida > Pinales > Pinaceae > Larix > Larix kaempferi. The sequence continues at coordinate 1,537,029 of BSBM01000414.1, read as the reverse complement.
AATATCTAAAGAAATTATTAATTTAAATAATACAAACTCAATAAAAGTAACTTTAGAAACAATTTTATTATTATATTAATATAATATTTTGATCCTACATATTAAAGTGTCTGTGCCTCTTGACACAATGATTTTACAAATTCATGGTGGATGTTATATGTATTTATGTATGTTTTGAGTGTTTTTTAGGGTTTTTATTAGGCTCAACAAACTTAGTTAGCATAAGTGTAGATTTTACTAACTCGAGCTATAGGGGGAAATAAAATGTGGGTTAGATCTTGGACACTTTAATTGAAGAGGAACATTTTGGGAAAGATCACAACATTATATGGACTATACATAAATCCATACCTATTATAGATTCTTTTAACTTACTTTCAACACATAAAATTATATTATCTATAACATACACACAACTTTCTCACATTTGGCAATATATCGAAGTTCTCTTCAACGTCCATTCTAAACCACTCAAAGATTGAAAATAATGACAAAATGATGCAAAAGGCTTCTCATCCAAGTGGAGTAATGAGCCAGAGGGGGATGCCATGCCCCAACTAACCCCAACAATGTAGAGGATCCCTCAACGTCCTCCCCTTTAGTAAGGTAGGGCTCTCTTCAAGTGTATGATGCCATCATGGAGTGTGCAGATGTCAATCGAGAAGAGGGGTAGTAAATGAGAAAAATAAGGTCCAAGCGGGCATAAATGAGGTGTGCTAAAACGGGTATGGAAACCCTTACACGCACAATCACCTTCTACAGAGCAAAAACATTAGTGTGGCTAAGATCCCTCTCGGTGATTTGGTGGCTAACAATCACCTTCTACATAGCAAAAACATGACAACCCTTACATGCAAAATCACCTTCTACATAGCAAAAACATTTACTCCCCTGTCATCAAGTGTTTTGTGTTTAGAGTTTAATGTAGAGGTAAGACAGATTCGATAGTAAACGATGGTTGATGGTGGTGGCATCAAGTGTTTGGTGTTTAGCATTTAATGCAGAGGCAAGATGGATTCGATAGCCCGTGACAATTGATGGTGCTGTTTTCTTGCCAACAATCTACAGGGGAATTTCGTTACCAAATGATTCATACACACAAACGACCTTCAAGAAACATTGACCAAACATTTATAATTATTAATATTCACTACGGATTTCCATTGTAGGAAGCTTTGACTGCAACATTAATTGAATTTCAACGATCAAAATTGAGGCGAGATTTGTGAGTGGCCGCGGGGAACCAAATCTGAGGAATTATATTCCCAGAAGATAATGTTCGATTGTTGGAGAACGTGGTGATGTGCAGAGAGAATGGAATCTTCATGGGTCCCTGTAACAGATACCCGTTTGCACCCCATGAATGCTCCATTTCCATCCACTCATATGAATCCTCATGTATCATTAAATTCAGGCATAGTCCAACCGCATTAGTATTACACCAGAAAACTAGCAGCGGAATGAAATTAGGACGTCAAAACTTTATATTTGAATCACAATGCACCCCTTTTAGATGGACTGCTCACACATCCCCATCTTCGTCTTTATATTCAATGAGTATGGAGACCCAGTACATCGTTGAGTCTTTGTTCACATGGAAAGTTACATCCTTCCCTGGAAGTTTGCACAATGTACTACAATACCACATACCATTCAAAGCTTATTATAAGTTTGGACAAACAAGTTACAACTTCAAAGCCAAAAGAGGGTTCGGACAATGAGACACTAAGTGCCATAATACCGTCTGTATAGAACTGAGATCTCTCCACTGTTTAGAATCGTCGTGGTTTTGTTAGCAATCACTAGTCTCCCAAAAGCATATCCACTCAAATCAAAATGCATTCTACCAAATGCACAGGGTCCTTTGGGCCATTCATTAGTCACCACAAAGGTCACTGCTTGCTTCATACGCAAACTCTCATCCATGCATTTCACCGATTTGAGATAAATAAAATATATTCCAATGCAACGATGTAGACAATATGTTCCATCCACTATATGGAACAATGCATGAATCACCATAATGTTTTCTTGTCTCCTATTTTGTGTACTTCTTGTGTGGGTATTTTGTGTAAAAAAAAAAAATCCTATATACACTTATCTATTGTTGAGTGTATATCAAAAAACAATCTGATACACTTATAGATTACACAAACACTATGACTAATCTAACATAAGTTGATGTTTCTGAGCATAGGGATTCTTATGAGATCCACTATTAGATAAGCATTGTTTCTTTACAAAGCCAATAATCCTTTTCATTTGGGATTATGACATGGAACATAATATTTCCATCAACCCATTAAGATCAATAGAATTCTGCTATGACGACGAATTAGAGGAGACATATGTTGTTTCTGATGATGTTGATACCTGTGGTGTTGGATATTTGCGAATACCTACTTCATTTTTGTGGTTGGGACTGAGCGTCGATGAGGGCATTGGATATAAAAGAGCTACTCCCTTCTTATAGTTGGGACTGAGCATCAATGAGGGCGTTAGATATCGAAGACCCAATCCTTTCTTGTGGATGGGACTGAGCATTAGTGGGGGCATTGGATATCAAACATCGACTCCTTTCTTGTAGTTGGGACCGAGCGTTGATGAGGGCATTCTCCTTTTGAATGGCTTCACCCATCCTCTTCAAACAATATTTGATGCTCTATGAGGGCACGGCTGTGTTCTGATGTGAAGAGGAAGTGGATATATCTTGTAAAAGGACCTTCATACGCTCTAACTTATATTGCAGTAACTCATTGTTTTGATCCTCATGAATAAGAACATCTATTTCTTGTATGATTTGAGCAACAAAACCCTTCTAGATAATAAACTCGCCCAAAACTTGACTTGTAGTTCCTATTGACATCTCCTTGTCCATGGTGTTACTCGAAGCGCAGAGAGAAGCAGAAGAGAGGCATGTGAAAACATATAAATATGAGCTTGAATGTATTCCTTGAAATCCGAGTACTTCTGAAAATCTCCTTGTTTCTTCACTAGATTCTGCAATTATTATTATAATATTTTGGTAATTATTATTTTTTTGCATTAGGACCTTGATCCAATTCAAAATTCGAATAGAGGGATCAAATGCATTTTGTGTGCTTGAATATCATTGTACTCTTGTTGTATTTTTTGCTAGCCATTACTTCATATTACAATGCACAATCATTCAAGTATTAAAAGTAACTTAACTCAATTCAAGCACAAGTAATCAAAATTTATGTTATTCAAATATAATTAAGCACAAGCATTCAAACAATTGTCACTCATATTCAAACACTCAAGTTCTCATCATATCAACAATGGATAGATATACATATTATCAATCATTAAAGATGGCTAGGTATGCAAATTCTGTAAGCATGTGGCTTTAACATTCTGCTTTGTTCTATATGTTGCCCACAAATTTAACCCTTAAATAGACAATTCTAAATATCTGTTGTGTGGATTTAGGAAGAATTTGAACTTGAAGATTAAAATTTATGTGTTGTTATGTTTTATTTATCTTTTATCTTCTTTAATAGGGATACATCGGCCCATTTGTATTCCTTCGTTCTTCTTCCTGGATTTGAGAAATTTTGTCTCAATCCCACATGATGTCTTTTGAGAATAGATTAATTCCAAAGGGTATTTCCAACTATATTTTAGTCACACTAGATGAATAATCTTCCATATTTTAACAAGACACTATGCAAAGTCCTACTAAATAAGAGGATATTCATCTTCTCTTCACCCACCCACCATTGTTCCTATTACTTTTGTGAAGAATTTCAAACACTACATTGTTGCTTCAATACTTCTTTGGATGGATTCTAGGGTAATAGTAGACTTATCAACATAGTTAGAATTGAGAAAAAGTAAATAACATTAGAAAGAATAGACACACTAAAGTCTTATTGTTATCCTGATCAAAAAGAGTTTCTTCCAAGATGATAAGCTTAAAAAGAATATTACTTGTTACAAGAACAAAAAGATCCTTCAACATTGCTTTAGATGAATCGTAGGGATCAATAGACTTATCAACAAAATGAACATTAAGAAACTTTTATCATCATGAAGAAAAACCATAAACCCAATCCAACATATAAACACAAATTGCACAGGAAATATCCACTAAACAAGAAAATGTTAAAATGAAATATTATGACCATCAACTAGAAAAACAAATATTGCTATGTATAGGGAAGTGAGTAATTTTATCCTACAATTTATAGGTCCAATTAGGATTAGTAATTGGAGCACTTGGATTGGTCATGCAAAATGTATACACACCTGGATCTACCCCTCTTACGTTACCAACCTATGTTGTCGTGGCATTTGATAGTTACATTGGGCCTCCACAGGACCAATCTCAACCAAACCACATGCCAATTCCACCCATAAATCAAAGTAATAAGAAACAAATCCCCCTAAAGATGGCTTGGGAATTGACTATCCATAAATCCCAAGGATTGACATTAACAAGGTCAACCATTGACATTGGTAACAAAGAACGTAAGGATTGACCTTCACAGTGAATGCCATGTACTACAACATTAGAATTCCAATCCGAATTACACCATCGTTCTCCTTAAAATGCTATGCAAAGATGAAAGACACTTCATATGTCTCACTTCGAAAAAAGCAAAAGGAATTCCTTCATTCTCTATCCCTTTCACACTTAAAATTGCAATCCTCAATCCCCTCACCCCCCCTACAAAATGAAAATACCAAATATATTTATTTTACTACGCCTTCATTTTGGTATGACAAATTAATGTACAATTCATTTTATTTGCCATCTATTAATAGGTTTCTATTTATTGCTTATTAGTACTTGCAACATAGTTTTCCTTTTAATTTAATCAAATACAATCCCTTACAATAAATTAGCTAGACTTGCTTTCAAATACACAAAATTATATTGCCTAAATACACACAACTTTCTCTCATTTTACAACATATTGAAATTCTTCTCAGCATTTCATTTCCCCATTTTGGAGAATGCTAGTAGTAATGATGATATTGAGTGAACCTCTTATACGCATAAGAATAAGCTCAAGTGATGTGAATGCCGAACTTAGCCTATCATTAACTTAAGTTATTTATTTATGAAATATTTGGAGATGAGTCAGTATACGTTATGAACCTGTATCGAGTCGCACAGAATCGTAAATTGTAATCCATTAAGTGCAGTCACGATAGTTTCGGTCTGCTTTTTATTGAAGTCTCATAAGCCACCACGTGGCTGCAATAGCCTGGATATTTAAGGTGATTATTTATCATGCAGACTGGTGCAAGGGAATTCTGATAGTCTAACTTTTTTGCCAGTAAGTAAGTCTAGAACGCAACCGGTCCATAATGAACAATCAGTTGATAGATTAGATAGTAGTTTGGGCGTTATCCTTCAGCTAAGATCGAAGATCAACGGTGAAAATTCAGTCAGGTTCGCGCATGGGAAGTAAGTTTAGCTCCAGGGAGAAACTTGGCGTGCAGTTGATCTAGCAGTGAGGTTTCGCAAGAGCTGCTAAGTATGGAAACATGCAAAGGAAAGGGGTAGTAAGTGAAGAGTCTCCAGTTCGATCGCATGCAATTACTGTAGCATTGAACTATTGGTGACCATAGCGGTGGCGGCTCGCGATGGCTCACTGCATCAGGGAGTTTGATGGAGGTCCCCAATATTACGAGAGACATAGTCAGATATATTTGAAACTGGGAGCTCTATCATCTAATCCTAATGGTTTGGTCCCTTCACGCCCTTTGCCTGCTCACTTGAACAGGCTTGACACAGCGTCAGAGCAGATTTAGTGGTCCGCCATCCTCTCAATTCCGAAGGATTTGTTTGATCCTTAGCATAATAAATAAAGAAACGAGTACGGGACGAGATTGTATCTCCGATCCAAAGGGATCGGTACAGAGACAATATATTCAAAACTTACAGAATTACTCACTACATTATTCAATCGGGTTTGATTAATGTCAAAAAAAGAAAAAAGAACCATATGCGGAGTTGTAACTGTAATGCATTATTATTGAACGCATTATTATACGTAACTGTAACGCATTATTATATGTAGCGAATTATTATTAAGAAAAAATAGCAGTGCTATGTAACGCATTATTATATGTAACGGTTGGAGACTAAGCTGGTAAGCTGGTGATCCCAAATCCTATTCTCCAGATTCTCAAGGCTCCCATAGCAAACACTCTCGGCCTTCATAAAAAAAAATCGTCCCCAGTTGTAGAGCACTATGACACGATTACATGACGGATGATACCATCGTGCAATCATCTAAAGAAGCTGAGTGCGCCTGATCTTCAAACTGCGACCATATTATCAACCCTAAAACAGCCATTACAAAGTATTCATCTAATTTAATATCACAATCGACCCCAACACCGAAGAAACAAAGGCATCTACAGAGGCATCAATTTCTTCAAGAAGTTGAGGAAACCGATTGTGAAGCACAATGAAGAACATAGAGTGATCAAGGCCTCGCATTAATTATTGAATCTCCTTTATATTGAAACATTTTAGTAGGATTAAATGTGTGTATGGTATCTCACCATAGTTATTTTCATACTTGTCATACTGTATTTGTAGACACTAGAGGGCCACTATTTTAGGGAAAAAATCTGATAATTTAGGGATGGTTCCTGTCCATAACGTCTACAGTATTTTTTTTTTTTTTTTCACCGTATATAATAAATCGCATCCAAGCATGATGTAATCAACATTTTAACGGGAAACGTTATCATGCGTTATATATTCATTTTAACATTATGTAATGATCATTTCAATAGGATGATTCAAAGCGAGGGAAAGGAAATTTGGGTGGATCGTGGAATGGAATGTCTAATGAAATCCAGGTGGATATTGTAACAAATACAAAGAAATAACTAGCATGCAATTTTTAATTTCAGAAGTCACAGAGTTCATACAAATGCAATTTTTTTTTTTAATTTCCTATTTCTCCTACTGTCGTTTCATCTTCCTTTTAAAAGTAAAATTTCTTCTGCTACTTCATAAATTACTTTACCAATTCTACTGTTTGTTGTTGTCCTCGTTGTTCTTTCAATATTTATTACTGTTGTCCTCGCCGTCCTTTCAATATTCATTTCTCGCTCTTGATCAAATCTGTCTCCTGCAATTATACTATTTAATACGTTTATATGTAACTACGAACATTGATTCTGCTTTTTACTCATTATTTCAGGTCGTCTTGAGAAGGCTGTTTTGGGGTTTCCAGAATGTCTCTGCTCGAGTTTAATTGTTATCAAAACCTTCACTTGCCGCTGCCACATGCATGTGTTCTCTACGGCCAACCCCATTCCACTCTCTTCCATATCTTTCCCATCTAGATCCATGCGCAAGCGCAACCTCACCAGGAATTGGGGTAGTAACATGTGCTATTAATGGATCGCGAACCGAAGCATGCATAGATTTATGAAGTTAAAAATCTAGCATTACTCAGGATCAAGGAAATTGTAGAAGGAAACCTAGCTTGAAAAACAAAAGAAAGTCTTTATTTCAGTAGACTTGATGCAATACTTAGTCTTGTTTGTGATTGCTGTAAAGCTTGGATTGTTAAAGATGATGGTTTGCTCCGTCATGGCCATCACTTCAAGGTATGTATATTTTGCAACGATCCACAAAAAAATAGAGGGTTCATTCTTTTGAAGAAGCAATGTATCTAACCTATAGTTACGAATGAGTCCTAAAACCGCTAATATTCATGTCTTATACATCCATATTCCGGTAGCTTCAACAAGAGGTGAATCTTTGAACATATTGAGCTATATTGCTACCCAGTGTTTCACCCTAACTAAGGAAATCGTTGACCAAAATCTTCTTAACGTACCAGGCTTAACAAAATCGCCTTGGATCCAACATCCCAGAATTTAGCTTGTCAAGCTTTGATTGATATCTATCGACGGTAGTCTAAGATTATCAGTGGTTTTAATCAAAACAAAATGGAATCTGTTTCAATCTAATGTACGTTTTGGCAAATAGTTTAAACTCGCGGCAATTACAATCTCATATGCTATAAGATTGGGAACATTCTGGGCATGTTCAGTTATTATACACGCCACATTTTAGTCATGGACATTCAGATCTCTTGAGAAGTCAGATATTTGAACTCTTATGAGATTAATGAATAGAGTTCAAGGATTTAAAATCAAAATGTTGGAAAGAGCTAAAACTGTTTAGATATGGGAGGATATTTGAATGAGACTACAGAAAAACAGAAAACCAATTATACACAGTGAATCATGGGCAACGCCCTACATCACAAGTGTGTGAACCTAAGGCTCTTATACCAAATGTAAGAACTGTAAAACTCATAAAACCCACTAAATAACAAAATAATATTAAATATGTATGCATAGATTGCTGAACCAACACAAGAATCGATAACATGTAAAATCAGATAAAATCCAAAAACAAACAAAAACAACATGCATAGAAGATCTGCAAAAACAATGTGGATCTAATCATCAATAACATAAAATATGCCCTAATAATTATTGAGCCATACCTGATTGGATGATTGATAGCTACCATTACCTTGACAGATCCCATGTGTGCAAGTGAAGGTGGGGGAACGACTCTCCACCCAACCAACCCCCAGGCAATGGCTGAGACCCCCGAGCCCCCAACAACTAACCCTATGCCAGTTGTTATCTTGCTTTCCTCTCCTCCAGAGCTCCTCTTCCGAGATGCCCAAAGACAAAAAAAAGACCTCTCTCTTCACTCATTGTCCTCCTTTTATCTCCTCCTTCTCCCAATTTCTTAATTTCTTATTTAATTTATTTCTTTATGAAAAATTTGCTTTCCGTTACTTCTTTTTCATGTTTCTTTTTATTATCTTACATTATATTATATTACATTATATGTATTATATTAAAATGCCCTATATTCGTATATGAGGGTTGTTACACATTGGAGCTGGTTGTCCAGCCATCTGCTCCACCTGCTAGCCCAGAAGCCCAACCATGTCCATCGCCGGAGGTGTTCACGGTGAGAATCAAGCTAATTTATGAAAATATTTTGATGCATTAACAAAAATTAATTTAAGTAATTATTAGTTTTCAATGAAATGATTGTTGTAAATGTTGCAGGCTAGAATTGTTGAGAGGCTCCGCAGATCCAGGACACCTGCCCCACATTTCTCACCTGCATCACAAGTGATTTATTTAAGATTCAAATTCTACATTTGTTTTATAAATGTGGTAAATGTTGCAAATGCTTGAAAATGACAGTATCTTATATCATTTGTTCCAAAGCCCGCAGAGACGGTCTACTCCTAGAGGGAAGAAGACTCGAGATATCAGTAGCTCGAAAAGAAAGAAGATCAACTTTGGAGATGCACCTGGGAGTGATGGGGGTGGTCACAATGCCTGACACACCGTGTGTTATGTACATTAGCCATGATGTGGCACGTTTGTGCACCATTTTTGATGTACTTTGTATCTACGGCATGAGTTTCCATGTATTTTGGCTCTACAGCATGAGTTGTCACATTTTGTATAGGGAACGAGTTGCCATTGTACGTACATTGGGAACCATGTTCTACTATTTGCCATAAATTGTATATGTTTGGATGAGTTTTGTAGCCTCGATGTACATGGATTTTCAATTATGTGATCTATATCGATGTTGTCTATATTAGTATCTTGTTGTCTAATGTTGTTGTCTCATGTTGTGTGTATCATGATGTGATGTTGTCTAAATTTGGTTTTTACTTCTATCCGTCCATGGCATGCGGTCTTAATTTTTGGTACCAATGATGTCCATGCATTAGTTGATAATGTGAATCAACCTGAAGCTTACCTAGATCTTAGAAGAGAAGTTGGATAACATAGTTAAGCTTGGTTTATCTTTCCACGTGTAAAAGCTTGTAATGGTATCTATCTTAAGAAAACATTAGAAACATAGGCTAACTGAAACAAAATCATGTGTGAGAATTAATCTAAAAACAAATGGAATAAATGGATGGGAAAATCACACCTCATGGCACATAAGATATATATTGGGAACTTGAGTACTAGGAAAAGAATACTTAAAAATAGAAAATGTCCATTGTTGTCCAAATGTTAAAATGAGATCCAAGATGATTTTTAATAGCTCTACATAATGAGATCCAAAATGTCCATACTCTACGTAATAAAATGTCGTCACTAGTATTTATATTGACCATTTTGTCTACTTAAGATCATGCAACAAATTAATAAGCAAGTTATGGAATCATTTCTTAATCAATTGGCACCATACAAATAGGATAACATTGAGCACAATGTATAGCTAGCTCATTAATTCTCACTCATGGATATAGCCACCTTTGATTTGATGACCATCACATCCACTACCATTTACAATTAGGACATCCTTAACTTATCATTATGTGATAGCGATCTAATATTATGTAGACACGTTGACTTAAACACATATAGTTGACATTACAATAAATGACTACTATGAGCTGTATTTGTGAGGCTCTGTCCACCTCAACACACCAACTTGTTACCCCAATACCCGAAATGCTTTCGAATTATGTTTGGAAGGGATTTAGGGGTATTAGGACATCCTAATTCATTTACTAGACACTCAGACACTTGTTAAAGGCATTTAGGACTTGCATTACATCAATGGAGTCACACATACACCCTCATCAAGTTGCATGCATCCATTAGTGTGCCATCAACCGTAGAACATGTAAGCATTACTACATGTTGGACTAAGCTTTACTAATGTTATGATAATATTAGGTTTGCCATCCATTGAGAAGGTTGTCATAGGTGTGCATATCCACCATATAAAAATCTTCATGGTGCATGTTATTTCAAACCATTAGGTTTCCAAATTAGGTATCTCGTGCTAGGTACAATGTTATTCTAGTTGATGATGGACCCTTCCTATATAGATGAGATACTACGCATATATGTGTATAGTGATTTGGATTCAAATGTATGCACATGGATATACATTTACAATGAAAATGATTTAATTTTTATACGTATTATAATTTAGGGCTAGATCTTAGGCTACATAATAGGGTTTCATTGTGATTAGAATACAAACTAGGGTTTTTAGGCTAGGCTTTCGTGTTTCTAGGCTAGGATCCAAGCTCTCGGGTCACCATCTTAATGTTTAATTCCACTATCACGACATCATTCCCACCAATACTATTCCCACTACTACAATCACCATCAAGCCTCTCAATCCCACTTTGTACATTTCCAATACTTCCAAGTTAAAATTTATAGGTCTTGTTACTAAAACCTTTTCACTTATCTATTCACATAGACAAATCCACTTCCGTGAAAGATTTGTTGTAGCTTGTTATGAATGCAAGTTCACATGCAATAATAGTTGAGAAATCCAAAACATCCTATACCTTGGAAAAACAACCTTATTAATCTTCTTTTGACTAAGGAAGGGGAGAACATCATAGTACAGTCTCAATAGCAATGTGCTTTTTAATGAATAGCCTCTATAAAGGGCATACTATATTTATCTGGTCTTTAAAGCCAAGTCATTTCGAATAGAATGTCACAATTTCAATTACACCATTAATGCAATGGTTCAAATTGAAATTTTTGTTTTGTTGCATTACATGTGGTCAAACATTAACTTCCACGAATTATTCTTTAATAAAAAAAAGTTATTAAATGACATTTCTTTTAAGTCTAACTTCATTGCTGAAGGGTTATTTTGTCACTAAAACTTCATGTTAAGTGCAGTGTAAAAATTCAAAACGTAAAAAAAAATTATTTTGAAGGGAGGAGATGAAATGGAATTCCAATGCAAAATGCCATTACCAATAATTGAAATATTCACATGATCAATGCTCTGTGCATGTTGGCTTGCATGAGTATTTCATGTTGACCAACTTTTATCTACAAAGTGCTACAAATACGTGCCATCATCAACATCTCCATCATCATCATCTTCATCATCAATATCATCATCATCTTTTCCATCATCCTCATCAAGAACTCCATCATCATCATCTTCTCCATCATTATCATCATCATCTTCATCATTATCATCAACATGTTCATCATCATTGTCATCTCTAGGTGTTAATGTATATGTAACTTCAGAATGTATTTCATATATATATTTATTGTACTCCTATAGAGATGTATTATTCCTCTATACGAAAGTGTTTGTGTTCTTATAGAGATGTTATTATTCATCTATATGGAAGTGTCGTAACTTATACTTGATGGGTTATTAGACCACCTTGTTGGTGTCGGCCCTGTATAAGTCATGTGGGTCGAAGGGTTATTAGACCACCCTATTGGGGGTCGGCCATGTGGTTCTAAGGGTTATTAGAACACCCTATTGGGTGTCGGCCCAGTCAGCATTGTGTTATGTTGTTAAGTTGAGGCCGACCTAGTAAAGGTTATTAGGAAAGTCAAGTGAAGTATAAATAGAGTGCGGGAGGCACTCTATTTCATCATTCTATTCTCACACACACTCTTTGGAGAGTGGCGCACTTGTGGAGGAGGAGAAGTTGCTGCTAGGAGATGTCTATCTCTTATGCTTGGGTTGTATCATTGCTCTATCTATCTCTGAGGAAGTTATTGGGGTTTTTCACCTTTATGGTTTTCCCCAAGTAAACTCTATGTCTCTTGTGTGCTTGCATTATTGTGTCTATGATTGATATGTTGTACATGTTGTTCTCTCAGTTAAGATCCTAGATCATATTGAAGTAAATTTTGAAAAATTAACATTGTATCAGAGCTAGCCTGAAAGAAGGCATTGTATGGCATGTATGGAACTTGTTGCACTTGTGATGCTAGGGCCTGATATAGAAAAAACCAGTCATCGTAGCACTTTCGCTATAAATCCATTTTGGCAAAGTTTTCGGATCTGAAACTTTTACAGGTCGAATATCAGATCCCCGTCTACCTTTCTTCCAAAGGACAACTTCTAATTTGTTGTACTTTGTGTTTTACGATCTGTATAATCTAGGGTTTCTACCTCTTCCAGATATGAGTCATAAAAAGGTGACCTAGGAAAAAAAGTCATAACTTGGGCTAGGAAGCGCCAAATGAAATTTCGTAAAAAGTGAAAAGTAGTGCATGGACTGTACTTTCTCAGGTAATGTTTGCAGAGGCCGAAACGGAACCAGTAACATATGGTACACCATACAAGTTTGCTCTCCTGTTTTATCCCATAAACAGGTCACGTTTCGACACTTGGCATAACTCTCTCTCATAGAATCCAATTGAGGTCAGACGTATGGGGTTGGAAAGATGACAGGTCGGGATACCACAGGTAGAAGTTTCAGACCCTGTGGATTGGAAAGTTCGGAGTTACACCAGAAACAACCAGGTACATATTTCTGTCAAAACAGAATTATTTTTTAGCACCTTCATTCATGGCTTCGGGAATTTAGGGTTTCAGAGGAAGTTGGAATTTTTCTAATTGGAGACCACGGCTGAATGCTACTCATCAAAATCGAAATTTAGAGACCAAGATCAGAATTTTTGGTTGGAAAGAAGGTCGGGCTTGATCAGACCCTACTTCAGGACATTGATCGGAAAAGTGGAAAATTAGAGCTTCTACAAAAATGGGATTTTTTTAAATCTGTGACCACGACTGGAAGCTCCTCAGAAAAATAGAAGCTTAGAGCTTTGGATCGAACCTTTTTATTGGGTAGAAGGGTGGGCTTTATCAAACCCTAGTTCGGGGTCATGTCTAGTGAATCCGGAAGTTTCAAAGGAATATTTGGGGGGTGAAACTTTGTTTTTTTCAAATTCTGAGTATATCAGGTTGATCAGCTCATCAAAGCGCATATTTCTATTCTTTCAGAAGTTTGAAATTCAAATTTTTTTAGGATTTCTCTAACCAACCCTAATCCAACTTTAGATCCAATTCCTGCAAATCAAGTGGATTGGGTTAATCCTAGAAGAGAATGGATTGGTCACCTACATAAGTGAAGAAGTTCCTGTTTCAGAGGGAGATGAGGCTAAGGCCTTACATAAGAAGATTACAAGCAATCTCGGCAGGTATGACTTATCCAGGTATGTTTCGAGATTTGTTCATGATTAAGTTTATGGTATGTTTATCTTCATATTATTACGGTCAGTACAATATTGATTAAATTTAGACTTCTCGTATCACCTTAATAAAATTATGAATGCATAATAGAAGATATTCATTGATTAGGGTGTTGACACTTATGATTGTACTAATGCATTATGGTGTTGTATGAGGTTTATGTTGTCCGCTAACATGAAAGGTACACCAAGAAAGACAAATCATGTTCTAGTTCAAGAACATATGATCATGGTCACATGAAGACAAAGATTCATCCATTGTCATGGATCACTTAGAAGATCTATTTATGAGGTATGTATAACTTGGTTCTATAATGGTTAACCTATGAGATATGCAGGTTACTAGCACAAGTCAGTGAAGAGAACAAGAAGACATCATGTGGGTATGTTAGACATAACTAGCTAACATACTAATCCAGGTATGTTTTTCCTATATCAAGTTAGAATCCTACCTTGTGATAGGATCTCTTATATAAGTATACATGGCATGATTGATAATGATTATTCATAGGTTTGAATAATCATGGGTTTAGGCATATTATGTTTCTTACCTTAATTGATGATATGACTAACCAGAAGAGTCATGAAAGTATAGGTTTGAGTAATCACGGGTTTAGGCATATTATGTTTCTTACTTTAATTTATGATATGACTAACCATAAGAGTCCTTGAATACTAATGCTTATTATTTCTGTTTGAAATGATTATGACTATACATGCTTAAGATTATTGTGTTTTGATAGTATTGAGAATATACTAATAAATGTATGATTATGTATGAGATCTCGAGGATATCACAATAATGATACTTGTAATCATGCATAGTGATCGAGGATGGATATAAGTTCAAGGACAGGTAATCCAAGAAGCGAAGATCAAGAGGGAGCACACTCCAGTAGTTTCTGCAAGGACGCAGATATTCAGAGGGAGTCGACCACTTCTCACAATCCCCATCAGAATGGAGTTGCAAAGATTCAAAGGGAGTCCACCTAACAAGCAAACAAAGATAAGTATTTGAATTGTCATTTCTTACATATTTGTTTGTTTAAATAATGTTATTCAATGATGTATATGCTTATGTTCCTAGACTTAGGTTGTGTATTATGCATATTAGAATAATTGCATTAATGAACAGTATACTACTAATGTGCATGTGATGGGTAAGTGGCCTATGGCACTGTACAACACTCCATTGCTACTTATCTAGAATGAAACCTCTTTGCTGACATGTTGGGAGTAGTACAAACTCTTAACAATGTTCTGGTAGAGATTGGAAGGCATCTAGAAAGTTACAGGATATGGATGAATGTTGTATTGAAGCATTGGCTAAAATAATTGCATGACTGTATGACATATTTATTTATGTGTAAGAATTTGTTATGAAACTATGAGATGTTTCTAATCATGCAATTTAACTTGTCATGTAGGAAAGATCATATACCATCACCTACAAAAGAAGGACTACAACATTTTTTCCAGCAACAAAGTTATCTATTGAAGATATTGAAGTTCCCAGGATTCGGGAAGTATGCCATGATCGAGGAGTACCAGTCGATCATGAAGAATGATATTTGGGATGCAGTCCCAAGACCTAAAGGGAAGTCTGTTATGATTTCCAAGTGGATCTACAAGATCAAACATGCTGCAGATGGTAGCATAGAGAAATACAAAGCGAGATTTGTAGCTCGTGGCTTCTCCCAGAAAGAAGGAATTGACTATGAAGAAACTTTTTCTCCTGTAGCCAGGTACACTTCCATCAGATCAGTACTTGCTCTAGCTACAGTGATGAAATGGAAGATACACCATATGGATGTCAAGACTACTTTCTTGAATGGTGTAGTTGAAGAGGAAGTGTATGTGGAGCAGCCACTTGGTTTTGAGACACATGATAGGGAGTCATATGTGTGCAGACTGAAGAAAGCCTTGTATGGCTTGAAGCAAGATCCAAGGACTTGGTATGGTAGGACGGACGGTTTCCTATCCAGTTTGGGCTCTACCAAGAGTAAAGTAGATTCTAACCTTTATTACAAGGTTGAGGAAGGCAATCCAGTGATACTACTTCTGTATGTGGATGATCTGTTTGTAACAGGTAATGATAGTTTGATTGTCGATACCAAGAGGAAGCTTGCAGCTGAGTTCGAAATGAAGGACTTGGGGATGATGCACTATTTTCTAGGCATGGAGGTGTGGCAGAGTGCAGATGGTATCTTCCTTGGACAAGGGAAGTATGTAGTAGAGATCATGAAGAGGTTCGGTATGATGGACTGCAAGGCCATGGCCACACCTATGGCATCAAACCTGAATCTTCTGTGTGATGCTTCATCTGATCCGATTGATGTCACTGTGTATTGTTAGATGATTGGGTCCTTGATGTACCTGATGAACACTAGACCAGATATTTGCCTTGCAGTGAACACATTGAGCCAGTTCCTGATGGATCCTAGAGGTGTTCACTTGGTTGCTGTAAAGCATATTTTAAGGTACCTGAAGGGTATAGTTGACTATGGGTTCAAGTATGATGCAAATCAAAAGTTTAACCTGCAGGGTTATGTTGATTCCGATTGGGTAGGCAGTGTTGTAGATAGGAAGAGCACTTCTGGGTGCTGCTTCAGTATGGGATCAGGTGTGATCTCTTGGTTTAGAAGGAAGCAGTCCTGCGTAGCACTAAGTACAGCTGAAGCAGAGTATGTTGTAGCTTGTTCAGCTAGTTGTGAGGCAGTATGGCTTTGGAAGCTATTGTCTGAGTTATTTGATCTCCCGCTGGAGGCTATTGGTATCTTTTGTGACAACCAGAGTTGTGTGAAGCTGTTTGAGAACCCGGTGTTCCACGATAGGTTGAAACACATTGAGATCATATATCACTATATCAGGGATATGGTGTAGAGAGGAGTAGTGAAGCTCCTGTATGTTGCCATAGATGAGCAGATTGCAGATGTGCCGATGAAACCACTAGCTAGAGTGAAGTTCGAGTACTTCAGAGAGAGGCTTGGTTTCCTTCAGATCAATGACACTTCAAGGAAGAAGTAATGGAGACATTTGTTGAAGCCATTCCAAGCATGTTGGAAGTAGGATCCTTCACATGGCTGTGGATGTAAGTGCTGGATCATGAGCATCAGGATGATGTTCTAGTTTCTGCTCGATATGATTAGTTGGATCATTTATGTATGTATGCATCATGTTGGATGCTGGATATGATCAGTTGGATCATTTATATGTATGTATATATGCATCATGTTGGATGCTTGGACCATCTATCTGTATATGTATCAGGTGGATATGATTGTATGATATGGTAGATCATGTATGTTGATATATATCAGGTGGATACATTGTATGCTCAGGTGGATCATTTATCTGTGTATGTATTAGGTAGATACATTATATGATCAGGTGGATCATGTATGATGATATGTATCAGGTAGATACTTGGTATGCATTAGGTGGATGCATTATATGATCAAGATGATCATGGATGACGAGCTTCAGGATGTTGCTCCAGACGACATGCATTAGGACGATGCAGTGATGATGATCAGGATGATCATATGTGATGACATGTATCAGGTGGATACATTACATAATCCGTTGGATTATGTGTGATGAATTCCGAAGACACAGATGCACATAATATTTTCAGACATGGTTGTAGATGTGTTCTCCCATGGTCGCGATGTAATTGCTGGGCTTTTCCAACATAGTGGAAGATGTGTTCTCCCATGGTCGTGATGTAATTTCCAGGGCCATTCGAGCATGGTTGTATATGTGTTCTCCCATGGCTGCGATATAAGTTCTAGGGCCATTCGAGCATGGTTGTAGATGTGTTCTCCCATGGCTGCGATATAAGTGTTGGGGCCATTCGAGCATGGTTGTAGATATGTTCTCCTATGGTTGCGATATAAGTGCTGGGCCATTTGAGCATGGTTGTAGATGTGTTCTCCCATGGCTGCAATATAAGTGCTATGCCATTCTGACATGGTGGTATGTTGGTCCTCCCATGGTCGTTGATGTAAGTGTTGTGAGCCTTTCACGGATGGTGGTAGGTTGGTCCTCCCATGCAAGTGAGTGTAAGTGTTGTATGTGTGCATCTAGGTTGTGCTTCGTGAATGATGTTATGATCAATATAATCGTGAGTATCAGGATGATACTCTGCGACCGTGGGCAGGTTGTGCAGTAGCATGTAAAAGGTCCTGGGAGATTCGATAGGTTTATTTGTGTGCTCGTAATCAGTCCTCGGATTCTCTTTCAAGGTTTTGTTGACTCACGTAATAAGTCCTGAGGATTCGATAGTATGGCTAGTGATGATGAAGACCTGTAGGTGGTGGGCCTACATCCAGTATGAAAAAGGACTGGCTTAGTAGAACTTCCTATGACGAGTAGATTTAGAGATTGATTGAGATAGCAGCAGCAGTGATGATGATGCTGATTCGAGGACGATGATCCACAGAAGAAGACTTGTGTTAGATGATCTGTGTCGAGAAATACCTTCCTATTTAAGAGGGACTGTTGATGTTTATGTAACTTCAGAATGTATTTCATATATATATTTATTGTACTCCTATAGAGATGTATTATTCCTTTATACGGAAGTGTTTGTGTTCTTATAGAGATGTTATTATTCCTCTATATGGAAGTGTCGTAACTTATACTTGATGGGTTATTAGACCACCTTGTTGGGGTCAGCCCTGTATAAGTCATGTGGGTCAAAGGGTTATTAGACCACCCTATTGGGGGTCGGCCATGTGGGTCAAAGGGTTATTAGACCACCTTATTGGGTGTCGGCCCAGTCAACATTGTGTTATGTGGTTAAGTTGAGACCGACCTAGTAAAGGTTATTAGGAAAGTCAAGTGAAGTATAAATAGAGTGTGAGAGGCACTCTATTTCATCATTCTATTCTCACACACACTCTTTGGAGAGTGGCGCACTTGTGGAGGAGGAGAAGTTGCTGCTAGGAGATGTCTACCTCTTATTCTTGGGTTATATCATTGCTCTATCTATCTCTGAGGAAGTTATCGGGGTTTTTCACCATTATGGTTTTCCCCAAGTAAACTCTGTGTCTCTTGTGTCCTTGCATTATTGTGTCTATGATTGATATGTTGTAGATATGCTGTACATGTTGTCCTCTCAGTTAAGATCCTATATCATATTGAAGTAAATTCTAAAAAATTAACACTAGGTTCCTCATCAACATATCCATCATCATCATCTTCATCATCATCACTGTTGTCATCTTCATCACCATCACCATCATCATCAACATCTTCATCATCATCACCATCTTCATCATCATGGTCATCTCTAGGTTCCTCATCAACATCTCCATCGTCATCGTCAACATCTTCATCACCATCACCATCATCATCAACGTCTTCATCATCATCACCATCTTCATCATCATGGTCATCTCTAGGTTCCTCATCAACATCTCTATCACCATCATCAACATCTTCATCACCATCACCATCATCATCAACGTCTTCATCATCATCACCATCATCATCACCATAATCAACATCTTCATCATCATTGTCATCTCTAGGTTCCTCATCAACATCTCCATCATCTTCATCTTCTCTGTCATCATCAACATCTCCATCATCATCATCATCTCCATCATCCTCATCAACATCTCCATCATCATCATCATCATCTTCATCACCATCACCATCATCATCAACGTCTTCATCATCATCACCATCTTCATCATCATCATCATCATCTTCATCATCATTTTCATCTCTAGGTTCCTCATCAACATCTTCATCATCATCATCATCATCATCATCATCTTCATCACCATCACCATCATCATCAACGTATTCATCATCATCACCATCACCATCATCATCATCATCATCAACATCTTCATCATCATTGTCATCTCCAGGTGTAATGTACCCACCTGCTGACCCAATGCAAGGAAGGGAACATGGCACTAAAATATGGGCATTTCATAAAACTCAGCCCACTAATTAGAATCATAAGAGTTTAATAATTGGTGTGCAGATACAAATTAGGCAATATGCACAGCGGAATTTAAAACTAATCCACACACACAATTCATGCCCATCCAGCATATCAAAATAGTCATCAAATTGATGCATTGCAGAAGTAAATACATAGACAGAAAACACTTATCTTCATTGGGCAATTGTCCCAAGCAACTAGCTATGTCGCTGCAACGTTCCACCCAGCCATAGGCTCTTCGACAGCTTATACCGAGTCCATCCGAAGGCCACCCCCGAGCTGGGCATGATTCTCACAAGGAAAGGGAACATTCCAGCTCACACCCAGCCCATTGACCATTTCATCTGAGCCAAGCCAGTCCATAGCTGGGTTTATCAGGCTACAATTGAACCCTAGATGATTGCACTCAAGCTCAAGCCCAAACCATGGATACCCATACCCATACCCAACATACTCTTCTCTCACACAGTAAGCACAAACAGGGACAGGGATACACATTTTAAACAGTGGGATTTACAAATAAGATGGCCACGGGTTTTCCCAAAAACGTTCCCAACCAAAAACGGATTGTGGGATGGGGCAAACAACCACGGGGAGGAAAAACGATTTCTTCCCCAAATATCTCAGCCTTCAACAGCCCAAAACGGTCTCTATTGAACCCCCGTTTTATTTCCCCTTCTTCCCCACTGGTATACAACACAAAAACGCCCTTCTCTACTAGGAGAATGAAGAAAAACGTAGCAAACATGCTTGGAAAATGCCCAGGTAGCTCTAAACTCGTGAGGGAGAAAGAAATGATGGTTGCATAATGGCTTGGGGGAGAAATTCATGGCTCTTTTCTTTCCCAAGAAGCAAAACGTGAATTCCCATGCAGGGTGGTTTGCCCATACCCAAATTTGGACAGCCATACCTCCCATTCCCCAAGGCATTAACTACCTCAACCAACTCTTGGGAGAAATCAATGATTGGGTACAAAAGTCAACATGGGTAGTTGAGGGTTTGATGGGTTCTCTCATTGACACTTGGCTTGACCTGATTGGCTCAAGGGTTTGAATGTTTTCCCTCCCAATTCCTTGTGAAATCATGCCCCCATCTCTTTGTTGCATTGCATAGCTAGTTGTGGGTATTTTTATTAAAATGCATATTACATGATATTTGAATTTCCAATGTGCATTGCTAGCATGCAAATCATATGCATCACCAAATCGATGGCGGGGCCTTTGCCTTGAGCTCCTCACCATGATTTCATAACAATATTACATCATTTATAATGTTAATGCCATGGGCTCAAACTAGGGACATTACACCAGGTTCCTCATCAAAATCTCGATGATCATCATCTTATCCATCATCATCAACATCTCCATCATCATCATCTTCTCCATCATCCTCATCAACATCTCCATCATCATCATCTCCATCATCATCACCATCTTCATCATCATCAACATCTTCATCATCATTGTCATCTCTAGGTCCCTCATCAACATCGCCATCATCATCATCTTCATCACCATCACCATCATCATCAACGTCACCATCTTCATCACCATCACCATCTTCATCATCATCACCACAAGTGCCCGGTGGGGATTTTCCAAATTTTACCCCAATGTGCAAAAATTGGACACTCCTTCACTTAGCAAAACCCTAGTTTCCAATATGGACCTACAAGGTGACACTTGGGCCACGGGACTAGAGGAGAGGGGAAACACTAGCACTATCCCAATGTCTTGAATCCAACGGAGTCGACGGTTCGTCGATCGGAGCCACGGTCGTCATTCTATGGCTCGTTCCGTCTTGCATCCAAAATGCCTTCAGGGACACCTGCTGGATACTTGCTATGGGCATAGAACTACAACCGTGCAACAAAACCGGGTTCTGGGGAGACATGCAGGTGTGTCCAGGGATATTCTGGCTGGGAACGCTAGCCATAAGTGCTCGGTGGAGGATTTTTCAAATCTGACCCGAATGTGCAAAAATTGCACACTCCCTCACTGAGCAAAACCTTAGTTTCCAAGATAGACCTACAAGGTGACACCCGAACCACGGGACCAGAGAAGAGGGGCACCCCTAGCACTATCCCGACGTCCTGAATCCAACGGAGTAGACAGTTCATTGATCAGAGCCACAATCATCATTCTATGGCTCGTTCCATCTCGCATCCAAAAGGCCTTCACAGATACTTGCTGGATACCTATCGGGGGCACAGAACTCCAACCGTGCAACAAAATCGGGTTCCAGGGAGACATATAGGTGTGTCGAGGGAGGTTCCAGCTGGGAACACTAGACACAAGTGCTCGGTGGACAATTTTTCAAATCCTACCCCAATGTGCAAAAATTGCACACTCCCTCACTAAGCAAAACCCTAGTTTCCAAGATGGACCTACAGGGTGACACTCGGGACATGGGACCAGAGGAGAGGGGAACCCCTAGAACAATCTCGATGTCCTGAATCTGACAGAGTCAACGGTTTGTCGATTGGAGCCACGGTTGTCATTCTATGGCTTGTTCCGTCTTGCATCCAAAAGGCCTTTAGGGACACCCGCTGGATAAATGACGGGGGCATAGAACTCCAACCATGCAACAAAACCATGTTCTGGGGAGACATACAGGTGTGTCTAGGGAGGTTCCAACTGGGAACGCTAGCCACAATTTCCTGGTGGATGATTTTTCAAATCTGACCCCAATGTCCAAAAATTGCACACTCCCTCACTCAGCAAAACCCTAGTTTCCAAGATGGACCTACAAGGTGACACCTAGGCAATGGTACTGGAGGACAGGGGCACCCCTAGCACTATCCTGACATCCTAAATCCAATGGAGTCGATGGTTCATCGATCGGAGACACGGTCGTTATTCTACGGCTCGTTCCATCTCGCATCCAAAAGGCCTTTAGGGACACCTGCTGGATACCTGCCGAGGGCATAGAACTCCAACTATGCAACAAAACCGGGTTCCGAGGAGACATGCAGGTGTGTATAGGGAGGTTCCGGCTGGGAATGCTAGACACAAGTGCTCGGTGGATGATTTTGCAAATATAACCCCAATGTGGAAAAATTGCACACTCCCTCACTGAGCAAAACCCTATTTTCCAAGATGGACCTACAAGGTGACATCCAAGTGATAGGATCGGAGGAGAGGGGCACCCCTAGCACTATCCCAACGTCCTGAATCCAACGGAGTCGACGATTCGTCGATCAGAGCCACGGTCGTCATTCTATGGCTCATTCCATCTCGCATCCAAAAGACCTTCAAGGACACCTACTGGATACCTGTCGGGGGCATAGAACTCGAACCGTGTAACAAAACCGGGTTACGGGGAGACATGCAGGTGTGTGCAGTGAGGTTCCGGTTGGGAACACTATCCACAAGTGCCTGGTGGATGATTTGCAAAATTGTCCCCAATGTGCAAAAATTGAACACTCCCTCACTGAGCTTGGATTTTTTTTTTCCCCAACACAGAACTTGTCTTTACTGATATTTTCAATACGTTCCTCGGGGGTCTCCTGTAACATCCCGATATTTTCATGAAAATTTAAAAAAAATTAAATCGTCATTAAATGCTAATATTTGTAAAATGCGGAAATAATAATATTTAATAAAGCAGTAATTAATAAATGCGACATTTGGTAGGAACAATTTAACTTTTGTGCCTTTTTGCCTTATGATGGTGTATCATGTTGGTGACATGTCATGAATTCAGTTAATGATTATGTCCTTTATTTATATGCTGGAATGATTGAAAATTGTGATGCATTTGGAAAATAGAATTCTTCTCGACAAGTACTGACAGTTTAATTTTTCTGGATGATAATGAAAGGGGTCCCACGAGGTGCCCCGAGGCTTACTTAGCTACTCAGCTAAAGCATTGTACTCGTCCTTCATGCGCAGACTCGCAGGTAAGAGATAGTGATAAAATTCAGAGTGTTTAATAACCGTGATATAAATAAAAACTGCTTATGATTTCAATGCTACAAGTATGGTTTCCTTCCAATTTGTAAGATGAATTTGACTAGCTCAAAAACTACAGATATCGTCAATCTCAGAGAGTGATTGTTATGAATGTTTTCATTAGGCGTTTGAGACTTCACTTGTTGTCATTCCATGAATGACTTGCGGCTATTAAAACAACTCTTTTATAAATTTCGATGGTGACAGGTTTAAGACAAGGACACATGGTCCTAAGCATACCATAGAAAGAGTGATAAGGTGATTCTAGTTCTCTATTACCTGGGAAATTATAATGGTGATGCATTATGCATTAATACCCTATCATGCAATATATGCGATGGTTCTATGGGAAACTATACCCTAAGGGTATAATCTTGTGAATTTATACAATGGGAAAAACTTGATGAACTATATGATGGACTTTATACTGATTTTATATTAAGTTTAGGGCAGAGTAAATCCATACCTTAGGATCGAATATGACCTAGGTGGATGTTCTATACTATGAGCATACTTATATCGATTTTCATGGAACATACAAAGTCTTTAATACATGCTACCAGTGCATTTTTAGCCTTGGTATGATTTATAAAGTCTATGATATTAACGTTGATCCACATGGTTGGCAGGTGGAATGATGGCACTGCATAAAGCCGACGTACGAATTCAAGGGTGTAGTAAATGATTGGATTTGCAATCAATTCGCCTGGTGACCATGTTAAGGGTAATATTACGTGCATGTCGTGATGGATGTTCGGCATGTGATAAGGTTTGGCAATGCTGAGTTGTAACGGGCCTCCTTCCCTGGTGTCAACAGAGTTGGAAACTTCGTGGATTGGGATATGGAGGGGAGAGTTATTATCACACTTACCACCCTCCAACGTGGCTCATGGAACTTAGATATCCCTCGTTGATTGTTGTGCATTGGGATTGTAGAGAACCCTAACGTAACTTATGGGATAATGTAATGTTTTCTTGGCATTCGTTTCGGTGGTAGGGTTCGGGGTGAGGCCAACCGGCCGAGAGGCACTTAGGGTTTTGATTCTTTTAGCCTCCCTCTAGCTTGATCCTGAGACCGGCAGCAACCTCTAGAGTGTAAGTGAATGCTATCAAAGGATGCCGAGTCTGAGTTTAATAGTGTGGCAATCCACAGGTTGGATGAGTGTGTCTGTTGTGGCGTTGTAGTGACTTGCAAGTCTGGGGTTTTGATTGGGTTGTAAGTTCCAAAAGGTATCACACAGTGTGGCCTTCGAGTTGGGTGCTTCTCCTTCGAAGTGGATGGATGACTAGCTTCGTCAAGCTTCTGTCACAACTCAGGTACAGTAAAGTTGCAAAAGTTTAAAAGTTTTCTTGTTGCATGCACCGTTATTTCATGATTGATATTTAACTCAGAGCATGGTCATTTGGTAGGTAGCTCTCGGCAAATAGTAGGGTGCCGGGAAAATTGATGGGGAGAAGAAATATAGAGAACCCACTAGTAAGCTTCAGTGGTACCCCTCCCTTGTGGTTCTCCTAGAATCAGACTTGATGAGCAGGGTGTTGGAAGTATGTCTTCTCAGCAATGGATTTTGCCTCTCCTGCAACATTAGGAAACGTTACTGCTTATGTTCTGTTTGTTAGTGTAGATGATGCAAATGTTTCTTAAAACATATGGCCGGCCATCCCTTGGCTCGAGGAGCTTGATAGGGTTGAACCCTCGTGGTTGCAAAGAGTTTCACAGCATATAACGTTTGATGTCTATCGTTTCGCACCTCTAAGTTGATGGAAGAACAAGTATGAAGCTAAAGGGAAAATAAACGTCGATTATAGTTTTGTTTCGGCATTAGCTGTATAGTGTAAATTTGAATGGAAACTTCAGTGACCAAAGAGGCAATCTGTAGGATGCTACCATCATAAATTTAAATGGAAATGTTTACTGTTAGGGTTTAACGCTTACGTATGGTGTTCTGAGATCTCATTTCGAATTGTATCTGAAGGCCTGCTTAAGATGTTTATTTAAAGAGTGGCTATAAGCCGATAATGATCTACTTGGCTTGCGTTACATTTGTGCATGCTCGGGTTAAGCTGATAATAAAAAGGTGTTAGTTTTGTTTGAATCCAACTGTGATGATGTTAAACCCTAACCTGTCGATGATAATGAAATATGCTAGGCTATATTTGATGTTAAATCAGAGATAATAGATCTTGATTCTACAGTTAGGATATCTATGATAATGAAACATTTGATTTGGAAGCCATTAAATGTTTGTAAATAATAGTGTGATGAGAACAGGTCAACCCTTGTTTGGGTGTAGAGATACTGTATTTTGCTCTGTCAATTCAATAATGCTATTCTTTTCTTTGCTTTTAATAACATGATATTCTGTGATGTAAATTCTGCCACATACAGTTGATAATACAGAAAACAAGAAAATGACAGTGCATTCGTCAGTTAATTTAATTGCTTATGAATATAATAGTTTTTCTATTTTAATTCTATCTCCCTATATTTGTCCAATTTGGACCTCTGGAGAAAATGAAAGAACAATGCAGTACTCCTTTTTTTCTGCACAAAAATAATACAATGATGACAAGAATTTCTATAACAACTTGTCAGATTCAAATAACAAATAAAAGAATGATTATGTGGTTAAACAGAATGCATGATATTGGTTTCTTTTAAAGAAATGACCGATGATCAGTAACCCTAGATGTGAACACCATGTCCACCTTCAGAAGTCAGAAAAGAACCTACTACTATAACTAGTTTCTGTTATGTTGTTTCAGCATACAGATTTGAACAGTAAAAACAATGCATGCAGAGATCTAATCTACAACTGCTAAAATATAAGATGCACGGGGAACATAAGTCTATGCATGGGTGGTCTCTTGGGTTTATATGTTTAGATGCATGCTAGGTTTCACTTCTAACTGAATAGATTTAATGCTACCTCTTTGTACTAGAGTACGATGCAGCTTCACACATGGGGAAAAATGCAGAGGAGTCATTTTATCAGTTCAGCAAATCTAAATGAATTAGGATCTAACATTTTTATGCTAATGATCATTAATAACATTACTAAGCCATTTTCTGAGAGCATTCATATGATTGGAAAAGCACAAAAAGAATAGAACCTGAGTGTGATGGGAGGAACAAATCACTTAAGAAGCCTGTTCCACCCAACCTGCTCCCAAGCAGCCAAGATGTTTGCCGTAGGACCCCCGAGCCTGTCCACTAATCCACCAGGAGGAAGAAAGTTTTGAAGCTTACGATCTCTACTTGCAGCAGTAAGAAATTTACCCATCCTTACAGGCTTAGTAAACAATTAGACCAGCACCAGCACCTCTGGTCTGTCCTTCTCATAACATTTGCAGACTTACACTTGCACTCTCCACAGCCTCCCTATTCGAATCTCTCAGCCATCACCTGATGCCCTGAGGAAATGTTTCTGCAGAAAACATTGTAAGAGATCCCTGCTCAATTCGAATTGCCTTTTATAGGCCACCTAGGTATTTTTGTAATTAACTAGTCATTAGTGAGCTACCTGCTCACCTCCGTCCACTTAGAGGGGGAAATGCGACAAAATTAGGGGGAGTTGTCCCATAACAATAGCTAATGGTAGAGTGCAAATGCTTCCATCTGTCCCAGTCCTTCCAGCAGCTTCCATTCCTCCTAGTGAGCCAGTGGACACTCTTGTAACAACTTTCTTGAGCGTTTGTCTCCCATTTTTATATATTAAATAATAATAATGAGTCATTACATTCATCTTTGACCTAATTGGTCATAATTACAAAACTTGTAATTATAATTTAACACAAAGTATTTTTCAGAAAGGATAATAGTAGAAAATAATTATTCTCAAAAATTGGGTAGGTGACATACACCCCCCCTTAAGCCTCAACATCATCCTCGATGTTGCTTTATTCACTCCTTGAGTGTTCCTGAAACAGATTTGGGTATGCAACCCGCATACTACTCTCCAACTCCCATGTAGACTCTGCTGGGATATAGTGCTTCCATTACACTTTTACTTGGCCAACTGTGCAGTTCCGGAGTAGAGTTTCTTTCCTTGCAAGAATACAGTCCGGTTCCACCAGAAAATCATTGCCTTGTTCCACCTGAACATTATTCCAATTTCCAACATGAGTAGGATCATGCACATATTTCTTTAAAAATGAAATGTGAAAAACATTATGGACTTTGAGGTTTGAAGGTAAGGCTAATTGATATGCCACAGGTCCAATTCTGGACAAGATTTCGAAAGGACCACAATACCTGGGTGCCAGTTTGGCACAGCTTCCCAATTTTAAGGAACTCTTTTTCGGCCTTACCTTAAGAAAAACATGTTCACCAACCTGGAACTCTTTATAAGTTCTTGTAAGGTCTGCTTGACTTTTCTGCCTATCCTGGGCAGTTTTAAGATTTCCTTGTACTTGCTTCATGATTAGTTCTAATTCCTGCAACAATTCGGGCCCTAAGGTGACTCTGCTAACCAGATCACTCCATGATACCAGTGTGTTACACTTTCTACCGTAAAGAATTTCAAATGGGATAAGTTTGGACGAAGCATGGTAGTGATTATTATACGCAAACTCTGCTAAATGAAAGTAGTCTTCCCACTTACCAGGCTGATCCTTAACATACATTCTAAGCATATCTTCCAATATCTGGTTCACCCTTTCACTCTGTTCTTCTATTTACGGATGAAACGCAGTGCTGAAATTTAAGGTGGTGTTTAACCCTCTGAACAAGGACCTCCAAAAGTTAC
This sequence comes from Larix kaempferi, assembly GCA_027924585.1. Taxonomy (NCBI): domain Eukaryota; kingdom Viridiplantae; phylum Streptophyta; class Pinopsida; order Pinales; family Pinaceae; genus Larix; species Larix kaempferi. The sequence continues at coordinate 1,508,308 of BSBM01000414.1, read as the reverse complement.
CTGTGAACTTTGAATCTCGGTCTGAAACTATTTCCTTGGGTATCCCATGCAGTCGAAAAACGTGTTTCATAAAAATTTCTTCGATATCAGGAGCTTTATGGGTAGTTTTGACAGGGATAAAATGGGTTGCCTTGCTAAGTTTGTCTACTACCACCATGATGGAGTCGTGCTGTTTTTTATTCTTTGGTAACCCAGTGATGAAATCTATACTTATGACTTCCCATTTCTAGCTGGGTATAGGCAAGAGCTGCAGCAATCCAACAGGGTGCTGATGTTCCACCTTCACTTTTTGACAGTCAAAACACTTGGCTATATATTATGCTACTTCATCCTTCATCCTAAGCCAATAATATTCCTTCCTTAGCATTGTGATGGTTTTCTGGTAACCTAGATGGCAAGAATAGTGGCTTTTGAGCATCTCATCCAAAATCAGAATCTTTACTGCTGGTACGTTTGGTATGTACAATCTGTTTTTGTATAGCAGTAAGCCATTTTCCTTCAAACTGAAATCTATTACAGAATTTTTAGAGTTGTTTTCTATTGTCCTTTCCTGTAATTTTTTGTATTCCTCATCCTCTTTAATTCCTTCAAAATTCCGTTTCTCCAAATCTGTTGCGTATGTGATGATGGATGAACTAAAATGTATCCTTGCATTATGACTTAACGCGACGACAACTTTATTTTGCTTCCCCTTAATGTGCTGAATTTCAAAATCATACTCACTTAGAAAAGTTAGCCATCTGGCTTGCCTGGCATTCAAATTTGTTTGATATAATAAATATTTCAGCCCCATATTATCCGTCATCAAGGTCAATTTTCTGCCGATAAGGTGGTGATGCCACATTTTCAAGGCATGAATCACTGCTAACAATTCTAGATCATAGGTGGAATAGTTCTTCTCATGTATTTTCAGTTTTCTTGATTCATATGCTACAACATGTCCCTCCTGCCTTAGGAATCCTCCCAGTCCATCATTGCACGCATCTATGCACACTACAAAATCTTTATTAGGATCTGAAATCCTCAAAATAGGCGCTGAAGTCAACAATTCTTTTAACTTTGCAAAACTGTCTGCACACTTTTGATCCCAGACAAACTTCTTCCCCTTTTTCTGTAGCGACGTTATGGGGTTTGCAATCCTGGAAAACCCTTCAATGAATTTTCGATAATAAGCAGTGATGCCCATAAATGATCGCACATCAGTCATATCTTCAGGAATCATCCATTCATTAATGGCCTTTATCTTGGCGGGGTCAACCGAAATCCCTTCCTCAGAGATTATATGTCCTAAGTACTGAATCTTGTCTTTGTAAAAATCACATTTGTTGAACTTAGCATACAGTTGGTGCTCCCTCAGAACTTGCAGAATGATACATAGATGTTCATCATGCTCCTCCTTGTTCTTAGAATATACCAAAATGTCATCGATGAACATAACTACAAACTTATCTTAATACTTGTGCAGAATTTTGTTCATTAAACACATAAGTACAGCAGGTGCATTAGTTAGTCCAAATGGCATGGCAACAAACTCATAGTGTCCATAACGAGTTCTAATGTTTGCTTCGAAAATGTCTTCATCCTTAACAAGGACCTGATGATATCCTGATCGTAAATCGATCTTCGAGAATACTGTTGCTCCGCGTAGCTGGTCAAAAAGATCGTCAATGGGGGGGCAGCGGGGTACCTATTCTTGATTGTCATTTTATTCAGTTGAGGATAATCTATGAAAAGTCTTAGGGTACCATCCTTCTTTTTAACAAAAATGATAGGTGCTCCCCAAGGAGACACGCTGGGTCTTATGTATTTTTTATCGATTCGTTCCTTCAACTAAGATTTTAACTCATTCAACTCTAGTATATTCAGTCGGTATGGAGCTTTAGAACTTGGCACTGCACCAGGTATTAATTCAATAGTAAAATCCAGGTCCCTTTTGGGAGGTAATTCTGGGATCTCTTCCAGAAAAATATCTTGGAAATCCTTTAAGACAGGTTTGACCTCGATTTTCAGTTTGTCCTCCTTAGTACTTTTCTCATCATGCACTGCATTTACTGCAAACATCTGACACCCTTTTTTGATTGCCCTTTTCACTTGCATGGCTGATATCTACCGAACGAATGTTTTTCTAGGGATGCCTTTTACCACTGCTGTGTTTCCTTCATCATCCAGGCAAATGAAACCTTTTTCATAACAATTCAGAATGACTCGATGGGTTTCTAACCAATCCATACCAATTAGGATGTCATATGACCCTAATGGTAGAATATTTAACTTAAGCTGCGTTGTTAGTTGATTCATAGATAAAACACAATTTTCCACAAAATCAGAAACCTTTCTTTTTGTTCCTGTCGCTAATCTAACTAACCAGGATTTATCGAATTTCTCTGTTTTCAAATTGAGTCTTTCTACAACAACTGGTGATATATATATTAGACTAGCACCGGGGTCAATTAAAATAGAAACTGGTGGTTTTGCAGCATACCTTCGACCTCCACCATTGAGACTTGGTGTTCTGCTTGCTGGTTGTCTAACGCTGCACTAATTCTAGGTACTTCTCTTGCCACATCTCCTACAGTAGCTCCAGACTGTATGGAGTGAATATGGTTGGCTGCCCATTTCTTGAGGGGACAGTTTGAGGCATAATGGGGCCCTTGGCACTCAAAGCATTTTATAGGTGGCTTCTGTTCATTGGTCCTGGCAACATTGGGGACATTTCTGGGTGCTGTAATTTTCTGCTGTTGATTATTTCTGTTCTGCTGAAATTTTTTATTCTGAAAATTTCTCTTCTGGAAACTGGAATTGCCACCATATCTAAGAATTTGCCTTTTCTATTCAAAATTACTGGGTTTTGGCTTTTTCCACCTAGGTACCCCTTCTCTTTTCTTATTCTGGTCAAAGCAAAAAGTGGCTTTCCTCATGGCTTCTTCTAGTGTCTTAGGGTTATCGTACTCTATTCTGTCCTTGATGTGGAAAGGTAGACAACTTAGGTACCTCTGGACCTTTGGTTTTTCTTCCACCATATACGACACATACCTTACCAAACTTAAAAACTTGCTTTTCAGTTCTTTCATGTTCATCGTTCCCAGTTTCAAATCATAGACTTCTTTGGATTTTTCTTCATAATACTGCTCGGATAAGAATTTCTTCTTAAAGTGTCTCTTAAAAGTACTCCAACTCACATCTTGGTCTTTTATACCTTTTACCCTTTTAAGGTCTTGCCACCAAATATCTGCCTTCCCTGTCAGATTATAAATTGCCATCTTTGCCTTCAAGGATTCCGAATAGTCGTAGATCTGAAAATACTTTTTCATGCCGGACAGCCATGCTTCTGTTGTCTCTCCTTTCTCTGTTTCGCCATTGAAAGTTGGGGGTTTGATTTTCTTGAATTCACTAGATATCTGTTCGTATTGTTTATTCCTTTTCCTTTTTGTCTTGAAGTCTCCTTCACTGCTGTCACTAGAGTAGTTATGCTTCTTTTTACGTGGATGTTTGGAAGTTCTTGATGATGTTGAGTTGTTGTTTCCCTCAGTTGTTTCTGTTTGTTTATCCTTTCCTTCATGAGATATCTCTTTAGTTTCGGAAGTATGTTCAAGGTTCTGTTCATATTTTGGATATTGGTCGAACGGTGCTTGCTTCAACTCCTCCTGTGTCCTCAGGATTCTTTCATTGTCTTGTTTTACTGACAGGATCTATGCCATTAATTCTTTAAAAGCACGCAATAATTCTGACGAATTGTTACCTCGATTTCCCTGGAATTGTTGTTCCATACTTGGGTTGTTTGACGGAAATATGCCCCTTATGTGTTCAGCTGATCCTTCCATATCTCTAAATCAAAGAAAATTTTCTGTATACGACAAAATAATTTAAACTTGAGTTAGCAAAAAAATTTCACAGTCATAAATTTTTCTGTTTGTGTGTTTCTTGGACCGTCTTTAGGCCTAGATTTCCAACATGAGCTCTGATACCACATGTAACATCCCGATATTTTCATAAAAATTTAAAAAATTTTAAATCGTCATTAAATGCTAATATTTGTAAAATGCAGAAATAATAATATTTAATAAAGCAGTAATTAATAAATGCGACATTTGTAGGAACAATTTAACTGTTGTGCCTTTTGTCTTCTGATGGTGTATTGTGTCGGTGACCCGTCATGAATCCAGTTAATGATTATGTCCTTTATTTATATGCTGAAAAGATTGAAAATTGTGATGCATTTGGAAAACAGAATTCTTCTTAACAAGTACTGACAGTTTAATTTTTCTGGATGATGATGAAAGGGGTCCCACGAGGTGCCCCAAGGCTTACTTAGCTACTCATCTAAAGCATTGTACTTGTCCTTCATGTGCAGATTCGTAGGTAATAGATAGAAAAAAAATTCAAAGTGTTTAATAACTGTGATATAAATAAAAACTGCGTATGATTTCGACGCTACAGGTATGGTTTCCTTCCAATTTGTAAGATGAATTTGACTAGCTCAAAAACTACAGATATCGTCAATCTCAGAGTGTGATTGTTATGAATGTTTTCATTAGGCATTTGAGACTTCACTTGTTGTCATTCCATGAATGACTTGCGGCTATTAAAACAACTCTTTTATAAATTTCGACGGTGACAGGTTTAAGACAAGGACACATGGTCCTAAGAATGCCATAGAAAGAGTGATAAGGTGATTCTAGTTCTCTATTACATGGGCAATTATAATGGTGATGCATTATGCATTAATACCCTATCATGCAATGTATGCGATGGTTCTATGGGAAACTATACCCTAAGGGTGTAATCTTGTGAATTTATGCAATGGGCAAAACTTGATGAACTATATGATGGACATTATAATGATTTTATATTAAGTTTGGGCTGGAGTCAATCGAAACCTTAGGATCGAATGCAACCTAGGTCGATGTTCTATACTATGAGCATACTTATATCGATCTTCATGGAACATACAAAGTCTTTAATACATGCTACCGGTGAATGTTTAGCCTTGGTATGATTTATAAATTCAATGCTATTAAAGTTGATCCATATGGTTGGCAGGTGGAATGATGGCACTGCATAAAGCCGACGTACGAATTCAAGGGTGTAGTAAATGATTGGGTTTGCAATCAATTCGCCTAGCCACCGTGTTAAGGGTAATATTACGTGCACGTCGTGATAGATGTTCGACATGTGATAAGGTTTGGCAATGCTAAGTTGTAATGAGCCTCCTACCCTGGTGTCAACGGAGTTGGCAACTTCATGGATTGGGAGATGGAGGGGAAAGTTATTATTGCACCTACCACCCTCCAACGTGGCTCATGGAAGTTAGATATCCCTTGTTGATTGCTATGCATTGAGATTGTAGAGAACCCTAATGTAACTTATGGGATAATGTAACGTTTTCTTGGCATTCGTTTCGGTGGTAGGGTTTGGGGTTAGGACAACTGGCCGAGAGGCACTTAGGGTTTTGATTTTTTTAGGCTCCCTCGAGGTCGATTCTGAGACCGACAACAACCTCCAGACTGTAAGTGAATGCTATCAAAGGAGGTCGAGTCTGAGTTGAATAGTGTGGAAATCCACAGGTTGGATGAGTGCGTCTGTTGTGGCATTGTAGTGACTTGCAAGTCTGGGGTTTTGATCGGGTTGTAAGTTCCAAAAGGTATCACACAGTGTGGCCTTCGAGTTGGGTGCTTCTCCTTCGAAGTGGATGGATGCTTGACTTCGTCAATCTTCTATCACGACTTAGGTAGAGTAAAGTTGCAAAAGTTTAAAAATTTTCTTGTTGCATGCACCGTTATTTCATGATTGATATTTAACTTAGAGCATGGTCATTTGGCAGGTAGCTCTCGGCGAACAACAGGGTGCTGGGAAAGTTGAGAGGGAGAAGAAATATAGAGAACCCACTGGTAAGCTTCGGTGGTACACCTCCCTTGTGGTTCTCCTAGAATTGGATTTGATGAGCAGGGTGTTGGAAGTATGTCTTCTCGGAAATGGCTTTTTCCTCACCTGCAGCATTGGGAAACGTTACTGTTTATGTTTTGTTTGTTAGTGTAGATGATGTAAATGTTTCTTAAAACGTATGGCCGACCATCCGTTGGCTCGACGAGCTTGATAGGGTTGAACCCTCATGGTTTCAAAGAGTTTCACAACATATAACGTTTGATGTCCATCGTTTGGCACTTCTAAGTCACTGGAAGAACAAGTATGAAACTAAAGGGAAAATAAACGTTGACTATAGTTTTGTTTCAGCATTAGCTGTATAGTGTAAATTTGAATGGAAACTTCAGTGACCAAAGAGGCAATATGTAGGATGCTGGCATCATAAATTTAAATGGAAATGTTTACTGTTAGGGTTTAATGCTTATGTATGGTATTCTGAGATCTCGTTTCAAATTGTATACGAAGGCATGTTTAAGATGTTTATTTAAATAGTGGCTATAAGCCTATAATGATCTACTTGGCTTGCGTTACATCTGTGCATGCTCGGGTTAAGTCGATAATAAAAAGGTGTTAGTTTTGTTTGAATACAACTGTGATGATGTTAAACCCTAGCCTGTCGATGATAATGAAATATGTTGGGTTGTATTTGATGTTTAAAAACCAAGGATAAGAGATCTTGATTCTACAGTTAGGATATCTATGATAATGAAACATTTGATTTGCCAGTTGTTAAATGTTTGTAAATAATAGTGTGATGAGAATAGGTCAACCCTTGTTTGGGTGTACAGATACTTTATTTTTCTCTATCAATTCAATAATGCTATTCTTTTCCTTCCTTTTAATAACATGATATTCTGTGATGTAAATTCTGTTAAAATTCAATATGCTAAGACAAAAAATAGCAACATTACATTCCATTTCACAATAATAGCATATACAGGATCACTGAAGAAACAACAAGCATAGCATAAACACAAGAGACACAGATTTATCCTGGGAAACCCTCATGGGGTAGAAAACCCAGCAAAGCTTCCTCAAAATAGATGATAAACCAAAATACAAGATGTGCTCCCTCCTTCTAATCCTCCTTAGCAAATCTCCCAGACAAGTGCGCCTCTTTTCATAAGTGAGTGAGTGTATCAAATGAGGAACACACCTCCTCTATTTATACACTACTCTGACATATATTTTACACAAGTACATGTAGGCTCGTATTTAACCATTAGGTTAAATACCCTATTATAACTGACTGGGCCGACCCCCACATGGTGGGTCTAATAACCCTAGTTACCACAACTCGGAGGACTAAACATCTCCAAATACATAATAAAATCACCTCGGAGGGATGGAACATCTCCGGAATAAATAATGTATAAATATAATATTCTTAGAAGTTACAATATTCAACACTCCCCCTTAACGAGAAGGATATTATAACAACATCTGCAGGAGCAAGGAGTCATTCATTACATCATCTATATATCATCGGAAGCTTTCTTCAATTCATCATCATGAGTAACTTGACTAGTTACTGGAACATCAACATCATCAGAGTTGATAGTACTCAATCATCAGCATCGTCATCACACGATCATCAGCATCGTCATCACATGATCAGCATCATCATCATATGATCATTAGCATCGTCATCACACGATCATCAGCATCGTCATCACACGATCAGCATCGTCATCATATGATCATCAGCATTGTCATATCAGCATCGTCATCAGCATTGTCATCAACATCATCATCACACGATCAACAGCATCGTCATCACACAATCAATCCAGTTCTCTTTAGGACCTATGTCCAAGGATGATGCAATCCTGTCATGTACCTTTTGAACCGAAGTCTAGGGATGATCCAGTCCTGTCATGTACCTTTTGAACCGAAGTCCAGCGACGATCCAGTCTTGTCATGTACCTTTTGAACCGAAGTCCAGGGACGATCCAGTCCTATCAATTTTCGGAGACCTCATGTCTACGGCTCAGTTCACAGGACCAAAGTCCAAGGATGATCCAATCCTTACCGTACATTTAGGACCACATCCAAGGATGACTTAATCCTCAACCCTACATTTAGGACTACATCCAAGGATGACTTATTCCTCCACCGTACATTTAGGACTACGTCCAAGGATGAATTAATCCTCCACCGTACATTTAGGACTACGTCCAAGGATGACTTAATCCTCCACTGTACATTTAGGACCACGTCCAAGGATGACTTAATCCTCCACCGTACATTTAGGACCACGTCCAAGGATGACTTAATCCTCCACCGTACATTTAGGACCACGTCCAAGGATGACTTAATCCTCCACCGCACATTTAGGACTACGTCCAAGGATGACTTAATCCTCCACCATACATTTAGGACCATGTCCAAGGATGACTTAATCCTCAACCGTACATTTAGGACCACGTCCAAGGATGACTTAATCCTCCACCGTACATTTAGGACTACGTCCAAGGATGACTTAATCCTCCATCGTACATTTAGGACTACGTCCAAGGATGACTTAATCCTCCACCGTACATTTAGGACCATGTCCAAGGATGACTTAATCCTCAACCGTACATTTAGGACCACGTCCAAGGATGACTTAATCCTCCACCGTACATTTAGGACTACGTCCAAGGATGACTTAATCCTCCACCGTACATTTAGGACCACGTCCAAGGATGACTTAATCCTCAACCGTACATTTAGGGCCACGTCCAAGGATGACTTAATCCTCCACCGTACATTTAGGACCACGTCCAAGGATGAATTAATCCTCAACCGTACATTTAGGACCACGTCCAAGGATGACTTAATCCTCCACCGTACATTTAGGACTACGTCCAAGGATGACTTAATCCTCAACCGTACATTTAGGACTACGTCCAAGGATGACTTAATCCTCAACCGTACATTTAGGACTACGTCCAAGGATGACTTAATCCTCAACCATCCACCAAGGACTTCATTCTTGAAGACATACGTCTACGGATCTTCTTTCAGACTGAAGTCCATGGATGATCCAATCCCCTCACATGTTCACCAAGAACTTGATTCTCGAAGACATACGTCTACGGCTCTTCTTTCGGACTGAAGTCCAGGGATGATCCAATCCCCTCACATGTTCACCAAGAACTTCATTCACGAAGACATACGTCTACGACTCTTCTTTCAGACTGAAGTCCAGGGATGATCCAATCCCCTCACATGTTCACCAAGAACTTCATTCTCGAAGACATACGTCTACGGCTCTTCTTTCGGACTGAAGTCCAGGGATGATCCAATCCCCTCACATGTTCATCAAGAACTTCAGTCACGAAGACATACGTCTATGGCTCTTCTTTCGGACTGAAGTCCAGGGATGATCCAATTCCCTCACATGTTCACCAAGAACTTCATTCTCGAAGACATACGTCTACGGCTCTTCTTTCGGACTGAAGTCCAGGGAAGATCCAATTCCCTCACATGTTCACCAAGAACTTCATTCTCGAAGACATACGTCTACGGCTCTTCTTTCGGACTGAAGTCCAGGGAAGATCCAATTCCCTCACATGTTCACCAAGAAATTCATTCTTGAAGACATACGTCTACGGCTCTTCTTTCGGACTGAAGTCCAGGGATGATCCAATCCCCTCACATGTTCACCAAGAACTTCATTCTCGAAGACATACGTCTACGGCTCTTCTTTCGGACTGAAGTCCAGGGATGATCCAATCGCCTCACATGTTCACCAAGAACTTCATTCACGAAGACATACGTCTATGGCTCTTCTTTCGGACTGAAGTCCAGGGATGATCCAATCCCCTCACATGTTCGCCAAGAAATTCATTCTCGAAGACATACGTCTACGGCTCTTCTTTCGGACTGAAGTCCAGGGATGATCCAATCCCCTCACATGTTCACCAAGAACTTTTTTCACGAAGACATACGTCTACGGCTCTTCTTTGAGACTGAAGTATAGGGATGATCCAATCCCCTCACATGTTCACCAAGAATTTGATTCTCGAAGACATACGTCTACGGTTCTTCTTTCGGACTGAAGTCTAGGGAAGATCCAATTCCCTCACATGTTCACCAAGAACTTCATTCACGAAGACATACGTCTACGGCTCTTCTTTCGGACTGAAGTACAGGGATGATCTAATCCCCTCACATGTTCACCAAGAACTTCATTCTCGAAGACATACGTCTACGGCTCTTCTTTCGGACTGAAGTCCAGGGATGATCCAATCCCCTCACATGTTAACCAAGAACTTCATTCTCGAAGACATACGTCTACAGCTCTTCTTTCGGACTGAAGTCCAGGGATGATCCAATCCCCTCACATGTTCACCAAGAACTTCATCAAAACATGTGTCAATCATGTATCCTCATCATCAAAACATGTATAACAAAACATGTATCCTCATCATCAAAACATGTATAACAAAACATGTATCCTCATCATCAAAACATGCATAACATCTATCATCAAAAGCATGTATACATCTATCATCAAAAGAAAAAAAAATATAAGATTCCTAAATCTAAATAATTCTAAGTAACTAGGTGCAGTAAATAGGTAACCTCATCATTGATGAGACAGACTTGTTATCAGATACTATGCTACTCCCCCTTTCGAGGAGGGTCCTTCTGGACTATACCAAGCTTGTCTCGGAAGTATTCAAACTTTACTCGAGATAGAGGTTTACTCAAGATATCAGCAATCTGATCCTCGGTGCTTATATACTCGAGCTTTATAGCTCCTCTCTGCACCATATCTCGTATATAGAAGTATCGGATCTCTATGTGTTTTTGACTTATCATGGAATACAAGATTTTCTATCTTGATGCAGTTTTGAATGTCACACATAATCATAGTGGAATCCATTTCTAAGTCAAACACTCCATATAATAGCTTCTAAAGCCACACTGCTTCACAGCTGGTAGAGCAGACAGCTATATATATACTGCTTCAGCAGTACTAAGAGCCACACTAGATTGTTTCTTACCGAACCATGAGATCATGGCAGATTCAAGACTATAACATCCACCTGATGTACTCTTTCTGTCTGAGGCACTTCCTTCCCAATCAGAATCTGAGTAACCATGTAAACGGAGTTCATGACCTCCAAAATAATATAGACCAAAATCTAATGTACCTTTTAGGTACCTCACTACATGCTTTGTAGCTATTAAGTGAACCTTTCTAGGTTCTACTAGATATTGACTTAGGGTATTTGCAACAAAGCATATATCTGGCCTAGTATTTGTTAAATACATCAATGACCCTATGATTTGTCTATATAGGGTTAGGTCCACTAAATCCGATGAGTCATTAACTAATAACTTCAAGTTGGATTCCATGGGAGTGGCCATGGCTTTATACTCCAACATATCAAATCTTTTTAGAAACTTCACTAGAATGCCCACTAGTATTTTCGCCAAAGTGATGCCTCATCTTCCAAATTTTTGCCAAATTGAGTAAGATCTCACCAAGTTTCCTCTTGTTGCATTAGTTTGGTCAATTTCCCATCATTGCAAAATCCTTGATCTTTATTTACTTACCTTTGGTCAAATCCTCATTCTATATGCATTAGCTTAAGGAATACCAGAACATTATTGTGTGAAATAGTTTGGTGGGAAAAGTGCCATGTCCAGGGTGAAATACACCTGAGTTCAACAGTAAAGGCAACCTTACCATGGAATTGATCGCCCAGGTGGCCTAAGGAAGCCACAGCAGCATCCAGATGTCAAGGTAAAGCCCATATATAATGCCACGAGCAAAGTTCACATGGAAAACCAAGAAGATAACCCACAAATCCATAATTTCATGTACAACGCATTGGTGGAAAATTGTTGATGGAGACCTGTCCCAGATCGAGTGATAAGGAAAATACTCGCAGCAATTTTAAAAGTGAGAGCCTTATAGCTTGTATTCTAAGACGCCCTTGCCACCCAAATTCTCAGGATTTTGGGGCACATAATGGTTTATTTTCTGAGAGAATAAAGCTCAACTCATCTGCAATGTGTCAAGAAAGATCTATCATGTTTGATCAGACTGGAGGCAGAACTATATTCCACCCGAGCCAGTTTTCTATTCCCCGCAATGAAGAGCCTGATTGCATCAGCATTTGCAGCTTTGCAAAAGATGGGGAAGATCGATTGAACTCTGTATCATTAGTCAATTTTGTAATGAATTTATTTATTGCTCAGCTAAAAGGGAAGAAAACTCAAGTAGGTTTGGCTATAATAAGATGAACCAAGCAAAAAATGGGAGGTCGCATAGCCAATTCCATGAAGACACCGAGGACTTAGAAGCTTTGCTAAGCACTGATGATGAAGGAAATAGCACTAGACATTCACCAAGATCAGCATTGAGAAGCCTTGGAGCAATTTATTAAAAACACTATTTTTCAAAAGGTGTATTCATTGTTAGAGTATTTAACATCATTATTTACTTTTCAGTGACAAATGTAGAGCATATTTAAACTCATAGATTGAGCATCTAGAAGCTATAACATCTCAAAAGATCAAATCCCTGATTTGAAGAATGGGTGGCAGAGTATCTCTCAAATTGATACTTTGGGTCAAATAATCGAGTATAGCCACTGCCAGATTTGATGACTCAAAAGTTTATCTTTTATCAAATCTTTCAATAGACAAATTGGATCGAGATTCAAGGCAAATGATCAAACCTGGCAGCAGAGTAGTTTGAAGATCCACATCTCCAGGCATATTTCAAAGTAGGAGTTGAGAAATCATTTCTAGACTTCCAAAATATCGAATCAACAATTAAAAGCAGATTGTCTTCCAGCAACAAATACTACAACTGTCAGAATATTTGGCAACATATGGCAGCGCTTTTCCAGAATTCAAGGGTTTGATGCCAGCTGTTCCAGATTTCATGCAAATTGGTTTAATCTTTTTTAGAATATTAGCAACGGTTTTGATGGATGGTTTTCCATAAAAAAATCATGAATGAATAACAGAAGGGCAGAGGGGAGGTCCCAGCTAAGGGCTCGAGAGCAGAGAAGAGGAAGTTCTTCCTTTCATGAGAACGCAGGGACTGTAGGTTGGCAGTTTTGGGAGATATGTTGGATCTTTTGTAAGCACTCTGTATATCATGAACTTTTTACAGCTTCAATGACAGGTTCTAGTTTTGAATAAACTTGATGATGATTTGCCTTTGTGTCATATAAATTGTCTCTTTGATAATTCTTTTATGTACTTGGTCATTCACATTCCATTACATAATTCTTATTATGAGATGACAGTTATCTTTCATTTTTTATAAACATTGACAGTTTCACTTCATGATTTAGGATCATAGTACCTGGGTATTGAACTTTGTGATTGCTTTCATGTTATACAACATCTGTTTGAGTTTCCTGCAGCTCTGATTCATACCAGCCTTTACTTCAATGCTTTGATCTCCTAATAAATACCTGTATTTACCCATCTGTGATATATACCAGCTCTGTTCATTGTAAAGTGTGTGATGTTTTGATTTCATACCTAAACTGTGTAAACTGTACAAACAATTGTACTAGCTTAGTTCCTTCTAGTGCTGGAGATTCCATTAGCCCTGGTTTGATACCAGCTTGTCTTTTTAATTTGATTTCATTTGATTTGTACATTTTCAAACCAAGATTTCCTTAAGCTTGAATCCAGTAGTCTAGGTTCAACTTTAGGGATAACATCTTCTGGCGCCGTTGCCGGGGACGGAGGAGTGAAGATAATCTTCCCCGGGAAAGAATGACAAAGATCAGATCCAGCTCTTGATGGTGGACAGGAGCAGGGCATTAGTTAGACTACAGATTATTCACCGGGCGACTCCATGTTCGAAGAATCCAGAGGCGATTTTACAAGATGTCAACGCGTTTTGAAACTATGTTGGCACAGAGATTTGCTCCGTTCAATTTTTCAGATATTCCTGGCTTTCCAAATACAGTACCTACCATTGATGAATGGGGAGATTTTCTTCCGCGATTCCTAGAAAAGGAAGAGGACAATCCAGCACATCATGTAATTAAATTTCATCAATACATGGATCAGCTGGGTATACATCATGAAGATGTATTGATGAAAATGTTTAGATATTCATTAGATGGTTGTGCGAGACAACAATGGTACATGAATCTTCCTCCTTCCAGTATTTCCTCTTTGAAAGATTTTCATGATGCCTTTAATTCATATTATAAGAGGATATACCCAGATGAATGCATTTTTGAAGATTGTTGTAGGGGATATGCATTATATATGCAGAGGTTAGAGGCAGATTTTTCCAGTAGAGAGGATGAAGCTGATAGTTATGATATGAAGAAAGAAGAGGATTTATTATCTTCCTCTAATTCTGTTTCACAAGAAGAAAATTTTCAAAATTCTGATATTAAAATTGATGAGAGCATCATAGAACATAAATTGTTGTCTTTAGAAATTGATCAGAATGCTCCATTGTATGCTGAAGACATTAAAGTTTTAGAGTTGGATCAGCATCAGCCGATTCACTCTGAAGATATCCAAATCCATGATGAGTATTCAGATGAAATAGAGCAGATCCCTACATCACCCTCTGTTGATTTGAGGGGCAGCCAACAGGTGTATGACAACTATGAATCAAATTTTTATGAGGAGCAGTATTGTGTAGAAATCAACCATCCTGAATCTGTAGAAGATATTGAGCAGCCATATTTGCAATCCAATTTGCAGGTAGCTGAAAGTGGCAGCCATTATGAGGAAAAGGATATACAGAGATATTTTGATCTTCAGCAAGAGGATTTGTCATTTCAAAGCCCTTTTCAACTGTCTTTCGATATCAGGATTGAGAATAAGGACGGGTTTGATAATCCAAAAATGAGAAAATGGTATGACCCGGTAGCTGATTACATCAAGGAATTTATCGATTCAAGGTTTCAGTATACATTGTATGATAAATCTGAAAATCAAAATTGCAGACAATTGATGATTGTTGTTCCTGTTTTTATTTTGCTAATTCACAGATTAAGACTTTCATTAAGCATTCAGATATTTGTCTGGCTTCACTGGAAATATGATTTTACCTGATCAAAAGAAAGTAGTTTTGATTAGTGTAGGAGCTATGAATAAATAAGCTTGATGCTTCAAACATTTCTTTAAAGTTTGTACAGTGTGATCAGACTGTTGTGAGAAGATTATTTCTGTTTGCAGAATAATTTAAAGATTCAGTCAGTGGTTGGTTAAGTAGCAGAGTTTTGTGATGAAGACTCCAGCCCAATGGAAACAAGGCACTTGGTCTACTAGTTCTTGGCAGCTCGCAGGGAGCATGCCATCCCCAAACGGAGCCAGATGTTGTCACTAGAATGCCCACTAGTATTTTCGCCAAAGTGATGCCTCATCTTCCAAATTTTTGCCAAATTGAGTAAGATCTCACCAAGTTTCCTCTTGTTGCATTAGTTTGGTCAATTTCCCATCATTGCAAAATCCTTGATCTTTATTTACTTACCTTTGGTCAAATCCTCATTCTATATGCATTAGCTTAAGGAATACCAGAACATTATTGTGTGAAATAGTTTGGTGGGAAAAGTGCCATGTCCAGGGTGAAATACACCTGAGTTCAACAGTAAAGGCAACCTTACCATGGAATTGATCGCCCAGGTGGCCTAAGGAAGCCACAGCAGCATCCAGATGTCAAGGTAAAGCCCATATATAATGCCACGAGCAAAGTTCACATGGAAAACCAAGAAGATAACCCACAGATCCATAAGTTCATGTACAACGCATTGGTGGCAAATTGTTGATGGAGACCTGTCCCAGATCGAGTGATAAGGAAAATACTCGCAGCAATTTTAAAAGTGAGAGCCTTATAGCTTGTATTCTAAGACGCCCTTGCCACCCAAATTCTCAGGATTTTGGGGCACATAATGGTTTATTTTCTGAGAGAATAAAGCTCAACTCATCTGCAATGTGTCAAGAAAGATCTATCATGTTTGATCAGACTGGAGGCAGAACTATATTCCACCCGAGCCAGTTTTCTATTCCCCGCAATGAAGAGCCTGATTGCATCAGCATTTGCAGCTTTGCAAAAGATGGGGAAGATCGATTGAACTCTGTATCATTAGTCAATTTTGTAATGAATTTATTTATTGCTCAGCTAAAAGGGAAGAAAACTCAAGTAGGTTTGGCTATAATAAGATGAACCAAGCAAAAAATGGGAGGTCGCATAGCCAATTCCATGAAGACACCGAGGACTTAGAAGCTTTGCTAAGCACTGATGATGAAGGAAATAGCACTAGACATTCACCAAGATCAGCATTGAGAAGCCTTGGAGCAATTTATTAAAAACACTATTTTTCAAAAGGTGTATTCATTGTTAGAGTATTTAACATCATTATTTACTTTTCAGTGACAAATGTAGAGCATATTTAAACTCATAGATTGAGCATCTAGAAGCTATAACATCTCAAAAGATCAAATCCCTGATTTGAAGAATGGGTGGCAGAGTATCTCTCAAATTGATACTTTGGGTCAAATAATCGAGTATAGCCACTGCCAGATTTGATGACTCAAAAGTTTATCTTTTATCAAATCTTTCAATAGACAAATTGGATCGAGATTCAAGGCAAATGATCAAACCTGGCAGCAGAGTAGTTTGAAGATCCACATCTCCAGGCATATTTCAAAGTAGGAGTTGAGAAATCATTTCTAGACTTCCAAAATATCGAATCAACAATTAAAAGCAGATTGTCTTCCAGCAACAAATACTACAACTGTCAGAATATTTGGCAACATATGGCAGCGCTTTTCCAGAATTCAAGGGTTTGATGCCAGCTGTTCCAGATTTCATGCAAATTGGTTTAATCTTTTTTAGAATATTAGCAACGGTTTTGATGGATGGTTTTCCATAAAAAAATCATGAATGAATAACAGAAGGGCAGAGGGGAGGTCCCAGCTAAGGGCTCGAGAGCAGAGAAGAGGAAGTTCTTCCTTTCATGAGAACGCAGGGACTGTAGGTTGGCAGTTTTGGGAGATATGTTGGATCTTTTGTAAGCACTCTGTATATCATGAACTTTTTACAGCTTCAATGACAGGTTCTAGTTTTGAATAAACTTGATGATGATTTGCCTTTGTGTCATATAAATTGTCTCTTTGATAATTCTTTTATGTACTTGGTCATTCACATTCCATTACATAATTCTTATTATGAGATGACAGTTATCTTTCATTTTTTATAAACATTGACAGTTTCACTTCATGATTTAGGATCATAGTACCTGGGTATTGAACTTTGTGATTGCTTTCATGTTATACAACATCTGTTTGAGTTTCCTGCAGCTCTGATTCATACCAGCCTTTACTTCAATGCTTTGATCTCCTAATAAATACCTGTATTTACCCATCTGTGATATATACCAGCTCTGTTCATTGTAAAGTGTGTGATGTTTTGATTTCATACCTAAACTGTGTAAACTGTACAAACAATTGTACTAGCTTAGTTCCTTCTAGTGCTGGAGATTCCATTAGCCCTGGTTTGATACCAGCTTGTCTTTTTAATTTGATTTCATTTGATTTGTACATTTTCAAACCAAGATTTCCTTAAGCTTGAATCCAGTAGTCTAGGTTCAACTTTAGGGATAACACTTACCTTGATTTAAAAGATTCCTTTTGGATCTTTCCATACTTCTAGACCTCAGAAGTAGTGCATTAATCTGAGATCTTTCATTTTCATTTCTGCAACCATTTTCATGATCTGTTTCTCATTCCTTGTCAGAAAGAGATCATCGTCATATAATAATGGAATGATAGGTTCATCATCCACAACCTTAAGGTAAAGGTTAGGATCAGCTTTACTTCTGGTAAAGCCCAAGCTTTGTCATGAAGCTGTAAATTGTCCATTATTCACACTTTGCATTGAGTGATCTTCTGCATATCTATCTGTGCCATCTCTCGTCAGATGGGTCTACTAATATGAGCCTCAAAATCATTCGAACTCTGCGGTGAGTTCCTTCTTGCATCCATGTCATATGTGTATAGAAGCCATATTCAACCTTGTAGCAAAGGTTGTGATCCACATTACCCATGATGATCATTAAGCTCATCAATTGACTACCAATCTTGGGTACCCATACAGAACCTGATTCACACTTCTTCTTTAATTACACCATTAAGAGAATGGTCTTATCTAGCCACTTGGAGCAAAACATCTCATCATGATTCTCTTCCTCTTTCTAAGAGAATCTTCTAGCCACAAGCCTTCTATAGTGTGTTTGATTTGTAAATCTTTTGTTGAACATCCATCGCTTGTTCAGTGTTCATCATTCATCATGATCTTTCCTACAAATCAAAATTAAGCACATGATTAGTAATACTTCATAATCATCAAATCATATTGACATGATAACCTATTATGCATACAGATATCATTTACATAGTTATGCAACTATTTTGACCAATACTTTGGCACAACACTTTCCCATATCCTGTATGCATACAGTGGCTATCTAGATGCCTTCCATCTCTACCAGAACATATTATCGAGAGTGTGCACAGCTCTCAGCATGTCAGCAAAGAGGCTTCATTCTAGACAAGCAACAATGGAATGTTTGTCCAACTTACCAATCATATGCATATTAGTAGCATGATATATTCTAGGAATACAAATATGCATACAAGCAATATCATTTACTATTTCTAATAACAACTCAAATACTTATCTTTTATGTTTGTGTGGTTGCCTCCTGCTTGATCTTCTGTATGTCTTCTGAACTTCTATTCATTCTGTACCACTGTGCATGCTCAAGTGTGCACTAGTGTCCTTCTCATGATCTCATACATTCATTAGTATATTCTCAATATTATCAAAACATTCTAATTCTAAATAATCTTGAATATGTATAGTCATGATCATTAGTATTCAGGATTTCAAGGAAGTCTTCTTTTACTCATGCATATTCTTGTTTGATCTAGTTAGTTAAATCATCAACCAAGATAAGAGACATAATATGCACAAACCCTTGATTACTAACTTTATGAATAAGCATAACCAATCATACCAAGTATACTTATATAAGGGATCCTAACACAAGGTAAGATTCTAACATGACATAGGAAAACATACCTGGATTAGTATACCTGCTTAGTTATGTACAACATACCTAAACAATCTCTTCAATGATTTAGAGGTCCTGAGCTAGAACCTGCATGTCTCATAGGTTAAACATAATATAACAAAGTCATACATACCTTGTAAGTGGATGAGTATTGGTCATGGAACTTGATTTGTCTTTTGTGATGTACCTATATCTTGTTAGCAGACAACATCAACCTCACACAACACCATAATGCATAAGTACAATCATATAGCCCTAATCAATGAATGTCTTCGATCATTTGCATGTATTCATACTGTTTATAGGGTGATAAGACAATTCTAACATTAATCAAGATTGTACTAAATAACATGAAGAAAAACACATTATGAACTTAATCAAGAATCATATTTCAAGACATACCTGAACCTCCTTAAGTCATACTTGTCAAGACTTCTTGTAGTCTTCTTATGTAAGGCCTTATCCTCAACTCCCCCTGAAACTTGATCTGGAGCTTGATTAGGGTTTTCTAGAGAAACCCTAAAAATTCAATCTTTGACTTTCATACTTCTGAATGGATGGAAGGATGTGTCTTTCTGAGCTGATCAAACTAGCATACTTCAATTTTGAAATTTCCAAAATTTGACCCCTCAAAATTGCCTTCAAAATTTCTGGATCTTCTAGACAGGAACCCGAACTAGGGCTTGATGAAGCCCACCCTTCTGTCCAATCAAAAGGTTCAATCCAAGGCTCTAAACTCTTATTTTTCTGAGGAGCTTCCAGCCGTGGTTACAGACTTCAAAAATTCCAACTTTCTCCGAAACCCTAAATTCCGGAAGCCATGAATGAATGTGCTCAAAAAATAATTCTGTTTTGACAGAAATATGTACCTGATTGTTTCTACTGTAACTATGAATTTTTTGATCCACAGGGTCTGAAAACGTTTCTTGAGTCATCCTGGCCTATTATCTTTCCATCCTGATAGGTCTGACCTCAATTGGACTCTCTGAGAGAGAGTTATTCCAAGTGTCGTAACGTGACCTGTTTATGGGATAAAACAGGAGATCGAACTTGTACGGCGTGCCATGTGTCACTGTTTAAACTTCGACCTCTGAAAACGTTTCCTGAGATATCTCACCCTGTTATCTTTCCATCCTGATAGGTCTGACCTCAATTGGACTCTTTGAGAGAGAGTTATGTCAAGTGTCGCAACGTGACCTGTTCATGGGATAAAACAGGAGAGTGAACTTGTACGGCGTGCCACATGTCACTGGTTCAGTTTCGGCCTCTGCAAAAGTTTTCTGAGATAGTACATTCTGTGTACTACCTGTCACTTTTTACAAAATTTCATTTGGAGCTTCTTATCCCAAGTTATGACCTTTTTTCCTAGGTCACCTGATTTTGACTAAGATCTGGAAGAGGCAGAAACCCTAACTTGTACTGATCATAACTCACAAAGTATAGTGAATATGAGGGTTCCCTTTGGACACAAGGTACCTGGGGATGTTATATACGACATGTAAACTTTTTAGATCCTGAAACTTGGCATAAATGGATTTATAGCGAAAGTTCCACGATGACTGGTTTTTGCTATATAAAACCCTAACCTTCAAATTGTCGCAAGAGAAGCAAGTGTCGTAAGTGCCATACATTGCCTTCCTTCAGGTTAGCTCTGATACCATGTTAAAATTCAATATGCTAAGACAAAAAAATAGCAGCATTACATTCCATTTCACAATAATAGCATATACAGGATCACTGAAGAAACAACAAGCATAGCATAAACACAAGAGACACAGATTTATCCTGGGAAACCCTCATGGGGTAGAAAACGTAGCAAAGCTTCCTCAAAATAGATGATAAACCAAAATACAAGATGTGCTCCCTCCTTCTAATCCTCCTTAGCAAATCTCCCAGACAAGTGTGCCTCTTTTCATAAGTGAGTGAGTGTATCAAATGAGGAACACACCTCCTCTATTTATACACTACTCTGACATATATTTTACACAAGTACATGTAGGCTCGTATTTAACCATTAGGTTAAATACCCTATTATAACTGACTGGGCCGGCCCCCACATGGTGGGTCTAATAACCCTAGTTACCACAACTTCTTGGAGGAATAAACATCTCCGGATACATAATAAAATCACCTCGGAGGGATGGAACATCTCCGGAATAAATAATGTATAAATATAATATTCTTAGAAGTTACAATATTCAACAAATTCTGCCACATACAGTTGATAATACATAACACAAGAAAATGACAGTGCATTCGTTAGTTAATTTAATTGCTTATGAATATAACAGTTTTTCTATTTTAATTCTATCTCCCTTTATTTGTCCAATTTGGAACTCTGGAGAAAATGAAAGAACACTGCAGTAGTCCTTTTTTTTTGCACAAAAATAATACAGTGATGACAAGAATTTCTATAACGATTAGTCAAATTCAAATAACAAATAAAAGAATGAGTATGTGGTTAAACATAATGCATGATATTGGTTTCTTTTGAAGAAATGACTGATGATCAGTAAACCCTAGATGTTAACACCATGTCCACCTTCAGAAGTCAAAAAAGAACCTACTGCTATAACTAGTTTCTGTTATGTTGTTTCAGCATACAGATTTGAACAGTAAAAACAATGCAAGTAGAGATCTAATCTACAACTGCTAAAATATAAGATGCATGGGGAACATAAGTCTGTGCATGGGTGGTCTCTTGGGTTTATATGTTTAGATGCATGCTAGGTTTCACTTTTAACTGAATAGATTTAATGCTACCTCTCTGTACTGGAGTACGATGCAGCTTCACGCACGGGGAAAAATGCAGAGGAGTCATTTTATCAGTTCAGAAAATCCAAATTAATTAGGATCTAACATTTTTCTGCTACTGATCATTAATAACATTACTAAGTCATTTTCTGAGAGCATTCATATGATTGGAAAAAGACAAAAAGAATAGAACCTGAGTGTGATGGGAGGAACAAATCACTCAAGAAGCCTGTTCCACCCAACCTGCTCCCAAACAGCCAAGATGTCTGCCTTAGGACCCCCGATCCTATCCACTGATCCTCCAGGAGGAAGAAAGTTCTGAAGCTTATGATCTCTACTTGCAGCAGTAAATTTTTTTATCCAGCCTTAAAGGCTTAGTAAGCAATTGGACCAGCACCAGCACCTCTGGTCTGACCTTCTCATAACATTTGCAGACTTACACTTGCACTCTTCACAGCCTCCCTATTCGAATCTCTCATCCATCACCTGATGCCCTGAGGAAATGTTTCTGTAGAAAAAATTGTAAGAGCTCCCTGCTCAATTCGAATTGCCTTTTATAGGCTTCCTAGGTCTTCTTGTAATTAACTGGTCATTAGTGAGCTACCTGCTCACCTCCGTCCACCTAGAGGGGGAAATGCCACAAAATTAGGGGGAGTTGTCCCATAACAACAGCTAATGGTAGAGTGAAAATGATGCCATCTGTCCGAGTCCTTCCAACAACTTCCATTCTTCCTAGGGAGCCAGTGGACACTCTTGTAACAACTTTCTTGAGTGTTTGTCTCCCATTTTTATTTATTAAATAATAATAATGAGTCATTGCATTCATCTTTGACCTAATTGGTCATAATTACAAAAATTGTAATTATAATTTAACAAAAAGTATTTTTCCAAAAGGATAATAGTAGAAAATAATTATTCTCAAAAATTGGGTAGGTGACATACACCCCCCCTTAAGCCTCAACATCATCCTCGGTGTTGCTTTATTCACTCCTTGAGTGTTCCTGGAACAGAGTTGGTTATGCAGCCTGCATACTACTCTCCAACTCCCAGGCAGCCTCTGCTGGGCTATAGTGCTTCCATTGCACTTTTACTTGGCCAACCATGCGGTTCTGGAGTATAGTTTCTTTCATTGCAAGAATACAGTCCGGTTCCACCGAAAAATCGCCGCCTTGTTCCACTTGAACATTATTCCAATTTCCAACATGAGTAGGATCATGCACATATTTCTTTAAAAATGAAATGTGAAAAAAATTATGGACTTTGGGGTTTGAAGGTAAGGCTAATTGATATGTCACAGGTCCAATTCTGGACAATATTTTGAAAGGACCACAATACCTGGGTTCCAGTTTGGCACATCTTCCCAATTTTAAGGTACTCTTTTTCGGCCTTACATTAAGAAAAACATGTTCACCAACCTAGAACTCTTTATGAGTTCTTTTAAGGTCTGCTTGGCTTTTCTGCCTATCCTGGGCAGCTTTAAGATTTCCTTGTACTTGCTTAACGATTAGTTCTAATTCCTACAACAATTCGAGCCCTAAGGTGACTCTGCTAACCGGATCACTCCACGATACCGGTGTGTTACACTTTCTACCGTAAAGAATTTCAAATGGGATAAGTTTGGATGAAGCATGGTAGTGATTATTATACGCAAACTCTGCTAAATGCAAGTAGTCTTACCACTTACCAGGCTGATCCTTAACATACATTCTGAGCATATTTCCAATATCTGGTTCACCCTTTCAGTCTGTCCGTCTGTTTGCGGATGAAACATAGTGCTGAAATTTAAGGTGGAGTTTAACCCTTTGAATAAGGACCTCCAAATGTTACCTGTGAACTTTGAATCTCGGTTTGAAACTATTACCTTGGGTATCCCATGCAGTCGGAAAACCTGTTTCATAAAAATTTCTACGATATCAGGAGCTTTATGGGTAGTTTTGACAAGAATAAAATGGGTTGCCTTGCTAAGTTTGTCTACTACCACCATGATGGAGTCATGTTGTTTTTTATTCTTTGGTAACCTAGTGATGAAATCTATTCTTATGACTTCCCATTTCCAGCTGGGTATAGGAAAGGGCTGCAGCAATCCAGCAGGATGCTGATGTTCCACCTTCACTTTTTGACAGTCAAAACACTTGGCTATATATTCTGCTACTTCATCCTTCATCCTGGGCCAATAGTATTCCTTCCTTAGCATTGTGATCATTTTCTAGTAACCTGGATGGAAGGAATAGTGTCTTTTGTGCATCTCATCAAAAATCAGAATCTTTACTGCCGGTACGTTTGGTACGTACAATCTGTTTTTGTACAGCAGTAAGCCATTTTCCTTCAAACTCAAATCTATTACAGAATTTTCAAAGTTGTTTTCTGCCGTCCTTTCCTGTAATTTTCTATATTCCTCATCCTCTTTAATTCCTTCAAAAACCTGTTTCTCCAAATCTGTTGCGTATGTGCTGATGGCTGAAATAAAATGTATCCTTGCATTACGACTTAACGCTTCCCCTTAATGTGCTGAATTTCAAAATCATACTCCCTTAGAAAAGTTAGCCATTTGGCTTGCCTGGCATTCAAATTTGTTTGATCTAATAAATATTTCAGCCCCATATTATCCGTCATCAAGGTAAATTTTCTGCCGATAAGGTGGTGATGCCACATTTTCAAGGCATGAATCACTGCTAACAATTCTAGATCGTAGGTGAATAGTTCTTCTCATGTATTTTAAGTTTTCTTGATTCATATGCTACAACATGTCCCTCCTGCGTTAGGACTCCTCCCAGTCTATCATTGCACGTGTCTGTGCACACTACGAAATCTTTATTAGGATCTGCAATCCTCAAAATACCCACTGAAGTCAACAATTCTTATAACTTTGCAAAACTGTCCGCACACTTTTGATCCCAGACAAAGTTCTTCCCCTTTTTCTGCAGCGACGTTATG
The DNA here is from genome assembly GCA_027924585.1 of Larix kaempferi. Classification (NCBI taxonomy): domain Eukaryota; kingdom Viridiplantae; phylum Streptophyta; class Pinopsida; order Pinales; family Pinaceae; genus Larix; species Larix kaempferi. The sequence goes on along the minus strand of BSBM01000414.1, from coordinate 1,483,625 downwards.
GGGTTTGCAATCCTGGAAAACCCTTCAATGAATTTTCGATAATAAGCAGTGATGCCCATAAATGATCATACATCCGTCACATATTTAGGAACTATCCATTCATTAATGGCCTTTATCTTGGCGGGGTCAACCGAAATCCCTTCTTGAGAGATTATGTGTCCTAAGTACTGAATCTTGTCTTTGTAAAAATCACATTTGCTGAACTTAGCATACAGCTGGTGCTCCCTCAGAACTTGTAGAATGATACATAGATGTTCATCATGCTCCTCCTTGTTCTTAGAATATACCAAAATGTCATCAATGAACACAACTGCAAACTTATCTAAATACTTGTGCAGAATTTTGTTCATTAAACACAAAAATATACCAGGTGCATTATTTAGTCCAAACGGCATGACAATGAACTCATAGTGTCCATAACGAGTTCTAAAGGTTGTTTTGAAAATGTCTTCATCCTTCACACGGACCTGATGATATCCTGATTGTAAATCGATCTTCGAGAATACTGTTGCTCCACATAGCTGGTCAAAAAGATCATCAAAGCGGGGCAGCGGGTACCTATTCTTGATCATCATTTTATTCAGTTGATGATAATCTATGCAAAGTCTTAGGGTACCATCCTTCTTTTTAACAAAAATGACCGGTGGTCCCCAAGGAGACACGCTGGGTATTATATATTTTTTATCGACCAGTTCCTTCAACTGAGATTTTAAATCATTTAGCTCTAGTATATTCATCCAGTATGGAGCTTTAGAACTTGGCACTGCACCAGGTATTAATTCAATAGTAAAAACCAGATCCCTTTTGGAAGGTAATTTTGGGATATCTTTTGGAAAAATATCTTGGAAATCCTTTAAGATTTTTATGTCCTCTATTTTTAGTTTTTCCTCCTTAGTACTTATCTCATCATGCACCGCATGTACTACAAACATCTGACACCCTTTTTTGATTGCCCTTTTCACTTGCATGGCTGAAATCTGTCGAACAGATGTTTTTCTAGGGATGCCTTTTACCTCTGCTATCTTTCCTTCATCATCCAAGCAAATGAAACCTTTTTCATAACAATTCAAAATGACTCGATGGGTTTCTAACCAGTCCATATCGATTAGGATGTCATATGACCCTAATGGAAAAATATTTAAGTTAACCTGCGTTGTTAGTTGATTCATAGATAAAACATAATTTTCCACAAAATCAACAACCTTTATTTTTGTTCCTGTCACTAATCTAACTAACCATGATTTATCGAATTTCTCTATTTTCAAATCGATTCTTTCTACGACAACTAGTGATATATAGCTTAGACTAGAACCGGGGTCAATTAAAATAGAAACTGGGTGGATTTGCAGCATACCTTAGACCTCCACCATTGAGACTTGGTGTTCTGCTTGCCAGTTGTCTAATGCTGCACTAATTTTGGGTACTTCTCTTGCCACATCTCCTACAGTAGCTTCAGACTGTATGGAGTGAATATGGTTGGCCGCCCGTTTCTTGAGGGGATAGTCTGAGGCATAATGGGGCCCTTGGCTTCTATTCATTGGTCCTGGCAACATTGGGGACAGCAGGGTGCTCTCAGCGAAGAGCAAAATGGCGGGAAAGTTGACAGGGAGAAGAAATATAGCGAACCCACCGGTAAGCTTCGGTGGTACCCCTCCCTCGTGGTTATCCTACAATTGGACATGATGAGTAGGGTGTTGGAAGTATGTCTTCTCAGCAATGGCTTTTTCCTTGCCTGTAGCATTGGGAAATGTTACTGTTTATGTTTTGTTTGTTAGTGTAGATGATGTAAGTGTTTCTTAAAATGTATGGCCGGCCATCCCCTCGCTCGACGAGCTTGATAGGGTTGAACCGTCGTGGTTGCAAAGAGTTTCACCGCATACAACGTTTGATCTCTATCGTTTGGCACTTCTAACTCGACGGAAGAACAAGTATGAAACTAAAGGGAAAAGAAACATTGACTATAGTTTTGTTTCGGCATTAGCTGTATAGTGTAAATTTGAATGGAAACTTCAGTGACCAAAGGGGCAATCTGTAGGATGCTGCCATCATAAATTTAAATGGAAATGTTTACTATTAGGGTTTAATGCTTACGTATGGTGTTCTGAGCTCTTGTTTCAAATTGTATCTGAAGGCCTGTTTAAGATGTTTATTTAAAGAGTGACTATAAGCCGATAATGATCTACTTGGCTTGCGTTACAACTGTGCATGCTCGGGTTAAGCCAATAATAAAAAGGTGTTAGTTTTTTTTTAATACAACTGTGATGATGTTAAACCCTAGCCTATTGATGATAATGAAATATGCTGGGATATATTTGATGTTTAAAAATCAAGGATAATAGATCTTGATTCTACAGTTAGGATATCTATGATAATGAAACATTTGATTCGGCAGATGTTAAATGTTTGTAAATAATAGTATGATGAGAACAGGTCAACCCTGGTTTGGGTGTAGAGGTACTGTATTTTTCTCTGTCAATTCAATAATGCTATTATTTTCTTTGATTTTAATAACATGATATTCTATGATGTAAATTCTGCCACATACAGTTGATCATACAGAAAACAAGAAAATGACAGTGCATTCGTCAGTTAATTTAATTGCTTATGAATATAACAATTTTTCTATTTTAATTCTATCTCCCTGTATTTGTCCAATTTGGACATCTGGAGAAAATGAAAGAACAATGCAGTACTCCTTTTTTTTGCACAAAAATAATATAGTGATGACAAGAATTTCTATAACGATTAGTCAGATTCAAATAACAAATAAAAGAATGAGTATGTGGTTAAACATAATGCATGATATTGGTTTCGTTTGAAGAAATGACTGATGATCAGTAAACCCTAGATGTTAACACCATGACCACCTTCAGAAGTCAGAAAAGAACGTACTGCTAAAACTAGTTTTTGTTATGTTGTTTCAGCATACATATTTGAACAGTAAAAACAATGCATGCAGAGATCGAATCTACAACTGCTAAAATATACGATGCATGGGGAACATAAGTCTGTGCATGGGTGGTCTCTTGGGTTTATATGTTTAGATGCATGCTAGGTTTCACTTTTTACTGAACAGATTTAATGCTACCTCTCTGTGCTGGAGTACGATGCAGCTTCACGCATGGGGAAAAATATAGAGGAGTCATTTTATCAGTTCAGCAAATCTAAATTAATTAGGATCTAACATTTTTCTGCTACTGATCATTAATAACATTACTAAGTCATTTTCTGAGAGCATTCATATGATCTGAAAAACACAAAAAGAATCGAACCTGAGTGTGATGGGAGGAACAAATCACTCAAGAAGCCTGTTCCACCCAACCTGCTCCCAACCAGCCAAGATGTCTTCCTTAGAACCCCCGATCCTGTCCACTGATCCACCAGGAGGAAGAAAGTTCTGAAGCTTATGATCTCTACTTGTAGCAGTAAGAAATTTTATCCAGCCTTACAGGCTTAGTAAGAAATTGGACTAGCACCAGCACCTCTGGTCTGACCTTCTCATAACATTTGCAGACTTACACTTGCACTCTCCATAGCCTCCCTATTCGAATCTCTCAGCCATCACTTGATTCCCTGAGGAAATGTTTCTACAGAAAACATTGTAGGAGCTCCCTGCTCAATTCGAATTGCCTTTTATAGGCTTCCTAGTTCTTCTTGTAATTAACTAGTCATTAGTGAGCTACCTGCTCACCTCCGTCCACCTGGAGGGGGAAATGCCACAAAATTAGGGGGAGTTGTCCCATAACAACAGCTAATGGTAGAGTGCAAATGCTGCCATCTGTCCCAGTCCTTCCAGCAGCTTCCATTCCTCCTAGGGAGCCAGTGGAAACTCTTGTAACAACTTTCTTGAGTGTTTGTCTCCCATTTTTATTTATTAAATAATAATAATGAGTCATTGCATTCATCTTTGACCTAATTGGTCATAATTACAAAACTTGAAATTATAATTTAACACAAAGTATTTTCCAGAAGGATAATAGTAGAAAATAATTATTCTCAAAAATTGGGTAGGTGACATACACCTCCCCTTAAGCCTCAACATCGTCCTTGGTGTTGCTTTATTCACTCCTTGAGTGTTCCTGGAATAGAGTTGGGTATGCAGCCTGCATACTACTCTCCAACTCCCAGGTAGCCTCCGCTGGGCTATAGTGCTTCCATTGCACTTTTACTTGGCCAACCGTGCGGTTCCGGAGTATAGTTTCTTTCCTTGCGAGAATACACTCTTATTCCACCGAAAAATCACCACCTTGTTCCACTTGAACATTATTCCAATTTCCAACATGAGTAGGATCATGCACATATTTCTTTAAAAATGAAATGTGAAAAAAATTATGGACTTTAAGGTTTGAAGGTAAGGCTAATTGATATGCCACAGGTCCAATTCTGGACAAGATTTCGAAAGGACCACAATACCTGGGTGCCATTTTGGCACAGCTTCCCAATTTTAAGGAACTCTTTTTCATCCTTACATTAAGAAAAACATGTTCACCAACCTAGAACTCTTTATGAGTTCTTTTAAGGTCTGCTTGGCTTTTCTGCCTATCCTGGGCAGCTCTAAGAATTCCTTGTACTTGCTTAACGATTAGTTCTAATTCCTGCAACAATTCGGGCCCTAAGGTGACTCTGCTAACCGGGTCACTCCACGATACCGGTGTGTTACACTTTCTACCGTAAAGAATTTCAAATGGGATAAGTTTGGCTAAAGCATGGTAGTAATTGCTATATGAAAACTCTGCTAAATGCAAGTAGTCTTCCCACTTACCAGGCTGATCCTTAACATACATTCTGAGCATACCTTCCAATATCTGGTTCACCCTTTCAGTCTGTCCGTCTGTTTGCGGATGAAACACAGTGCTGAAATTTAAGGTGGAGTTTAACCCTTTGAATAAGGACCTCCAAAAGTTACCTGTGAACTTTGAATCTCAGTCTGAAACTATTACCTTGGGTATCCCATGCAGTCGGAAAACCTGTTTCATAAAAATTTATATGATATCAAGAGCTTTATTGGTAGTTTTGACAGGAATAAAATGTGTTGCCTTGCTAAGTTTGTCTACTACCACCATGATGGAGTCGTGCTGTTTTCGATTCTTTGGTAACCCAGTGACGAAATCTATACTTATGAATTCCCATTTCCAGCTGGGTATAGGAAAGGGCTATAGCAATCCAGCAGGATGCTGATGTTCCACCTTCACTTTTTGACAGGCAAAACACTTGGCTATATATTCTGCTACTTCATCCTTCATCCTGGGCAAATAGTATTCCTTCCTTAGCATTGTGATGGTTTTCTAGTAACCTGGATGGAAAGAATAGTGGCTTTTGTGCATCTCATCAAAAATCAGAATCTTTATTGTTGGTATGTTTGGTACGTACAATCTATTTTTGTACAGCAGTAAGCCATTTTCCCTCAAACTCAAATCTGTTACAGAATTTTCAGAGTTGTTTTCTGCCTTCCTTTCCTGTAATTTTCTGTATTCCTCATCCTCTTTAATTCCTTCAAAAATATGTTTCGCCAAATTTGTTGCATATGTGCTGATGGCTGAAATAAAATGTATCCTTGCATTATGACTTAACGCGTTGGCAAATTTATTCTCCTTCCCCTTAATGTGCTTAGTTTCAAAATCATACTCACTTAGAAAAGTTAGCCATCTGGCTTGCCTGGCATTCAAATTTGTTTGATATAATAAATATTTCAGCCCCATATTATCTGTCATCAAGGTAAATTTTCTGCCGATAAGGTGGTGATGCCACATTTTCAAGGCATGAATCACTGCTAACAATTCTAGATCGTAGGTGAATAGTTCTTCTCATGTATTTTAAGTTTTCTTGATTCATATGCTACATCATGTCCCTCCTGCATTAGGAGTCCTCCCAGTCTATCATTGCACATGTCTGTGCACACTAGAAAATCTTTATTAGGATCTGCAATCCTAAAAATAGCCACTGAAGTCAACAATTCTTATAACTTTGCAAAACTGTCCGCACACTTTTCATCCCAGACAAGATTCTTCCCCTTTTTCTGCAGCGACGTTATGGAGTTTGCAATCCTGGAAAACCCTTCAATGAATTTTAGATAATAACCAGTGATGCCCATAAATGATCGCACATCCGTCACATCTTTAGGAACCATCCATTCATTAATGGCCTTTATCTTGGCGGGGTCAACCGAAATCCCTTCTTGAGAGATTATGTGTCCTAAGTATTGAATCTTGTCTTTGTAAAAATCACATTTGTTGAACTTAGCATACAGCTGGTGCTCCCTCAGAACTTGCAGAATGATACATAGATTTTCATCATGCTCCTCCTTGTTCTTAGAATATACCAAAATGTCATCGATGAACACAACTGCAAACTTATCTAATTACTTGTGTAGAATTTTGTTCATTAAACACATAAATATAGCAGGTGCATTAGTTAGTCCAAACGGCATGACAATGAACTCATAGTGTCCATAACGAGTTCTAAAGGCTGTTTTGAAAATGTCTTCATCCTTCACACGAACCTGATGATATCCTGATTGTAAATCGATCTTCGAAAATATTGTTGCTCCGCATAGCTGGTCAAAAAGATCATCAAAGCGGGGCAGCGGGTACCTATTCTTGATCATCATTTTATTCAGTTGACGATAATCTATGCAAAGTCTTAGGGTACCATCCTTCTTTTTAACAAAAATGACTAGTGCTCCCCAAGGAGACACGCTGGGTCATATGTATTTTTTATTGATCAGTTCCTTCAACTGAGATTTTAACTCATTTAGCTCTAGTATATTCATCCAGTATGGAGCCTTAGAACTTGGCACTGCACCAGGTATTAATTTAATAGTAAAATCCAGATCCCTTTTGGGAGGTAATTCTGGGATCTCTTCTGGAAAAATATCTTGGAAATCCTTTAAGACTGTTATGTCCTCTATTTTTAGTTTGTCCTCCTTAGTATTTATCTCATCATGCACCGCATGTACTGCAAACATTTGACACCCTTTTTTGATTGCCCTTTTCACTTGCATGGCTGAAATCTGTCGAACGGATGTTTTTCGAGGGATGCCTTTTACCTCTGCTATCTTTCCTTCATCATCCAGGAAAATGAAACCTTTTTCATAACAATTCAGAATGACTCGATGGATTTCTAGCCAATCCATACCGATTAGGATGTCATATGACCCTAATGGAAAAATATTTAACTTAACCTGCGTTGTTAGTTGATTCATAGATAAAACACAATTTTCCACAAAATCAACAACCTTTCTTTTTATTCCTGTCACTAATCTAACTAACCATGATTTATCGAATTTCTCTATTTTCAAATCGAGTCTTTCTACAACAACTGGTGATATATAGCTTAGACTAGCACCGGGGTCAATTAAAATAGAAACTGGGTGGATTTGCAGCATACCTTAGACCTCCACCATTGAGATTTGGTGTTCTGCTTGCCAGTTGTCTAATGCTGCACTAATTTTGGGTACTTCTCTTGCCACATCTCCTACAGTAGCTTCAGATTGTATGGAGTGAATATGGTTGGCTGCCGGTTTCTTAAGGGGACAGTCTAAGGCATAATGGGGCCCTTGTCTTCTGTTCATTGGTCCTGGCAACATTGGGGATAGCAGGGTGCTCTAACCGAACAACAGCATGCCAGGAAAGTTGACGGGGAGAAGAAATATAGTGAACCCACCGGTAAGCTTCGGTGGTACCCCTCCCTCGTGGTTCTCCTAGAATTGGACTTGATGAGTAGGGTGTTGGAAGTATGTCTTCTCGGCAATGGATTTTTCCTTGCTTGTAGCATTAGGAAATGTTACTGTTTATGTTTTGTTTATTAGTGTAGATGATGTAAATGTTTCTTAAAATGTATGGCTGGCCATCCCTTGGCTCGGCGAGCTTGATAGGGTTGAACCCTCGTGGTTGCAAAGAGTTTCACCGCATATAACGTTTGATCTCTATCGTTTGGCACTTCTAAGTTGACGGAAGAACAAGTATGAAACTAAAGGGAAAAGAAACGTTGACTATAGTTTTGTTTTGGCAATAGTTGTATAGTGTAAATTTGAATGGAAACTTCAGTGACCAAAGAGGTAATTTGTAGGATGCTGCCATCATAAATTTAAATGGAAATGTTTACTGTTAGGGTTTAATGCTTACGTATGGTGTTCTGAGCTCTCGTTTCGAATTGTATCTGAAGGCCTATTTAAGATGTTTATTTAAAGAGTGGCTATAAGCCGATAATGATCTACTTGGCTTGCATTACAACTGTGCATGCTCGGGTTAAGCCAATAATAAAAAGGTGTTAGTTTTGTTTGAATACAACTGTGATGATGTTAAACCCTAGCCTGTTGATGATAATGAAATATGCTGGGCTATATTTGATGTTTAAAAATCAAGGATAATAGATCTTGATTCTACAGTTAGGATGTCTATGATAATGAAACAATTGATTCCACAGATGTTAAATGTTTGTAAATAATAGTATGATGAGAACAGTTCAACCCTAGTTTGGGTGTAGAGATACTATATTTTTCTTTGTCAATTCAATAATGCTATTCTTTTCTTTGCTTTTAATAACATGATATTCTGTGATGTAAATTATGCCACATACAGTTGATAATACAGAAAACAAGAAAATGACAGTGCATTCGTCAGTTAATTTAATTGCTTATGAATATAACAATTTTTCTATTTTAATTCTATCTCCCTGTATTTGTCCAATTTGGACCTCTAGAGAAAATGAAAGAACAATGCAGTACTCCTTTTTTTTGCACAAAAATAATACAGTGATGACAAGAATTTCTATAATGATTAGTCAGATTCAAATAACAAATAAAAAAATGAGTATGTGGTTAAACAGAATGCATGATATTGGTTTCTTTTGAAGAAATGACTGATGATCAATAAACCCTAGATGTTAACACCATGTCCACCTTCAGAAGTCAGAAAAGAACCTACTTCTATAACTAGTTTCTGTTATGTTGTTTCCACATACAGATTTGAACAGTAAAAACAATGCATGTAGAGATCTAATCTACAACTGTTAAAATATAAGATGCATGGGGAACATAAGTGTGTGCATGGGTGGTCTCTTGGGTTTATATGTTTAGATGCATGCTAGGTTTCACTTTTAACTGAACAGATTTAATGCTACCTCTCTGTACTGGAGTACGATGCAACTTCACGCATGGGGAAAAATGCAAAGGAGTCATTTTATCAGTTCAGCAAATCTAAATCAATTAGGATATAACATTTTTCTGCTACTGATCATTAATAACATTACCAAGCCATTTTCTGATAGCATTCATATGATTGGAAAAACACAAAAAGAATAGAACTTGAGTGTGATGGGAGGAACAAATCACTCAAGAAGCCTGTTCCACCCAACCTGCTCCCAGGCAACCAAGATGTATGCCTTAGGACCCTCGAGCCTGTCCACTGATCCACCACGAGGAAGAAAGTTCTGAATTTTAGGATCTCTACTTGCAGTAGCAAGAAATTTTATCCATCGTTACAGGCTTAGCAAGCAATTGGACCAGCACCAGCACCTCTGGTCTATCCTTCTCATAACATTTGCAGACTTACACTTGCACTCTTCACAGCCTCCCTATTGTAATCTCTCAGCCATCACCTGATGCCCTGAGGAAATCTTTTTGCAGAAAACATTGTAAGAGCTCCCTACTCAATTCGAATTGCCTTTTATAGGCTGTCTACATCTTTTTGTAATTAACTGATCATTAGTGAGCTACCTGCTCACCTCCCTCCACTTGGAGGTGGAAATGCCACAAAATTAGGGGGAGTTGTCCCATAACAACAGCTAATGGTAGAGTGCAAATGCTGCCATCTGTCCCAGTCCTTCCAGCAGCTTCCATTCCTACTAGTTAGCCAGTGGACACTCTTCTAACAGATTTCTTGAGTGTTTGTCTCCCATTTTTATTTGTTAAATAATAATAATGAGTCATTACATTCATCTTTGACCTAATTGGTCATAATTACAAAACTTGTAATTATAATTTAACACAAAGTATTTTGCAAAAAGTATAATAGTAGAAAATAATTATTCTCAAAAATTGGGTAGGTGACATCTCCATAAATGTCACCAAACACAATCCACAGTAAAATCCTTTCGCACCAAAGACAATTCGCAGTAGAACCCTCCAAGGGTCCTTGAATGGCCCCAAGGTGCCCGACTAGAATGCCCATAGCACCCGAACCGTGGCTCGGTTCACGAATCCGTCGATTCCGGTGGGTCCGGGACGTCAGGTTTCTATTGGCAATATGGAATATGGTTGTCATTGATGTGAAAAGGAGTTCAGTGATGACAAAGGAATAACCAAGGACATGATGGCAAGAGTGAACTCAGTGAAAGTCAAAGGATGGCGTGTATGATGATGTGGCATGGTTGGTAGTGATGACATGGCATGTATGGTGATGTGGCATGTGTGATGAGGCCAAAAAAAAATATTATGGTGTTCTGGAGTTACCGGGAAGTCATTATAGCAATCTAACATCATTTTGGAAAAATATGACAATTTGGTGAGAAACAAGAAAACGACTAAGTATTGGAAATTTAGTAAAAACTGTCTTAAGGAAATGCGCGCCATAATTTATAGGAGAATATAAATGCCCATACCATAGGGGTGTCTTGTAGATTGTTTTTTTTCCTACCTGACCATGTCTTCATTTTGTCCAGAACATGCCTGAGGGAGAAGTTATGGACCTGCCAAAACAAGGGGTTTAGCAAGCAAAAATGACTAAATCACCTCAGAAAGATGCCCGCCCTAATTTATGGGTTAAAGTAAATTCCCACAGCACATGGGGGTCTTGTAGTATGTTTTATTGTCTATCTAACCATGGCATTATTTCTCCTTGAACATGTCTGGAGACAAAGTTATGGATCTACCAAAAAGGGGTCTCAGAATAAGTTTTGGAGGAAGTCCTAAAATTGACTAAGTGTAAAATTCACAAGGTTGAAAAAAAAATTTGAAATGCCCACCCATGCCTGTCTGAGTGATGATAAATTCATCAGAAAGTATAGAACATGTTCATTGATGAATTGGATATCCATCCATGGAGATAGTTTTCCTATGGGTGTTCACACGTGTGAAATATGAGTCTGCCAAAATGCCTCCTAGCACAGTAATGACTAGGGTTTGACAATTTTGTCTAAGTGTTGAAATTAAACAACTTGGAAGGCTATTTTCAAATGCCTTCCAAAGATTGTGTATTTGTCAGTAAAATCCAAAGATGGCATGATCATGTTCTTTGATGAACTGGCTATTCAGCCATGAGATCAGATCCTCTCCTAGTGTTCACACGTGCAAGTTATTAACCTGCCAAAACCAATACAAATGTTGAGTTTGCATGTTGTTAAGATTAACAATATAAGAATTAAGTGATATGTTATAAAACATAGGAAGTGATCGATGGTTTAGAATCCCTTGCTAAGTTTCACAACTATGAAGTCGACGAAATTTTATGACGAGTAATACTTTATTAAGTTGCATGTTATTAAGAATAAATATAAGAATTAAGTGATATGTTATAAAACATAAAGAGGCACATCTTTTGAAAAGTCATGATGTTTTATAAAAGATAAGGACGTGATGTTAGTTAAATTCTTAATGAAGAGACCTGACCTTCAAATTTTATACAGGTTTTCTATATGTTAAACATATAATTAAAATATATGTTAAAGCACGTGAGAGTAAAGAAATATTTAACCTTTTTTTGGAGTAAAAACTTAAATAAAAAAGATATAAGAGATGTAAATTGAAAATTAAAAAAATGGGGAAAACTTGTTGGAAAGAAATAAATAAATATTTAACCTTTTGTTGGAGTAAAAAGTTAAATAAAAATATATAAGAGATGTAAATTGAAAATTAAAAAAATGGGGAAACTTGTTGCTGGAAAGAAATAAGTATTTAACCTTTTTGTTGGAGTAAAAAGTTAAATAAAAAGATATAAGAGATAAAAATTGAAAATTAAAAAAGAGGGGGAAAACTTCTTGTTGAAAAGAAATAAAAAAATATTTAACTTTTTTGTTGTAGTAAAAGGTTAAATAAAAAGATATAATTAAAAAGTGATTTTAAATGAAGAGTCATGTTTTTAAAAGGGTCACATTGTTTTGAAGAGTTGTGTTATTTCCAAAGAATACACATGACTATTGGAGAGGTATATATATTGAGAAAACAAAGTCATTCGAAATGTATGTCTCTTTTGTGGATGGATAATGAATATTTTAAGAAGCAGGAAGATGGCTCTGTAGTCGAGTTTGTTGAAGAAGACAGAAATAATGAAGATCCAGTATTAAAGAGGGTCTCTATGGTTAAATAATGATGCTGATCTGAAGCAATATAAAGATCAGAAAAACTATGTCTGGGGAATGATGAAGATCTGAAGCAGCGCAAGAGTAAAACAAAAGACAGAGACCAACAAGAAACCAGTGAAGACTTTTGTAGAAGCTACAATAAGAAGAGGCAGAGACTAGGGAGTGTATAGTCAAGCAGAAGAAGAGAGCTGAATAAAAGACAGAGACCAACAAAGTAAAAACACAGTGAAGATCCTTGTTGTAGCAAGGCAGAGACCAAGTCAAGATAGAAAGAGACAAAAGTTGAAGAAGACCAGAGAAGTATTAATAATATCAAGTAAGGGAGGTAGTGTGGTGCTAGGGCAAGCTACATGTCTGCAAGGGGGGTCTTGGCCTCCTTCCAGTAGTGGCTGGAAAATCAGGGTATTGGTATATCCTTGTCTGTAGGTGTAGGCAGAAACTAGGGTGTGGGTGCATCCTTCAGTGGTGGGTGAGAAACTTGGGAATTGGTGTCTCCGGCAAGTTGTGGCTTGCAAAACTTATTGTAAACATAATTTTGCAGTATAAAAAGTGTTGGTGGTTTATCCAATTGGGGTTCCATGATAAATTTTGTGTTTTTGTGTATCTTGTTGATTCCATGTTTTGATTAAAGTTTAATAAGTGGTTAAAAGGTAAAAATTTAACAATATTGATTCAACCCCCCCCTCTCAGTATTAACCAATATTCCTTCAGTTTCATCTACCCCCCCCCCCACAGGCTCCCTCGAAGTCCTGGAAGCAGTGCCAATGGGCCATCTCCGGAGTTAGGGTTTTGCTCAGTGAGGGCCATTCCAAATTTGCTCAAGGGGGGCATTTCTTGTCCAGATGGCCCCGGGTATGCGTGGCCACCATGGACAGGTCCACAATGGCCATGTGGACCTGTGGGAGGTGACAGAATCCAAGTCTGCTTGCCAGTTTGGGTTCTGTGGCCCCATGGAAAATCCTCCAAGTATCCTTGAATGGCCCCGGGATGCCCACCTAGAATGCCCGTAGCACCCGAACTGTGGCTCGGTTCGTGAATCCGTCGATTCTGGTGGGTCCGGGATGTTAGGTTTTAGTTTCGGGGCCCCCCAGAGTGTCCCTGAAGACCCGGAAGTAGTGCCAATGGGCCATCTCAGGAGCTAGGGTTTTGCTCAGTGAGGGTCATTCCAAATCCACTCAAGGGGGCCATTTCTCATCTGGATGCCCTCAGGCATGCGTGGCCACTATGGACAGGTCCACAATGGCCACATGGACCTGTGGGAGGAAACAGAATTCAATTCCGCTCGTTGGTTTGGGTTCCGTGGCCCCGGGGCAAATCATCCAAGTGTTCCTGAATGGCCCCGAGGTGCCCGACTAGAATTCCTGTAGCACCCAAACCATTTCTTGGTTCATGAATCCTTCAATACCGATGGGTTCGAGATGCTAGTTTTCAGCTAGGGGACCCCCCACAGCATCCCTTGAAGACCTAGAAGCAGTGCCAATGGGTCATTTTAAGAGCTAGGGTTTTGCTTAGTGAGGGCCATTCCCAATTCGCTTAACGGGGCCATTTCTCATCTGGAGGCCCCCGAGCGTGTGTGGCCACCGTGGACAGGTCCATAATGGACATGTGGACCTGTGGGAGGTGACGGAATCCAATTCCACTAGTCGGTTTGGGTTCCCTGGCCCCGAAGCAAATCCTCCAAGTGTCCGTGAATGGGTGCAAAACCCTAGCTCTAGAGATGGCCCATTGCCACCGCTTCTGCATCTTGAAGGGACACTGTGGGGGGTCCCCTAGCTGAAACCTGATGTCTCAGACCCAGTGGAATCGACAGATTAGTGAACCAAGCCACGGTTCGGGTGCTACGGGCATTCTAGTCGGGCACCCTAGGGCCATTCACAGACACTTGGAGGATTTGCTCTGGGGCCATGGAACCCAAACTGGTGAGCGGACTTGGATTTCGTCGCCTCCCACAAGTCCATGTAGACATTGTGGAACTATCCACGGTGGCCATGCATGCCTGGGGGCCTCCAGACGAGAAATGTCCCCCTTGAGCGAATTTGGAAGGGCCCTCATTGAGCAAAACTCGAGCTCCGGAGATGACCCATTGGCACTGCTTCCGGGACTTCAAGGAATGCTGTGTGGGGAGCCCTAGTTGAAACCTGGCACCCCAGACCCACCGGAATCGACAGATTTGTGAACTGAGCCATGGTTCGGGTGATACGAGCATTCTTGTCGAGCACCCCGGGGCCATTAAGGGACACCTTGGCCCAGTTAACTTGGCCCATTAACTTGGCTCAATTACTCGTGGATGCAAGCTGCAGAAAATTCAAGGAGCCTCGTACCCTAATGATTTTGCCACCTTCATCTACTATGGGAATATTCTTGCAAAGACTAGTAAGCTCTTCAGGCCAGACGTAGTTATTTGTAGATGAATAGTGCAAAAAATGTGCAGTGGTGATAACAAGTTTACTGTCTGCTGAGTCTGATACTACATCTAGGAACTGCTTAGCAAACTTTGAGATAAAAAGCTCTATAATTTTAGGATATTGATTCAACCACTCATAGTTTCTCGCCTTCTCGAGGATCTAAATTTATAATTGCCTTCTGGGTAGATTCAGGCATTCTCGAGGATCTAAAATTATATTTTCCTTCTGGGTAGATTCAGGCATGGAATAATCTTTGGCAGCACTTCCAAGCTCCCCAAATAATTTGGTCAGCCACAATATGTGCGACTCCTTTGACGAAATATAAATTCTGGTGTGGATGGCAACATTTGATACACTAGCCAAATCTATGTTGTTGGAAGAACTTACATATTTTAACAAAGGATCATTTTGCAGGTGGCTTTAATAATCCCTTCCAATTTTTAGCAATAAAAGAAAGAAGTTCAATGTACATATTTTCAGGCAAGCTTGTCAACCAATCAGACAACCGAATACAAGGAGATAACCACACCCAAAAAATTCAAGCTATTATTAAACTCTTGTTTATCAAGATAAGGATGGACTATATGTACATTACGAGAATATAGATGAATGAAGTCACTTTGATGAACTTGTCCTCTTGCTTTCTCCAGAATGCGTTTAAAATCAGGGAGTATTCTCCGAGATTTTGTTGGTTTACATAAACATTTATTCCCAAAGCTGATGTCACATAAAAACACTTCCTCAGCTTTCAATTGCGTTTGAATGGCATCTCTAGCTTGTGTTAGTTGTGGATAACGAGGAATATGAAAGGGAAGGTACCTATAGACCCAAGTTTTCGATGACAGAGGTCAATTACCACTTATCAGAGCAAGAAATGCTGAAAAAAAGGCTAATGGAACACAACGAAGGATTCCCTGGTTCCACTTGTTATTGAAAGTGATACTTTCTCTTGACGAAACCAGTAAAAAATCTGCCTGTATTATAAATGGAAATCCTGTTACAATTTTCGTCAGAAGAAAAGCATAGATACCTACAGCCACCATTATTCCTTCTATAAGTCGCTCGCCCATCAGAAAAGCTATTGTAATAGCCCATTTCCCAACATATTTCATGGGAAACTGCTGCCTCCACATGTAATAACTACATTGTTTTGTCGAAAATTGATCTTCTTTTGCTAACAAATGCAAAATGAAGGATTCATTGTCATTGCTACGAGAAGTTCTAAGGTCAGTTTCTCGTAAAATAGAGATTGTAGAAATCCTGTTAAGATCGATATGTTCCATCTCACGAACTGAGAGCTTCTTTATCTTAGACATCAACAAAAGAGCTTCAGGATGAATACTAGAGAGCTATTGCTTTACAACTTCAACCTTCTCAGGATGTAGGGGTATAAAATGAGCCATAGAATGATGACCATGGATCCGATCGACGAACCGTCAACTTTGTTGGATTCAGGACATCGGGATAGTGCTAGGGGTGCCCCTCTCCTCTGGTCCCGTGGCCCATGTGTCACCTTGTAGGTCCATCTTGGAAACTAGGGTTTTGCTCAGTGAGGGAGTGTGCAATTTTTGCACATTGGGGTCAACTTTGCAAAATCGTCAACCGGGCACTTGTGGCTAGTATTCCCAGCCGGAACCTCCTTAGACACACCTTCATGTCTCCGCGAAACCCATTTTTGTTGCACGGTTGGAGTTCTATGCCCCCGGCAGGTATCCAGCAGGTGTCCCTGAAGGCCTTTTGGATGTGAGACAGAACGATCCATACAATGACAACCATGGCTCCGATCAACAAACCGTAGACTCCATTAGATTTAGGACATCGGGATAGTGCTAGGGGTGCCCCTCTCCTCTGGTCCCGTGGCCCGGGTGTCACCTTGTAGGTCCATCTTGGAAACTAGGGTTTTGCTCAGTGAGGGAGTGTGTAATTTTTTCATATTGGGGTTAGATTTGCAAAATCGTCCACCGGGCACTTGTGGCTAGCGTTCCCAACTGGAACCTCCCTGGACACACCTTCATGTCTCCTCGGAACCCAATTTTGTTGCACGGTTGGAGTTCTATGCCCCCGGCAAGTATCCAGCAGGTGTCCCTGAAGGCCTTTTGGATGTGAGACGGAATTATCCATACAATGACGACTATGGCTCTGATCGATGAACCGTTGACTCCATTGGATTTAGGACATCGGGATAGTGCTAGGGGTGCCCCTTTCCTCTAGTCCCGTGGCCCGGGTGTCACCTTGTTGGAAACTAGGGTTTTGCTCAATGAGGGAGTGTGCAATTTTTTCATATTGGGGTTAGATTTGCAAAATCGTCCACTGGGAACTTGTGGCTAGCGTTCCCAACTGGAACCTCCCTGGACACACCTTCATGTCTCCTCGAAACCCAGTTTTGTTGCATGGTTGGAGTTCTATGCCCCCGACAGGTGTCCCTGAAGGCCTTTTGAATGCGAGACGGAATGAGCCATAGAATGACGATCGTGGCTCTGATCGACAAAGCGTCAACTCCATTGGATTCAGGACGTCAGGATAGTGCTAGAGGTGCCCCTCTCCTCTGTTCCCGTGGCCCAGGTGTCACCTTGTAGGTCCATATTGGAAACTAGGGTTTTGCTCAGTGAGGAAGTGTCCAATTTTTGCACATTGGGGTCAAATTTGCAAAATTTCCCACCGGGCACTTGTGGTGATGATGATGAAGAAGGTGATGGTGATGAAGATGGTGATGAAGACGATGATGATGGAGATGTTGATGAGGGACCTAGAGATGACCATGATGATGAAGATGATGAGGATAATGAAGATGGTGATGATGATGGAGATGATGACGATGACGACGATGGTGATGAAGATGATGATGATGATGATGACAAAGATGGTGATGATGATGGAGATGGTGATGAGGGACCTAGAGAAGACCATGATGATGAAGATGGTGATGATGATGAAGACGTTAATGACGATGGTGATGGAGATGAAGATGATGATGGAGATGGTGATGAGGGACCTAGAGAAGACCATGATGATGAAGATGGTGATGATGATGAAGACGTTAATGACGATGGTGATGGAGATGAAGATGATGATGATGATGATGAAGAAGATGATGATAATGGAGATGTTGATAAGGAACCTAGAGATGACAATGATGGAGATGGTGATGAGGGACCTAGAGAAGACCATGATGATGAAGATGGTGATGATGATGAAGACGTTAATGACGATGTTGATAAGGAACCTAGAGATGACAATGATGATGAAGATGTTGATGATGATGATGATGATGATGACGATGATGATGATGAAGACGTTGATGATGATGGCGATGGTGATGAGGATGGTGATGATGGAGATGTTGATGAGGAACCTAGAGATGACAATGATGATGAAGATGGTGATGATGATGAAGACGCTGATGATGATGGTGAGGGTGATGAAGATTATGATGATGATGATGAAGAAGATGATGATGATGAAGATGATGATGATGATGATGATGTTGATGATGATGATGATGATGATGATGATGATGATGAAGATGATTATGATGTTGATGATGATGATGATGAAATTAGGGTGGGCATAAAACCAAGAGAACAAAATTTTTTTAAGAGGACATGTGGGGTGGGAGGTCGACCTCCAAAAACTCAAGCATTGAGGGTACGTGTGGTGGTTCACGGATTCTAGGGATAGATTAGGTTTCTAGGATTCTAGATTAGTTTTTGAGGGTTAGATTAGTGTTTCTAGGGTTAGTTTAACTTTCCAGGATTTCTAGGGCTAGATTGTGTGTGTAGGGTTATATTAGTGCTTCTAGGGTTAATCATGCCTGAATAAACAATCACATGGCTATAAATCATAACTTAATCATAACTCAAACATCAAATAAATGATATAAGATAACGATATCAAATAAACTATCTAACATGAATAACATTAATCATGCATGAATAAACAATCACATGGCTATACTATGTACCTCACTCAATTAGGCCTTTTGGATCCTCTCAATTTTTTATTGTATCAAACAACCTCTCATGCTTTGCATGAGGTAGTAAGTAGCGTACCTTGTTTGATGAGTTCGTTGCCATTGTCTGTAGTTGGATGTTTGTACCAACAATCAAGTGCATAAAGTGATACACCCGTGACCCTGGTCTATAATCCGTGTATGTGTAGCCATTGCTCTTTGGTCCCTTTCCATCCACTATAAGATATTCCCCCTGAACAACCATCGAATGAGTCTGAAAGGTAATGTCTTCACTATCCGTTAATGGTGCGAGGAGGGTTTGATTCCCCTGGATACATCATGCCAACCAATATTTTGTCCCAATTACACTATCTGTAGGGGAGACAATTGGGTAAATGTGTCCTGCAAAAATGCATTTTAAGGTCATATTCCAACAAGTAGTGGTTTGATAACTTGGATAATTACAAAAACAAGGAGGTAACCGGGATATGCATGCAGAAACTGTATAAGATCAGATATATGATCATATTCATTTGAAATAGAGACTAGCCTTCCTCTAACTGGATTGTTTCAACAACTGCGCGCGGGTCCACTACAAGTGATACATGATTCCATTCATCAACCCAATCCATTGATTCACACTCATCCCACTCACAACTGTTGCAAGACCCACAAAAGTAAGCAAGTTTTCACGTCCATATTTCAAATAAGGGTTTGTTTGAGCTTCGAACCAAATGAAATACATGAGTGCCTTGCAGAGTACTACAACTATAAGAACGCGATCGATCTATATAGACTACATTCCAGAAATTTCTGACAACATGTCCTCTACTTGTTGGTATGTGTTGCTCCATGGTTCAATATGACATTTTTTCTTTGCACCATCGAACTATGGATTCGGCATTCCAAATATGAGGGCCTCCCATGCACCTCATCTCCTCCCTTTGTAAGGCAGTTTTGAGACATGCTCTAGCCCCGTCATGCTCTCCCTTTCCATGACCAATCTCAAATAGTTCCATACATGCAGCACATCATAAGTCTTGTGCAAAATACTCAACTACTGGAAAACACATGCATTTTTTAACTGACCTGCACAATCATCTAACCATATCCAATGCTGATCCATCTGTAAAACTCTCTCCTTCAGCTGACCATAGAAAATTTTGAAGCAATGCTACACATAATGCAGGTCGTGGCACCTGTCGTCACTGATGTAGAAGTTGGTCTCTTTCAATATTATCCTCATGTCGTTGTTGCTCTCTAGCACATGCCTGTATGTGATATGGACCATTATGCTAACTTGGTCTGAATGGTAGTATTTAATTTTAATCTCATTATGTAGCTGTAGGGTGTAGTTCTCTACAAAGTATGCAACCGACAATATTGTTCCCTTGGGAAAGGTGTCCCTGCATTGTCTATACTGTTCATCCTGCCATCGTGCTACATGGACATGTTGTACATAATGCTTAGTCTTTTGGTAGAATTCCTTCATGAATTTGCAAATTTGTACCTAGTGCCACAAAACCAAGGGCATTAATACAATGTGACATTTTCAATCTGAATATATATGTACAAATTCAACATGTACAGTATGAAAGTATGGAAACTTAGATTACCTGTGACTTCACCAATGCAATTTTTTTTCTTTCCTTCGAACTATCTACTTGATATGTTATGTACTATAAGTTCTGCATTTCTACTGACATCTTCCCAAATTCATGCTCCGCGGTTACGTGGATGTATTGTCTCAATAATGAAAATCCACTGCAACTGGAACACATCCCATATAAACATGATCTTTTATAATATTTTTGTCCTTCAGGTCTTAGACACATTATGCTATGTATAAATTCTTTGGATGCATTCGGTGGTTGTAACGATGGGAAATCCTGCACAATGTTAGTATGCAAACCATAAAATATATGTCTATATGTATCATAATAGTACTCAAATTCTACATGGTATCTACAACAACATGTATTGCGATCAATGCAAATTCTAACATACCAGGGTTTTGATTTTTCAAAGGACCTTTGGCCCAAGTTCAATTGTGTGTGCTCATTCTTGAACCTCTGTTTGTGTCGTGTCAAGAAAGTGCTTGACATGGGGTTCACCCCCCCTAACACCTTTTCTCAACTTTAAAACATCTCTTTGATTCGATGACGGTCTAGTGTTATCATGCCAAAACTTTTGCACTAGTTCTTTAATAGCATCAATGAGCTTCATGTCTGAACGAGATAAGCTACCAACAAAGGCCCAACAATCTTTTTGGCCTGGGGTGTCAATTTTTTCTCTAATGGCATAATAGTTTTGAAGAGTATTTCTATCTACTTTAAAGATTTTACATGTGTGTGATAGTAGGCGACGTTGCCGTGTGGATTTGTCTACAATCAATTCTGATAGTACACGATGGGCCGCATTAAAATATTTTGTACAAGAAGTTTTTCCAATCAAATTAAATGCAGATTGTAGATTCCTAACAACATGATTGTTGGCCTTTGAACTTCTAACTACCCTTATGCCCAAAATTCTCCTAACATGAGCTAGACAATGTGATTTTAACAAAGCAAGAAACAATTGACTTTTTGCTGCATCGGTTTTGGATTCAAAAAATCTTTGGTTATCTTTGTTACAATGGGAATCAATAGTGCATTTGGGCATCTTACCTTCAAGTCCCGAAAATGAACTTTCATCCACCTGAATACGTCTGGGAGTTCTTCGTCGTCCGGTTGATAGTTGAGGCAAGGGAGTCGAAAAGGAAGTACGAGTCTTGTCAACGGTTTGTTGTGGCCCTTCGTTCACAAATTGGTCCTGCAAGGGAGTGTGTTTGCCATGAGTGTGCTCTTCTTGGGGAGCTTTCTAGTTAATAACTTGTTCAACATCCATCCCTTCATACTCGACATCAGCAAAGATTTGATTGACTTCAACCACTTCGTCATTGCTTGTTGATGGATCTAAGGCACTAACATTTTGATTTCTATGGTTTTGCATGTACAACCTGGCATTTTCTCTTATCTCATGGGCCTTTTCAGGGGGCAGCTGCGTCCTTCTAGACTTTCTTTTATTATTATGTCTGCTGCCCATATTCAATGCATTTTTTGGAAAAACAAAAACATCACCCCTGCAAGAATGAACAACAAACAAGATATTAAAACTCGATGTGCAAGATTATTAAAGCTTGATGTAGCAATTGATTATGTACAAAAACATCTAGTGATAATGTTTTCATATAATCTTAAAAGCTCATACTCACTTCATTTTCATGGTTTAGATGAGGGAAAATAGCCCCAAAAGGCTAAGATTTTTCAATTGTTTAGGTGTTTGTGTAAGTTGTTGTAGTGAAACCATGAGGAATTCAACAAATGCTTATCTACTAGATGGAGGAATGTGATTATGAAATGTTATTGGTGGCGATGCAAGTAATTTTTTTTCTTATCTTCATGAAAGGTTGAAAGCATTGCTTGGTGCATGTTGTAGTTTTTTTTTGGTAAGATTTTTGTATTGTCTATGTTGAAGATTAAGAAGATTAAAATAGATTTATCATACAATTCATGAGGAAAAATAAAAATAGATGCCATTCAAACAAGTGAATGAAGACTAAATTACATTTAACAAGATAAAATTATCACCATACCTCAAGGATTATGATTTCTCTTTGCTTCAAATGTCAAATGCTCTTTTGATGTGTCCACGATATGTAAGAAGACTTCATGTGTGTCCAAGTAGAATGAGAAATCAATCCAAGGTGCCAAATAGAGTTCAACTGTTGTGTATTCACTCAATTGATCCAAATAGAGCCCAATAGGTTTGTATTCAATACAAAGAGCCAAATAGAGCCCCAAATGTTGTGTATTTTATCCAAATGGTGTATGAATTCAATCTACCATGTAAATGCTTGTCGAACTGTGTGTGAAACCAACGAAGAGAATGCGATGAATGAGGAAAAAAATGTGGGAGAAATAACATGGGTGATTTTCAAAATTTTATGTTCAACAGGGACGCGCACGTGCCATATGC
Source organism: Larix kaempferi (assembly GCA_027924585.1). NCBI lineage: Eukaryota > Viridiplantae > Streptophyta > Pinopsida > Pinales > Pinaceae > Larix > Larix kaempferi. Next base: position 1,460,957 of record BSBM01000414.1, on the reverse strand, counting down.
GCGTGTGTGCTAGAGGCGCATGCGCATCCCTGCTGAACGTTGTAATGTTTGGTGGATAACGTTCACTATATTTATTGCCCAACAGATATAAATGTGTGGAGGTATGCCTAGAGCCCCTCCCCATAAAGAGCCCCTCCCCCATAAAGGCCTTTAGGACCTCTTCTAACCCATAATCCCTAAGTGCATTTAAGTGCTTCTAGGTGTTTAGGGGTTTGGGGGTATATTTACAAATGTGTATTTTGATTTCAAAACATTAATTTAATTTTGAATTAGAAACATATGTATTACATCAAGAATAATAAAATACATAGTAGATATATTAATGTTGTATAAAGTGATGACAATGATGATGATGATGATGACAATGAAGATGGTGATGATGATGATGATGATGACTAATGGAGATGATGTTGATGATGAAGATGATGACGGATATGCAGAACGTCATCCTCATCATCATCTTCATCATCATCAACACCATGATCATCATCATCAACTTCATCATCATCATCATCATTGTGAGGACGAGGATGATGATGATGATGAATATGATCATCATCAAAATCATCATATTCAACATCATCATCTTCATTAGTCACCATCATCACCATCATCACCATATTCGTCATCACCATCATCATATTCGTCATCATCATCATCATCTTCGTTGTAATGATATGATGATGATGATGATGATGATGGTGGTGGTGGTGGTGGATGATGATGACTAATTTGGAGATGATTATGATGATGATGATGATGATGATGATGATGATGTTGATGAAGATGATGAGGAATATGCATCACATGATCATCATATTCATCATCATCATCAACATGATCATCATCATCATCATCATCATCATTGTGGGGACGCGGATGATGATGAGGATGATGAAGATGATGATCATATGATGATGATGATGATGATGATGATGATGATGGTGGTGGTGGTGGTGGTGGTGATGATGGTGGTGGAAGATGATGAATATGAGTATGATGATGAATATGATGATGTTGATGATGAATATGGCAATCATCATCATCAGCAAAATCATCATATTCATCATCATACTCATCTTCATTAGTCATCATCATCACCATCTTCATCATCCTCATCCTCATCATCATCATCGTGTGATCATGGTCATGATCATCATTGTCTTTGTCATCATAATAGTCATCTTCATCATCCTAATCATACTTGTCATCACCATCATCCTTATCATCATCACCATCATCATCATCATCTTCATGATGATGATGATGATGATGATGATGATGATGATGATGAAGATCATGATGAAGATCATGATGATGATGAAGATGGTGATGATGATGATGACTAAAGGATATGATGATGATGATGACGATGATGACGAATATGCAGCACATTATCGTCATCATCATCATCATCATCTCCATCATCGTCATCATCATCATCATCGTCATCATTATGAGGACAAGGATGATGATGATGATGATGATGATGGTGGTGGTGGATGATGATGAAGCTGATGATGATGAATATGATGATCATCATCAAAATCATCATATTCGTCTTCATCATCTTCATTAGTCATCATCATCATCATCATATGATCACGATCATGATGATCATTGTCTTCGTCATAATAATCATCATCTTCATCATCCTCATCATACTCGTCATTTCCATCTTCTTCTTCATCATCATCATCATGGTGTTGATGATGATGAAGATGATGATGAAGATGATCATGATGATGCAGATGATGTGCTTCATATTCGTCCATCATCTTCATCATCAACATCATCATCATCTCCATTAGAAATCATCATCATCATCATCACCATCTTCATCGTCATCATCATCATCATCATCATCATCTTCGTCATTGTAGCTAGGGTTTTACCCCTAGCTTGTGCCAATGAGCACCTACTAAGGAGAATGGACTCCTTAGTAGCAGTTCAGTATATTAAACTAATTATGCAATAAACAAAACATTAAATTATTTCTAATACAAGCATGAAGCATAAACACCAAAATGAAAGAATGTCTTTGTATTGATGTTACCTTGAGTGTCAAGGTTGGTGAAGCCCTTTGCAGTGTCCAAGAGGATGCTCCAAGCTTCAAGAATGCTCCTTCTCCTTCTCCAAGGTTGGGAATGGGCCAAAGGTGGCTCTCAAGGTGAAAATAGTTCAAAGGTGAACTAGGGTTTCGAGAGAGATTTTGGCAGAGTAAGGGTGCTTGTGATTGTGGATATGGAATAAGGGATCTCCATCACCTATTTATAGTTTTTTGGTGGTGGAGTGCTGACCCATGGTTTTAGGAAACACATGGTTTTGGGCAGCTGTATAGGGTTTTTTTCTCCTTTTCCTCATTATTTTATATTTTTATTCCCTTTTTAGGGGATTTTTGCTATTTTTGGAGGAAAAGGGGGTTTTTTACCCTTTTTTAGGCTATTTTGATGGTTTTTTGGCCTTTTGGAGGCATTTTAGGCCTTTTGGAGGCTTTGTAATGGGTTTTTTGGGGATTTTTAATGGAAATATGGTAGGAAAATGGACAAATGAGTCATGTAATGTGGTAAATGAGCTAGTGAGCACTTTTTGGGTGTTAACAGATTGCCCCCTGATGTGCGAGGTCAGGAGCTCATCGTATGGCCGATGGACATCATAAGTCGTGAATGGTTTTCCTGGGATGTGGAGAGAAGAGAAGAAACAAACTGGAGCCCGGAACAACGATCCCGAACAACTGCAAGAACTAAAAGTACATAACCTCAATAAAGGATGAGGAATCATCTGATCATATGGACGAGGCGGGCATTCCCATGCTCGTATCAGGATATAACATAATAACAACAATGGGGTCCAAAAATGGGGACCTGAAATATACATGACCTCAAATACTGACTGAGGAATAATCTCAATATATGGACGAGGCGGGCATACCCATGCTCGTATCAAGATACATAAATATAACTGTGAGGCCCAAAAAAGGGGACCTGTAAGATACATGACTACTGTGTACATCATAAGGGTCCAGAGGGGACACAAATATGGGACATACTGCTGAGCGGATCATGTGTGAACTGCAGAACTGGTGCACCGGAACAATCAACAGTGCTACTGAGTGTGGTACCAAAGGAACTGATGAGCTGCTGGATCATAGTGACTGGGGTCATACTCTCCATGGTACACTGAACTAGAACTGATCTGGGACTGAAACTGGGTACTCAAGGAAGCATGAAACTGGATGGCTTCCGAATACAAACGCCAACGCAACCCGGACATCCACGGGAACATACAACTGGGCGTTCCGAAATGACTCACCAAGGTGCTAGAGTCGGGGAAATCCGGGGTCTTCGACTAAAAACTGATGGGATATAATCCTACGCGATCCTCAACGATGGGATGAAGGTGCTGAAGTCGAGCATGTGAGGAACAACCACTCGGAGAGGCAATGATGTCTCCTCTCAGAATGATCCGTAGGCACTTACCACAGATGGTGATAAGTCCAAGGCGTAGGGACCTCTGGGCCTATCCTCTGGAATAGAGGAGCTGTCGTCGACAGAGGGAGACCTGCCCCTATCAAGGCAATGATGTTTCCTTGACAGGAGCGCGAGGTACAAGACCGAAATGTGATAGTGCTGATGGCAGGACTGATAAACTGTGGTGGGACAACTGGGCAAGTAGAGCGGGTGGACTCAAACTTCCTTTGTTCAGAGTATGATAATGGGAATGATCTGGCAGCATATGAAACTGACTCAGGGAAAAGGGATCATAGCTGTAATGAATCTGGGGTAATAACTGGCTGAGGGAGACTCAAGCTGGTATAAAATGGTAGGAGACTGCAGAATACTCTGAACAAAGGCGACCGAATTGGGGGTGCTGCCGAGATGATCGATTTGAGGGCCATGAGGCACGGGAGGATACTTCTTCATGGGTTAAGGAACTAGAAGAAGTGTGTGGATAAAATGATACTGTCGTGTGGATTTTACGAGCCCAGGACAGTTCATGCTCGTGGTTGCTTTCAATTTTAAGGAGTCTGAAAGCGATAAGAAGACTCTGAGGTAGTGAAATGGTACTGTCGTGTGGATTTTACGAGCCCAGGACAGTGCATGCTCGTGGTTGCTTTCAATTTTAGAGAGTCTGAAAGCAAGTAAGAAGACTCCAGGGGGTTGCTTTTTCGTAGGTTTAGTCTCCAAGGCCCAAAGAAGCATAAAAGGATGCAATGAAGAACTCTTCTAGTCGGTGTGACTAGAGTATTCCTTTTTCGTAAGTAGTCTACCAGGTCCGGAAAAGGGTTAAACTTATACCAGATAGACGCCCTTTCAGGTACTTTAACGAGCATGAAAGGAAGCAAGATTGCTCGGCGATCTTTTCATTCTTTTAGGAGTCAGAAAAGAGCTTAACGGAAACTCCCTAAGTGCCTTTTTCGTAAAGGACTTGTCCGGCCCGAAAAAGGGATAAAATTATACCGAACAAAAGGAATGGCCAGGCAAGGAGGAAGTGTTCAATCAAGGTTGAGTAATGATGACCAAGAACGAGGGTAGGTGGGAACACTGATGGACCTCCTTGCGGGGTAGATGAAATGGTGGCAAAATAACGAAACATTTGCAGTATGACAGGAGTGAATGGCTCATGTAAAAATGTGGAACAATCCGATGGCGGCCGATGTGGCACGCGAACCGAGGCAACAAGGTGTTGGGACAAAATGTTAAAATTGTACTAGGTGAGAGCGAGAAATGATCTCAAGCATCATCACGAGCTCGGAAAAATGAATCCGGCAATATAAAGGATGTCAAAAATGGGTGACGGCCGATGTGGCACGCAAACCGAGGTGACGGGGGCATTTTGAAAAACGCCCAAAAAAACTGGAGGTGAGAGCGAGAAATGATCTCTAGCATCATCACCAGCTCGGAAAACTGAATCCGATGATATAAAATATGTGAAAAACGGAGAACGGCCGATGTGGCACGCAAACCGAGGCGACTAGTGGCGTCTGAAAAATGGGTAAAAAGTGACAGGACAAAAAATAACGCAACGAGGTGACCATCATGACGGTCACGTCGCGCTGATTCCAGTGGTGGAAACGGTTTAGAAAACGGACGCCGTATGGGGCCAGAATGACCAAAATAAGAAAAAGTCAACTGACTATAAATAGTGGTGGGTCCAACATGACATGTGTCATTTGTACTTTGTTGACTTGGACTTGTGAGGTGAGTGTACCAGAGCTTAGGTGGCATTTCTAGACGATCCGTCTGGCTGTTTGCAGATCCGTGAGATACAGGTATTTTACTAAACTTATGCCTGCATACTTTTTCGGGTGGGGGGTTGGGTAGTGGGTCCCAGGGTTGACTTGTACGGTCCACGTGGGGTGGACCGCGGGTTAGGGGGTCGAAACCGCGGTTGAAGACCGCGAGTTTCGGGCCGAACCACGCGGTTGGAGACCGCGTGATTCTTGGATGGAACCGCGGTCGAGTACCGAGAGTTCCAAGGAGGAACACGCGGTTCCCAGCCGCGGGTTTAGGGCTTGACAGGCGCGGTTGGGAATCGCGACCATGTGCCTGACAGCCGCGGTCGGAAACCGCGGCAAGAAACCCAAAAGCCGCGGTTTTTGGGCCGAGCTTTTAGGGCTTTTGGGAGGGAAAAATATTTTTCTTAAGTTGTCATGAGACTGATGAGTTCACTTTGTGTGATTGGCAGGATGCCCCAGGTTCTCTGGAGAGAGCGGGAGATCCCTGATGAGACCATGCGTTTCATCCGAGAGAACCGCCATGTGCGGTCAGTGCTGGGGTTGTGCGGACTTTTGAAGTTCGCGCAAATACCTATGATACGGACAGCAACATTGTTGCTGAACCGTCTGATCAGCTTTTGGGAGCCGGACATACAGGCGTTCCGGGTACAGGGTGAGAGGGTGGACCTCACCCTGACAGATGTTTACTTTCTGACGGGGTTACCCTGCTTGGGCAGGGTGGCAGACACACAGCCGCGGGTTGCCGCGGACGTCGACATGGAGGACATGTTGGAGAGGTACTGCGGTCAGGACGCGAGGGTGCATAGGAATGCACTCCTGGTTAGGGACCTACAGGAGCCGGCAGTGCAGGCCATGGCGGCGTGTATGGTGCGGGTATTGGGTTCCCAGTCACCGGAGAAGGTGTCTGCGGGGCAGATGCAGATGGTAGAGCGCGTCTTAGATGGGACGTACTATGCCTGGGGCCAGATGTTCCTGACCTGCGTTCAGCGACAGCTGACGGCAGCGAAGGAAGATGGCAAGGGCTTTTGCTTTGGGTCCTTCCTATGTGCCTTCTTTATGGAGAGGGTACCCACACTGCGGCCACGGGTGCCGATTAGGGCAGGAGGGATGAGGGAGCCGAGGATGGTCCGTTGGGGTGAGATGATGCGCCGCCGTGGTGGCGGCGACGTGGGCAGATATTTTACGCAGGAGTTGTACCTGCAGTGGCTCCAGATACCGTTGACGCTGGATGACTTCCCGTATCGAGACATGGACTTCACGGGAGATCCAGAGGCGCCACGAGCACCAGGACAGGCATGGGGTCCTGATGGTACGTATGTGTTTTTATTTCATGTTATGTATGTCATATTTTATGTATATGATAGTAGATGGAGATACTGTGACTGACATATGGTTGGTTTGTGCAGATGTGGGCCCGAGGCCACCTCCAGGGCATGTGGCCCGGCGGGGTATTGTGGCCGTGCCAGCTCTGCCTGGACGAGGAGAGGTGCGGCGCCGGGACCCAGAGGTGACCCTAGAGTCTGTACGGGAGCTTTTGGATCGGTTATTGATAGGAGTGACCGACGAGGGTTGGCGAGATGTCGATCCGGATGTGGTACGGGATTGCATGGGGGCACCCCGTGAGTTTAGGTCCATCGCGATTCGGGTGGCGATTTTGGTGGACCGGGCTCGGGCACAGGAGGCCGGAGGCGAGGAGGACTTGCCGGAGGAGGAGCGAGGGGAGGACTCAGAGGCAGCCGATGCTGGTAGTGATGCAGGATACGACTCTCATTAGGGAGTGCCGGGGACTCCCCCCGAGTTTTGTAGCTACGGCATGTATGTAGATGAGGTTGTAGGCATGTATAGCCATTTTTTGTATAGCTGAGTACAGGGGTACTCAGGACATGTATAGCACTGAACATGTATATTTTTTGAGAGATATATATATGCACGTGGATGCACCTTTTTGTATGATGTTGGTTTATTTGTACGCACGTGGATGCGCTTTATGTGTTATGATATTTTTATATTGCACGTGGATGCAAGTAGGTTAGGATGTTAGGCACATGGATGCCCCTTGTGTATTTTATGTGATGTGACATGATATATGTTTGTTTAGGCACGTGGATGCCCCTACGGATATGCATGTGGTGTATATACAGGGATGCAAATGTAGATGCGATGCAATCTTTTTGGGTTTTTATATGTATTTTTATGAGATGCTATGGGATGATGATGCATGATGTTACATGGTGTGATTGATATGCCAGTCTAGGATGTTGCTGGCCATTTGGTCTGCGACACGATTTTGAGCTCTGGGGACGTGTGTGAATGTGATGGATTCAAATTGTCGACTGAGTTGTTTTGTGCGCAGGAATTTTCTAAAAAGGCAGGGATCACGCACCTGGTAGCAGTTGTTGAGCTGAGAGACAAGTAGCTGGGAGTCAAGGAACACATGAAGGTGACTTATGCCCATTTGGAGGGCGGCAGTCAGGAGACCGGTCACGGCATCATACTCCGCCTGGTTATTGGTAGCAGCGCCTATACATATCCCGTCAAGGTGAATCATCTCGTTGGAAGGGGAGTACAAGACCCATGCTGCAGAAGCCAGGTTGGGAGACCAGCGGCTTGCGCCGTCAGCGAAGCCAGTGTAACTAGGTGGAAGATGGTCCATCTGTAATCATGCAGAAAGGATGAATGTAAGATGATGGTAAAAAAGTGAAAAACAAAAAGAGAGCAAACTGTACAATGCGGACCAAAATGGGGCCGCGAATTATTCTATGGATAGAGAGTCCGTAGGATGCAACCCATCATGGGGGTTGTGTAAAGGGAGGCCCTTAGAGGTGGTTTCAGTAAGACCATGGAGTTCCTCCGGTCGTGTGTCTATGTGATGGTTGAGAATGGTGGTGTCGAAACCGGGCATTCCGTTAGAGGGCCAAGCAAAGACATCACAGAACTCTTGGAAGAGTTGTATATAATCCTCAATCTCCCGATCGCTGCAGGAGACTCCTAAAGTGATGAGTTCAGGGGCATATCCTGGGAACTTTGATGGAGAAAGAGGATGTTGTTTTTGACGAACGGGGGTTACATCAGGCCATGTGTCAATGTGGTGCTCTATAATTGCGGGATCAAGACCAGGCATGTCGGTATAAGACCAGGCAAAGACATCACGGAATTCTTTGAAAAGGTGTGTGTAGTCCTCAATCTCTTGTTTACTGCAGAATGCTCCTAAAGTAATGAGTTCAGGGGCACGACCTGGAGCAGCAATATCAACTTGGATGACAGGTGAGATGTTGGCCATGTTTCCCTCCTCGAAGGCATCAGGAGCAGGAATAGGGTCCTTGAACCAGTCAACCTTGGTGGGGAGGAAGTCTTTGGATTCGACCGCGTATTGGGTAGCGGTGCTAGAGGAAGACGCTTCTGGGATGAAATAGGAACGGTGGTGCATATCATCCCAAGGATAATCCGGGGCAGTTAGGGCCTCAAGAATCTCCTCATCAGTACGGAAAGTCTGTGTCGTCAAATCGGTTGACGAGGGGGTAGTGGAAGTATTGGTTGAAGAGATCATGTAGATGGTATTAACCTCTCCGGAAGGTGAAGAGTCTGGGGGGTAGATCTCTTCAATGGTAGGTGGTGCCGTCTCAAGGTCCAGATTGTTCATCTCATAAAGAGCTGCTCTGTAATCCGGGAGATCAGGACAATGATGTGAATAGTGCCCGTAAATACCGCAGATAGCGCATGAGTGGTTGGTACGTAGGGACTTATCTTTAGGCTTAGGAGTGGGGTTTAGTTCGACAGTTGGGATGTTGGGGTCATCATCGAGCATTTGCATGTGTTTCTGTAATGCGGGTAACTGTGGGCATTGGTGGGTCGCATGGCCCAACTCGTCACACAGCGAGCATTTGGGAGGAGCACGAAACACTGGAGGGTTCTTGACTGTCTTGGGAGGTGGGACAGCAGTGTAAGGTTGTGGACCTCTGCCCCCAGTGGGTTGAAGAGGAGGAGGAGGTGTCGTGGAGGACGAAGGGGTAGGGACCCCGGGAGGTGGGTGGGTGGTAGTAGCCATGGGTTGCACCGGCTGGAGGACGACATCAGGTGTCGGCGGGCGAACGGGAGGCGATAGGTACCATACAGGTAATCCCAAGGTTAACCCAGGGAGGCTAAGGGTAGCCATGACCGGGGCGCTTACTACTCCTGCTGGAGGAACTAGGAAGGGGATCGTATGGATCGGTGTAACACCAATGTGACTAGGTACCAAGGGTGGTTTAGGCAACAAAGATGGTTGATTGTTAGGTGGTAGGATGTCATGGGACAAGGTACATAAGTCAGACATTTCGGGCGTAGATGATGGCGGAGGAATGGATTGAAAGGTGGAGGTCATCGGCGCGTCTGAGTAGACTCCAGGCCCCGTAGAGGAAACAAACGAGGTGGAGGCAGGAGAAACAGGTTGTTCAACCATGGGGAGAACATTTTCCGGTGCCGCTGGAGCACTGGGATCATAGTAGGTGAGCTGGTCAATCTTAACCACGCGTCCTTCATGGGGGAACATCATGGTGCGAAAGACAGAAGAGGCAACCGCCCGCATGGCATACATGTAGCTGCGGCCAAGTAGAAGGTTGTAATCCAATTGGGCATTGATTACCTCTATGTCAATAAGAACTGTTTTACCACCTAACTGGACAGGAACGTTGGGCAGGAGGCCTTGGGGCTGGGCCGAACGACCGTCATAGGCACGTAACGCAGTGGTGGACTGCTGGAGAGGAGGGGATCCTAGTTTCTGCCATACAAATGTAGACATAACGCATGTGGAAGCACCCTCATCGATGATGCACCGATGGATAACAAGATTCCTAACGGAGACTGTAACTTGGAAGGCTAAGCTGGAAGGTAGGCGTGGTTCAGACTGGTCTAAATCAAACGCCATCAAATGTGAATCAGTTGGGTCAATCCCCCCGATGGCGGAAAGTAAAGTCTTGCGCTGGGAAGGGCAGTTCTTCAAGACTTCTAACGCAGACATGGCTGCGGGAGATTGGGCTAGGTCGTCTACAATGTTGTAGTTTGACGCAGCACGTGCATTAGGGTTATTATTGATTCGGCGCAGTGGGAAACGAGGTGCTTTCGCAGCGCCGTCTGTGGGAGGCGGAGGTATACGTAACGCCTGATCGGTGGGGTGGGCGTTAGTAGTTTTATCCGTGGGAGTGGCTTCAGAGGTGGAGCCATATTGGTTCCGACGGGTCTGGAGGTTGACGTCAGCGGATGACATCATCAGTAAGTGGTGGGTACCTGAGTCAAACATGGGTTGATCAGGGGCAGCGTAGGTGATCTGTTGTTGTTGGGGTTGCACGTTAGCTTGAGGGGCCAACGGCTGAGTGTTCACCACGCCTTGGGTCGGTAAGGGGTTTTGCAGCACCAAAGGGGGTTGCTGAGGTTGGGGGGGGTTGGGCGGTGCTTGGGGAGCCGCATGCCCTTGGCGATGGGCCTCGTCAACCCAAAGCTGCCGAGCTCGCTCCAAGTGTGGGCAAGCATGGGTGTAATGTCCATAGACCCCGCAAATAGAACAAGGGTGGTTCGTTCGCAGATTGGGGTTTTTGGCCTGCTTGGGCGGGCGATCAGGGTTTTGATTAGCGGGGGCCGCATTGTTATTGTCAGGGGGATTAGCCGGTTGACCAGCTTGGTCTGCAGGTTGGTTGTTTCCCCAATTACGGCCCTTGCCGCGGTTCTGTTGGCCCTGGTTACGTTGGTTATTCTGGTTTTGCTGCGGGTTATGTTGGGCGTAAACTTGCCCTTGGGCAGCAGGTGGATTTTGAGGTTGCGCAGGTGCTGGAGCAGGCTGCGGAGGATGATATGCAGGGTGAGGCTGAGCAGGTGCAGCAACTTGAGGGGGTTGCTGATAGGACTGCGGAGCCGGTTGTGGATGTGCCGCAGGGGCTGCCTGGGGCGGATAATAAGCTGGTGGGGCTTGGGAAGGCGCAGGAGCTGAGGCAGCCTGCTGATGGTAGTAAGGCTGAGGGGCGACTGGAGGAGCATAAGCAGGAGTCGCATACCCAAAGCACTGAGGTGGACACGAAGGTCCATGGGAATGGTGATGTGTCATGGGAGCATATGAGTTGGTTGCTCCAGACTGGGAGGTAGCCCTCGACAGGTCGGGGCCAGGGGTAGGCCGTGCTATAGAAAAGGGTTGGGGATGCGAAGAAACACGGCCAATGATACCATCAGCAGCGTGGGATGCCCCCGGCGCATCATGATGGGAGGACTCGCCGCGAGGGGCGTCAGGTATAATGGTATAAAGGTAACCCGACTGGGCGTAAATGAGGTCGAACTGCTGTGCCTTAAGGATGGCCTCTTCTTCAGACTGGGGTCTTTCTGAAGCTACATCCTTAGCGATGACAGGAAGCAGGGACTTGAGGAACCAATCGAGGAAGATACGGTCATCTAGTTTAATCTTGCATAAGCTACGGCGTCTACGCCATTCATGGATGTGGTCCGTGATATGGGTAGCCGTGTTTTGTCTACAAGATAGAAGGATCTCAACGCCCGCGTCATAGCGGACTGGCAACTGGAAGAACTGCAGGAAGGTCGAGGCCAGGGAAGAAAAGGTGGCGTGGGTCCCATGAGGCTGCTCAATATACCACTTGGCTGCAGAGCCAGTAAAGGTGCGTTGTAAGAGACGGAGGCGAACAGAGTCATCCACAATGGAGTTAGAGGAACACCATAGGTGGAAAGACATGATGTGGTTCTGTGGGTCCTCACCGGCCTTACCCTCGAATTTAGGGATGTCAGAGGGTAGTTTGGTAGGCATATGAGGCCACATAGGGTCGTGTCGAATAGGATCGTTGGTCAATCTGGCCAGGTCAGGTAGGTTGAGGCTAGCCATGAACGGCAAACTGGAAGAAGGCTGTGACACAGTAGTGTTGTGGACCAAGTTGGGGCCAGTGCCCCCAAGTGGAGGGACAAGATTTAGGGTGGTGCCCCCAAGTGGGGGAACTGAGGTAGTGGAGGATGGTCCAGCACCACCATGGGTAGTGTGAGCCACTGATGTAGTGGGGATAGGTATTCCCGCTGTGGGAATAGGTACCGTGAGGGGAACGGTAGATGGTTGCCTCATGGAGGGCATACCAAAAACAGGTGTAGTAACTGGTGTAGTGGTGGATGTGCCACCAATGGTCCCTATGACAAATGGAGTGGAAGTCGTACCAGCCATGGGGCTAGTAGGGGCAGTATAAATAGGGTTCTCAGACTCTTCGTCAGAATCAGAGGTAAAGTAAGGTGCGTCACTATCTGGTGACGGAGACCTACGTCGCTGACGGGTGGAGTCAAGTGACAAGGCTCTAGATCTGTGATGAGTGGTATCAACGGACAATGATCGGAATCTATGACGAGTGGTGTCGAGAGAACCGTGCTGTGGGGGCTCGCCCCTGAGGCGCCGAGAATGTCTCGGGGACTCAATGGTGACAGATGGTGTCTAAATCTCTGTGGGTTGAGGTGAGTATAAAAAACAGCTCAAAAAATCCCAATGCAACCGAGTGTGCAGAAGGAGAGCTAAAAAGCAAGGCACTCAGGCCAACAACCAACTCAAAACACCCACTGCAACAGCTGTGCTACAATAGGTGGAGTAACAACAAAGATGGTCAGAATACCAACAAGCAGCAGGTTTCCTAAAAAAGAAAAATGGTGGACTCACTAGACCAAGGGAGGTAAAGGAGCATGCAAACACCTAGCTAAAAGTATTCTGACTTAACTAAACATATCCTCTGCAAGGTGATGAAATCCAAGTCAGACAATATGAGTAGGAAAGCCAAGTGGCTATGATATCCCCCTACCGGGAGGGATACCGGGTAGTCAATCCTAGAAGAAAGGCAACTAAGATACCCCGTTCATGACACGTCCAGAAAGGTGAATCTGTCGTTTAGTTCGTTGACCGCAATACCCCTATACAGGGATATCCTGCGAACCGCGAAAGGTAGCCCTTCGGTTACTGAATGGAGTGCGGTATTCCACTCAGGCCTCCGGAACCAGTCTCCCGACTTCAACCCTCCTAAGGGAGAGGCCCTCTGATAAAATGGTCGTGACCGTGCCAAAAAGTACTAGGGGATTTTGGTTCCCTATTTGGACAACAACTATGTCTCAAGTGAAATAACCAAGGGGTGTTATTGGAAGCCTATCCCCCTGATCCTACCTAACTACAATGATTCTTTTGTGTTCCCCAAGTGGGGTTAGAATGTTGGTTTAGTTAGGTACTTTTTAAGGCTCACTTGATTTAATGTGACAGAGTGTGTGCTCGTGAGGTGTTGAACCCAAAAACAGAAGTGCCACAAGGGAGGGCAACTTCCAATCTATCAATAATGCTGAAATTGATTCTTTTAATTTGCAAAATTTTCTGAAAATAAAAATACTGAAATTTTAAAAAGATTCTGTAAAAGGAACAGACATTATGTTGCAGAAAGGCTGTAAGGAAGTAGGCTGCAGGTGGGACAGAGGGCTGTTCAAATGCAGAAAATATTGCAGCAAGAGGGGCTGGGCTCAAAAACAGAAAAAGAGCAGAAATCAGACCGCGGGTCTGTGGCGGGTCAGAACAGGCCGACCGCGGGTTTGAGGGCAACAGCGGCGGTCAGGTCGCGGCTATCGGGCCAATAGTTGCAGTCGGGACGCAGGAAACAGGGGAAAAGGCACAGTCGGGTCGCGGCTATCGGGCCAACAGTGGCAGTCGGGACGCAGGAACAATGGAAAAACAGACAGTCGGGTCGTGGCTAAAAGGCTAACAAGCGCAGTCGGGACGCCCGAAAGAGGCAAAAAGCCGCAGTCGAGACGCGTGAACAAGGCCGATAGGCGCAGTCAGATCGCGGCAAACAGGCTGGTTAGCCACGGTCAGATCGCAGGTAACAGACTTGAATCCGCCGACTGAGCGTCGGAAGCAGTCTGAGAGCCACGGTCGGATCGCGGGTAAAGGCCTGAAAGGCGCGGTCGGGACGCGACTGTAGAGGAAAAAGACGCGGTATGCAGCGGCCGAAAGGGACAACCGAAAGAAAAAATTTAAAACGGAAACCAGAAATTCGAAAACTAGGGGAGTCGCCAAAACTGTAGCTAGGGTTTTACCCCTAGCTTGTGCCAATGAGCACCTACTAAGGAGAATGGACTCCTTAGTAGCAGTTCAGTATATTAAACTAATTATGCAATAAACAAAACATTAAATTATTTCTAATACAAGCATGAAGCATAAACACCAAAATGAAAGAATGTCTTTGTATTGATGTTACCTTGAGTGTCAAGGTTGGTGAAGCCCTTTGCAGTGTCCAAGAGGATGCTCCAAGCTTCAAGAATGCTCCTTCTCCTTCTCCAAGGTTGGGAATGGGCCAAAGGTGGCTCTCAAGGTGAAAATAGTTCAAAGGTGAACTAGGGTTTCGAGAGAGATTTTGGCAGAGTAAGGGTGCTTGTGATTGTGGATATGGAATAAGGGATCTCCATCACCTATTTATAGTTTTTTGGTGGTGGAGTGCTGACCCATGGTTTTAGGAAACACATGGTTTTGGGCAGCTGTATAGGGTTTTTTTCTCCTTTTCCTCATTATTTTATATTTTTATTCCCTTTTTAGGGGATTTTTGCTATTTTTGGAGGAAAAGGGGGTTTTTTACCCTTTTTTAGGCTATTTTGATGGTTTTTTTGGCCTTTTGGAGGCATTTTAGGCCTTTTGGAGGCTTTGTAATGGGTTTTTTTGGGATTTTTAATGGAAATATGGTAGGAAAATGGACAAATGAGTCATGTAATGTGGTAAATGAGCTAGTGAGCACTTTTTGGGTGTTAACAGTCATGATGATGATGATGATGATGATGATGATGATGATGGTGGTGATGATGATGACGATGAAGATGGTGATGATGATGTTGATGATGATTAATGGAGATGATGATGATGATGATGATGATGATGATAATTATGATGTTGATGATGAAGATGATGACGAGTATGCATCACACCATCATCATCTTCATCATCATCCACAACATGATCCATAGCATGATCATCATCATCATCTTCATCATCGTCGTCATCATCATCATTGTGAGGACAAGCATGTGGATGATGATGATGATGATGATGATGATGATGACGACGATGATGACGAAGATGATGATGAAGATGATGACTAATGGAGATGATGATGATGATGATGATGATGTTGATGTTGATGATGAAGATGATGACGAATATGCTACACATCATCCTCATCATCATCATCAACAACATGATCATCATCATCATCTTCATCATCATCATCATTGTGAGGACAAGGACAATGATGATATGATGATGATGATGATGATGGTGGTGGTGGTCATGGATGATGATGAATATGAGTACGATGATGAAGATGATGATGATGATGATGATGATGAATATGATCATCATCATTAAAATCATCATCCTCATTAGTCATCATCATCGCCATCTTCATCATCCTCACCATCATCATCATCATCATATGATCATGGTCACGATGATCATTGTCTTTGTCATCATAATTGTAATCTTCATCATCCTCATCATCCTCATCATCATCATCATCATGGTGTTGATGATGATGATGAAGATGATGATGATGACGAGGATGATGTGCTTCATATTTTTCATCATCTTCATCATCAACATCATCATCATATCCATTAGTCATCATCATCATCATCATCACCATATTCATCGTCATCATCATCTTCATCATCCTCATCATACTCGTCATCGTGATCATCATCATCATCATCATGGTGTTGATGATGATGATGAAGATGATCATGATGATGAGGATGATGTGCTGCATATTTGTCATCATCTTCATCATCAACATCATCATCATCTCCATTAGTCATCATAATCATCATCATCACCATCTTCATAATCATCATCATCATCATCATCATCTTCATCATATTGATGATGATGAAAATGATGATGATGATAATGATGATGGTGATGATAATAATGAAGATGGTGATGATGATGATGATGATGACTAATGGAGATGATGATAATGATGATGATGAAGATGATGACGAATATGCAGCACATCATCATCATCTTCATCATCATCCACAACATGATCCACATCATGATCATCATCATCATCTTCATCATCGTCGTCATCATCATGATTGTGAGGACGAGCATGCGGATGATGATGATGATGATGATGACGACGATGATGATGAAGATGATGATGATTAATGGAGATGATGATGATGATGATGATGATGATGATGATGATGATGACAATGATGATGATGAAGATGATGATGACTAATGGAGATGATGATGATGATGATGATGATGATGATGATGATATTGATGATGAATATGATGATGAATATGCAGCACATCATCCTCATCATCATCAACAACATGATCATCATCATCATCTTCATCATCGTCATCATCTTCATCATCATCATCATTGTGAGGACGAGGATGATGATGATATGATCATGATGACGATTATGATGATGGTGGTGGATGATGATGAATATGAGTACGATGATGAAGATGATGATGAAGATGATGATGATGATGATGACGAATATGATCATCATCATCAAAGTCATCATATTCATCATCACCATCTTCATTAGTCATCATCATCGCCATCTTCATCATCCTCACCATCATCATCATCATCATATGATCATGGTCACGATGATCATTGTCTTTGTCATCATAATCGTCATCTTCATCATCCTCATCATACTCGTCATCGTGATCTTCATCATCATCATCATGGTGTTGATCATGATGAAGATGATGATGAAGATGATCATGATGATGAGGATGATGTGCTGCATCTTCATCATCATCTTCATCATCAACATCATCATCATCTCCATTAGTCATCATCATCATCATCACCATCTTCATCGTCATCATCATCATCATCATCATCATCTTCGTCATGATGATGATGATGATTATGAAGATGAGGATGATGATGATGATGATGGTGATGATGACGATGAAGATGGTGATGATGATGATGATGATGATGATGAGTAATGGAGATGAGGATGATGATGTTGATGATGAAGATAACGACAAATATGCAGCACATCATCATCATCCACAACATGATCCACACCATGATCATCATCATCATCTTAATCATCGTCATCATCATCATCATTGCGAGGACGAGCATGCGGATGATGATGATGATGATGATGATGATGACAACGACGATGATGATGAAGATGATGATGACTAATGGAGATGATGATGATGATGATGTTGATGATGTTGATGTTGATGATAAAGATGATGATGAATATGCAGCACATCATCCTCATCATCCTCATCATCTTCATGATCATCAACAACATGATCATCATCATCATCTTCATCATCTTCATCATCATCATCATTGTGAGGACGAGGATGATGATGATGATGGTGGTGGTGGTGGTGGATGATGATTAATATGAGTACGATGATGAAGATGATGATGATGATGATGACAAATATGATCATCATCATCAAAATCATCATCTTCATTAGTCATCATCATCGCCATCTTCATCATCCTCACCATCATCATCATCATATGATCATTGTCTTCTTCATCATAATCATCATCTTCATCATCCTCATCATACCCGTCATCACCATCTTCTTCATCATCATCATGGTGTGGATGATGATGAAGATGATGATGAAGATGATCATGATGATGAGGATGATGTGCTGCATATTCGTCATCATCTTCATCATCAACATCATCATCATCTCCATTAGTCATCATCATCATCATAATCATCATCACCATCTTCATCGTCATCATCATCATCATCTTCGTCATGATGATGATGATGATGTTGATGATGAAGATCATGATGATGATGAAGATGATGATGATGATGATGATGATGATGATGATGATGATGACTATGATGACTAATGAAGATGATAATGATGATGATGATGATGATGAAGATGATGGCGAATATGCAACACATCATCATCATCTTCATCATCATCCACAACATGATCATCATCATCATCTTCATCATCATCGTCATCATCATCATTGTGAGGATGAGCATGAGGATGATGATGATGATGGTGATGATGATGATGATGTTGTGGATGATGATGAAGATGATGATGATGATGTCTAATGGATATGATGATAATGATTATGATGTTGATGTTGATGATGAAGATGATGAGGAATATATAGCACATCATCCTCATCATCATCATCATCTTCATCATCATCAACAACATGATCATCATCATCATCTTCATCATCATCATCATCATCATCGTCGTCATTGTGAGTATGAGGATGATGATTATGATGATGATGATGATGATGATATGATGATGATGATGGTAGTGGATGATGATGAATATGAGTACAATGATGAAGATGATGATGACGAATATGATCATCAGAATCAGAATCGTCATATTCGTCATCATCATCTTCATTAGTCGTGATCATCGCCATCTTCAACATCCTCACCATCATCATCATCATCATATGATCATGGTCACGGTGATCATTTTCTTCGTCATCATAATCGTCATCTTCATCATCCTCATCACACTCGTCATCGCCATCTTCTTCATCATCCTCATCATCATCTTCGTATCGTCATCATCATTATTAATGATGATGATGATGATGATGATGATGATGACGACGAAGATGTTGTTGATGCTGATGATGAGGAAGAGGGTGATGATGATGATGATGATGATGATGAATATGAGTATGATGATGAAGATGATGATGATGTTGATGATCAGCGAACTCATCATCAACATCATAATCATCATCTTTAGCATCATCACCATCAATGGTGATGATGAGTATGATAATGATGATGACAATGATGACACTGACGATGAAGATGATGACCTAGAAGTTGATGATGATGAGGAAGAAGGACGGTGATGATCATGGTGTTGATGATGACGAAGATGATGATGATGTTGGTGATGAGGATGAATAAGATGATGATGATGGATATGAAGATGTTGATGATGATGACGATGGTGATGAAGATAATGATGATGATGATGAAGAAGATGGTGATGATGAAGAAGATGACGATGGTGGAGATGTTGATAAGGAAGGGGGAGATGAAAATGATGATGAATATGTTGATGATGATGGTGATGGTGATGATGATGATGAAGATGATGATCATGATCATGATCATATTCATCATTATCATCATCATATTCATCACCATCATGATCATCATCCTCGTCACCATCATCCTCATCACCATCATCATCATCATCATCATCATCATCATCACCATCATCTTCATCATCCTCGTCGTCATCTTCATCACCATTGTCATCATCATCAAAATCTTCATGAACATCACCATCAACGTCATCTCATCATCATCATCATCATCATCATCATCATCATCAACATCTTCAACATCATTGTCATCTCCCCCTTCCTCATCAACATCTCCATCATTGTCATCTTCTTCATCATCACATCTTCATCAACTTCATGTATCCCCTTGACAAAGGAAATTAAATAAACCATACAAAGGCATACAATAACACGCATGCGCACAAACGCGTGCGTGCACCTACGTGTGTGCGTTGTCAATCACGTGTGCGCGTGTTTGTGCATGCGAGCATTTGCGCGCACGTGTGTCTAAATTCAAATTTTTTTTGGTGCCCTTACAGGCTTGGAATTAGCTTTGGATTGCACCTTGAGGCTCGGTCTGATTTATGCCTGATTTATGGCAGAAAACATCAAATGTTGTAA
The DNA here is from genome assembly GCA_027924585.1 of Larix kaempferi. Classification (NCBI taxonomy): domain Eukaryota; kingdom Viridiplantae; phylum Streptophyta; class Pinopsida; order Pinales; family Pinaceae; genus Larix; species Larix kaempferi. The sequence goes on along the minus strand of BSBM01000414.1, from coordinate 1,440,959 downwards.
CTTTCCGTTTTTCACAACTAGTTCCACATAAGCTCCACGAGTGGATTGCACATGAAATTGCACATGCTTGTCGAGCTCTGTGTGCAGATTCTAAATATATAAGTTTTGAATAGATCTGTTGTTGTTTTCTATTTTTAATTCATTTTTAACTGCACTCATGTCAAATTTGTAAAAAACATAGGTCGTTTATTTGGCCTATAACTTTTGATTGGCTTACCTATTTTGAAAACGGAAGAGAACCCACACAAGAGCACGAAAATACCTACAACCTACAAAAAAATTATTTTGATTATTTTTAGACCATGATATGGTGATCATGTCATTTTAGGGATTCACTGACTTCGGTAATTTAAAAAAAATATATAAAATTGACTTTTAAAATTTTGGAAAAATATCCCCGCACAAGATTCTTCTGTTGCCTATGCCTCTACATATTTTTTTCTTGTAAATTGAATATTTACATAGCAAACGGGTGGCTCAACAAAAACATGTGCATTATGTTTGAGAAAAAAATAACATACCAATCTTCGAATAATGACATTTTGGGGTGGTTATACCACTTTTCCATAAATAAAAGTTATATATTCTGGAAGGTCGTGCGTTTTTCTACATTTCATTTGTTTACACCTAATCCCAAAAAAAATTGTAGGTACCTCTAATAATTCATTTTAATCATAATATTTTTGTTTTTCCAAAATGTCATTGCAACTAACGTGTACTAATTGGGTATCATTACCTTGCACCAGCCCTACATCTTCTTAAGGGACATAAACCAGCAGAAAACTACTTGGTAGTCTCATTACCTATCAATAAATTTGATTCCATATTGAAGTTTAAAGCAATTGGGTGAGTTGCGTGTCATTGTAGTATTTGTGTTGGTTGCTAAGCTATTGAACACAGTTTCTTGTTAGATCCTTGGTTTGATGAAGGGGAAATTTGGAAAATAAATTAACTAGACTTCATGGGCATAGAAGAATTCAATTGTATCATATGTACTTGAATTAACTCTCAACTTTTCAATAATTTAATATTATATTTCACATTAATTGACATGTTAGTAGATATGTAATGAAAGTTGGATTGACAAAGCTCTTCATTAGTGTTCTCTCATGTTTAAAGAGCCTAAACGTATGAAAATGTTGTGGTATTAGCATGTCATAGAACAAAGCTTCAAACAAGTATATGTAGTATTTTTTATTGCTCAAGGTAGTAATTTTAATATTTGGATGTATATACTAGATGACTCGATGTCAATACCATAGGTCACTCTTCATTGGAGATGCTTCTTTTTGGTAAATGCATCATGGTGTACTTTTTTATTCAATTGATTTTTTATTTTAAATGTTTCTCTTCACTACATTATTAGAATGGGGATATGGTTTTATGCATCATAATCTCAATTCAATAGATCTAGATTTTATTACATAGACTTGTGTTTTTGTATCCGTTCAAAAAAATGATGTTTTATCTCTATTGGGGTTCTCTCTCACATTTACATTTGTAACCTTGTAATTTGAGAATTTTTCATCCATACTAAAAGCACATAAACAAGACAAACAACCAACCACTAATATAGCTTGTTTGCTTTTTTCATGTTTGTTGATGAGCTAAGGCAATCATTTTGACATTCTAATTTATATGTTAGTGTAATATCCTGAATTTTGGACTAAATATTTTTGTTTTTATATTGGGCCACGGCCCCAAAACATATGTTTTATTTTGAATATTGGGTATGATCCCTAGCACCCATGATTTATTCTTTTATATATTGACATATCAAGCATGGACCCTGACTGACTTCTTTATTTGAGTGTATACTGGGCGAGAAGGCCCCAATGTTTTAACGATGTTCTTCAGCTTTGATATGGGTACAAACCGTAATATACTGAGATGATATTTTGTTACTTACTGTGCAGAGCTATGATTTTACATGATTTGACTTATGAGTGTGTTGAGCATGGACTCAGAAACACACATATAACCTACGTATTGGGCATAAGCCCTGATGTACCTAGAAGAATGTTTATGTACTTGGTGTAAGCCCTAAGGTACATTGAGTGTTGTGCCTAAGCCCTGGAGCACTCCAAGCTTGATAAAAAAATACCGGATCCGAGGAAAGTTAAATATTCTATATGTGCCTCACAACCACATTCTAGCTCTAGTGTTGAGCAAAGGCTCTAGAATTGCACTAACGTAACGCCCATGTGAGAATGTTGAGTTAAAAGGCTCTGAAGAGCACTCAGGGTTACTGGCTCTCAAAGTGTTGAGTCGAAAAGACTCAGAATAGCACTTTTACTTTCATCACATTTATTTAATTTGATTAAATGATTCATCTTTTATCTATTATCAAGTACTGCAGGAACTACCATTTTAAACGAGGGAATCCAACATGCAAAGGGAGAGACTAGAGGTGCCTATCCAAGCTTACCAAAAGACCATCCAAAGAATTGGACCTTGTCCTTAAAAGTTAAAAGAAGTATCATGTAAAGATACATAATTAAATAAAAGATAATTACCACCACTTAAAGCATGCGATGACTAATAGTAGTCTTCTATGAATAACATGCATAAAGGCCTCAAGGCTAATATTATTATTAAATAACTTTAATAATAGTGTTGTTATTATGTATTTAGGAAATATATTTATTATATATAGTTTATGCATCATTTAATATTATTAATGATGTATTAATAGTTGAGATGAAATATAAATATGGTTATAAAAAATTATTATGATGAGCTTAAATAAAAAATCACTTATAGTTAGAACAATTGAAAAGGTCTTATTGAAAAAAGACTAGATATTTATTAAATAAAATCTTTTAAATATTAATTATTTAAATTAAAGAAACTAATTATTCCAACAGTCATAATTCAAGACTCCCCTACTTAAAGAGGGCAGACCCCAAGTTTTGGGGGATCATCTATCTTTTTCATTATCATTCTCTTATGGTAATCAGAGAGAAGTCTTCTGCTCCAAGAAACTGAAGCAGCCTTATATAATTTCAAATCTGAACCAGCAGTAACCCTAGGACCTCTATCTTGTTTGCATGTCGGAATCCAGCTCGGGGGGATCCATATAGAACCAGGAACAGTTGTAGGATCATGGTTAGGAGGAACATGGTAGTCCCAAATTCATCCAGTTAAGGGGATCATTCTAACAGGTCAACTAAGCACAACAGTTTTTCCCACTAATTATTGTGTGAGTGTGCAGGTTACTACAGGAGAGGAACAAGCCACAAGTCAATCAGGTATGAATTATTAAACCAACTATTTCCAGTTATGTTGGAAGCTATAAATTTTAATTAGGTTTTTTTATTACAGTACTGATTTCCCTAATAATTTACAGCATTACTTCTCTCATGGAGCAAGGGACTTTAGGGAATAGGCTCCTGGATTAAATCCATTTTAAAGATAGGAGTACATGCCCATAAATGTTATTAATCTCAGAAAATTATAATTTAGAAACCAGGAGAATGTCTAGCAGGTCTAGTCAAGCTAGCCTGTGATAGACATCCATGCAAATCTTAAAACCTAGAATCTTTGTCGTATCAATTCTAAACATCAGAGTAATTTCTTCTTCCAGGTAGTATTGTTTAAGTAGAACACTGCCAGTATTATATTCATCTTTTTCAGTTCTGTTAGTTCTTTTAGAATAATTTAGGAAGATAAACGCAATCATGTTAGAGATATACCTTTTTTTAAACAAACTTTACATTTCCATATTATTTCCTTAGAAATCATATCATTCACTGTTCTCAATAGTAGAAGCAGCTTATATGTTTTCCAATCTTTTCAAACATCAACAACACCCTTAGATATGTTTTTCAACGATCAAGTCAAACCCTTTAGACTCAGCATACTACTAACATGCAGAACCCTAATCTACTATTAACCAATATATGTTATCTTTTAGCATCAGCACAGCTGCTCATTAAAAACAAACGCAGAACAAGAATCAAAAACCCTTATCCTTTCATTAGTACGCTTGCAAATCCAAAATGCATCATTCACAGTTTTAAAAGCTACAGGATTCATCTTGTTACACAAACTAGAATTTGGATAGAGGATTCATCTTTATCATACGAATCTAGGAGGCCATTCCAAATACCCAAACAACTGTTTAAAGATTTAGGGCAACAACGCTACATGCATAAGGAAAAACCTGGACACCACATACATTTCCATAGAAAACAAAACGCAACATTAAATCAGAGTGAGATTTGTATAGTGATTTATGCAGAGGTCCATTTGATCGCTATCTATTTTTCCACCACCAGAAAATGCAGCAATGAGAACCCTAGACAAATTATTCTCAGGCACATAGAGACCCCAGCTTAAGGGTTACGATTATTCCTACCAAAGCATCCTTAAACAAACAGTCGAACAATACTAAGAATAGAAGAACTAAGATGTTTCAACCGACGACCTTCAGACATGGAAAACGATAACCATACAGAGGATTCATGCACTTTAAACACATAATCTCAAAAATAAAACATACAAATATTTAATATTTGCACATTCCATTTAAATACATATCAATAAATAAATGCACGTTGCCATATGAGTGTCCAAAATCCCCAAATTTACATATGCGATAATATCTCCTTCTACGCAAGCATAGAAACCCCTTCAGTACCAGTGACTGAAAACACCAGATTATAGTCAAAATTCCATAGGGATACCCGGCCATTACATTAGACTCATATATTAACAGGTCCAGCCAAAGGTGACCCTCTTGGGATTTCCCAAAACGTTTCAGTAAGCCAATAGGAAAACACGAATCCCAAATAGCAAAACATTACACCATCTAGATATACGAGAGGCGGGAGTAAGGGTTTGGGCCTAATATTACCCTCTCCCAAGTCATTCAAACACCACGGTGGCTGGAAACCTTGTAGCAGCCCAAGCATAGCAGAACATTTCTAAACCTGCCACGAAGACATCACAACGAGGTTAAAAATTGAGGTAGATGCTGGTTAAAATCATTACTGAATGAGCTCGAATTCAAGACATGGGCATTTTACCTGTAGCATTCATTTTCTTCCCCCTCAGCTCCTTCAATCAAGCAACCAACGAGAGTTAAGACCATGAGAAAAGTTCGGGTCTGAGCACAGGCTCCTCAGTCTCCACAAGCATTCGCCATAACCCAAGTGAAACGTGAAAATGAGAATTCGATGGTGTAAAACCCAAGGGAAAACCCCACTCATAGCTGGCAGCAGGGCCATGTGACATCGTAGACCTGCATTTAATGTTACCACCAAACCCCCAACATATTTCAATACACGACCCTACTCCCTATAGTGGGAAATCGTTGTTTGAACAAGGTGTTATCCAATAAATATTATCACATACCATCAAGTTTTGCAAAGTCCAACCATTGTTGTAAAGTACCAACAAGTATTTCATAGCACCAACAAGTAATGCAAATGTGCCAACACTCCAACTATTATAATCTTTAGGCTTAATCAACTGTTAGGATTTCGAAGTAGACACCCGAAGTAGATGTCTTCATAGGTTCACTTGCAAATAGAGTACAAATAGAATGCATTAGTGAAACTCTCTAAGTAAGTTAGATTTTTCCCATTGCTTACACCTTACCTCTCGGCAGCTCTGCCCGGGTACTTTTTCCGTCGAAATACCAATGTTCCATCATGGGCCTTAAAACCTTACTCATCAAGGGTCCATCTCGCTTGAAGATGACATTTAGACTTTTATAAATCATATGCATGACTTCTTAAAAACACTAAGACAGTGTTCTTAATATAAGTGCGGAAAATTACCTTACTCTACCCATCGCTTCCACAAAACTAAGAGATCACCAAACCAGTGAGACTATGATACTTGGAAATTATTGAAACTCTTAAATACCGCAAACAATTACCAATATGTTTCTTATTCTTTTATCAGCGCTGAAGTTGATTTTACAATCGTCATCTCTAATTCAGCTTTTATTGCCGTAGTGTAAATTTTTTTAAATTTTTACTATTTTGGGACATTACAATTAGGTGGGTGGATATCAATATCATACTTCACGATTCTTTTCTTTTATTTGGTAAATGCATCATGGTGTACTTTTTTTTCAAGAGCTTTTTCAATTTTATTTTGATGTATCCTTCGATTTCATTATCAAAAAGGGGACATGGCTTTATGTATCATAATGTTTTGGTCATTATAATTGGATTTTCTTGTATAGGCTTATGAGTTCAAGGAAATTGGTATACTTACTTATCACTTGAATATTTCTAAACTTATATTTTGAGAATGTTTCATTAGTACATGATTCCAACCAACCAAACATATAATGTATATCCCTCTTTCTCTAGAATCAAGAGTGTCAATCATGTTCTTTGTCTTCCTTTTACACACGAAATTATAAAATTATATAAAAAGATAATAATTTCTATTTGTATTGTCTAATATTTGTTCATTTTTTATTTTTTTTTTGAAGGGAGTGGACTTTGCATCATTCAAATAAACATGATTTCGGTTTCATTTTTATACATTTCACCTTATTACAATATCTTTACACTATAAACATGATTTCGGTTTCATTTTTATACATTTCACCTTATTACAATATCTTTACACTTTTGAGAACAATGGTTAATATAAATATTAATTATTTAATGCTAACATTTAATTTTGATGCTTATAACATTCATCACTAATCTTAAAGGTTTTAATGAGATCCTATTGTTATGTATAATTTTTATGGTGTTATCATAAGATATTATTTTAAAATTTAATAATAATTTTCAAATTTAAATATGATTGAAATTTATTATCTCATTTTTTTAATGGATGGGTATAATTTGTTTTAGAAATGTCAAAATGATAAGAAAAAAAACATTAAGATTAAGTTTTCAAATTCAAATTCATAATGCAATAAGATCTAAAAAATCATGAAAAATTTAGATAACTACAAAAGCGTGAATCATCTTATATATTATATATAATAAATTACACTATAATTAAAATTAAATTTATTACCAAAATACCTATGAAAGTGCCCAATAACTTGTTCAAATAACTTTAAAGAAATTCAACCACACCATGTTTTCAGAGAGCGCAGTAAATGTTATCAATGTTTGCTGGAAAGAGATTTACCATGAATATGCACAAAGCAACACATGATCAAACAAATTTCTGCAAATTAAAGTGGCAGGGAAACCGCCATTTTTGTTCTTCCATTGTTTATTGTCATTGTAGATATTGGCGATAATCTGTTTTATTTTAATTATGATTTTAGGTTAATCATGTTTAGATTGTTCCCTGCTTTGTGTTTTTAGAGAAATAACATTCAAATTGTAAATTGTTATTGGATTGTCTAACAGTAACTGTTATAACTCCCCTCTTCCACTCAATGAAGTTATAAACCCATACATTTAAACTTATAAAATGAGAGGAATAGATAATTAAGTAAACTTGCAAGGAGTGTTTTATTAATACTACATAGAATGTTTTTTATATAAAAAACTAAATATTTATTTCTTTAATAAATAAATAAATTTTATTTCGAAAAATTGTTAATGACCTATTATCATAAAATATTTCAAAAAAATGATGATATATTTTCTTAAACGGTTACAGATCACCCACGCTAATACGCTACATATCTCGATCATTTTGCCGCCTCCTCTGCAATTCATATTCGGGATCATAGTAGGGAGCTCATATCTACAAGTAGGGCATGAATTAAAAGGCATTATTATCATAAAAAAAATGTTTGATTTCAATTAGAAGTTTTAGAATGAATTTAAAGAGATAGGAAAACACATCATCGCCCATATCTACAATGAAGAAATAAAAATGTTATAACTCTTCTCAGTCAACATTAATAACAGTTAATAACTCTTTCCAGTCAACATTAATAACATTTAATGGAGCTTCTCTCCGTGAAATTAGTATGACGAAAATAGTTCTTGATTCTTCAATAGAAAATCCAGAAAACACCGTAAGATAGACGACAGATGAAAAAAGGTGTGGCTCAATTGGTGGAAGTTATATGAACAAATTAATGGGCACACTCATAGATATTGTCGTTATAACATTTAAAATGTGTGTTGAAAATTAGTTTGTTTATCTTAATTAATAAAAATTCAATATTTTTATATTTTAAATTGGTTTCTAAGATAATAAACGTTCTAATTTTTTTATTAATTTTAAAGTTGTTTTCAGATGATAATAATCTTTTCAATTAGTAATGATTCTTTTCCTTTAAATCTTGAATACTGGTACTGGCAGTTTCATAGATATTGTTGTGATAACATTTAAAATTTGTATGTTAAAAGTTAGCTTGTTTATTTTAATTAACAAAATTTCAAAACTTTTACATGTCTAAATTTCTTTTTAATTGTGACATTAGATGAATAGATAACTTTACTATAAAACTTTATTTTATAAATTTTAATTAATTTTTAAACGTTTAATTTTAATAATTTAAAAAATTTATTTATTTAAAGAAGAGTAGAGTAGTAGCTACAAAATAGTTATAGTCTCTACCATAACTTATATTATGTTTTGTATAAATAAACTTATGTTATATTCTTAAAATTAATGATGGGATCCTTTATATAATTGATCTAAGATATTATATAAATTATTTTGTCTAAGGTTTAGTTTTTTAATTTTTTTATATTTTTAAAATTTTTTATTTTAATAATTAATAATTAATAAAAATATTTATTAACAATTAAAGTTTTTAATAATTAATTAATAATTGCTAACTATTTTTTATTTTATTTTTTAAGTTTTAAAAATAAGTTTTTAGTTTTTAGTTTTTTAAACATATTTTTAAGAATTAATAATTGCATATAATTTTTTGAGTTTTAGTTGATTTAAATTTAAAAATTAGTTTTATTTTTTAATAATGACTTATTGCAATCATATATTGATAACTTTTTAGATATTAATAAAAAGAATTAGTTTTAGTTTTTAAATATTAAAAATTAATAATTAGTAGATACATTTAAAGTATATAGAAGCCAAAATACAATGCATTTAATAAATGAGAGGACTTGTAAGATTGAGGAGGGACAATTGTATATTTATTATCAATAGCACAATGTACAAAAATGATAATATTCATTATAATTAATGAAACCACTAATACAAAGACCTCATGTTAAGTTAGGAAAACATTTTGAATTTTTAAAATTTAAATTAATATTTTGTTTAAGCAATTTCAAATAGTAGTAGAGGTAATTTGTCACTTCATAATTTTTATAATCATAAAATAGAAATAACAAATTCTAAAAATTCTAAATTATTTTCATAAAATATTAATTTAATATATAAATATTACAAAATTTTGTAAAATATTATAATTTTTTTTAGTATTAATATAAAATCAAACTTATCTATAGGTATAATAAAACTTAAAAATATTCATAAATAATTAAACTCAATGAAATTTAAATAAAAAGGAACTTCACATGCACAAACATCAAAATAACACTAGCAATTCCAGTTGAAATCGGTGCATGGAAGGCCATATAAGCTTAAGAAACATAAAAATGGAAAATTAATTCAAGTGATTTTTGTTTTTTTGTAATTTAAGAATTCTCCATGTTCATAACTGAAGGATGGACATATAGCTTGAACTCGGCTCAGCCTAAATTACAATTGCAAATCAGTGTATGGCAAGCCAAATAAATAAATAAGTTTCAGCAACATATCGGAAAATGAATGAAAGAGAAAAAATGTTTTTTTTATTCCCCACGCCCTAAAAATAGAATGTTACCTTCAAACCTAATTAGATAAATTAGTTTAAGCATATAGTGTCTGTAACCGTCAATAATGAAAATTTGTTGTACTATTACATTTTCAAATGAAAAGAAGGATTTATTTTTACTTGGCAGTATTGAAGGGTTGAATTTCTAATAGCACTTCAAAGTGAAATGTGACCATGCCCTTCAAATTTGATCCCTGTCACACACACTAACACCCTAAATATCTCTATCATGTTGCAGCTTCCTCTACAATTCATAATGGGGATCATCAGTAGAAAGCTCATATCTGCAAGTAGGACACGAATTTCGAATACTCAGCCATTGAAGGATGCAGTGAGAGTGGTATAAATGTTTACAGGGAAGCTGCCTTGCTGGTTCCCCTACAGAGACCATTTCTCTGCAAATCACACACACTGCAGCAGCGCTGTATACTTCATTCTGACAAACTATAACTGTGGGCAAACCCTCTACTGCTGATTTAGCTGCTGGAGGAGCTCCTTGTCAGGATTCTCTACTTCAACATTTTCACCTAAATCCAACACAATGATTTCTAATACTTCCCCACTCTGCAAAGTCAAATTTATTGCGATAAACGGGCCATAATTATTTTCTTCTTGGTTGTTAGGAGCTCCTTCGATCTCTTGGTTATCATGAGTTTCTTGATCTTCTTCAGATTCTTCTTCAATATCATCCTGATAATCTGAACAATCCTCATCGTGAAGATTTGAATTATATGTGAATTGGTGCTGCCATATCAAATTGATTCTATGGTCTTGCAGAAGTTCCAAGATCTGATCACAGCTGAGATCTCCCCTCCACATAGCCTCCACAATCCCATGTCCTCCATCTTGATGGTCCCAATTGATAATTCTCAATCGAAGATTGAACTCCCCATTTTCGATTGAACTGAAATCTGTGCTGCAGCTAACTGTAACAGGAGGGTATAATCCATATAATTCAGTTGATGCTACGTGCTGAAGCCCAAGGCCTTGAATATCATAGTTAGCAATATTGTGAGGTCGTTGTCTTATCATTCTCATAAGTTGAACACTTACACCATGGAAATAATCATACAGACTGGTACTGTGGAGGTTCGTATTTTCCATGATATTCCACCTTTGACTATGCATTGCTTGCTCCATCTACCACAAGATTGAGATGCGAAATCTGCTACAGAAAATGAAAGTTAGCTATGGAAGGACTGAATTTAATGTAGAGATCAAAGCAATGGGATATATGGAAGAGCTCCCACCACCACATATACTGAGTTGCATCATTAATCAGTTTTTTGCTGAAGATTAGTTGCTAAATAACACCTGTAATTTCACTAACATTCACTCTCACTATATATAAACAAACTGGCGGTCACGGCTCCAGATTAGAAGACTCTTTTTGTTACTTTTGAATTGAATGGCAATGTAGCTGGACTTTCCACTGAAGTATGTTCTGATATATTTATGTGCATCCTTTGGCCTTGTTCTTTAATATTGATCTAGAATTATTAGGAACCAGAAGTTGAAATTGTAAAAAATTTGCAGTTATCACATGTCTGAAATAACGAGCTCCAGATGGGATTCGTGCAAAACAATCACACAGCTGTGAGACCAAGGAAATATTGAATCTACTATTGATAAGCTAAAAATATTTGAATTCTAAGCTCTGCCGTACACTTGCTGTTTCTTGATCCATCCTTACAAGTCCAATGCCTACAACCCACATGAAAGTCTGACATTTAATTACAGTCTTGGCTAGTGTTATTCATGGTGAAGGAAGGCCGGCTATTTTGACATGGCACAAAAGAAATGACTTAATATGCTCCAAGAATTCCTGATGATGCACAGGCATGGTAAGTGCTATGCCTTGATGAGGAAGCTGCCCGCTGAAGTGATAAATTAGGTGCCCTGGAATATTACATATGGGATAATCTCGTCATCACAACCCGTGCAACTTATAGTATTCAAGCATCATAGAACTTTGAGGTTTTGTGGCAACCTTTTAGAAGAATGATCCATAATATATTTACAAAAGCAATGTCAAACTAAGTGGTTCAATATGTAGAAGATTCTCAGTAATTATTGTTGGAATTAATTGTCAACCGCCACCTCTCCTCATCGTGATCATTCACCTCGAACTGAAAGTCCACCTTGAGTGTGTGATCTTGTGATGTATTCGATGTATGTACTTGGCAGTAGTTGGCTGTGTGAATGCTGATGTAACTTCTAGCTTCACCGAGAAGCCAAACCTGTTCGCTGTGCCCTCTCCACAATTGGTATCAGAGCATATACCAAGGCGTCGAGCCTTTTCTCCGCCAGCTTAGAAGCCACCAGACTAAACAACGGAGCCGGCTGTTGTGTGAGAACTGTTGTGTGAGGTCTGTTGTGAAGGCAGAACCTTTGGGTGTTGAGTTTGTCTCCACCATTCATCTTCCTGGCAGAAGCCAGAATTCGTGAAGCTTTCTTTTATTAGTGATTCTGTCGGTGCCAAGATTGCCTGCTACAGAATGAAGGCTGTCTAGAGCATCTAGTTGGAGTCGTTTTCTTTGAAAGGAACGGTAGTTCCTGGGTCAACTGCTGTAGCAGTGTGTTCGAGCTGCAGTTTCCTTCTGCAGCTCTCTTCTAGATCGCTTGTGTTTGTGGGTTGAAACCCCTATTTAGAAGGTTTTCATGCTGGGATTTGGAGCTGTTGAGCTGTTGAAGCAGCAAGGTAAATAGAGGGTGACTGTGTGCTTGGTGGAAAAGTAGCGAGCCTGTAGTGCTGAGAGAGTGAGAAAGAAGGCTGTGAGCGTTGAGCCAGCATTTGGACAGTACATTAGATCAGGTTCTCTGAATTAAGATTGCCGTAGCAGTAAGCAAGTTGTCAGAGCTTGAATGACTAAGCAGAGAAACTTCAAATGGGCTTTTGTCCCTTCTTTGTATTGTTTAGTTAGAGCTGCCCTCGAATTTTTGTGAGTGCCTGCAGCAACAAAAAGAAGCAGCCACCATTAGAGAGAACTATGTTACTGTTGAGAGTATGTTCTAGTGGATAAGCTCGGTACTTGTTTAAGAGACCCCAGCAGCCAGAAGTTGAATTTGTTGGGTCTTAGCTCGTGGTTGAAGTGTTGCTGCCCTGCTCAAAAGCAGAATCTGCCATCATAGTGTAGGGATGCCAAGAGGAGATTCGCCCTGCTGTTTTGCAACCTCGTGCATATTAATCAAGTCCTCTGTGCATGGAAACTAACCGTGCATCATCGTTTTTCCCTCATCGCTGTCTATTCTCCACACTGTATTCTGCGTTGTTGTTGCATTTTGTACTTGCAGCTGAGAAGCTGGATGTTCCCACGTCCTTTGAAGGCTGGCCGTGACTTGGGTGAAGAGGAGAATCTGTGCGCCTCTTGAAACCCGAGCTGATGCAGAGTGGAGGTTGGTCGAGCAGAAAGAAGTTTCAAGGAAACCCCAGTAATGGTCTATAAAGTTGAAGATAGCGGCTAGCAGGAAATAGTTGTGTAAGAAGTGAAGCCTGACACGAGAAATGAAACTCTCTATGCATGAAGAAAGAGGGTTGTGTCGAAGTCCTAGGAGCTGCTAACAGTCCTCGTTCCCCCTCAGTTCAGATATGTGTGTTGTGCTCGCATGGTTTAATGGTCAAGTAGTGTTAAGGTTGATTGCTCCCATGGTTTAATGGTTGAGCTAACTCATGGTTATCCCGTGTGCTTATGCAAGAAAGCTGAGAAGCCGCGGATGGAATTTGTGAAGACTGAAGCATTGAGTTGAGCAGAAGCTCAGAGTAGCTGGCAACTGTAGCTGCGTATATTTGAGAAGATCGTCCTGAGGGGCCACAGTCATTTGGTTTGTGGTTGCATCATGGGTAAGAGGATATCCTGTGCCAACTGTAGCACGAGAGGGCCGAAGCCCATTTTGGTTCAAGTTGAAGGAACCACCTTCACAATCAATCAGAGTGTGGTTGAGCGTGTGCTCCCACAGTTCAGAAGCCAGAATCGATGAAGGGCCGTAGCCCTTGTAGAAGTTGGAGCCCATTATTTGCTGAAGAGGGCCGTCGTGAATGCTTGAAGAAGAAGTAGGAGCAGCCGTCAAATTCCAGCCGCAGTCGCTGTAGAACTTTTCAGAAAGATTGCCCTTAGCCAAGGCAGACCAGAGACGAAAATCTTTCTTTCATCAGCCTCGTGAGGGATCTAAGTGCACTCAAAGTCAGAGGCTGAGTGATCCCACAATATAGTGGTTGAGTTGGCTGCAAGAAGTCACTGTGATTGAATTGATTGAATTTTTGGCATCTCCTGAGGAAAGCCTAGGTGTTCCTGCACTGGCCAGGCCAAATTTAGCCGTGTAGAAGAAGAGGATTGTTGCATGTGTTTAAAGAAATTGAGTTCAGAAGAGCAGAAGCTCGGTGTATTTTCAGCAGAACCCAAGACAAAGATGGGGAAGAGCAGAAGACTCAAATTGTCCAAGGAAAAGAGATTCAAATATTGCATTGCAGATTTGTATGTTGTAGCAGAGATGAAAACTGAAGAAGTCTGTCATAATTTTCTGCCAATTCCAGTTTTCTCAGGTAAGAATTATGAGTTTTGGGTTATTAAAATGAAAACTATGTTTCGTGCTGAAGGTGTATTGAATTGTGTTGAAAATGATTGTTGAACCTTATGATGAGGCAAGTGATGCCTCTGCATTATATCTCATTCAGAAAGCAATGGAAGATAGTGTTTTTAATATTGTTGCTGATGCAACCAGTGCTAAAGAAGCCTGGGAATGCTTGAGAAGAGAATTTGATGTGAAGGGGGAGAAACACCGATCAGCATCAGGCTAAGTTATATGGTGTTGACAATCAGTCTGTTGATGTAGCTGTTGAGAAAATTGTCAATAATGTTAGTAACCACCCCACAGAAGCATAATGTAAATTTGAAGAAATTGACAAAGCTCATGTTGTTGTTGGTGGAATGAAAGATGAAAGCAATTGTGTTGATATTGCAACACAATACGAAATTGAATTTGAAGCTGAGGACAAAACTCTTGCTGGTCATAAGGTTGAGCTCTATGAAGCTCATGAAGACATTAAAAGTTTCGAATTCCTTCAAAATGATATGTTAGATGCTGAAGCATATGCAACTCATGAAAATCTTGTTGAAATTATAACAACTGAGGCAGAGATTGAAATTGAAGAAGGGCCGAAATATGATGAAGAAATTCTAAGTGAAGGTGAAAAGATAACAGTCCAAAAAGAAATGAAATCAATACTTAATATATTGAATGGTAACGAAATTTTAGTTCCAGATGAATGTAAAGAAGTTGACAATGCCCTCGATGCAATAAGATTAGTAATTGAAGCAGAAGCAGATAAAGAAGAGCTTTTCAAGGTCAAGCCCACAAGGGAAATTGTTTTTCATAATAGTTGTGGTGATTTTTATTGTCCAGGAACATACATAAATCAAGTAGCAACTGAAAAAGATGAAAATCACTGTGTCAAAGTGTCTGAATTTTTATGTGAAACATGGAATTGTGATATTTCTGAAAATTTTAAAGACTTAATGTTTATTGAAGAATTTGATAAGATTGTTTCAAATCGCACAGAAGTTGCAGCAGAAACAGAATTGGTACAAGCTATAGGCATCCATGATGATGCTAAAAAATGTAACGCCTATGAGGCAGATTTAAAGTTGATTGCAGACTGGCTTGAAAAGCCAAGGCATGTTGAAGTTGTGGAGTGTCTTGCTGATTACGACTGTGCCATTGTTGTAGCAGTTGAAGAGAATGCAACTATGGAGGTTGCAAGTGCAGCTGTCCAAGCTGTTAGAGAGCAGAAAAATGAAGAAAATGCTGGTCTATTTAACGTTTTAACTCTGTCTATCTGTGCAGGTGTTGATTGCAGTCCTAAAGCTGCAAGAGCTAAGGTATTGAAGCTGCCATGCAGCATCAACAAGAAGAAGAAAGTCAAGATGAAATTCATGAAGACCATAGCACATAACTGGTTCAAAGTTGTGCACCGCTGGAAAATGAAAAAGACAATGGCCTGGTGTTTCGATAAAGAAAATGTTCAAAGAAATTTTGCAGTTTTTGTTGTTTTACATATGTTGTAGCAATGGTGTTTTTGAAATGATGATGTTGGCTGAAGCCACTAGTAGATGATGGATGAATTTCATGTTGCTTGTTGTTGAAGAATGAATGTGTTTGTTGAAAGGCTGTAGCCTTGTATTGGTTGTGTGATCCTCCGCCATTGATGTGTGGTTTGCTGAAGTCTGCCACCTATGGGGAAGGAAGAGCATAGAGTGTGCCTCCGCCTTCAGTATTCAGTATGCAGTTGAGAAAGCCCTCTGCATTAGCAGATCTGCCTTAAGCCTCTCCAAGACTTGAGAGCATTCTGATGATGAAGTTTCCAGCAGCAACATTGAAAGAAAAAAAAAATCTGAAGTGTTTTTATTGTATCTACTTTTTCCAGCGAAATGCCTAGCTGAGACTTTAGACCAGCAAGCCATGATTTTTGTAAACTGTGTGTTGTAATGTGGCTGTTGAAATTAAGGGGGAGTGTTGGAATTAATTGTCAACCGCTACCTCTCCTCATCGTGATCATTCACCTCGAACTGAGAGTCCACCTGGAGCGTGTGATCTTGTGATGTATTCGATGTAAGCCAAACCTGTCAGTAGATGTTTCTAGACCTCCGGTATGATCGAGAAAGCTCGCGCTTGTATAAATGTGTTATTTGGTTAATGAAATTAGGTGACAAGGTTCTGGGCAGTTTGCCCTTGTCATGTTCTGTCCTGGGCTGCGTTGCTCTGCTGGGTTATTCTGTTGTGTAGTTCTGTTATGTTTATTTGCTCCCACTGTTCGCTCTCTGTCCGCTGTGCCCTCTCCACAATTATTTTAACAATAAATGTGGGGAAGGACAAAACTAAACCCTCTTGGATCGGTGGATAAGTTGATGGTTCTACTCATGATGATGTAAATTTAAAAGTCCATTTATATTTACATGGCAATGAAACCTGAGATCTAAGTTGTCTTGATCGGTGGATAAGTTGATGGTTCTACTCATGATGATGTAAATTTAAAAGTCCATTTATATTTACATGGCAATGAAACCTGAGATCTAAGTTGTCTTGAAACCTGGACTGAACTGGCAGGTTTAAGGCAACAAGAAGGAAAATAACAACTCTAAAACTGATATCTATGTTAATCCGTTTTTCCTTGCAACTCTACCAACAAGAAGGTGTCAACAACAGATCTATAGCAACGGCCGTACAACCAGGCTGATTACCATGTTTAACACTTTGTTTTATAAATGGCTTGAACAAATGCTTAAAATGCATGCAGCAGGCACTTATTATTGAATTCTTCTGTCTAGTGTATAAACAGATATATGTTTACAATGCTTACCTGATAATACAAATATGGATTCGGTTCATTCATTCAGTGGCAGGCAGCTGGGCTTGACTCAGTTTCCCCCTCTTCTCATGAATAACTGGGCGGTTTCGCAGAGCACCCAAAAGGCCCCTTATTATTAGTAATGTTACTGGGAAAGACCGGAACCAGACCTTATAGATCACACCGGGAGAGTAATGCTATTTGCATGCTAAACACGTTCAGTTGCACTTGAAGTTCTTCATGCAAAAACTCTTTCCCTTTTCCCTCCTCGATTTCAAATGATGGAAGGTGTCAACCATGCACAGTCAAATCGGCTTAACCGGTGAAAGTCTTTCTGGTATTATTTTTTATAAACTCTTTACTATATTTTTATTTTTAGTTTATACATTTTCGTCTTATTTTTAATTTATCTAATTACTCTATTTTCTTTTTTTTTATATACATTTTTGTCTTATTTTTAATTGATCTAGTTTTAAGAAAAAAAATATTATTATATTAAAATATATTTTAATTGAAATAACCTTTGATAACTGGTTTGATAGTTTATTTTTAGTTTGATAACTTGTTTGATAGTTTACTTTTAGTTTGATAACTTGTTTGATAGTTTATTTTTAGTTTATAGCTTGTTTGTCATTACAAGCTGCTTACATAAACACATAGATATGTATTTGTTAACTATATATATGTATTCGATAATTAAATAACTATAGATATGTATTTGTTAACTATATATATATCTTAATTGTGATGATATTTGTAAAATAATTTTTAAATAACTACCAGCATCAAACACTTTGTATATTTAAAAGTTGTTTTTCAATCTTTTTATATATTTAAAAGTGAATTTTGTTTGTGTATAAAAAATTATCTTTTATACATATTCATATTGTGTATGAATTGGAAAGAAAATGGGACAAATTCTTCTTACTGTTCTGAATTATTTTAAAATAAAATTCCCAAGTACTCTATTATAACTTGACATTCAAAATCTATATTATTTTCCCAAACTTTTAATTACATGAATGGTATGATAACTTGACATTCAAAATCTATATCATTTTTCCAAACTTTTGGTCATTTGAATGGTGTAATCTTTCAAGAAATGCTATTATGTGTATTGTTCATGTTTTAAAAAAAAAATTGAAGTGAAATTTTGGAAGAAAATTGGAAGCTTATGTAAAAATATATATATATATATATATAATTGTGCATGCAAGTAAAACCTAGTTGTTTGATGTCCATTATAGCATTGTCAAGTAGAAAGACTCTTTCAATAGTTCTAATAATGTAGTGGAAGAGTATGAATACTATTTTTTTGACATAAGTGTATGCATTTTTCTACAAAATAACATGAATAATATAAGTAGCTCCCTGAAGTTAACAAAATTAAAAGCGTGATAGAATATCTATGATTCTATCTGCAATGTTATGAGATGGTCTATGAAAAAAATAAAATAAGAAATAATTAGAGAAAAGTAATCATGTTCATGTTGAAATGTTTAGAAAATAAAAACTTATTAACAAGATAAAAGTAATCAAGACATCATGGTTTTTATGTGCTTGAAAAAACTAATTTAATTTTTTTGTTTAATGTCAACTATGACATTGTATCAATATGCCATTAGGTGAGCAAGTATGGTTGACAAAATTTTGATATCAAGAATAATCCAACCAAAAGACAACTTGAGCTATTATAACATAATACAACTTATGGTTAATGAGGTTATTGTGTTATAAAAATAAATTTGAAATTCCATATAATTAAAGCACAAAGCTGTCCATTTGGTAACATTAAGGGCCTAATTCCAATCATGAAAGGGAATGAGCAAAAGATTCAAACTAACGAAAAAAACAACAAACAATAACCTTTTCCTACTATAGATACTAATAATATGTAGGACACATAGATTAAAAAATAAACTTCAAAATCTTATATTATTTCTAATTAGAAAAAATATAACCAAAAAAAGTTGGATAAATTGAAATAAAATTGTTGATAATTATTAATTCAAAACACTTTTTTATGTTGTAATGTCCAACTTAATTCTATGTGTAAATAGATTTTATGTCTTTTAAAGGCATTAAAATTAAGTATAATTTTTAATTAATTTTTTAAACATATATATCATAGATTACCCTTATAAAGAAAAGTGATTGGTAATTAGTTTTCTCATTTGTAAAATTTATGCGATCATAATTTCATAATCAAATCTGAGTTGATCGTTTTACTCCATATAAATATTGATCACAATCAAATCTAAAAACATATTCAAAATAAATGAAAATATGAACAAACCAAAATTAGGAATATTTCTTTTTATTTTTTTACCAATTTATTTAATCTTCATTTCAATGGTGTGGGACCAATCATGTTTCGAAAAAAATCCTTTAAAATTAAAGTAAATAAATAACTAAAAGTTTAGTTGTCACTTTAAACATTTCAAAATATAAAATGAACTTGCTTCAAACTAATAAAAAAAATTGAAAACAATAGTCTCTACCTACAACAAGGAACTAGTAATGATATACATATTCATTTTTATATAAAAGAATAAAAAATAATAATAATTATCCTAAAACTTATATAATTTTTCCAATCTTATTAGCTACTCATTTGGATAGTAAGCAATCTTTAAGTATTCTTATACATCATCATCATTATTACTTTTTTATATCAATAAAAATTATATTTGTATTAAAATATAATTGTTGTCTAACCATCTAACTTAATAAATGAGAAGCAGTTCCAGATCACATTTTTTCCAAAAATATTCAAAAAAACAAGTTTACTCTACATTATACCCATATCAAAAGTTTTCCAAAAATATTCAAAACTCATGTTTACTCTACTTTCTACTTAAGATATATCATATAATTGTTAAAATTACTTCCTAACCAACATATATATTGCCTTACATATTGTCCTACTAATAAAGATATAATTTCATAAAATTATTTTTAAAATGGAAAATTTAAAGAAATCCTTCTCATTACGATTCACAATGGTACTTCTAACCTTGGATAGCTAGGCTTCCTTAACTAATTCTAAGTTGCATGTTGAACAATAGCTTGTTCTTTGTATTTTAGCAACTTTGTCCCATAATTTCTGGTAGAATTAAAAGGTTGGGATAAGAATTGGTCACCTCTTTATCCAATTTCTTTCCTTGTAATGCTTGTTCTACCTTGTCTAGCAATTCCTTGAGCTTCTCTTCCATCTCTTCTAACATTGTTGATACGAACTGCAATTTCACTCTTATGTTTCTTGATCTTCAATGCTTCCAATTTGTTTCCCTTAAAATTATAATTCTCGGGAAAACTCCTAGACACTTCCCCTCATTTCAAGGATGGTACCCAAAGTAAAGTTGATGGTGCTCAAGTTCCAAGCACCTTGCCTTGAGGGAATCAAACATAATCGAATCCATGTCCTCTCTTACATCACGAGAGATCTCACGTCTGAATCATAACCACTTGAGCTAACCGTCTGAGCTATTCAATGATTCTAATTGTGCTTCAATGTCTTCCATTTAGTGATTCCAAATTATCTTTCTTCCTCATGACCACTTTGCCAATTTATCCTCCACTTCTCCAATTTTATTAATAATAGACCATGGAACCCTTACATATCTTATGTATTGTGTTCACATTGTCGAATCCCCCCTCACAAAAAGAACAATAGTTTGGATTTTGATGGTTATCCATGGCTCAATCCCCCTCCTTTGATGTTCATCGAGACTTTAAAAGCAATGAAATTTCAACCTTATGTTGTAGAATGATTGTAATTCAACTTGTGGCAATGCATTGTATCCCTCCTCAATTGGTTTAAACCCATGTTTATCATCATTAAAATGTTGGGTAATACAAATTGAGTATTTTCACATGTGTTAAACCATATCATCACTAGATACAATGTGGTTCCAAATTGATGAAGATTCAACAAAGAGATACATAACAGTTGAGTGAAGTATCACATCTTAATATTTACTCTAAACTTGCATAGTAATATTTACTCATTCAAAGAACTTCGAGAATATCACATATGACACCTCAAACAAGGATTTAGGGTTTTTTTAATAGATTGTCTCCATAATTAACATATTTAGGGCATATTTTATTTTTTTATTATTCACATATTTATTTTTCATGGGTTTTAAAATATATTATCTACATAATTAAAATATTTAAGGTATGTTTTATTTCTTTATTATTAAAAAATTTATTTTCCCTAGTAGAACACTTGGCTCTATCTCTCTTTTTTCTACTCATTTGATATATTGGAAAACAAGAAAACATAGTTCTTTAAATAATAAGGTAATCTTTCACATCATCCAATATTTATGGTGTCTCATGTTTCACTATCTAATTAAAACATCAAATTTAATTTAATCATGCCCAAAATGACTAACTAAATTTAGGGGTGAACTTGGTATATTACATTTTACAATGAGTTGTGTTCTTTGACTTAGCCTAGATAATTAAGTCTCCTTTAGACTAAAGTATAAGAAAATATGATTAATGACAATCATTGAGCCCCTTATTATTGTGATGTTCTTGATTCCCAAGTCTTTGCTAAAGCCTTAATCCTTGATATAGATCTAAAATATCTTCCTAATTTTGGTTTATTTTCGTAACCCCTGAGAAAATATTAGTCTTTGATTTCCTCTAGGATTAGTTATAAGCCATCGCACACTCATCACTCTTGTATGGCCTTTTAAGGCCACATTAAAGCATATAATTGAGTTCATCATTTCTTCCATTCTTGAAATTCATTGTTTTCTAGTCTTAGCTACCACAATCTTATTTTCTCCGTTCTTCCTATTTGTACACTTCTCACCTTATTATCACATCTGTTAACTAGATTTTTCCATGAAATTTTGTCTTTGATATATCTTTCTCTACCCTCTACCATGCAATTTACCTTTATTGTTTTTATAAGGAGTCCTCTTGCTTGTGTAGCAACTTTTCACAGAGACAACAATTCATTTTGAATATTGTTGTATTTCTTGGTATCCAAAATTTCCATCATATGTATTTGTGGGTATCTATCAAAACTCATTTTAAAAGGGGTTTGTTCGAAAATGTCCCATTGTATTTTTTGTTCCATGGATGGAATATGTCTTTCAAAGTTTAAGTTATGCTCATATGCAGATCGAATTTTGGAAATAGTTGATTTCCACACTACATGGGTTTATTCACATTTCTGGAACATATGTTCAATCATTTCTTCCTCTTTTTCACATAGGAAACATTTCATGGTCCTTGAATCCATATTTTTAATTTTTTATTTATGTCAAGATCTTTCCCTAAACAAGTGTCCAATGGAAATTTTTATTTTAGGAAAGCACTCCCTTTTCCATATTGTTCTCCAATTGTTGATTTGGGTAATTTAACCTACTTTGCCACTTCTATTTGATACCCTTTTATTACAATGTAATCACCTGCTTGAGTTCCCCTTCCTCTTTTGTCCTTAATTGATCTACAGACCTGTGTTTCTCTACTTAAATTTTTCAATAATATGACCATTGTTCATTAATATTTTTTAGTGGATTAGGTTTTCCCCATCCCAACCACTAACCATTTCCTTGCTCAACCTATTTTGTGAAATATTTTAGGTGAACTATAATATTACTATACATCATCCACATATTTGGATCTACAATGTCTAGACTCTGATTTAGAGGTAGTTTACCAAGGATAGTTTTCTCCCATATTTTTTTTATCTTAATTTCTAGGAACCCATGTGAGGTTGCTACTTTGGATAGTCTCCAAGTTGGAAATACTTTTATATATTGAATTTTCCTATCCAAAGTTTGGATATGAGAGAAGTGGAGATATAATTCTATGAATGACTGATTTCTTCCATGATTATCCATCAAATATCAAGCGCCATATCTTTTTTAACCCATTTCCTAATTCATTTTTTGACTGTCTTGTATTTCCAATCCTCTACATTCTGTAGATGCTCAAACGATGGTTCAATTTATAAGGTAGTATTTCTTGGTGTTTATCTTGCCTCCTTTCCATTGAATATATTTACGAATGAGTTTCCCTAATTGATTCATTACATCAATTCATGCCAATAGTGCCAATCCTTGGAAGATATGCAAAGAAAAACAACAAACATGATTAATGAGACTCTTCCCACTATGTTCAACTCTAATCCTCCCCATTGCTACATTATTTTTTGAACTTTTTTTGTATTATTTGTTTCTAGTCCATAGATTTTAGATAGAGGGGTGTTATATGCATCCCAATATATTTGAAGTTTTTCCACTTTTCAACTATTGAGAGCTCCAAAGTTTTGGAGATGGGTTGAAGAATGAAAGATAGTATATTCTAGATATATAAATTGTTTTTCCCTTTGTGAACCTATGCTCTTGAAGCATTCCTGAAAATTTCCAAAAATAATTTAACTATTACCTATAGATATTGGTGATCCCCCTAAAAGGTGTGTACCATTAACAAACTAAGAGTGCTTTATCTAGTTTACTCAAACCTCTGACCATGATAAAGTATGATAAGTTTATGGTGCTCATTTCTTTTTCCTATTTTTTACTTAGAGATTCAACCATGATTATCAATAATAGGGGGAAAGAGGACATCCCTATCTCATCCCCCCATTTCTTTGAAAAAAAGAGGTTGGCCTATCATTTACCAAGGGGCTATCCAAGTAAACCCTTGCAAGCTTTATAAATCTAGCAAAAAAGCTAAATTTCTTCATTATACGATATATAAAACAATGTCTTACTTGATCAAATGCAATTGCCAGATTCTTCATTATAAGATATATAAAACAATGTCTTACTTGATCAAATGCATTGTCCGGATCTATCTTGATGATCATTCCTCTTTATGTATTTCTCTTGCTAAAATGGATTATCTCTAGTACTAATAAAACATTATCAATGATTTGTCATTTTTTCACAAAACCTCTTTGATTTTCAGATATTATATTAGGGAGGTTCCTTTCACTCTATTTGTTATTAAATTATGACCCATATCCTTGTGTAATGTTGCATACAAAATCCTCTCCATCTACAAATCCAAAACAAGTTTCCATCTAGACATCTAGGAAGAACATGGTATAAGCATAACGATAAGATCCTAGCACACTAAAATAAAGTGTCACGCCACACAAAGCACACATCATGTACAATATATACAAAGTACCAATGCGTAAATGATTTAGGCATAGTACCGCTTTAGGTAGATCCCATTGCAAGGCTCCTCCAAGTATATCCCATCGTAATCTTCTAATTCATAGGCTCCGTTTTCCACAACACATTTCACTACATATGGACGATGCCATATGGACTCAAATTTTCCTACCCCCAGCTTGTCATGTTTTTGGACATATGTAAGGACCAAATAACCCTCGTTAAGTATACGAGGTTTTAGGGATTTATTATACTAGACCTTGACGAATTTCTTATGTGGTTCATTATCCAGAGTTGCATCACGGTGGGTTTCATCGAGTTTTTCCAAGTATAGAAATAGTTCTTCTTCGGAAATGGTGCTTGGTAAAGGTTCAACCGGGAGTTTTAGTAACGGAATATTGCACTCAATAGGTAATACTGCCTATAGTCCATAGACCAATTGAAAGGGAGTGAAACCAGTGGTAGTTTTAATAGAAGTCGTATATTCCCATAGGGATGAAAAAATCATGGTATGCCAATTGGATTTATGTGTACCTACCATATGCTGAATTACGGTTTTCAAGACATGTCGATGGCCTCTACTTGTCCATTTAATTGAGGGTAGTAGGGGTGGATTTTTCAAGTCTAAAACCCAATATGGTGCTTAATTCATCCACCATCTTGTTTCGGAAATGTGATCCATGATCGGTGACGATGTATTGAGGAACTTTGAATCGCGCAATGATATGGTTGAGCATAAAGAGTATGGAAGTTTATCCGTCTTCTTTGTATGTAGGCATAGCCTCGGCCCACTTGGTAAAGTAGTCAACTATGACAATAACATAACCATGGCCCCGTCCAAGGTAGGTTACAATCCATGAATTCGATGCCCCATTTGGAAAAGGGACCAACGATGATAACTGCATGTAGTGGGGTTGGATGTGAGATTTTTATGATGAAAAATCTAGCAGGGAGGACACTTCTTGACGGATTCAATACAATATTTAAAGATGGAAGGCCAATAGCATCCAACGCACAGGATTTTCTGGGTTGTATCCATCCTAGAAAGATGACCGCCACATGCCCCTGAGTGACAATCATTCAAAACATGCTCATCCTCCTAATGAGTTAATCAGCGTCAGAGAATGGAATCAATACCACGATGATATAATGTATCACTAATGATGAGTTAATATTTTGTGTGGTGACAGATACAGCGGCATTCATCACGAGATAATTGAGGAGCGAAGGGTTGGGTTTGGAGATACAACATGATGTCTCCATACCACATGTTATAAGTGATGATGAGAAACAAGGAATCATCAGGGAGAGAGTCCATGGAATCAGTTTCCTGATTAGTATGGGGAAGATCTCAAATAAGTTCCACAAAAACCAAAAACTTCTTTGATTTGGAATTCTCAAACTGGAGGTCGAATTCCTAAAGAATCATAATCCAGTGCGAATATTCCCCCCCTAGTACCTGATGCATGAGAACGTGGTACATGGGGTTAGATTCGGCGATGATGGTGGTAGTGCGGAGGAGGATATAGTGGCAGAACATATGAATAACAATGACTACTGCGATAGCTAATTTCTCCACATGTGAATATCGGGTTTCATAGTCAATGAGACCCTTACTAAGGTAAGATATTACATGCTCATGGGTGTAACTATATTCCTATACTAATACCATAGCAATAGTGGCAGTAGAAGCAGCAAGATAAAAGATGTAATCCTTGGTGTAATTTGGTGGTTGTAACACGGGTGCATTTGTAATTGGATGTTTGAGGTTGTCAAAGTATTTTTTAGCATAGTCATCCCAAATGAACGGGATGTCCTTCTTTAACAACTGCATGTATCCCTATGTTTTCTCTGTGACATTGCACACGAAACGCCGCATGTAGTTTTCCTTCCCCTGCAAACTTTGAAGTTCTGTAATATCTGTGGGTTTTGGTAGGGAAACAATGGATTCCACCTTGATGGGATCGATGCAGATCCCATCTTTTGAAATGATGAATCCTAAGATGTATCCAGATTCAACACAGAAAATTAATTTGTGATGGTTTAAACGGATATTATATCGTCGACATCTAAGGAATACAGCCGTCAGATGATCACGTTGGAAGTCACGTCGATTTGAATGAGTAGGGAGATCGTCTAGGTAAGGTTCCACAAAGTCCTTCATGTCATGGAAAGCATACGATAGAGCTGGCTAGAATCTAGCACCAACACTTTTAAGTACAAAGGGGAGTTTGAGATATGCGAACGTACCCCATGGGCATATGAAATCAGTCTTGTGTTCGTCAGATGGGTGGATCTCAATTTGATTATATCCAGAAAATCCATCCATGAATGAGAAGATGACACTTCCGACACAATTGTCAATAATATGGTCGATAAATGGAGTAGGGTAATTGTCTTTAGGAAAAGCCTTATTAAAGTCTCTATAATCAACATAGACCCTGATGGTTCCCTATATTTTTGTAACCAGGACGACATTAGAGACCCAATCCATTAAGGGAAAAGGATAAATGAACCCATCCTTCAAAAAAAATTCTATTTCTGCTTTGATGGCCAAAATTTTCCTAGGGTGCACATGACAGAGTTTTTGTCGGATAGGTTTTGTGTCGAGATAGGTTTGAATCTCATGCATGATGATGCCAGGATCAATCCCGGGCATTTCCTCATATCTCCATGCAAAGACATCACGGAATTGTTTAAACAAGGTCGTGAACATGGTGGCTTCTTCGGGAGAACAATATTGGCCTATGCGAAATCATTCCACAACTAAAAGTTTTACTGAGATGTCGATCGGAAATGCAGGTGTGATGTTTTCCAAGTTTCCCTCAGTTACCGTATCATAGGTAAGAATAGGAAGTTGAGGGTAAGTAAATACATCCGGTGAAATGATTGTTTCAATGGCATTCTCTACTGAATCTAATGGCGGGAGGAAAGACGATCAATGGTGAACGTATTCCCATGGGGTTTCATCCATGCTAATAATATCCATGCTAGACTCATTAGAATGAAAATTCTGGAGTAGAGGATGAGGTCTGTTCTAATGAAAGAGAACCGAAGGTAGATTCCACTAAAGAGTGGGCATCTGGTAGACTAGGTGTTGATTGGATAGCCTTGTAAGTAAATTCTGCATGGGTTAGAGGCATCACATCTCGAATCAAATCCAAATTATCAAGGTCAGAAACGACCCGTTGGTTGGTTGAGTTGGACGATGATGGGATCATAGAGGAAATCATGTTCACCATGGAAACATGGGTAGCGAGATCTTGTGTTGGAAAGACTCCCATGAAGGATGAATATTTAAGGAGTCCTACTCCCACACTCTCATATATTTGCAAAGAGTATCCTAAAAGAGAAACATTATCCGCAGGATGAGTAGTGGTGTCAGGTGTACAGAAATCTAATCGGTCGATAGTGACAATTCTCCCTTGGTGGGGAAATTGCACAATGTAGTAGACAAATTATGCAACCACGGTCATGGCATAAAACCAGTTTAAACCAAGTAATAAGTTATAATCCAACGGGGTGGCGTCTACTTCCATGTTAATGGAAATGGTCTTTCCACCCAACTCTACGGCCAAAGGTTGTACCAGCCCATGTGGTTGGAATCCATGTCTGTAAAATGCTTTCAACATGGTGGGGGAACAATTCAACATGGGAGAGGCAATGGATCGCCAATAGGATAATGACATAACCGAGGTAGAGGCTCTTTCATCTAAGATAGTGTGATGGATGCTTTTCCCAGTAGCATTAGTAACAATTTGGAATGCGACATGGTGGGTAGCCTTGGCTTGGAATACTCTAGTTTGAACATGATGGTGTTGGAGGAATCAAGATCTATAGTGCTGATAGAAGATAAGAGGGTCTTACACTGATTTGGACAGTTTTGTAAGACTTCTAGTGTCGACATAGAACAAGGGGCTTGTGCTAAATCCTCTTCAATATTGTAGTTTTGAGTAGCCCGAGCATTTGGATTGAAAACAACTTTAGAATCGTGCTCTTGGGTGGACGCAATACTGAATATGGTAAAGGTTTCTCTATGACGAGAGGACCTTGAGGGGAAGGAATTCTAGATGTAGATGCATAGTAGTTTTCATTATTACCTCCATTTGATTCCTTGTCAGAAATAGAGTCATATGTATGTGATTAAGTGGACAAGTTGACGGTTTCGCTATGCATCATGAGAACATGAGTGGTTGTGGATGGTTCTCCTTGAGGATGAGGTGGGTGTTGGGAAATCATTTGTTGCTATTGTGTGGGGAAGGGATCAGTTAGAACTGGGTGTGGGGTTTCCATTGAGAAACTTTTGCACTTCTTCCCGATATGGGAATTCTTTAGTGAAGTGATCGTCACCACACAGTAAACATGGATATTTAGCCTTCCCTTTTTGTTTGGTGTCCTCGGTATTATTTTTTGGCTTTTGCTGGTTAGCATACTTTTTTTATTTACCTTTGTTCTTGTTTTTGCCACTGGATTTTTTAGATGAAGCCAAGGATAATTTTAGGGGCGAAATTTAGCCCATGGATTATTTTTCCATGTTTTTTTCCACAAAACTATTCTCCAATTTGTAGTTTTGGAAGCCCTATTTCACCCAATTTTGATGGGGTAAACTTTTTTCACTCTAAAAATTGCCAAATTATTATATAAACTATAGAAAATCCTCATAAATTGAAATAATTTTAGGAAAATATCGCCAAATATTTTATAATTTAAATTTGAAGAATTGGTAATATTTTCCAAGGTTTATATACTTTTAAATAAGTACGGGTCCTTAAAATTATCCCTGGTCATCATGAAGCAGATTGAACTGAATTCATTTCCTCAGTGGAAGCAAGATTGGGTGATCGGTTAGTGTTGTTTCCAGCCTGTGGTGAGGTTATATTCGAACTATGGTGGTTTTTGTGATCCACTTAATTATGTAGCAGGATGGGCATGAACGGAACCAATAATGCCATCAGCATGAGATCTCGTAGGTAGTTTTGTTCTAGCGTGTGTAGGGCGAGGGGTATTAGGAATGATATCGTATAATGTGTCATATTGAGCATATAGAAGGTCTAGGTCTTGAGCATTAGATATGGCTTGTTTTTCCGTAATGGCCCCACCCATAGCCATGTCTTTAGCTATGATAGGTATTAGTGACTTCGTCAACTAATCGACAAGGAGTTGGTACGGAATACGAGCTTTAATGAG
Organism: Larix kaempferi; assembly: GCA_027924585.1. NCBI lineage: Eukaryota > Viridiplantae > Streptophyta > Pinopsida > Pinales > Pinaceae > Larix > Larix kaempferi. Next base: position 1,411,537 of record BSBM01000414.1, on the reverse strand, counting down.
ACATCTTCTCCTCCTCCACTCGTGAATATGATAAGAAATGTGGGTGGAAGTAGTTTGACAGGGAGAAGTCAAAATATCTGTGTCGGTTTTATAGCGGATTGGTAGCTGAAAGTGAGTTAAAAAGGACATAACTAAAGAGTGAAAATATGGAAAAGAGTGTGGTGGTAATCAATGTACCACTTTTCAGTGATGCCGATAAGAGTCCGTTAAAATAACCTTAAACAAATTGAATTATACATTAAAGAATTAGAGGAACACCATAAATGATAATTCATTAAATGGTTCTTAGGATCCTCACCAGGTTTGTCATCAAAGTTTGAAATGTCTGATGATAGCTTCACAAGAATTGTTGGTCAATTTATACCATGATGTATGGGATTATTAGTCAAACGAGACAAATCTGGCAGATCTAGTGTAGCCAGAAATGGTAGCTACCGGTTCGGTGGTGGATATTGGTAATATTGATAAGGCATATGTGTACTAGTAGGACCATGGATGGATTGCTCGTAAGGTCCTCACAAGTATTTTTGGCCATATGGAGGTGGGCCCCTTGGGTTAGGAGGTGGACCTCTCGGGTTATGCGGTGGACCCGAAGGGGGTCCTCCGCCATAATAAGGAGGTCCACTGCTAGAATACGGGGGTCCTCAGGGTGGAGGTGGAACTCCTTCAGAATAAGGTGGTTCTCCACCAGAATACAGGGGTCCTCCAGATGGAGGTGGAGGAGGTGGGACAGGTGGTGGTGGAGGAGGTGCAACATTATAGTGCCCCCATGGGTTTTTCATGTTTCCGGGATAGGGTAGTGCAGAAAAAGGGTTTTTTGGGTAGTTTTGACCTATAGAATGTTATAGTTTCCTGGATATGTATGTCCCCATGGGGTTTGGGCCCAAATGGATGGTCCCCCCATTTTGTGTATCCACGTAGGTTGTCCCATAGTTGGGAGTGAACTGCCAACCATGCTATAGTTCATGTGTGACTAATGTCCTCCACTCACATTGTGTCCCCTAAATTGATGATGCCCCCAGTTAGATTTGGTCCACTGACTAGGGGTTTCCCCCCAGTTGAAGATTGTCCACTTATTGGGATTGGCCTAGTAAACGTATGTTGACCACTAATCGTAGGTTGATCCTGGCCTAAATTCTTGACTACTAACTAAAGGAAAAATTCCACTCGAAGTTTGAGGTGGAGGTGGTAATGATGCTCCAACTAAGAAGTTAATAGAAGTTGAAGGTTTCCCTCTAGTTGTTGGGGTCGAATAAGGTGTAGAACCGGTTGAATGAACCTACGGTGTGCTAGATGGAAAAGAAGGTTGTCCTGGTTCGCAAGTGTTCATAACGGGTGTGGATATTCCTAGCGAAGAGAAAAATAAGGAATGTATAGGAGAATGTTGTAAAATTTGTACTTCCAAACCGAATTTAGAGGGAAAACTTTGGCGCCTAAGAGTTTTTCCAAATATGTGTAGACGAACCATGGTCTCGTAAACAGGTGCGAGAAATTCATCGTTGGGAATCCATCGTCGAGGGGGAATTTCTACCATGGGAAGTGAACTGAAATCGAAAACATGCTGACCTAAATAAGTGTCCCAAAATGTTGTGGTTGGAACAAAGGCTGTTGATATTGGGTCATCCTGGGGTTGATTGAAAATCCAATCAGTGGCTCCAGGATTTCCCTCTATCGAATGATGAAAGGATGTGTCATGTGGAGGAGTTTATTCCACCATCACAGGTCCCATAGGATCAGTGATAGGTGGGTTTACGGGAGGAGAATAGTTCATTCCTGACTCTAATGTAGAAATACCTTCTTCATGTATTTAATTATCATCTATTTCTTATTCCGAATAATGAAAAATTTCATGTACAAGTCTTATAACCAGGTTTCTTTGTCGTTCTTTGTTGAAACCCAAGTCATTGCGGGAAGCAAGAACCCTAAAAGAATCCTAAGGATGGATTTGAAAATGTGACTGACCAAGAAATCCCAGTGTGAGTAGCAATGGAAAATGGTGCTAGTGGACTTGTGTGGATCCTATAAGCCAAAGGTTCTGTACGAAACCTTGGGGAAGGGTTCCCTGGTTGAGTAGCCTTGGACATACCTTAGACACCAAGTGTCATCGCCAAAACAATAAAAAAGGCGAGTAAAGCATTCACACTTGAAGTGAATGAGACCAAGGAGTGTAGAAGCACAGTTGTGGTGGGGCTCCAGATTGGAACAAGATTAAGAGGGGGAAACTCTTACTCTTCTCTTTCCTTTTTGATTGATGCATTTAGAAGAAGAAAAAATTGTTGAATGCATATAATGGTTGAAAGTTGATTGTGTCTATTTTTGCTTGAAATAAATTGTGAATGTTGAATTAGTTAATTCCCTATGAAAGGATGAACATGAATGAGTTCATTTGTATGTTGGAAAAGCATAAAATGTGTAGAAGTCTTATGGATAAAGCATGAACTTTCCATGCCAATTGTGCAAGTAAATGATTGATCTTAATTTTTATGTTATACTTGGCCTAACTTCTCATGTAGTGCATTAACTCACTGAATTGACTCTTTAGATGAACTCGCCTCTTCATTGAAATCTTTCCCACTTAGTTAGGTGGCTAACTTAAGTGTCATCATCCAAGTGTCACAACTCAAGTGTCGTCGTGTAATAACACTTATTTAACTAGATCTTCTTTGTTATCACTTAGTTAACTCTCTTAACTTATTCTTTCTTGTTAATGTAACTGTAGTGATCAATTCAAGTTATCCCTTGATTTACTAAAGTGTTTTCTTTTGGTTAACTTATGTGTCATATTTTTGTTTAACTAAAGTGTAATCAATGTAAAACACTTTAGTTAACTATTATTAACTTAAATCATGTTGATTGATTTACTTGTAGTGACCAATGTGAGTTGTTTTAATTAACTGAGGCATACATTGTGGCTTTAATCGAAGCTTAATAATTCGAGTTCACTTAGTCATCTCATGAGAAATTCGACTTCTCCTTTTCTCTATGCATTTATATGTATCTATTATATTTACTGCATGGTCAATATGTGTTAACTTTAATTATCTATAATATAATATCACACTCAGAATATTTGTCAGATGATGTGATCATATTATATTACTCTTGGAGCAAATGATCATATGCTAAAGTAATTTACTCTATATGTTGCCAGTTTCTAAATGAGACTTAATAGCAACAAATGACCATGGTTAGTAATACATCACACATTATTAATGCTTCAATATAAACAAAATCTACCTCTATAACTAAAGGTCAACCTCATGGGTACCTACTATAACTAGAGGTCCACATGAGAATCTAACTTGACACACAATTCCTGATCCTTGTCCAACAAGACTTTACAACATCATCACTTTGATAGATCAAAGAATTCACCTCAACACATGAGGAATAACCTTTTACAACTGAAGGCTTAGTCATTCTTGAGTCCAACTCAAGAATCTACTCCAAGTTCCTGAGTCCAATTCAGGCTCCCTACCTCAACACATGAGGCCCAATCCTGGCTGCACAAGATTGACTTGGAGAATGAATCGTGATGTTGTACATTTAACGCTCCCTCTCAGCAAGGGAGGCATTCTCTACCATACCAATCTTGTCTCGGAAGTACCTGAACTTCGTCACTAACATAGGCTTTGTAAACAGATCTGCAATCTTCTCATTAGTAGCAATGCACTAAATTTTCACTATACCATTGTGGACCATGTATTTGATGAAGCAATACTTCATTTCAATGTTCTTCGACTTATCATGAAACATATGGTTTTCAGAAAGCCTGATGCAACTTTTACTTTCACATTGAATTACTGTAGACTCAAGCTTCTCACCGAACAACCCAATAAGTAGCTTCCTATTCCACTATGCTTCTCGACAGGTAGTATTGGCATCAATATACTCTGTCTCTACAGTACTCTGGGCTACAGATTCCTTCTTCCTGATGGACCAAGAGATCGTAGTAGAACCCAAGATAAAACAATAGCCATAGGTACTCTTTTGGTCCATAATGCTACCACCCCAATTATAGTCAGTATAACCAAGTAACAACACCCCTCCACTAGAGGCATATCTCAGTCGATAAGCAATCGTACCTCGAAGGTACCTAAGCACATGCTTAGAAGCAACCCAATGTTTGTGTCTCAGGTCAGACATAAAATGACTCTGCATACTTGTTTATAGACAATCTGTTAATGCAGACAAAAACAGATCTTTCTAGTATAAATGATTTAGATCTAGAACAAAACGAGTACATAACATAACTATCTTTCCTAGTTAGATTAAATTTCAAGGTAGATTGGAAAGCAATTTACCTCATAAATGTAATTCCTTTCTTCTCATTTGATCTACCTCCAGTTCCTCGATCTCCAGCTGCAAAACAAGAAGGAGCAAGTGGAAACAAACAAAGAATATGAAAGAATATGATTATGAATCTAACTAGATCAACAGTCAAATAAGTCAATCCTAAACATCATTATAAAACATAATAGGTTTATGGAAATATATTTATATTAAATGTAATTTGCAGCAAATTCAATGTATCTAGAGTTACAACCAATGCCTTGATGTTATGACTCTAACTCAAATGATCTTGCCTCAAAAGATCAAATCCTTCTAGCCTCTTATGGATGAAGAGGGTCTCCTAGCTAAATTCCACCAGCATACGGGTACTTTATCCTTACTCCCTTAACAATGGATAGGGGGTTCATATATATAGGCCAAAAGGGATATGAGAGGTTGAGGATTTAGGGGAGAGGCTTAAGTGATCATCCCACTAGGTAAGGGGATTGAGTTCCACCTTTCCAGGTATCCAGGGTTAAGCCTCCATGACAACCAAGCTTCGAGAAGTCGTCAGAAGTTTCTCGTTATCCACCTTAACCAACAGCATTGCACATTGCATGAGGAAAAATCACACCAATGGGAGGTCGACTCACCTTTTAGAATAGCATCCAGCATCAGCAACACACTCTGCTAATTTACAAATTGCATCACCTAAACTCTGACACACCTTTCCAGAGAGTAGGGCACGTCGGGGTCAAAACACAATTAAAAGGGACAAACATAAAGTCTCCTTTTGGTCTTTCATCCCAGGTTCTTTAGGAAACAATTTATATAGAGGACACAGAACTTGTGATGACGAGATTTTGGTGTAACACAATGCTCCCCAAAGAATGAAGCTAGTATAATAGAACATGTGAAATGCTTTGAAGTATTAAGCATTGATGCAAGGAACATCGGTTGGAATAGACTCCTGCAGTACAACTAAATCTGATATATATGTCTCACGTGACTCATAACATGGATTTCAACCAATATAATGCAGATCCATGGTAGTAGATATTGACTTAACACAATCATGGCTACTAGACACAATCACAGATACATGATGATATGATAACATAGTCACGACCAATACAAATTGGATCTGTGTGATATGACTCAAAAAATATCCATCACAACCTGGGTGAGATACATGAATTATCCCAGGGTCTTCAAGCCGAACCTGTAATGATACGAATCTAACCTTGTGCTTACAATGCTTTGAAGTTGAACATGGTAGAAACCACTTGATTACCGGTCTTAATGTATATCATTAACAAGCACGAGGGAAATCACCATTCATGTCAACGATTCCCAAGGTATCATAGTACATACCATCGAACGTGAATCAATGAGTTGAGCTCGAACACTCGATGGAATCTTTCAATCAAAATTCAATGATGTGAAATCATGTTGAAAGCAAGGTAACCTGCCATTGAGGCATGCAGGCCCAAGGTACTTGATTGGTTTCTAGGTTTAATACTCAGATGATGTGTTGAAGTCGACAAGGATAGACCTGTCAAAGGAGGGCCATGATGTTTACCCCATCATCGACATGAAACAAGGTCAAATATATTTTGGAATAGATCATCCTGTAGAGCAACAACTTGAGACTGATGCAAAGGTTCCTGACATGATATAAGGTTTAATGACTACACAGAGTGACTCGATGAAAGACCTCCCTTGAACATGGGAATGGAATGACTTGGAATCATTGACGTGACGAGAATGACACTGATACCTAATGAAACTGATGATGGAAACATACTTTAAATGACTCAAAGGAGTGGAATGACTTATAGTATGGGTGGGACTCGAATACAAGTGGATTATCCAAGTGTTTTAATACATATGCAAATGAGTTCCATGTTCAAGAGTGACTAAGTACTTCCATAACTACAATGAAATACAAACTCTTTCCTTATCCCCATCATTACTGATGAGTACCTCTTTGTTTTTAACGAGATAGAGGAAGGTAACAGATGCTTGGTATAGCTCATCCTTCGTACGAGTCCAATCTCATATACTTTACAAACCTGAGATAGGAGGGGTTCGTCCCAAAAAGGGCCCTTCAATGTCAAATTTTAACGAGTCCAGAGAACGAAAAATCGATGTCATTTAATATTTAGAGAGTCTGAAAAGAACTAAAGAAGACTCCAAATGGGTGTTTTTTGTAAAAAATAGTCTCCTCATCCGAAAAAGTATAAAAAAACACGAGAGAGAACTCTTCTAGTCGTGATTAACCAGAGTGCTCATTTTTCGTAAATAGTCTTCCTGGTCTGAAAAAAGGGGTAAACTATCATCATAAATATGATCTTTCAAATAATTTTACAAGCGTGAAAGAATCAAGTTTGGTTGGCGATCTTTTCCTATTTATGGATTCTGAAAAGATCTTAAAAAGGAACTCCAAACTGTTCCTTTTTCATTGGAATTTTACGAGCCCGAAAAAGTGATAAAATGTAACTCGGTCACTTATTCTCATAGTTTTACGAGCACAAGAAAGAAAAAAAGTAAGCTCGATGCCATCAATACTTGGTTTTAACGAGCGTGATAATAACATAAAAAACACTCAAAGACTCGTTGACACTTGAAAAAAGTGTGAAATGTCTACGATGGTCGCCAAAAAGTCAAAACACCACTTTACTTCATCTGTGAACTCCAAAAACCAAATTAGAATTGATAATAAGGTGTTAAGACGTAAAAATATCACCAACTATAGTAAAAAACCTATAAAAGAAATATTAAAAAGAGAATATTCCATTTCTTTTATATAAAAAGTCAAATAGTAAAGAAATTTTCTTCAGTTGTTTTTACCAAGTTGGAATAGTGAAAAAACCCCTTTGGAGCTCATTTTTCCAACGTCGATTGCGGACACCACAATCAGTTGTTTCACACCCCGTTAGTAATAGGTAGGCTTCAACCTTATGCTCTAGCTTTTCAGTGGATTAAGTTTTGGTTTAATTGTCATTTTTTAGGGTTTTTTAGCTCATTTTGAGGGGGATTACGTGTGCCATGGGAGACGCGCTTTCCCCTTGCGGGAAGTGTGTCGAGGGTGCTCTGATGCGCTTTACCTGTGGAGAAAGTGAGTTGTCGGTGCACTGTTTGAAAAAGAGGGGTGCGTCGGCGTAGATACACTATGAAAATTAATAATTGGGGCCAAAAAGGCCCAACCCAAAGCCATGGAAAGGATCTAATGTCCATTTTTATTCGATGTTTACATAGGTTTCAGCCCATACAATCATCCAACGGAAGGAAAGAGAGCATGAACTCGAAGATTCCCAAGCGAAAAATGATCCACATTCGATGAATGCTTTACAAAGATGTGGGATCTTAAAATTATTCCATGTATAGGGCATGAGGGACCAAGTACAATTTCTAGACTATCTAATCAAATTATGGGATCCTAATCAGCAGCATTTTTGGTTATTTTATGGGAGGAAGATAACCCAACTCTAAGTGTTATAAAATTTTAATCCAAAGTTAATAAAGATTACTCACTAAAGAAATAGTGATATCCTACAAGCCATCCTATGCATTAACTCAAGTGAAGACGATCTAGGGAATTAACCTAGTTTATGGGCTCAATGGTTAATACCCAAGATTAAAAGATGTTATCAAAACTATGAAAGAAGGGGATTCGAGCAACTATATTTCTTGGCATTAGTATAAGTCTAAAAAAATGAGCATAAACTATAACAAGGTATGAAAATATTTGAAGCTTGGTGGATTACAACTGCATGGATTTATGAAGCCACATGAAGTTGCCAAGTTGACTCCTCGACAGTTGGTCCCTAAACCCTACTACCAAAGGGTTTGTAAAGAATGTCATTTTTTTCAAAACAATTTGGAGATCCCTACTCTCAGGTGTCGTTCGCCAGTGTTAATGGAAGTTCTCCATGCAACAAGTATATGTTTGTTAGGTTAAGGCTCACGGAAGAGCGTTCCATACTGATAAGATAATCGTGGTACTGGTTGGAATTCGTGGATGTGGAAAGAGCTTCGACATAGGGTTAGCTCATAGTCATGGCCACATCATTTGCATAGGTAAGAGTTTAGACACTTAACCAGTCATTTTAATAATTTTCTTTCTAGTAAATATAATCTTCCTTTTAATAACTAGTTGTTTTGTGTTGACAAGATTTGCGTTCCATTTGGATTCATGGCTCCAATGTTTGACAGAAGGATCAAAGGAAAAAGACTCCAGGGTTTGGACAATACCCTGGTAAGTCTTGGGTCATCCTGGAACACCCTGGTCGTGATGTCTATGTTAGAATTGTTGTATGTACCAATGTTGGTTATGTTTTAGCATAATTTTTGGGAACTCGGTAAATGTTTAAGTTATTGGTTTTGGTTTTTAGTTTTGTTTGAAGACATTACGATGGAAATCTATAGCAACTCTTCAACTTGTAAATGTTTGGATGCGAATCCTTCAGTTTGGGGACCACCTAGCATTATGAATAAAAGAACGGGGTTACTATTCTAGATATTTTCGTTTCTATTTAAAATGTTAAGAGTTTCTTTATCAGTTGTATTTTATGGACAAGCTCTGATCCAAAAGCATGCTTTCTTACCTTCCATGATATTTTTAATTAATGTTTTCGGCTATCCTGTCTGTGCTTAAGTATAATCTGCGTTATCAACGTGTTCCAGGGTTTTATAATTCTTTAACTTGTTTGTGAGATAAATGGGGTTTAACCATGGATATATTTATATAGTTGATTTAATTTTTTAAGTGATTCGATTAATAACATCCTTCATTATAAAACTTTGATTTATAAGTAGTGCACAGTTATAAAGCCAACAATGGCTCTGCGTTTTAATTTTTGCCACTGTTTATGCTTCCGGCAATTGCAAAAAGGGTACCGTTTGAAAGTATAATTATTTATTTGTTTACTTGGGCAAAACCCTAGATATACTTCGATTGTTTGTGCAAAGAAAACGTTTACAATTATTTGGGCAAAGCCCTACCTGTAATATACAGTAGTTCTAAATAATTTCTTATAACTCTTACAACCATGTCGATTATGGTGGTGTAGCTCAGTTATATGAATTCAAATTTTAATTAAATCTCTTCTTAGTTTATTACTACATTCGTTCCAAAAATTTAGGGTTTTTAGTTTATGCTTGGATGATATGGAAGCTTACAGATATGGCTTGATATTACCGTTTTCACTTACTTATTTCTTTGATTATACTATGTTGTTCTGGAGATGGTTGATACGATTCGATTCCAACTTTGTTTATGAGTTTTTAACCCTAGCCAATGATACTTTATTATTTAGGGCTTATTTAGTTTTCATTTTTATAATTGTATTATACTTCTGTATGTAGTGATATACATTAGATTCCTAAGGGTTTTAGATATTAAGTGTCTGATGTTTACAGATATTAAAAAAAATGTGGATATAAAACTAAATGTTGAGAAAGGTAGTAACATAATGTTTTAACAATATATATGAACTTGGGACTCTTTGATAAATTAAAGGTTCAGGAATATCTAGTGTTTATATTTGTATTTACTGTGAAAAAACTAAGATGATTTAATATGTGGATTCTAGGTATTCAATAATAACTTGTTTATAAATAATAAGTATTTACATCTGATTATATTAATGAGAGCAGTATTATGCCTATAATATCGAGATCATTTCAAATCTAATTGATAATTATCGAATCATACCTATTTAAAACAATTCTCTGTACTAGAGTAAATCACAAAGGTGAAAGGAAAAATATAGAGAATATTTATTTTTATCATTCTATATTTCCCATTCTTGATCATTCAATCATTTACAAAGAATAAAATTTACCGTTCTATTTGTTAATGAATTTTAATAACTAGATATTATCCAAAAAAACATCTAAAACCAGTTAACTTCAAGATAGCGTTTTTTAGATAATATACAGAGTAAGTCTGGAAAATAATAAGACAAAGGCAATGCAGAACCTGTTTAAACTATGTAGGTGGAAAAATACCCAAAGAATACCGTTCCTCCCAACTGTCTCCTAAACGCATCCAAGATTACTTTCTTTAGGACCCTGATCCTATTCACTGAACCACCAGGATGAAGATGCTGTGTAGAACCATGTAACAATCTCTTTGTATCTTAGCAATCATGAAGACTTGCATACAAACACTTTCTGCAACTCAGCAGAATAAAAAAATCCTACTCTAGAACTCATTAGATAGAATTCCCCTCATCGAATCTCTTGTGTGCTCAATATAGCAGTTTCTAGCAAATCACAAAGAAAAAATGGTGAGCCTCCTTCCCAATTCAATGGATATAAGTATGCCTAGTTCTTTGGGTCATTTTATCATTTAATGAGTGTTGGCGGGAAAACCTACCCTATAATGAGGAAATGGACATCATCAAATGAAGGGGGATGACAGGTAAGCATACTAACTCTATTACAGAGCTGTTTATGAATGGAAATAAGTTATAGGTCTTGATAACATACATTTTGAAGGAAGCTCGATCCTAGCTCTTATCTGATCTTGCGCTCGATCCTCAAGTCAATCTCTTGTTCGATAAACCTGCAATACAAGTACCTTTCTCAATGTATCTTGGATAATATATAATGATGAAATGGACAAAGAAATTTAAACATCAATATTAACCAGAACAGATCCAAACAAGTACATCATTCAATGAACACTTGATTTGGGACAAGAAAAATGCTTCAACCCTTTATTGTCAAATGCAAATGGATGATACAAAGTATACCTCTCTTTGCAGCATGCTCCTGTAACCTGATCCTGGACTCCTGCTCTTCTCTGGCTTCAAAATATTCCAACATAACCTCCTTCAACAAAAGCTTCTCTTTAAGAGTCTCTCAATAGCATTCATGTCTCTAACCCCTCTCTTCATTCCTCCTTGTATTTATAGGACAAGGGAGGCAGTTCAGGTCGAGAAATGGTTATGGAGGAAGTTGGGGAAGTTGGGAAACCAACTGCAACTAATCCTCTTCGTAAAATTAATTATTTTTTAATCATCTTTTGAGGTGTATGCTACTATTTCACAGTGGAGTAGCGCCCAGGGACTATAGTGTTTTACAACTAGCGCTCATGACTTTTTAAATGTTGAACGCTACTCTATTTAAGAGGAGTAGTGCCCATGAAGTTTGAGCGCTACTATTGTACACTGGAATAGGGTATAGGTGCTAGTATGTTAAGGTAGAGTAGCGCTCATGTCTCAAAATGACATTTTTTAGGGTTTTTCCAGCTTGCAAGGAGGTGGAGTAGGTCAAGGTCTCATCTAAGGTCAACATGCTCCTCCATCCAAGTTGTCCTTTTATGTGATCAACAGCTCGAGGTGATCACGGACGGAGAGGTGTAGGTTTGACCTATAATAGATGCCCCCTAATGTGTGAGGTCAGAGGGAAACGATGGCCGAAATACATTATAGTCCAAAGCCAGAGGAGGAGCAAGGAACCGTGGAAACAAGTCACAAGAACACCTGAAACAAAGATCAAGGTGTTAACACCCAAAAAGTGCTCACTACCTCATCTACCCCATTACATGACTCATTTGTCCATATTTCCTACCATATTTACCTCCAGAACCTAAAAATCCCATTTAAAAGCCTCCAAAAGGCCTAAAAAGCCTCCAAAAGGCCACAAAACCATTAAAAAAGCCTCCAAAAGGCAAAAAAAAACCCTTTTTCCTCCAAAATAGCAAAAACCCTCTAAAAAGGGAATAAAAAATATTAAAAAAAAGAGGAAAAAGAGGGAAAAAGGAGGAAAAAACCCTATACAGTTGACCTAAACCATATGGTTCCCAAAACCATGGGCCAGCACTCCACCACTAAAAACCTATAAATATGTGATGGAGGCCCCTCATTTCATATCCATAGTCAAATACACCCTTATTCTACCAAAATCACTCTTGAAACCCTAGCTCACCCTTGAGCTACTTTCACCCTTGAGTGCCCCTTTTGGCCCATTTCCAACCCTTTGGAGAAAGAGAAGGAGCAAAGCTGGAGTTTGGAGAAACCCTCTTGGACTATTGCAAGAACTTCACCAACCTCTACACCTGAGGTAAAATTTTAATACAAAAAAGAAAGATCTTCACCATATTTCAATGTTTTGTTATGTTTATTAATGCTCATGCTAGTTTAGAATTCGTATTGTTTTATTACTTTAATTTACTGTTTATTGAACTGCTACTGAGTCCATTCTCCTTAGTAGGTGCTCATTTGCACAAGCTAGGGTGAAAACCCTAGCTACAGTTTTGGCGACTCCCCTAGTGTTCCTTTGAAATTCTAGTTATAGTTTTAAAGTTTTAAACGTTTTTAATTTTCTGCAATATTTTTCTATTTTTTCCTTTCAGCTGTCCCTTTCGGCTGCTGTAAACCGCGTCTTTTACCACCCGCAACTGCGTTCCGACTGCATCTTTTAGGCATTTACCTACGATCCGACCGCGGCTCTTAGACTGTTTCCGGCGACCTGCCGGCGGATTCAAGTCTATGACCTGCGATCCGACCGTGGCTAGTAGCTTGTTTGGTGCGATCCGACGACGGCTGTTAACCATTTTTTCCGCGTCTTGCCTACGGCTTTCAGCCATTTTTCTGCAACCCACCGGCGTCTTTAGGCCATTTTCCTGTGTCTCGTTTGCGGCTTTCAGCCATTTTCCTGCAACCCGCCTGCGGCTTTCGACCTGTTTCCAACGGCCCGACTGCATCTTTCGGCCAAAATCCTGCAACCTGTCTGCGACTGTTGAGTTGTTTCCTGCGGTCCGACCACACAGATTTGCCACAGACCCGCGGTCTGTTTTCTGCACTTTTTCCTGTTTTGAACCCAACACTTTGCTGCAATATTTTCTGCATTGGCACAGCCATCTTTCGTACCTGCAGCCATCCTTCCCTACAGCCTTTTCTGCAGTATTATTTATGTTCCATTTATAGAATATTTTTTAAATTTCAGCATTTTAATTGAAAAAGAGAAAATTTTGCATTTCAAAGTTTAAATTCAGTATTGTTGTTTTTAGTTAGCAAGTTGCCCACCCTATGGCGCTTTTTATTTGGGTTTATCATCTCACATGCACACACTCTATCACCTAATTCAAGTGAGCCTTAAAAAACTACTTAACACAACCAACATTCTAACCCCACTTGGGGAACACATAAGAATTTTTGTAGTTAGGTAGGATCGGGGGGATAGGCATCCAAATAACACCCCTTGGTTGCTTACACTTGAGACATAGCTGTTGTCCATTAGGGAACCAAAATCCCCTAGTATTTTTTGGCACGGTCACAACCAGTTTATTAGAGGGCCTTTCCCCTAGGAGGGTTGAAGTCTCCAGACTGGTTCTGGAGGCCTGAGTGGAATACCACACTCCATTCAGTAACCGAAGGCTACCTTTCACAGTTCTCGGGGTATCACCCGTATGGGGATATCGCGGTGATAGAACTAAATGGCAGATTCACCTTTTTTGGATGTGTCATGAACGGGGTATCTTAGTTGCCTTTCTTCTAGGATTGACTACCCAGTGTCCCTCCCGTTAGGGAGATATCTTTAGCCACTTGGCTCTACTATCCATATTGTCTGACTTGGATTTCATCACCTTGCAGAGGATATGTCTAGTTGAGTCAGAATACTTTTTAGCTAGGTGTTTGCATTCTCCCTTACCTCCTTTTGGTTTAGTGAGTCCACTATTTTTATTTTTTAGGAAACCTGCTGCTTGTTGGTATTCTGACCATTTTTGTTGATACTCCACTTATTGTAGCACAGTTGTTACAGTAAGTGTTTTGAGTTGGTTGTTGGCCTGAGTGCCATATTTTTTGAACTCTCCTTTTGCACACTCGGTTGCATTAGGGTTTTTGAGTTGTTTTTCACTCAACACAACCCCTAGATACTTGACACCATCTGTCACCATTGAGTCCCCGAGACATTCTCGGTGCCTCTGGGGCAAGCCCCCACAGCACGGTTCACTTGACACCACCCGTCATAGACGTAGATCTTCATCACTTGATACCACTCATCATAGATATCGAGCTTTGTCACTTGACTCCACTTGTCAATGGCATAGAACTCTGTCACCCGAGCTAGACGCCCCTTATTTTACCTCTGATTCTGAGGAAGAGTCCAAGAACCCCATTTACACTGCACCAACCAGCCCCATGGCTGGCGTGAATTCCACCCCTTTCTTTGTAGGGACCGTTGGTGGAGCATCCACCACCACACCAGCTACTACACCTGCTTTGGGTATGCCCTCGATGGGGCACACAAATACCATTCTGATCACTGCACCCATTCTAGTAGTTGGAATACCTATTCCCACTCCATCAGTGACTCACACTACTTTTGGCGGTGCAGGACCATCCCATACCACTTTCGTCCCTCCACTTGGGGGCAACATCCCAAACCCTGCCCCTCCACTTGGGGGCATTGGCCCCAACATGGTCACACCCACTACTATGTAACATCCTTCTACTAGTTTTCCATTCATGGCTAGCCTCAACCTTCCTGACCTAGCTAGACTGACTAACGATCCCATCAGACACGACCCTGTATGGCCTCACATGTCCACCAAGCTTCCCTCCGACATCCCTAAGTTTGAGGGAAAGGTAGGTGAGGACCCCCAGAACCATATTATGTCCTTCCATCTATGGTGTTCCTCCAACTCCATAGTGGACGACTCTGTACGCCTCCGTCTGTTATAGCACACCCTCACTGGCTCTGCAGCTAAGTGGTACATCGAGCAACCCCATGGGACCCATGCCACCTTTACTTCCCTTGCCTCGACCTTCTTGCAGTTCTTTCAGTTACCTGTCTGCTATGACGCAAGAGTTGAGATCCTACTGTCATGCAGACAAAACATGGCTACGCACATCACTGACCACATTCATGAGTGGCATCGACGCCGCAACCTCTACAAAATCAAGTTAGATGACCGTATCTTCTTAGATTGGTTTCTAAAATCCCTCCTTCCTTTCATTGCCAAGGATGTGGCATCCGAACGACCCCAGTCTGAAGAAGAGGCCATCCTCAAAGCCCAGCAATTTGACCTCATTTATGCCCAATCGGGTTATCTATATACCATCATACCTGATGCCCCTCATGGAGATTCCTCCCAACATGATGCGCCGGGGGAATCCCATGCCGCAGATGGTATCATTGGTCGTGTTGCCTCGCATCCCCAACCCTTTTCCATTACACGTCCTAGCCATGGCCCCGACCTTTCACAGGCTACATCTCAATCTGGAGCAGCCAATTCGTATGCTCCCATGACACATCATCACCATTCCCACGGACCCTCCTGTCCACCTCAGTGCTTTGGTCATACAACCCCCGCTTACGCCCCCCCGGTCGCACCTCATCCATATTACCACCCACAGGCTGCACCAGCTCCTGTGTCCTCTCAAGTCCAACCTGCTTATTACCCACCACAGGCAGCCCCTGCAGCAAACCCCCAACCCGCTCCGCAAACGTATCAGCAACCCCCACAAGGTTCAGCACCTGTGCAGCCTCCCCCTACTTATTATCCACCGCAGCCTGCTCCCGCACCTGCAAAACCCCAAAACTCACCTGCTGCCCAAGGGAAAGTATACGCCCAACAGAATCCGTAGCAAAATCAAAACAACCAGCGCCAATAGGGCCAGCAAAACCGTGGCAAAGGCCGTAACTGTGGGAACAACCCCCCTCCATAGCAATCCAGTCAACCTCCCAATCCCCTAAACAACAATAACACGGAACCTGCCAACCAAAACCTTGATCGGCCGCCCAAGCAAGCCAAAAATCCTAATTTGCGAGCAAACCATCCTTGTTCTATTTGCGGGGTCTATGGACACTACACATATGCTTTCCCACATTTGGAGCGAGCTCGGTAACTCTGGACTGATGATTCCCATCGCCAAGGGCACGCGGCTCCTCAGGCGCCACCCAACCCCCCACGCCCTCAGCAGCAACCTTTGGTGCTGCAAAACCCCTTACCAACCCAAGGCGTAGTGAACACTCAGCCGTTGGCTCCCCCTTAAGGCAACGCGCCCCCACAACAATAGATCACTTATGCCACTCTTGATCAACCCATGTTCGACTCAGGTACCCACCACTTGTTAATGATGTCATCCGCTGATGTCAACCTCCAAACTCGTCGGAACCAATATTGCTCCACCCATGAAGCCCCTCCCACCGACAAAAACACTGAAACTCATCCCACTGATCAGACGTTACATATACCTCCGGCTCCACTAGATGGTGCCTCTAAAGTACCTCGCTTCCCACTTCGTCGCATCAACAATAACCCCAATGCTCGCGCTGCGTCAAATTACAACATTGTAGATGACTTAGCCCAATCTCCTGCAGCCATGTCTGCGTTAGAAGTCTTAAAAAATTGTCCTTCACAGTGCAAGACTTTACTCTCCGCCATTGGTGCTATTGACCCAAATGATTCCCAACTGTTGGCCTTTGAGTTGGACCAGTCTGAACCACGCCTGCCTTCCACTTTAGTGTTCCAAGTTTCTATTTCCATTTGGAATCTTGTCATCCATCGGTGCATCATCGATGAAGGTGCCTCTACATGCGTTATGTCCACATTTTTTTGGCAGAAGTTGGGATCCCATACTCTCTAGCAGTCCACCACTACGTTGCGATCCTACGACGGCCGTTCGGCTCAACCCCAAGGTCTCTTAGATAATGTCCCCGTCCAACTGGCTGGTAAAACCGTGCTCATTGACATAGAGGTCATCAATGCCCAACTCTATTATAACCTCTTACTTGGCCGCAGCTACATGTATGCCATGCGGGCGGTTACCTCATCCGTTTTTCGTACCATGATGTTCCCCCATGACGGACGCGTGGTCAAGGTTGACCAACTCACCTATTACAATCCAAATGCCCCCGCTGCACCCGAAAATGTTCTCCCGATGGTTGAACAACCTGTTTGTGGTGCAACTACCTCATTTGTTTCCTCCGTGGGACCCAGAATTTACTCAGACACGCCGATGACTTCCACATTCCAATCCATTCCACCCCCGTCACCCGCGACCGAAGTCTCTGACCTCTGTACTCTTTCCCACAATACACAAACACCCAACAATCAACCTCCCTTGTTACCCAAACCGCCATTGGTACCTAGTCACATTGGTGTTACACCCACCCACACAATCCCCTTCCTATTCCTTCCCTCGGGATTAGTAAGCGCCCCAGTTATGGATACTCTCAGCCTCCCCGGGTTAACCTTAGGATTACCCGTGTGGTATATTTCGCCTCCCGTTCCCCCGCTGACACCAAATGTCATCCTTCAACCGGTGCAACCCATTGTCACTACTAGTCAACCACCTCGCGGTGTCACTACCCCTTCATCATCTACGAATCCCCCTCCTCTTATCAAGCCCATTGGGGGCAGAGGCCCACAACCATACACTATTGTACCCCCTCTCAAAGCAGTTAAACCCCCCCGTGTTTTGTGCTCCTCCCAAATGCTCGTTGTGTGATGAGTTAGGCCATCCAACTCATCAATGTCCACACTTACCTGCATTACAAGAACACATGCAAATGCTTGACGACGATCCCAACATCCCAGTTGTCGAACTCGATCCAACCCCTAAGCCTCGTGATAAATCACTGCGTACCAACCACCCCTGTGCAATATGTGGTATTTACGGCCATTACTCACATCACTGTCCTGATCTCCCAGATTACAGAGAAGCTCTCTATGAGATGAATAATTTGGACCTTGAGACGACACCCCCCACAATTGAGGAGATCCACCCCCTAGTATCATCCCCATACGGAGAGATTAACACCATTTATATGATCTCTTCGACTACCATTCCCTCGTCAACCGATTTGACAATTCATAGTTTCCGCAATGATGAGGAGATCCTTGAGGCTCTCACTGCCCCGGATTATCCCTGGGACGACATGCACCATCGTTCCTATTTCCTCCCAGAAGAATCCTCCTCTACCATAGCTACCCAATTCGCGGTTGAGTCCAAAGATTTCCTTCCCACCAAAGTCGACTGGTTTAAGGATCCTATTCCCGCTCCTGATGCTTTTGAGGAAGGTAACATGGCCAACATCTCACCCGTCATCCACATAGATATCTCTGACCCACCTGGTGATCTTGAAATCATTACCTTAGGAGCCTCTTGCAATGAGTATGAGATTGGAGAGTACAAAAAACTTTTCCAAGAGTTCTGTGATGTCTTTGCATGGTCCTATACCGAAATGCCTGGTCTTGACCCCGCTATCATCGAGCACCGCATTGAAACCTATGAGCTCGAGGGCATGATAGATTACCTCGACCCTGGGATAGGGGGCATGATCAATCATTTTGAACCTTCCCCATCACATCTATCTCAGCACGTCCATGACTCCCTTGTTCAAACCAACACATATGTGATCCACAATCATAAACCCCATGCACATAGCATGGGGGCAAGTCATTGACCCTGCTCACTTTTTCACATGCGTGATCTCAACCATTTTTGAGGTCACATGTCACTTTTATATATGATTTGATTCGATACACCTAGTATTTTTCCCCCGTGGGTCATCATTTCTCCCCACCACTGCATCCTTGGCTTGGTGAGCTCACCTTTATTTGCAACCATTTTTTAACCTAGTTATTTCCTTTAACCATTCTGGAGTCCTTACAACCTCCGTTTTTTGCACCATTTGCACCGCCAGATTCATTTTCTATGCTCGTGATGATGCTTGAGATCATTTCTCACTCTCACCAAGACCAATATCAACATTGTGTCCCGACACCTTATCGCCTCGGTTTGCGTGCCACTTCGGCTGCTCTCCATTTTTTGATATATTTTATATCATCAAATTCATTTTTCCAATCCCATGATGATGCTTGAGATCATTTCTTGCTCTCACCCCCAAATTTTTTGGGTATTTTTTCCAAAATGCCCCCGTCGCCTCGGTTTGTGTGCCACTTCGGCCATTATCCATTTTTGACACTTTTATATCGTCGGATTCATTTTTCCGAGCTTGTGATTATGCTTGATATCATTTCTCGCTCTCACCAGGTACCATTTCACCATTGTGTCCTGACACCTTGCTGCCTCGGTTTACGCACCACATCGGCTGCCATCGGAGTATTCCACATTTTTACATCAGCCATTCACTCCTGTCATACTGCAATTATTTCATTATTTTGCCACCATTCATTAACCCGCAAGAAGTCCCACTAGTGTTCCCCCCTATCGTCGTTCTTGGTCATCATCAATGTTCCTTTATTGAGCACTTCCTCCTTGCCTGGCCATTCCTTTTGTTCGGTATACTTTTATCCCTTTTTCGGGTCGAACAAGTCCTTTACGAAAAAGGCACTTAGGGAGTTTCTGTTAAGCTCTTTTGTGACTCCTAAAACAATGAAAAGATCATCGATCAATCTTGCTTCCTTTCATGCTCATTAAAGTACCTGAAAGGGCATCTATCTGGTATAAGTTTAACCCTTTTCCGGACCTGGTAGACTAATTACGAAAAAGGAATACTCTAGTCACACCGGCTAGAAGAGTTCTTCATTGCATCCTTTTATGCTTCTTCGGGCCTTGGAGACTAACACATGAAAAAGCAACCCCCTGGAGTCTTCTTATCGCTTTTAGACTCTCTAAAATTGAAAGCAACCATGAGCATGAACTGTCCTGGGCTCGTACAAATCCACACGACAGTACCATTCCATTATTTCAGAGTCTTCTTATCGCTTCCAGACTCCTTAAAATTGAAAGCAATCATGAGCATGAACTGTTCTGGGCTCATATAAATCCACACTACAGTACCATTTTACACACACTTCTTCTAGTTCCTTAACCCATGAAGAAGTTCCCCCGTGCCTCTCAGCACTATGATCGATCATCTCGGAAGCACCCCCAATCAGGTTGCCTTTGTTCAGAGTATTCTGCAGTCTCCTGCCATTTTAGCCCCGCTTGAGTATCACTCATCCCAGTCACTATCCTTGATCCATTATAGCAATGATCCCTTTCCCACCAGTCAGTTTCATATGCTGCTTGATCATCCCCGCCATCATACTCTGAACAAAGAAAGTTTGAGTCCACCCACTCTACTTGCCCAGTTATCCCCCACAGTATGTCAGTCCTACCATCAGTACTCTCACACTTCGGTTCTCCACCTCGCGCTCATGTGAAGGAAACATCATTGCCTTGATAGTTGTTGGTCTCCCTCTGTCGACGACATCCCCTCTATTTTAGAGGATAGACCCAGAGGTCCCTGTTCCTTGGACCCATCACCATCTGTGGTGACTGCCTACAGAACATTTTGAGAGGAGTCATCATTGCCTCTCTGAGTGGTTATTTCTCACATGCTCGACTTCAACACCTTGATTGCATTGTTGAGAATCGCGCAGGGTATATATCCCTTCAGTTATTGGTCGAAGACCCCGGATTTCCCCCGACTCTAGCACATTGGTGAGTCACTTCGGAATGCCTAGTTATATGTTCTCGTGGATGTCCGGGTTGCGTTGGCGATTGTATTCGGAATCCATCCAGTTATATGCTTCCTTGAGTACCCAGTTCAATTCCAGTTCAGTGTACCATTGAGAACATGACTCCCCGTCACTATGATCTAGCAGCTCATAAGTTCCTCTAGTACCACACTCAGCAACACTGTTTTTATTCCAGTGTATCAGTTCTTCAGCTCAGACATGGTCATCCCAGCCGTATGTCCCAGGTTTGTGTCCCCTCTGGACCCTTATGATGTACACAGTGGTTCTCTATGTATCCTACAGGTCCCTCTTTTCCGGCCTCACAGTTATTTTTTATGTATCTTGATACGAGCATGGGTATGCCCACCTCGTCCATATATTGAGATTCTTCCTCATTCATTATTTAAGGCCATGTATATGTCAGGTCCCCATATTTTGGACCCCATTGTTATTATTATTCTATATCTTGATACCAGCATGGGAATGCCCGCCTCATCCATATGTTCATATTATTCCTCATTCATTATTGAGGTCTTGTACTTTCAGTTTTTGCAGTTTGTTCGGGACCGTTGTTCCAAGCTCTAGTTTGTTTCTTCTCTTCTCCACACCCCAGGAAAACCATAAAAGACTTATGATGTCTATCGGCCATACGATGAGCTCCTGCCTTCACACATCAAGGGGCAATCTGTTAACACCCAAAAAGTTCTCACTACCTCATCTACCCCATTGCATGACTCATTTGTCCATATTTCCTACCATATTTTCCTCCAAAACCTTGAAATCCCACTAAAAAGCCTCCAAAAGGCCACAAAACAATTAAAAAAGCCTCCAAAAGGCCAAAAAACCCCTTTTCCCCCCAAAATAATCCAAAATAGCAAAAAACCTCTAAAAAGGGAATAACAAAATAAAAAAAAGAGGAAAAAGAGGGAAAAAGGAGGCAAAAACCCTATACAGCTGACCTGAACTATATGGCTCCCAAAACCATGGGCTAGCACTCCACCACTAAAAACCTATAAATAGGTGATGGAGGTCCCTCATTTCACATCCACGGTCAAATACACCCTTACTCTACCAAAATCACTCTTAAAACCCTAGCTCACCCTTGAGCTACTTTCACCCTTGAGTGCCCCTTTTGGCCCATTTCCAACCCTTTGGAGAAAGAGAAGGAGCAAAGCTGGAGTTTGGAGCAACCCTCTTGGACTATTGCAAGAACTTCACCAACCTCTACACCTGAGGTAAAATTTTAATACAAAAAAGAAATATCTTCACCATATTTCCATGTTTTGTTATGTTTATTAATGCTCATGCTAGTTTAGAATTCGTATTGTTTTATTACTTTAATTTACTGTTTATTGAACTGCTACTAAGGAGTCCATTCTCCTTGGTAGGTGCTCATTTGCACAAGCTAGGGTGAAAACCCTAGCTACAGTTTTGGTGACTCCACTGGGGACCATGTATATTTCAGGTCCCCATATTTTGGACCCCATTGTTATTATTATTCTATATCTTCACACGAGCATGGGAATGCCCACCTCCTCCATATGTTCAGATTATTCCTCATCCATTATTGAGGTCATGTACTTTTAGTTTTTGCAGTTTGTTCGGGACCGTTGTTCCAGGCTCCAGTTTGTTTATTCTCTTCTCCACACCCCAGGAAAACCATACAAGACTTATGATGTCTATCGGCCCTACGATGAGCTCCTACCCTTACACATCAGGGGGCAATCTGTTAACACCCAAAAAGTGCTCACTACCTCATCTACCCCATTACATGACTCATTTGTCCATATTTCCTAACATATTTACCTCCATAACCTTAAAATCCCATTTAAAAGCCTCCAAAATGCCACAAAACCATTAAAAAAGCCTCCAAAAGGCCAAAAAAACCATTTTTTCCTCCAAAATAGCAAAAACCCTCTAAAAAGGGAATAAAAAATATAAAAAAAAAGAGGAAAAAGAGGGAAAAAGGAGGAAAAAACCCTATACAACGGACCTAAACCATATTGTTCCCAAAACCATGGGCCAGCACTCCACCACTAAAAACCTATAAATAGGTGATGGAGGCCCCTCATTTCATATCCACAGTCAAATACACCCTTACTCTGCCAAAATCACTCTTGAAACCCTAGCTCACCCTTGAGTGCCCCTTTTGTCCCATTTCCAACCCTTTGGAGAAAGAGAAGGAGCAAAGCTAAAGTTTGGAGCAACCCTCTTGGACTATTGCAAGAACTTCACCAACCTCTACACCTGAGGTAAAATTTTAATACAAAAAAGAAATATCTTCACCATATTTTCATGTTTTGTTATGTTTATTAATGCTCATGCTAGTTTAGAATTCGTATTGTTTTATTACTTTAATTTACTGTTTATTGAACTTCTACTAAGGAGTCCATTCTCTTTAGTAGGTGCTCATTTGCACAAGCTAGGGTGAAAACCCTAGCTACACAAGGTCAGCGAGCAATTACATTCTTGACATCATATAGATGTGCAGTGTGATACAACATGATCTCAGATACATAACAAGGAGATGTATATATAGCATGGCCACTTAGAATACAAGCATGGATCCATGTCAAACTGAGAGATCATAGCCATAACAACAAACCGGATCTATGTCTCATGGAGAGCCAAATATAAGTAAGGTTCAATCTTCCGCAACTTGGGTGATAACATAATGAAGTAATGTCATCCAAAATCCCAAGGTATTCATCCAAAACAACCCGAGGTACAAACCCTAACCATGTGAATAGATGAGTTGATAATCGAACATGGGGGGTATCATTTGATTACCGGTCATTGATGTTGACCGTTAACAAACGCGAGGGCTTCCACCGAAAATGATGATGGGGCCCAAGGTACCTAGTACGATCCAACAAGTGTGAATAAGTGGACTTGGAGTCGAACACTTGGGGATCATGTCGAAGAAGAGACATTAATGTATTCTCGACATTCAATGGCGAGGAAAATTTCCATTGGTGACTGCAATCTCCAAGGTACTAACCGAAACACTAAAATTCATTCCCAGAGTAAAATGAGTTGATGTCGATGGGAAGAATTCCATTGGAAGGGAGGCCTTAAGGCATCCTCCATCATCCAACTCGAGGAACACTCAACTGGTATGAGCTGATATGGAGTAATATGTAACAAGACTGACACTAGGATGGCCGGCACATGAGGTCAAGGTAAACTGCAGAATGGCCGACACAGGGTATATCCTTGAATAGTGAGCACGACACAAAGTGACTCAGGCAGTTTTTGACATAATGGGGCAAATGATAAGCCTGAAATGTAGGATACATTATCAAACCCTCCATATGGTTGTAAGAATAACCAACCAGGGGAGTAAACAACTCGGAGATCAGGTTCACCCTGATGTAAAAAACTAAACCCAACCGACATGATAGTCTCAAGTACGTGTTGTGTTCAAGGATAGAACTGACTGAACTTCCTTTGACATTGAAGGTATGACACATCTTTCCCACCCCTTATTCTTTTTAGATAAAAGAATACCTTTCTTGTTGTTTTAATGAGTCTAAGAAAGAATGAAAACTCAATAGATCCAACCATGGAAAAAGTTTAACAAGCCCATTGGAGGAAGACTCAGTACCTTCTTCATTGTTTACAGAGTTCGAAGAAGAGATAGAAGATTACTCTATGTTATTGATCTCTGGATTTTAATATCGAGACGAGATCTGTTTCTGATCGCCGGTGTTTTCAATTTTAAGGAGTCTGAAAAACTTAAACAATAACTCCATATATTTGCTCGTGGATTTTAGTATCGAGCCCAAGCAGATTAATGCTTGCTGGTGTTTTCCTGTTTATAGAATCTAGAAAACTTAAACAATCCTCTTTACACCTATCCATGGATTTTATATCGAGCCCGGATTGGTCTGTGCTCAACGTTGTTTTCTTGTTTATAGAGTTGAAAAACTTAAACAGCCCTCTACTTACCCTCTCGTGGATTTCACATCGAGCCCGAGTAGGTGAATGATCGCTTGGTGTTTTCATGTTTAGAGAGCCCTAAAACCGGAAAGAAAGGCTCTAGAAGTTCCTTTTTCGTATAATTAGTCTCCTCCCCCAAAAAAGTATAAAACAAAGGGAGAAGAACTCTTCTAGCGCATATAGGAGTATACCTAGAGTATACCTTTTCCGTAATTTATCCACCTAGGCCTGGAAAAGGGGTAATTCTATACCTGAGTGGATGAGCCTTCAAATACTTTAATGAGCTTGAAGAGGACAATTCTGCTCGACAATCTCGTTTAGGTTTAAACAGTCCAAACAAGAACTTAAAATGACTTAAAGGTCAGCTTCTGGAATCATAGCTTCATAATCTGCCAAAACTAGGTCTTCAACAAAATATTAGTAATCGCAACAAAAATCTCGAATGGTATATGAATTTGAACTATTAACTAGTTAACAAGGTCTAACATCGAGAGATTTAGTCTTAGGAGATTGGTCCTACAAAGTTTTAGTGAAAAAATGAGAACGGATGAGTGAAATTACCTTTGCACCATGTGTATGTATTAATTGATTAATTAGGTCATTTTAGTAAAAAAATGAAACTATAGGTAATTTAACAATGGTGGCTTAATTTCAATATATGTAATTTCATTTTAAAACTCAAATTCCAATTTGTTTTTGTAGGGCAAGAATTTGGGGCAAACCTTGCATTTTCAAACCTCCGCGGCTATCGATTCGAGCAACCAATCAACGTTCTTCCTCCGCCAAGTAAGTTAGAATCTTCCCATCTTGCATTTCCATGGTTTAGTTTTCAATTTTTGAGCCCAAAAACACTTGCAAGGCAATGCTCATATCATTTTATGCACGCGCGCTACTGTGTAACAAGGATAGTAGCATATGAAGGCGATGGGCGCTACTATTCTCACATAGAGTAGTGCCCATACGTTACTGTCTAGTATATACAGTAGCGCTCAAGCCTGAAGGTGGAGAAACAAGCGCCGAGGAATGAAACAATTGCCATTTTTGTGCAAGATGGTTCTTCAATGGAGGGAGAGGGAACATGAGGACATGGATAGGCTGGCCATGCAAAACCCAATCACTCTCCATACTCTCCGAAGATGCGGTTTGTTGAATTTCTACCGAACCATAAACATGAGGGCCCTAAATAGATTATTTCGAAGACTTATTCAGTACTGGGATGTGGTTACCAATGCAGTTGTCATCCGAGGGCAAACTTTGGAGCTTACAGTTGATGAAATTTATTTCATTACTGGTCTCTCATGGAGGGGAGATGTAATAAATTTGAAGGGGTCTTATCGTGTGGGTATAGGGTCGGTGCAAGAGTACTTAAATACATATTGTGTGGATGGAGCTAAGAAATCAGGAAGCCAAATCTTGATTTCTACCATTGAAGGCCTCCCTCTGAAAGTGATTGTGAGTATGATTAACCGAGTGGCAGGTAGTGCCTCACTACACCTAGCTTCTAGGCACTCTATGCATGTTGGTGTACGATGCTTACAGGGTCATGTGGACGACTAGTGTACTAGTTTATTGGCAACCATGAAACCTCAACTCACGGGTTGTAAATCCGGGAGTATGAAGAATTTTGGTTATGGCAGAATCCTGTGTACCTTCTTCTTTGAGAGGGTACCTGCTATTAGCTTGGGGATGCCTCTACCTCAGGTTAACCCCCGTGAGCCCAGACTAGGCTGTTGGGGTGACATATTCCTCCGCCAGGGTGGTGGGAAAAGTCACTACTGTTATCATACTGATGATTTATGGGGGTGGTGGGAGAGGTAGGTTCCCACCTTCGAGCAGTTTCCATATGCTGGATTGGACTTCCGCCATGATCCAGAGCTGGTGCTTCACTACTGTTTATGAAAGTGTATGATACAAATGCCAGTCTAGAACATAGTTTGCAAATGAATCAGCTAATGTGTTTAAATTTCGTGGAATGTGTTCATATATAATAGAATCAAACTGTCTTTCCAATAGTCTAACTCACAGAAACTGACGTAGCAATATAGGATCTCTAATATGGTAAACACCCATTAATTGAAATACAATTAGTTGTGAGTCAAGTCTTACCTCCAAATGTGAAATGCCATGGATGAGAGCATCTCGGAGGAGTTCTATAACTTCACTGTATTTAGCCACATTATTCGTAGTGGGACCCAAACAAACCCCCCCGAAGAGACTAGTTGGCCAGCGGGTGAATAAATGATCCAAGCTGTTGAAGCCAACTATCGGGTGTGGTGACTGGTGCCATCAGCAAATCCTAAGAAATGTTCGGTCGACATCTGGTACATGAAACGAAAACACACATAAGATTAACTAACAAGCATAAACAAAAACTAGCTCTACAAAATATACAGCTCTGTTACAAGAAAAAGCACGACAGCCTAAGCGTAGTACTTCTTCAGGTAGAGCCCATTTCTAGGCTTGGCCAGCTTATTCCCCTTGTAATCTACCAGCTCGTAGGCACCCTTCTTCAGTACTTTTGAAATTATATAAGGCCCAAGCCACATGGAATTGAACTTTCCAGGTCCTAGGGGTTCTTTGTATTGATCCCAAAGTAGGACCAAATCTCCTTCAAGGAAAACCCTAGGTCTGACGAACTTGTCATACTGTCCTTTGACTCATTTTTTGTGGACCTCGTTTGTTGTGAGTGCATTGCGGTGCTGCTCATCTATATGTTCTAAGTGTAACAAACGTTCTTCTAGTACTGAAGTATCCGGTAGTAACTGAACGGCTAGTTTCAACGAAGGAATCTCGCATTCAATCGGTACGACTGCTTCTATCCCATGCACAAGTTGGAAGGGAGAGAACCTGGTAGCAGTCTTAACGTTAGCTCAGTAAGCCCAAAGAGCCAGGTACAGCATGATGTGCTAGTTATTTCGACTGGCATTAACACTTCTTTGCAGTATAACCTTTAAAGTTTTGTTCACTGCTTCGACTTGTCCATTCGCCTATGGATAGTATGAAGACGAATGTTCTTGTCGAAAACCAAGAATTGTATACAACTCGGTCATCATGCTATTTTGGAAATGACTGCCGTGATCAGTCACTATCTCTTTAGGTATGCCGAACCATGCAATAATCTGATTAAACACGAAATAAGCAGCAGTTTCTTCATCTGCCTTAATAGTAGGCATTGCCTCCACCCACTTGGTGAAGTAGTCAACGACAACAATGATGTAATGATGCCCTCCAGCCGAAACTGGATTGCAAGTCATGTAATCAACCCCCCATTTTGTGAAGGGACCTACTATAATCACAGGATGAAGAGGAGCTGGGTGTGCCCTCATTTTCTTAGTGAAAAACTGACATGGACGACAGCGTTTCACTACTTCCACACAATCTTTAAAGACCGTGGGCCAAAAATATCCGGCACGCAGTATCTTCTGAGTTGTTGCCAACCCAGAAAGATGTCCCCCACAAGCTCCACTGTGGACATCATTTAATACTGCTTCAGCTTCTTCTAGAGTTAAGCAGCGTCATAAGATGGAATCTATCCCACGTCGATACAAAGTATCTGAGATGATGAGATCGTTCTTCGCATGGCTTTTCAAATTGCATCGCTCTTCTAGAGAAAAAGTAGTAGGATACCTCAAGGTCTGTAGATATACTAAGATATCCCCGTACCATGGGTCAGAGGAAGTAATGAGGAAGATATGTTCATCCAGGAATGATGATTCTTCCTCAACATGCTCTAGGTCACTCGGAAACTCTGAGATTAACTCAGCGAACACTAGTGATTTCTTCGACTTGGCTGATTGAAAGACCAAATCGAACTCCTGTAGGATCACAATCCATTTATTATATTTCCCACCGATGATTCGTCGACTGAGAACATACTGAAAGGGATTGACTTCTGCTATCACAGTAGTTGTTCGTAAAAGTATATAGTGACGAAGCCTCTGAACTACATAGACCACGACAAGTGCTAACTTCTCAACATGGGAATATTTAACCTCAGGGGCTATCAATGCGCGAGAAAGATAGTAGACAACATGCTCTTGGAGCGTATCATCCTCTTGAACTAATACTATTCCAATTGTATTAAGAGACGCTGCCAGATATAAAAGAAAGTCCTTTGCGTAGTCTGGCGGGGCTCACCAAGGGTGCTGAAAGAAGTGCCTTTTTTAAGGCCTCAAAGGATGCCTGAGCAGCCTCGTCACACACAAATTAGGAGTCTTATTTGAGTAGTCTCATAAAACCTTTGGTAATCTAAGCATAGTTTATGATGAATCACTATAAGAAATTAGACATGCCTTGCAGACTTTGGAGTTTTCGCAAGGTGCGAGGAGGAGGCAGATTTACAATCGCCTCTACTTTCAGTGGGTCGACCATTATGCCACGACTGGAGACAGTGAAGCCCAGTAGCTGTCCTAATTCGACGCAGAACATGCACTTGTTAGGATTCAAATGAATCTTATATTGTTTGCATCTTTCAAACACCAATCTGAGATGAGCTAGATGATCCCGTCTCTTTCGAGATCGCGTCGGGGGGTCATCCAAGTAAGGTTCTACTATGTGTTTGATATCATGAAAAGCAAAATTCATCGCTAGGTGGAAAGTAGCTCCAGCATTATTCAAGCCAAATGGCATCTTCCGGTAAGCAAAGGTCCCCCACGGGAAAATGAAAGCTGTTTTATGATGATCTTCGGGTTTGATTTGTATTTGATTGTATCTCGAAAATCCATCCATGAAAGAGAACATCTCATGTACCGCACAAGCATCTATGATTTGATCGATAAACAGTGTAGGATAGTTATCTTTTGGACAAGCTTTGTTCAAGTCCCGGAAGTTAGTACAGACTCTAATGGTACCTTGCTTATTATCAACCGGAACAGGATTTGAAACCCATTTTGTCATGTCAATCAGATAGATGAATCCAGCTTTAAGCAACTTTTCAAGCTCCGCCATGATGGCGGTCGCTTTTCTACGGTTCACAGGACGGAGCTTTTGTCTCATAGATTTTGCGTTAGGGTATGTCATGATGACATGCTCCACGATGGTTGGGTCAATGCCTGGCATCTCCTCATATGACCAGGAAAAAATGTCGCGGAATTCTTCGAAAAGTTTTGTATACAAAGCGATCTCTTCTGGAGAACATTCTGCACCAATAAAAATGTTTTCCACGACTCCGGGTTTGGTGGAAATGTTAATTGGAATTGTTCTCGATATATTATCCATATTTCCCTCAGCATAAACAGCTCTTGAAGTAGAAGGAAAAGATGACAAATCAACAAATCCACCAGGTCTCATAAGGAATTCCCCTCTCTCAATCATGTCTAAATCCGAAAGCAGGTAGGACCTGTGATGCATATGTTCCCATGGTTGGTCCACGTCCATCATGGCTTCCAATATGGCTTCATCAGATGGAAAAACTGTGTCTAAACAATCGAATAAGTGGGTGGAATTCAGTGACCATGCCGGAGCATAGTCCATATCTGACTCAGCAGAGACTGGCAGAGTCACGATATGTTCCATTGCAGCATGTTGTGCTTCCATGTAGGCTACTTCTGCAATGGATAGAGGCACTGAAGGTTCCGATGTAGCGGGAAGGATCCACGGATCAGTTCTTAAACCAACTGTGAAAGTTTCAGTAGAAGTACCCACATCAAAACGCATAAAAAGAACAGGGGAGGGAAGGTCGAAAGTGCCTATCAACGACCCGTAAAGCCATGCTCCTAAACTCTCACTAACTGGGGCAGTTTGATCAACTAAGGGAATTGTGGTTTCTGAAGAAGTCTAGTTTTTTCTCTAAGTGAAAGAAAGTTGATCGACTGTAACGACCTTACCTTCAAACGGGAACATAAAAACTCGAAAAACTGTCGATGCAATAGCTCGCATGGCATATGTCCAGCTCCTGCCTAATAACATGTTGTAATCAAGCGGAGCATCCAGAACTTCTACTTCTACAGCAACTGTCTTACCAGCCAATGTGACATCACATGATGGCAAAACCCCATGTGGATGGAAAGTCTTGCCATCAAATGCAGTAAGCAGTGTGTTAGAAGGGGCTAACTCGGGAGAACCCAAATCTTTCCAACAGGAAATTGACATTACGCACATCGACACGCCCTCATCTATGACAACTCGTCTAATGGTCATTGGGCCATGGACGACTTCTATCTGAAGAGAAACGTGGTACGAAAACCGGTATTTGATATCAGCCATATCAAATCGCGTAGACATGTTAGAGGATTCCTTACCTCCAATAGCTTCCAGAAGTGCATTTCGTTGTAAAGGACAACTTTGCAAGACTTCTAAGGTAGACATGGCAAAAGGGGTCTGGGCTAGATCCTCAACCACATTGTAGTTGGAGGCGGCCCGAGTGTTGGGGTTGTGCGATGCCCATTTCAAGACACCTTTCGAGATCTTGGGAATTGGGTCCACAGGTATGTGGAGTGGAGTGGAGGATTCTCGAATCTCTTTATCCTTTTTTTGTGCATCCGAGGTATAATTCCTAGCTCTCGTTTGTAAGAGTGCATCTGAATTAACCATGTTAATAAAAGTTTGATCAACCGAATCATGTGTGGTGCCCCCAGCATTGGAGGTGCCAGAAGCTGAACCCTGCCCCTTAGGGAATGGATCTTTCAGTACGGCAGGTTTCTTCTCTTGAAGCAGCTTCTGGGCTTCTTCGAGTAGAGGGTATTGATGAGTGAGGTGGTCCTGCTTGCAAAGTTTACAAGGGAACTTAACCTTCTTATTCTCTTTGTTACCCTCCTCAGCATTCTCTTTTTTGGGCTTCTGATGGTTCCCCTCTCCTTTCTTGACCTTCTTTTTGTTATTGGGCTGCCGAGGGCCCTTTTGATTGTTCTGAACCTGATTAACAAATTCAGAAGTAGAAGGAGAGGTTGTGACGGAAGTAACTTTTGCAGTCAATTATTTAACTGATAAGGCATGAACCTGTTTCGTCAAAGCTTCGAAAGCTGCAGAATCAACTGAACCCACTATGCCGTCAGCATGTGGTCCAGGCTTAGGTCTACTCGGATCAGTATTTGATCATGGTGCATCAGGTATAATTTCGTAAAGTAACCCAGATTGTGCGTAAACAAGGTCTAACTGTTGGGTCCGTAAGATGGCTTCTTCCTCGGTAAACACTCCAGAAGTAGCTACTTCCTTAGAAATATAAGGAAGGAGTGATTTCAAATACCACTCAAGAAGGAATTCTGGAGGTATGTTGGCTTTAATGAGCCTCTTCCATCCTTGCCACTCCTGAATGTGATCAGATAAGTGAGTGGCTTTATTTTGCCTAAATGTAGACAAAAGGTCTGTTCCGGCATCATACTGAACAGGAAGTTGGAAGTGCTTCAGAAAAACAGTCGCGAGATCCCGAAATTTAAAGAAAGTAGCTGCTGGTAACTCAATGTACCATATAGCTATAGCACCGGTTAAGGTTCTCTGGAACAGTCTCAACCTAATGGAATCTTCGTTTAAGGAGTTCGAGGAACACCATAAATGGAAAGTAGTGACATGGTCACCGGGATCCTCACCAGTGTTTCCTTACAACTTTGGAATGTCGAAAGGTAACTTGGTAGGAACGGGTGGCCATGTGGCGTTATGATAGACTGGATCGTTTGTCAACTTGGAAAGATCTGGAAAATTTAAAGTTGCCAGAAATGGTAAACGAGGCCTGCAAGACGGTATTTGATAAGCTAGGGTCGTAAAGGGGGAACCACCCATAGTTTGACCCGTGAACTGTTGGTAGGGGTTTCTCCCGGGCGTCTGCTGGTAGGGGTTTCCCCCAGTCATTTGCTGGTAGGGGTTTCCCCCCTCCATCTGCTGGTAGGGGTTTCCCCCGGCCATCTATTGGTAGGGGTTTCCCCCTGCCATCTGCTGGTAGGGGTTACCCCCTGCCATCTATTGTTGCGTGAAAGTATTATTGAAATTCCCCCACCCATATGAAAGTGGGTTAGTGATCTGTGGGTTCGTCCACTGTGGCTGGGTGTTAGCCCTGCCATATTGCTGGTTAAAAATGTTACCCCCTCCTCCTGAAAATAAGGAAAAAGGGGTGTTTCCTGTAGGTATATTACCTTGATTCATGTTGGGACCTGTAAAGGTATTAAAACCAATAATAGCTGACGTAGACGGTGCGGTCATGGTACTCATGACAGGCACAGTTGCAGAAGCACGTGGCCCTATATTAGGTGTGGAAATCCACGTGCTGGGTATGTTATATAACGGTTGAGTCACAGGAGGTGGAACTAGATTAGCTGTACTGCTAGGTCCAAAAGTGGGTGTAGAGGTAGATGCCATAGTTGTTGAACTCAGCATGCCTAATATACCAGTATTAAAGCTGAAGGATAGAGTGGACACAGAGGTTGTATGTGCCGAACTCAATGTAGCAGTAGGAGGAGGATTTACAGTATTGGTATTCATACCTATGGTGGGAGTCTGTGTATGTAATGTCCCCAGCTTGACCCAATTGCATTAATATTGTAAATGATGTAAATATTGTTATTTAGTCATGGTGAGGAGCTCAAGGCCAAGGCCCCGCCATTGATTTAATGTTCTATGTATCGGCAATTAGAATAGATGCATAGAGTTCTTGTGCTAGGGGTGCACAATGTAAAATCGGACATCATGTAAATATGCAATTTTAATGAAAAACCCACAATCAACTACGCAATGCAACAAAGAGACGAGGGCATGATCTTTACAAGGAATAGGGAGGGAAAAATAGCCAAACCGTTGAGCCATGGTGTTAAGCCATTTCATTGAGGAAACCCATGAACTCTCAACTACCCATTTGGTCTCATGCACCCAATCATTTAATCCTTCCAAGAATTGGTTGAGACAATAAATGCCTTGGGATGGGAGAGGTATGGCTGTCAATTTTCGTGCATGGGCAAGCCATCAACTTGGAAAATCGTGGTTTTGCTTGTTGGGCAAGAAAACCCCCACGAAATTGGCCCAAAATCCATTCTTCACCCATGGCATTCATCCTCTCACGCAATCTGAGCCTGTTGGGGTTCTATCCTTCACGTTTTTCACCATTTTCCTGTGTTTTTCCATGCCCATAAACTCATTTTTGGTTAGCTCATTGGCTGGGAGAAGAGAGCCACGATTTTTGGGGTTATGGAGGCCGTTTTTGCCCACGAAATGCCCATGAGTATTCTTCTGAAAATGAATCTACTCTCCTGGGGTTGATTTCCCATTTTCTCCTTTCGTTTTGGTTGCCCACGTTTTTCTGGAACCGTTAGAAACCCATTCTTGGGAACTTCACTATAGAACCGTTTTTCTCATGCCCAGCACTTACTCTTTTTGCTGTTATATGCGTCCATCTCCTAGCCACCTCAGAAACCCAACTGCTAGTTGGTATGGTTGATTCTGGTGTATCTATGGCTATGTGAGACCCTGTTGTTCCCTAGTTCCTTGTGGAGATCATGCCCAGCTCGACGGGTGGCATTGGTGCTGAGAGATTGAAGAGCACACTGGCCTATGGTTGGGTGGAACGTTGCATAAGCGTAGCTGGTTGTTTGGGACTACTTCATTAAGATAAGTATTCTCTTGTGCTATCTTTCAATTGTTTAATTGATGAATATCTTGAATGTATGATGGATGTGTTAATGAATTTACTTCCGCTGTGTATTCAAATGTTTATTCAATTGCATATGTTCATCTTCTTCTTAAATTGAATGTTTAATGACTGATTTATGGGGCTAGATGCCCGGTTTAACCTCACGATCCTCTCCATCTAGCTGGTAGGATGGGAGGGGACGTGACAGAATGGTATCAGAGCTCTAGGGTCAATACTACGGCTGTTGGGCCCTTCACAGAGATACAAATCATTGTGTGTTCATGCATTTTGTATTTGGAACTAAAATGCATTAAAGAAACCTTAAGATCGCATGACTGTTGGGGATTTTTGCAAGTTGCTTGCATTGATTGCATTGATGGCATTCTATGAAATAGAGAAAGGAACATGGGCAACCTTTGCCATTTTATGCTGTTTTGTTGTTTTGTTGTTTCATGCTAACATGAAGAAGTGCAAATTCTTTTCTTGGAATACTGTGTTGTTGCAAAAATAATGATCTCTGTTTGTTAAAATTTTCTAAGTGTCGGCGTCGAAAGGAATTTTTGGAAGGAATTCTCTTCCGAAATTGCGGAAGGAATTCTCTTCCGAAATTTTGGAAGGATTCCACGAATCGCTCCGAAACGCGGGAGAGTTTGGCGAGTCGTTCCGAAGTTGCGGAAGACTTCGGCGAATCGTTCCGCAACTGCGGAAGACTTCGCCGAATCGTTTCGCAACTGCGGAAGACTTCGGTGAAGCGCCCCACAACTGCGAAAGGCTTCGGCCAAGCACCCCGCAACTGTGGAAGGCTTCGTCCAAGCGCCCCGCAACTGCGGAAGGCTTCGGCCAAGCGCCTCGCAATTGCGGAAGGCCACAGCCAATCGCCCCGCTATTGCGGAAGCGTTCGGCGAACTGCTCCGCAATTGCGGAAGCCGTCGCCGAACCGCTCCGCAGTTGCGGAGGGATTTTCCACCCGAAAAAAAAAAAAAAAAAACTTGATTTTTGGATAGCAGGAGCATCCGAACTCAGAATGGGATGATTCCTGTGGGTCTCGGAGGCCATTGACGAAGGCAATGAAAGAACCAGTGAAGACCCCTAGCCCATTACACTCCGATTTGACAGAAATTGGATAATAGTGACTTTTGAAGGACAGAGTCCCGAGGCTTGACAGAAGGCCGGTTTGAGCTGAAATTGATCAGGCGTGGTCATGAAGCAGGCACAATGTTAAGTTTAGAATCTTGGAGCCAAAATCCAAAGGATGTGAAGTCGGGATGAGCAAGAAGGCCAAAAAGCACTGTTCCGGGCCATTTTTTCGGGATTTTGAAAAGCTGGTGGACAGTAAAAGTGACTCTAGATGTGGGAATCAAAAATTTTACTGAACTAGACATTTCATATTCTCATTAAGACGGACAATTTCCGTTAGACGAAGATTTTCCAGAAATGCACCGTTTGGGAGATAGCCATTTTTGGCCCAAATTTTGGAATTTTGGAAAAACGTGAAAAGTGAGAAGTAGTAAAACCCATAAATTCACAGAAGATGAATGGTGCATCGGAATTAAAATTTGTGAATTGCTGAGTGTTCCTTGTTATATGGACTAACTTCGGCCGGTAGATAAGTTTCTGTGATTCCTCATAGATTTTCTTCCACAGGTGGCTAAAGTTGGCATTCTGGACCAAAAAGGCAACTGTGTAAAATGTGCAGAACTGTAGTGAAAGTTGTCATTTTTTAAGGGATGCAGTTTCCGCACCTGATGTCGGAATGAAGCATGAAAACAGGTATTGGAAAGCTTGTCCAGCAGGGAACAATTATACATGACCAGAGTTTGAATGAGGTCTACATATATCATAGATATTTAGTGCAGAAGAGTGCCAGCGGCTGTTTTGACAAACAAATTTTGTTGTCAAAATGGGCAATTTCTACAATTGCATGATATGGAAGAGGAATTCCATGTTACGATGAGGGACCGAAATGGAAGAATTCCTTAAACTCCTATTTTTTATCATACTTATGATTATGAAATTTTCATATGGCATAAAAATATTAAAAATGTAAGGGACTACCTAGATGTATATGCACTAGAGGGCATCTTAACAAACATTGCATAGTGCATATAGAAATGCTTGTGCATAAATGGGATATTGCATATTGGTAGAATAATGAAGTCTGCATATGCAATGAACTACTAATGGAGAATATTATGGTTGATAATCACTATTGATGTTGGTATTGGTTGTAGGACCAAAGATAACAAAGAGCATGGCTAAATGTGCTGAGGATGTTGTTGCATGAAGCCAACAACCGTTATGCAGAAAGGATGGTGCAACGAATCCATGATCATAAAGTTGGCAAAAAGGAATGTGTAGCATTGGTAAGAGGCCAACTGATCAGGTAACATCAAGTGATGTAAACGACAGCCATACAGGTAATGGTTATTGGTGCATAAATTGCATTAATGAGGAAAGAGGATTTGGTAAGATTCCTTCAACTATGTTCGAATTTTGTTGGAAGCATAGTACTCATAACTTAATGCAAGGTAGCATTGAGGAAATGTGCATTAAGATATTATGCACAATCTGGTGGTTATGCATAGAGGGAATACACATTAAAAGATTATGTGAGTGATGTAAATGTGCATACATAGATATAGGTGCACGTGATGAGATGCATTGTGAGAATGCATGAGTGTGATGCATGTTTCATTGCAATTAGATAATAGATGGAATGGTGAACTATTATCAATATTAAGACCAAGAGAATAACTGCATAAAATGATGAAATCGAACCATGCAACTCTAGTATAGTAATAATTCACGGGAAGTAGATGGTTTTGGTAATATTAAAATGCTTTCGTGACTGTGGCAGCAATGAAGTTATTATATGCATAGAAACTTACAAAACATTTGGTTGATTGAAGTTTCAGATTTCAGGTAGATTGCTCTGGGAATGACAAATATGGATAAGTCCATGATGAAGATTGGAATCTACCGTGAACAAGAGCCGAACAATATGAGGATAGCCTCATTGCTAAACAAATCAATTTTGTAGGAGGCAGAATTGTAAAATTCATGTTGAATTTAATTATTGATGTTATTGATTGGTTATGAAACAATCATATTTGAAGCTTATTGCTAAATGTTGCTGATTGTTTGGCTATTTGATGAAGAGTGCCAGGATGACACATTGCAGGAAGACCATGTGTGATGGCCTGCAGAAGCCAAACTAGATGGGAAGGATCCCATGCTTTGGAAATGGGTTTCGGGTGAAACACCATTGATAATGTCTCATCCAAACCGCATGTCGGTAAACCATGAAAGTGAGATAGTAAAGCTATGTTCAGAAGGCATGTGAGACACATCCGCAAAATGAATGAGTATTCTGTAACCCTAGACAAGAACATGCATGTCTAAATTATTAGGGTTAATACGCATAGCATGCTCCATCTTATTTATATCATTGCTTGAGTATGATTAGGGCCTACATGGCGCACGTTAGAAAGGGGGTGCACACCTTTTCTAAGTGCTGGTTCATGATAGGGTTTTCAATATTGACTACACCCTAAGGGAGTGGACGCATTCCTGGTGTTTCAATACTTGGTAGTGAATGATATGGAATGTGATTAAGAATTGAACAGCAATACTGATGAGCTTGCTTATCCTTCTTGTGTTGTCAGCCTACACAGATGCAGATTGATACTGCACATTAACGGGCAGAGTAAAGAAGGGTACGTAAAGAGACTGTATGGTAAGTAGAAACCTATCTATGCTCACATGAAATATTACTAGAAGGGATGGACAGGCCCGAAGAGCTGTGTAATAAGAGAAGGTACCATCCTTGTGTGAGTAGGGGTCATGCTAACCTGCAGTCAAGAAAGTCACCTATAAAGTTCCTAAAAGGAACCACCAAATTGCACAAAAGAAGGAGTGGCGTCCTTATATAAATGAAGAACCGATGGGTGTGAAGGGTTACGGTGCAAGAAGGTGTGGTGGCATTGGTAAAGGAATGAAATCTCTATTGGGTTAGCAGTGGGAGGGCGGGCGCCGATGACTGACTGAAAACCCTAAGATGCCTATTGGGTTAGCAGTGGGAGGGCAGGCGCCGATGACTGACTGAAAACCATCATATGCCTATTGGGTTAGCAGTGGGAGGGCGGGCGCCGATGACTGATTGAAAACCCTGAGATGCCTATTGGGTCAGCAGTGGGAGGGCGGGCGCCGATGACTGACTGAAAACCCTGAAATCTCTATTAGGATAGCAGTGGGAGGGCGGGCGCCGATGACTGACTGGAAACCCTGAGATACTTATGGCTCCATAGTAGAGCCTTAACCTATAATGGTTGGTGGCGCAGTTTCCTTCCATTGGTCGATGACCCAGAAGAATGTGCTGGCTCGGCACTGGAGAGGGCCAACCAGGTATGGGACTGGTTGGGCACCACCAAATGCTTGGTAAATCCAGCCGATGGGGAGGTGTACTGGTTAAGCATTAACTATATCCAAGTCCATAGGCGATCCCAAGGCTTGCAAAGCGAAGCAGGATCCTGTGGACCAGAGGGGAAACGCACAATACAGATAAGTATTCGTTTTCATTTATGTCTTGTTTGGAATAATGAAGATTACAGGTATAAATATTTTAACAGCTAAGCTGATACACTATTGTTTCTTTGTTGGAAACCTTGGTCGTTGCAGGAAGGCAAGACCCTGAAAGACTATAAATTGCTGGTAAATCCAGAGAGTAAATGAGTGGGCGATATAAATTATTAAGAAATACAGGGAGTAGCTGGTTGAACGCTATAAAGTTCTTGAAAAGTCCAGAGAGTGACTAGTTGGGCATTAACCACTTGATATGGTCAAGCAGCGTGTACGCTGGCCCAACACCCCTTAAACAATTGATAAACCCAGTCAGCGTACTGGACTGGAATTGCCGATGCGAATGATTGTGGAGTAGCCTATGTACTGGCCCAACATTCGTTATTGTGTTCACGGGAAACCCAAGGCTTGTAAAGCAAAGAATGATCCCGTGGAAGAAAGTAAAGACATCCAATACAGATAAGTATTCAGTTACCTTGCAGCTTCTTGCTTATAAATATACATGTGTATATGATTTGGTTATGATTTCCTAAACTCTTGCTTAGAGAAAAACCCTAGGAAGATGAACTAAACATGTGATTTGATTCAATGATTGAGTGTAGGTATTGCTGGAAGCAAGGACTATGAAGGCATCTTAAAGATGCATGTGGACATGTGACCGTCCTAAAGAGCTCAGTATGAGCAGTAACGAAAGATGGTGCTAGTGGAACTGTGTGGGTCCTAGCAGCCAAAGGCTCTGTAAACGACAATGGGGAAGGGTTCCCTGGTTGAAATCTATATGCAGACCTTAGACACTAAGTGTCATAGCTAAGAAAGGAAAGTCAAAGCATTCACATTGAAGTGAAAGAGACTAAGGAGCATGAAACCACAGCGATGGTGTAGCTCCATAATAGAACAAGACTAAGAGGGAGAAATCCTTACTCTTCTCTTTCCTTTTGATTGATGCAATTATAAAACAAAAGATTGTTGAGTGCATATCATGGCTGAAAATAGATTGTGTGTAATTGCTTGAGATGAATTGTGAATGCTGAAGTAGTAAATTTCCTGTGAAAAGATGAACATGAATGAGTTCATGTGTATGTTGGGAAAGCATGAAAAGTATGGAAGTCCCATGAATAAAGCATGGACATTCCATGTCAATTAGGAAAATAATTGACTAATCTTAAATGTTTATGTTATGCTTGTCCTAACAAATAATTCCCATGATGAATTTAACAGGTAAGAAAGTGAAACGATTAGTTGCGGCCGGCACAAGAAAGTATTGCTAGTAAGCAAAGTGTGTTCAGTTGTGCCCATTGACCATGGCAGCAGACCGAGGGCTATTAGAGTTGGCTGAAAGTCTTCTTCAAACAATTTCCAGGACCCAAGAGAATCTTAGGGAGATTCTCAAGCTACAGAGGCAACAGAATGAGAGAAACCATGAAGCTTTGCAGGACTCTATTCGTCTGCAAAAAGAGGTAAAAAGCATTCTGGGAGCAATCAGCAAGGGAAAGGAAAGTGGGTCAATGAAGAAGCATTCATCCAATCGTCCGATTAAGAAACGCCCCAGGTGGGAAGAGTCAAAGGAAATGGACCGGGAAAAGGTAAAGCCGCCGATGAAATGTTGGGGATGTGGAGGGAATCATTGCCTCCGTGACTGCCCAACAAGAGAATATCAAGGGGGTAACAACCGTAAATTCCCCAGGTTCGTGGACCAGTTTGAAGGAAGAGGAAAAGAAGGAATTGTTGTGGAACGATGTCCTCATGCAGAGCTAGAAGGTCCTAGCCAGCAAGAGCATCTTGTAAAGACCAAAGGACTTAGTCCTGAAAGACCCAAGTAAAGGGTGAATTGCAGGACAAACCTACCACATTTTTTGTGAATTTTGGACATATGTAAAGTGGGTATTTATTTTCCGAAGTGTTGGAACACCAAGGACGGTGTTATTCCAAGGGGAGGGGAATGTAATGTCCCCAGCTTGACCCTATTGCATTAATATTGTAAATGATGTAAATATTGTTATTTAGTCATGGTGAGGAGCTCAAGGCCAAGGCCCCGCCATTGATTTAATGTTCTATGTATCGGCAATTAGAATAGATGCATAGAGTTCTTGTGCTAGGGGTGCACAATGTAAAATCGGACATCATGTAAATATGCAATTTTAATGAAAAACCCACAATCAACTACGCAATGCAACAAAGAGACGGGGGCATGATCTTTACAAGGAATAGGG
The DNA here is from genome assembly GCA_027924585.1 of Larix kaempferi. Lineage (NCBI taxonomy): Eukaryota > Viridiplantae > Streptophyta > Pinopsida > Pinales > Pinaceae > Larix > Larix kaempferi. The sequence goes on along the minus strand of BSBM01000414.1, from coordinate 1,370,553 downwards.
AGGGAAAAATAGCCAAACCCTTGAACCATGGTGTTAAGCCATTTCATTGAGGAAACCCATGAACTCTCAACTACCCATTTGGTCTCATGCACCCAATCATTTAATCCTTCCAAGAATTGGTTGAGACAATAAATGCCTTGGGATGGGAGAGGTATGGCTGTCAATTTTCGTGCATGGGCAAGCCATCAACTTGGAAAATCGTGTTTTTGCTTGTTGGGCAAGAAAACCCCCGTGAAATTGGCCCAAAAGCCATTCTTCACCCATGGCATTCATCCTCTCACGCAGTCTGAGCCTGTTGGGGTTCTATCCTTCACGTTTTTCACCATTTTCCTGTGTTTTTCCATGCCCATAAACTCGTTTTTTGTTAGCTCATTGGCTGGGAGAAGAGAGCCACGATTTGTGGGGTTATGGAGGTCGTTTTTTCCCACGAAATTCCCATGAGTATTCTTCTGAAAATGAATTTGCTCTCCTGGGGTTGATTTCCCATTTTCTCCTTTCGTTTTGGTTGCCCACGTTTTTCTGGAACTGTTAGAAACCCATTCTTGGGAACTTCACTATAGAACCGTTTTTCTCATGCCCAGCACTTACTCTTTTTGTTGTTATATGCGTCCATCTCGTAGCCACCTCAGAAACCCAACTGCTAGTTGGTATGGCTGATTCTGGTGTATCTATGGCTATGTGAGACCCTGTTGTTCCCTAGTTCCTTGTGGAGATCATGCCCAGCTCGGGGGTGGCAGTGGTGCTGAGATATTGAAGAGCACACTGGCCTATGGTTGGGTGGAACGTTGCAGAAGCGTAGCTGGTTGTTTGGGACTACTTCATTAAGATAAGTATTCTCTTGTGCTATCTTTCAATTGTTTAATTGATGAATATCTTGAATGTATGATGGATGTGTTAATGAATTTACTTTTGCTGTGTATTCAAATGTTTATTCAATTGCATATGTTCATCTTCTTCTTAAATTGAATGTTTAATGACTGATTTATGGGGCTAGATGCCCGGTTTAACCTCACGATCCTCTCCATCTAGCTGGTAGGATGGGAGGGGACGTGACAGTGTAAGTCCCTGTTCACCTCCCGTATTAGTCATAAAATTCTCAGGTGGAAAATTATATGCACTGTAATCAGGCTGTTGGAAACCAGTGGGTAACAGAAGCGGATTTCTAAGATTAGTCAGAGGAGGATTAAAAGGAGTACTGTACTCAGCAAAAGTGAGGTCTTCAATCTCAACTAAACTAAAATGTCGTTGATCTGGAGTCCTCGGTTGCGGTTCCTCGGGAACCTCTATTTCAGGGCTTTCTGTTGCAGTTTGTAGTTCTTCATGAAACTCTATTTCGGGTGGTAGTTCCTCGGGAATTTCTATTTCCGGGTTTTTTGTTGTAAAATGTTCCTCAGGAAGTTCTATTTCACCAGTAGTTTCCAAAGGAACACTGTGGTCTACCCGCTGTCATCTAGCTTGCGGTAGTGGTTCTGTTCTAAGTGGAGGAAGGTTTTGCAACCTTCTCGACCTACGAAGTTCCTGGTTTTCCACGATTATATATAGAAATAAAACTAGAAAACCTAGTGGCCACTAAGACTAGGGGGCAAACAACATGCCAACTAAAAATTCCTAAGTATACAAACCAAGCAAACAAGATGCCTTCCGGAGAAGAGTCTGGGATGATGAGGGCCCAGAACAGATCAACGAAGGATGAAGGATAGTTACCCAGGGTCCACAATACAATGACTAAGGGTGCAAGCGCTGGAATCACCCAACCTCCCTCCCAAAGACCTGCAAGGAATTTCCTCCCACGTTTGTCCTAGGTATAACAGATATACCCTCCGTTGTCACCTGTGTATGAACCTATGGTCAGATACTAAGGATACCACAACACCGAAAAATCTTGGGGGAACAGTCTCAGGTCGAATCGGAAGGTGTGGGCAGGGTAACTAAGCCCGAAACTCAAAAGAGTCCCCAAACGCAATCCAATCCTAGTATATGCTTGAAACAGAAAGTAGGAGGGTATTCCCAACAATCTGATCTCACAAGACCTACTGCATAGATCCCAGGCAAGCTTTGAATGAAGTGGGTTTACCTGTGATAGTCGAACTACGATTTTTGCGTAATGTGTGACCTTGGGTGGTTTAAGGTGATTTAAACCCAAGATCCTAACCAAGACTAGTTGGTGTAGTGTATCCCTAAAAAAGAAAATTGTTGCTATTTAATTTTATTAAAGATTTTTAGGGTTGTTATTACTCAAAAGGTAGTGCGTTTATGTGGCGTGGTTGCAACAGGAAAGCAAAGTGCATAAATTACAACTTTCGACAACAAAACTTTTTATTTTTTCATTTAATGTTCTTTCCAACTTGAAACTGAAATAAGTCTAAGCAAATTTTCTTTTAAAATTATGAACAAAAAAGACTATGCTATTTTGCAAAAGATATAAGTCTCACTATTCATAAGCTATCAAATTTTTGCTTTTTCTGTTATTATAAGCGAAAAAGAAATCTAAAATTATGAAGCAAATAAGACTTATACAAGATGTGTAAGTATGGAAAAAAAGGGTCTTAAGCTCACAGCTAACAAAACAATGGTTTGACAAAGGCTTGTCCTACAAGTTTTTTCAAGAGAAAAGGCCTTCACACTTGGAAACAAAGTGGATAGAAAACAAAAAGGAAAGATGCTACACACTGGAAATCAAACCCAAGAGGAATGCCCCAAAGCACCAAACCCTAACAAGACCACTAAGCCAAGAAATCGGTAGGAAAGCGAGTTAACAACCACCCTATTAACACAAAACTGAGAAATGAAGCAAACTAAAGCACTCTAAATACACTTGATACCGAAAAAGACACAAAGTCAAGGAAATTTAAAACTCAACAAGTTTGGAAGACACCCCAAAGGCTCCAAAATGAACCAAACCCTAAAACAAAGGATAAGATGGGTAAAGAGCAAACAAGTGTTGCCACAAAAAGCACATGCAAAGCATGCAAGTTTGTAGGTCAGCAACACACCATCAGGGCAAAGGTAAGCAGGGGTGTTCACTAAGGAACAAAGCTTAGTCTCCAAAAAGAGTTATAAATGGACCAAACATTCCACAAGTAAGCAAGTGATCTAAAGATGACAAATAGACTCAAAGAAGGGTACTGAAACTCAAAGGAGAGTATTAAGACTCAAAGAAGAACTACAGTCCTAAAAAACCAGTCAAGGCGACCTAAAACAAAGTCAAAAATCCACCCAAGAAGGCAGAAAACTCAACCTAACCCCTGACAGGAAGCTACAGGAGTGTACCCTATTATGCAGTAGGGAAACCAACACTCAAAGAGAGGTGGGCGCTACTGTATGAAGACAGACTAGCGTATGGGCGCTACTGTATGTATAACAGAGTAGCGCACAGGTCTTAAAGAGCTAAAAAATGACTTTGAAAAGATACAAAAGACTGAAATAAAACAGGGAGAAGCAAGCAGGGGATACCTGCATGACTTCTCAGAGGATTGAAAGAGTTATAAAGTACTGGAAAGAAAATCAAGAAAGATTTCCTAAAGCAGAAAGACAATATTCCCTAGCGGAGTTGCGAATCTGTTGGCGGGAAAAACTACCCTATAATGAGGAAACGAATATCATCAACTGAAGGGGGATGACAGGTAAGCATACTAACTGTATTACAGAGATTCTTATGAATGGAAATAAGTTATAGGTCTTGAGAACATACCTTTTGAACGAAGTTCGATCCTAGCTCTTATCTGATCTTCCGCTCGATCCTCAAGTCAATCTCCTGTTCGATAAACCTGCAATACAAGTACCTTTCTCAACGTATCTTGGATAATATATAATGATGAAATGGACAAATCAATTTAAACATCAATATTAACCAAAACAGATCCAAACAAGTACATCATTCAATGAACACTTGATTTGGGACAAGAAAAATGCTTCAACCCTTTATTGTCAAATGCAAATTGATGATACAAAGTTTACCTGACTTTGCAGCATGCTCCTGCAACCTAATCCTGGGCTCCTTCTCTTCTCTGGCTTGAAAATCTTCCAGCATAACCTCCTTCAACACAAGCTTCTCTTTAAGAGTCTCTCAATAGTATTCATGTCTCTAACCCCTCTCTTCATTCCTCCTTGTATTTATAGGACAAGGGAGGCAGTTCAGGTCTAGAGATGGTTATGGAGGAAGTTAGGGAAGTTGGGAAACCAACTGCAACTAATCCTCTTCATGAAATTAATTTTTTTTAATCATCTTTTGATGTGTACGCTACTATTTCATAGTGGAGTAGCGCCCAGGGCGCTACTATAGTGTTTTACAACTAGCGCTCATGACTTTTTAAATGTTGAACGCTACTCTATTGAAGAGGATTAGCGCCCATGAGGTTTGAGCGCTACTATTGTACATTAGAGTAGGGTACAGGCGATAGTCTGTTAAGGTAGAGTAGCGCTCATGTCTCAAAATGACATTTTTTAGGGTTTTTCCAGCTTGCAAGGAGGTGGAGTAGGTCAAGGTCTCATATTAGGTCAACATGCTCCTCCATCCAAGTTGTCCTTTTGTGTGATCAACAGCTCGAGGTGATCACGGACGGAGAGGTGTAGGTTTGACCTATAACAATGAGCCACCTTCTCAGTTCCACCTTCCTTGGGGAACATGACCACATTTTAGGGAATTTGCCTCCTGCAACAACTAGTAAGTGAGTGCAGATGTTGCCACTTGTCAATTGCATTCTACACCAGTTTCATTCTTCCTAATGGGTTAGTGAACACTCTTCAACAATCCTCTTTGGATGAGTGTCTCATATTTTAATTTATTAAATAATAATAATATCCAATTATAGTCATCCTTGACCTTCCTTGGTCAATAACATAAAACTTTACAATAACTTTTAATGTAATGTTTTCCACAACATAAAATATTTCAAGTTCTAGGTAGGTTACACTCAGCACCAGTCTTGTTTTTAAAAAGAAATATGGCACGCTACAACTTTGCATTGACTATAGACAATTAAATAAAATGGAAATTAAGAATAGATACCCTCTCCCCCGCATCGATGACATGTTTGATCAAGTACGAGAAGTACTTAAGGTTCAGGTACAATCAAGTAAGAATTAAGGATGAGGATGTTCATAAAATGACATTCCGAACAAGGTACGGGCATTAGGAGTTCTTGGTTGTACCAATTGGATTAACCTTGATGCTCTGGCCACATTCATGTGCTTAATGAACATCATCCTCCATAAATACTTAGATAATTTTGTAATAGCATTTATTGATGGCATCTTAATATATTCTAAAAATGAGGAATAACATCAAGAACAATTAAACTTAGTCTTACAAAACCTAAGAGAACATAAAATTTATGCGAAGTTTAGTAAATGTGACTTCTTTCAAGATAAGATTCAATACCTAGGCCATGTAATATCTAAGGAAGGCATTTTTGTAGATCCCAAATAAAATCAAGGAAATCATTGATTGTCCAATTCCTAGGGATGTAACCGGGATTCGATCCTTTATGGGGATCATAGGTTACTATTGTAGGTTCATTAAGGGGTTATCCAGGGTTGCTTACCCAATAAATTCACTTCAAAAGAAATGAACTAAATTCATCTGGTCTAATAAATGTCAATAAATATTTGAAAAACTTAAACACTAATTAACCACCGCACCTATTCTAAAAATAACATATACGTACAAGGACTTCATTGTATGTACGGATTCCTGTATAGAAGGGTTAGGTGGCATACTATCGCAAGAGGATTATGTAATAAGTTATGAGTCAAGAAAACTTAAATAACAGGAATGTAACTATGTGACACATGACTTAGAACTAGCTTCCATAATACATGGATTAAGGATGTGGAGATACTACCTAATAGGAATAAAATTCACTTTAATGTTTGATAATATAAGCTTAAAATACTTATTTGATCAACAAAGTTTAAATGCTCGTCAAGCAAGGTGGTTATCCTTCTTGAGTAAGTATGATTTTGAAATTAAACACATTAAAGGAAAAGAGGACAAGGTGGCAGATGCCTTGAGTCTTAGAATGTTTCCCTTCGCTACTACACACTTTGTTTGCTAGACTCATCTAAAAGATGAATTGTGCAATAGATGGGAGTGGATCATGGTTGACTGTTGGAGAATTAGCCATAATTGTTGCGTTGCCCATTCATGTTGGTTCTTCTGTGGATTCTCTACTTCTTTGTTATTGTCGGTAGCAGTGTTGTATGATGTATCCGTTAGTTGAACGATGATCTAGGAATAAACTGTGACCGTCTTGGTTCAGCTCTTACGTAGTTAATATGTAATGAGTCGAATTCCGTTGATGACAACCTTCTTGAGTTAATATTCGCATCGAAAGAGCTGTTTTCAAAAAGTTAGTATACATAAAAACTTGTTTGTTTGTTTTTTTTCAAAATTATGATATTTTCGAATTCTTACCGCTAATCCCACTACATCTTCCTAAGGGAGATAAATCAATGGAACAGTACTTGATAGTCTCCTTACATGTCCAAATTTTTTATGGCAAGTTGAAGTTGAAAGAGGTTGGATGAGTTGCATTTCATTGCAGGATTTGTGTTGGATACAAAGTTGTTTTTCAAAGTTTTTTTTGTTAGATCTATGTTTCAATAAAGGGGAAATTTGACAATAACATTTTGATTAGACTTTATGGGAAATAAAGAATTAGATTGTATCATATGTACTTCAATTAACTTTTAACTTTTCAATAATTTAGTGTTAGATTTCAATTTTAATTGACATGGTAATAGATATGATGTAATGAAAATTGGTTTGACAAAACTCTTCATCAATGTGCTATCATGATAAAATAGCATAAACTTACAGAAATTATTTTGGTATTTAACTTATTGTACACAAAAACTTCAAACAAGGACATATAGTATTTTTTTATGACCCGGGGTAGTCATTTTGATATTTGGACGTATATACTAGATGGGTGGATCATATAAATAATATAGGTCACCGTAGGTCACCATTTGTTGGAGATGCTTCGATTTCATACATCTGTCATTGTGTAAGTTTTATTTAGATGATGTTTAAGTTTAAATGTTTCTCTTTATTTCATTATAAAAATCGGGATATGGTTTTATGCATCATAATATTCATTCTTTGGATGTTATTGTTCAAGAAAAACATTATGCTTTCTTCGGTTTAAGGAAATGATGTTATCTTTTTGGGGTTGTTTCTCACATTTACATTTATATTCTTGTACTTTGAGAATGTTTGATTAGTACCAAAAGCACATAAATAAGTCAAAAAACCAACCACTTATAGAACATGTATGTTTTTTCCTGTTTCTCTTGAGTTAAGGTAGTCATTTTGATATTTCAATTTATATACTAGGTGGTTTTGTATTAATGCCATAGGTCACCATTCATTAGAGATGATTCTAATTGGTAAAAGCATCACGGTGTACTTGTTTTTCAAATATTTTTTTTTTTTTTTTTCTGATTTAGATGTATCCCTTGACTTCATTATCAAATAGGGATATGGTTTTATGCATCATAATGTTTGTTCATTAGATTTGGATTTTCTTTTATATGATTATGACTTCAAGGAAATTGATGTGCTTTCTTATTAAATATTTGTAAGCTTTTATTTGAAAATGTCTTAGCACCATAAGCATATAAACACTACTCATAACCAACCACTTGTATACCATGTATTTTCCATTGACATTAAGAGTATATCAATGATGTTAAATAGAAATAAATAATTTATATGTTTATTATCACTTGCATACCATGTATTTTCCTTTGACATGAAGAGTATAGCAATGATCAAATAAATCATTTATGTTTATTATTTTTAATATTTATTCATTTTTTCCAAATGAAATTTTATATAATTCATGATTATTTGCAAAATAAATATTTAAATTTTATTTCCTCTTTTATCCATTTTACTCTCCAACATCAACATGTCTAGTATCTCTGCACCTTGTAAAGATAAATATTAATATATAAATACTAATTATTAAATATTAATATTTTAAAATTACAAATAATAATATATAAATATTAATTATTAATTAATATTTAATTTTTAAGATATATATAATGTTCATCACTAATTTTAAACTTGTTTATAAAGTTTGAAAGCCATGCATTAAAGTGCTAATATATATATATATATATATGAAATATGAAATATGAATATTTAATTTTGAAGATATCTATAACGTTCATCACTATTTGCACTTGTTTATAAGGTTTGATAGAGAACAAAGCCGTGCACCTAAAGAGTATTGAAGACAAGGTTAACAATTTTGTTATGTATGATTTTTATGGTTTTATCATAAGGAATATTTAATTTTTATTTTTGAGGATGTTTTTTAAGATTTAATTATATTTTTCAAATTAAAATATGGTTAAATTTAATTAGCTGAGATTCATTTTATTAAAAGACATTATTATTATAAAAAAATGTTTGAATTTAATTAGCTGAAATTCATTTTATTAAAAGGCATTATTACCATAAAAAATGTTTGATTTCAAGTAGAAGTTTTAGAATGAATTTAAAGAGATAGGAAAACACATCATCGTCCATATCTATAATGGCAATTAACATTGAAGAAATGAAAATGTTATAACTCTTTCCAGTGAACATTAATAACATTCAATGGACCTTCTCTCCGTGAAATTAATATGAGGAAAATAGTTCTTGATTCTTCACTGGAAAATCCAGAAAACACCGTAAGGTGTGGCTGAATTGGTGGTAGTTAGATGAACAAATAGTGTCTGTAAACGGTTACAGATCACACACTAACACGCTACATATCTAGATCATTTTGCAGCTTCCTCTAGATCATCAGTAGAAAGCTCATATCTGCAAGTAGGACACGAATTTCGAATACTCAGCCATTGAAGGATGCAGTGAGAATGGTACATATGTTTACAGGGAAGCTGTCTTGCACATTCCCCTACAGAGACCATTTCTCTGCAAATCACACACAGTGCAGCACCGCTGTCTACTTCATTCTGACAAACTATAACTGTGGGCAAACCCTCTACTGCTGATTTAGCTGCTGGAGGAGCTCCTCTGTCAGGATTCTCTACTTCAACATTTTCACCTAAATCGAACACAACGATTTCTAATACTTCCCCACTCTGCAAAGTCAAATTTATTGCGATAAACGGGCCATAATTATTTTCTTCTGCGTTGTTAGGAGCTTCTTCGGTCTCTTGGTTCTCATGAGTTTCTTGATCTTCTTCAATATCATCCTGATAATCTGAATAAACTTCATCCTGATAATCTGAATTATTTGTTAATACGTGCTGCCATGTCAAATTGATTCTATGGCCTTGCAGAAGTTCCAAGATCTGATCACAGCTGAGATCTCCACTCCACATAGCCTCCACAGTCCCATGTCCTCGATCCAGATGGTTCCAATCGACTATTCTCAATCGAAGATTGGACTCCCCATTTTCGTCTAAACTGAAATCACTGCTGCTGTTTACTGTAACTGGAGCGTATAATCCATATATTTCCATTGTTGCTACTTGCTGAAGCCCAAGGCCTTGAATATCATAGGTAGCAATATTGTGAGGTCGTTGTCTTATCATTCTCATAAGTTGAACACTTAAACCATGGAAATAATCATACAGACTGGTACTGGGCAGGCTCGTATTTTCCATGATATTCCACCTTTGACTATGCATTACTTGCTCCATCTACGACAAGATTGAGATGCGAAATCTGCAGCACAAAATGAAAGTTAGCTATGGAAGGACTGAATTTAATGTAGAGATCAAGTCAATGGGATATATGGAAGAGCTACCACCCCCACATATAGTGAGTTGCATCATTAATCAGTTTTTGGCTAAAGATTAGTTGCTAAATAAGACCTGTAATTTCACTAACGGTCACTCTCACTATATATAAACAAACGGGCGGTCGTGGCTCCACATTAGAAGACTATTTTTGTTACTTTTGAATTGACACAGTCAATTCACACTTTCCACTGAAGTATGTTCTGATATATTTATGTGATTCCTTTGCCCTTGTTCTTTAGAATACTGGTCTAGTATTATTAGGAACCAGAAGTTGGGATTCCTGCAAAACAATCATACAGATTTGACACAAAGGAAATATTGAATCTACTATTGATAAGCTAAGAATCTTATCTTTGAATTTTAAGCTTTGCGGTGCACTTGTTGTTTCTTGATCGATCTTACAAGTCCAATGCCTACCAGGCCAATATTATTCAGCCTGATGGCAGCAGGTAGCTTGACTATTGGATTTCAAGCTGCTTGAAATACAATGGCCAACATGCCTCCTGCTGCCGCATTAAATTACCTGCATATAAAGGCCAACATGCCTGGTGCGGCCACATTAAATGGCCTGCAGCAGGCTGAATATTGATGGCCGTATAACCCATTAATTACAATCTTGACTTGTTATTAACGGTGAAGGACAAGGCTATTTTGACATGGTACACAAGAAATGACTTAATTGGTTCCAAGAATTCCTGATGATGCACAGGAAGTGCTACGCCTTAATGATCAAGCTGCCCGCTAACCTAATAAATTAGGTGCCATGGAGTATTACATATGGGAGAAACTAGTCATCACAACCCCTGCATCTTATAGTATTCAAGCATCATAGAACTTTGAGGTTTTGTGGCAAACTTTTAGAAGACTAATCCATAATATATTTACAATATGTACAAGATTCTCAGTAATTATTTTAACAATAAATGTGCATAAGGACAAAACTAAACCCTCTTGGATCGGTGGATAAGTTGATGGTTCTACTGATGATGATGTAAATTTAAAAGTCCATTTAAATTTACAAGGGAATGAATGCATTTTCTTCTTTTTCCTTCTGGTTCCCTAGATAATAAACTGCTATTGAAGTTGCCAGGATTTTATATTAAACTTGGTAAGGTTGTTTTTTTCGCTCTTGTGTTTTTGTTGGATCTAAGTTGTCCTGAAACCTGCATTGAACAGGCAGGTTTAAGGCAACAAGAAGGAAAATAACAACTCTAAAACTGATGTCTATGTTAATCCGTTTAAGGCAACAAGAAGGAAAATACCAACAAGAAGGTGTCAACAACAGATCTATAGCACCGGCCGTACAACCACACTGACTACCATGTTTAACACTTTATTTTATAAAATAGCTTGAACAAATGCTTAAAATGCATGCAGCAGGCACTTATTATTGAATTCTTCTGTCAATAAACAGATATATGTTTACAATGCTTACCTGATAATACAAATATGGATTCGGTTCATTCAGTCAGTGGCAGCTGGGCTTGACTCAGTTTCCCCTCTTCTCATGAAATAACTGGGCGGTTTCGCAGAGCACCCAAAAGCCCCTTATTATTAGTAATGTTACTGGGGAAGACCGAAACCAGACCTTATAGATCACACCGGGAGAGTAATGCTATTTGCATGCTAAACACGTTCAGTTGCACTTGAAGTTCTTCATGCAAAAACTCTTTCCCTTTTCCCTCCTCGATTTCAATTGAAGCTAACGCTTTCCCTCCTCGATTTTCGTCTTATTTTTAATTTATTTAATTTTAAAAAAAAATTATTATATTAAGATATATTTTAATTGAAATAATTTTTGATAACTTGTTTGTTAGTTTACTTTTAGTTTGATAACTTGTTTGATAGTTTATTTTTAGTTTATAGCTAGTTTGTCATTACAAGCTGCTTAGTTAAACACATAGATATGTATTTGTTAACGTTATATATATGTTTTTGATAATTAATTAACTATAGATATGTATTTGTTAACTATATATATGTTTTTGTTAATTACATACACATGTTAATTGTGTAGATATTTGTAAAATAATTTCTAAATAACTATCAGTATCAAACACTTTGTATATTCAAAAATTAAAGTTGATTTTGTTTGTGTATAAAAAATAATCTTATATATATATTCATACTTGTATGAATTGAAAAGAAAATGTGACAAATTCTTCTTATTGTTATGAATTATTTTAAAATAAAATCCCCAAGTACTCTATTATAAGTACTCTATTATAACTTGACATTCAAAATCTATATTATTTTCCCAAACTTTGAGTCACTTGAATGGTATCATAACTTTACATTTAAAATCTATATCATTTCCCAAACTTTTGTTGGTGTAATCTTTCAACAAATGCTATTACGAGTAAAGTTCATGTTTTTGAAAAAAAATTGAAGTAAAATTTTGGAGGAAAATTGGAAACTCATATAAATATATATATATATATAATTATGTATGCAAGTAAAACTTGGTTGTTTGATGTCCATTATAGCATTACCAAGTAGGAAGACAGTTTCAATAATTCTAATAATGTAGTGGAAGAGTAATTCTAATAATGTAGTGGAAGAGTATGAATACTATTTTTTTTACATAAGTGTATGTATTTTTCTACAAAAATAACATGAATAATATAAGTAGCTCCTTGAAGTTAACAAAATTAAAAGAGTGATAGAAGATCTATGATTCTATCTGCAATGTTATGAGATGGTCTATGAAAAAAAGAAAATAAGAAATAACAAGAGAAAAGTAATCATCTTCATGTTGAAATGTTTAGAAAATAAAAACTTACTAACAAGAGAAAGGTATCACGACATCATGGTTTTTATATGTTAGAAAAAACTAATTTAACTTTTTTCTTAAATGTCTAAGTATGACATTGTATCAATATGCCATTAGGTGACCAAGTATGGTTGACAAAATTTTGATATCAAGAATAATCCAGCCAAAAGACAAAGAGCTATTATAACATAATACAACTTATGGTTCATGAGATTATTGTATTATCAAAATAAATTTGAAAGTCCATATAACTAAAGCACAAACCTGTCCATTTGGTAATAGTGAAAACCGAATTCCAATCATGGAAGGGAATGAGCAAAAAATTCAAACTAATGAAAAAGCAACAAACAATAATCTGTGCCTACTATAGATACTAATAACATGTAAAACACATAGACTAACAAAGAAACTTCAAATATTATATTATCTTTAACTATAAAAAATATAGCCAAAAACTATTGGATGAATTGAAATAAAATTGTTGATAATTACTAATTCAAAACACTTTTTTATGTTTTAATGTTCAACTTAATCTCAATCAATTTGGATAGTATGATTAGATTTTATGTTTTTTAAAGGCATTAAATTTAAGTATAATTTTTAATTAATTTTAAAAAATATGTATAATAGATGAACCAAGAAAAAGTGATCCATAATTAGTTTTCTAATTTGTAAAATTTAGGGGTTCATAATTTTACTCTATGTAAATGTTTATCACAGTCACATCTGAGTTGATCATTTTACTCCACATAAATATCATCTCTCTAATTCTCCTCTAGAATATCTGAAATGTAAGATTCAGAAACAATAGTCCAAACCCTTTCGTATTTGACAAACCCATTCAGTGTGGTGATAAATCTGGAGGCGATGCTCCCCTTCCAATACTCTAAAACTGAGAATGTGCTTCTCCTCATCTAGAATTGCGAGGCGCTCGATGTTGTTCTTGGCTGGAAGCCCTGAGATGACTTTGATCTCCCTGACGCACCCGATCTTTAAAATGGTGTAAGCTAAAGTTTATATGATTTGCATTCATTATCTTTAAAATGGTGTCAGCTAAAGTTTATACAATATGTATTCATTATCTTGTGAATTTTTTGACAAAATTTGATGAAATGACAATTTTCAGTTGTTGGAATTGCATAATAGAGTAGGGTAATCAAGGGCACTAAATCCAATTCTGCAATCAAAATTGCTTCATTGTTGAAATTGCAATTTTAATGCTAACAAATTGTGTTCCGGCCAAAAACAATGCAAATCCTCTAGACTTTAATTCACACCCTTTAAAATCTCTAGCACACTCCCTTTAAAATCCCCTTGACCAATAAGCTCTTGATGAAGGGCTTTTACATTTCAGGTTTATCGAACCTTTGAATGACCAACCATTGGAGGGGATCAACAAAAAGATAGAAACTGTGATTGGAAGGGAATCAACAAAATAACTAAAGGAAATGAGCAAAAATATGGATGTGTCCAATGGTTTCCTACTTATCTTTTGGGAAGTTTCCATGCATGAGTGTTAGGAATATTTCTTTTTTTTTTTTGCCAATTTATTTAATCTTCATTTCAATGTTTTGGGACCAATCATGTTTGGAAAAAAATCCTTTAAAATTAAAGTAAATAAATAACTAGAAATTTAGTTGTCACTTTAAACATTTCGAAATATAAAATGAACTTGCTTCAAATTAATTAAAAAAATTGAAAACAATAGTCTTTACCTACAATAAGGGACTAATAATCATATACATATTCATTTTTTATAGAAAAAAATAAAAAATAATAATAATTATCCTAAAACTTATATAATTTTTCCAATCTTATTAGCTATTCATTTAAATAGTAAGCAATCTTTAAGTAATCTTATGCATCATCATCATTATTACTTATTTATATTAATAATAAGTATATTTGTATTAAAATATAACTCTAGTCTAACCATCTAACAACCATCTAACTTAATAAATGAGAAGCACTTCCCTATCACATTTTTTCTAAAAATATTAAAAAAAAACAAATTTACTCTACATTATACCCATATCACAAGTTTTCCAAAAATATTCAAAAATCAAGTTTACTCTATTTTCTACTTGCAAAAATATTCAAAAATCAAGTTTACTCTACTTTCTACTTGAGCTGAGCTATATGATAGAACTGTTAAAATTACTTCCTAGCCAACATATATATTGCCTTACATATTGCCCTACTAATAAAAGATATTTCTTAAAATTATTTGAAAAATGGAAAATTAAAAGAAACCCTTCTCATTACGATTCACAATGGTACTTCTAACCTTGGATAGCTAGGCTTCCTTTAACTAATTCTAAGTTGCATGTTCAACAAAAGCTCGTTCTTTGCATGTTCAACAATAGCTCGTTCTTTGTCTTTTAGCAACTTTGTCCCATAATAGAATACGCCACCTCTTTATCTAATTTATTTCCTTGTAGTGCTTGTTCAATAGCTCGTTCTTTGTCTTTTAGCAACTTTGTCCCATAATAGAATACGCCACCTCTTTATCCAATTTATTTCCTTGTAGTGCTTGTTCTACCTTGTCTAGCAATTCCTTGAGCTTCTCTTCCATCTCTTCTAACATTGTCGATGCAAACTACAATTTCACTCTAACATTGTCGATGTGAACTGCAATTTCACTCTGATGTTTCTTGATCTTTAATGTTTCCAATTTGTTTTCCTTAAAATTATAATTTTCGGGAAAACTCCTGGACACTTCCCCTCGTTTCAAGGATGGTACCCAAAGTAAAGTTGATGGTGCCCAAGTTCCAAGCACCTTGCCTTGAGGGAATCAAAGAGAATCGAATCCATGGCCTCTCTTACATCACGAGAGATCTCACGTCTGGATCATGACCACTTCAGCTAACTATATGAGCTATTCAATGATTCTAATTGTGCTTCAATGTCTTCCATTTAGTGATTCCAAAATATCTTTCTTCCTCATGACCACTCTGCCAATTTATCCTCCACTTGTCTAATTTTATTAATAATAGACCATGACACCCTTACATATTTTATGTATTGTGTTCACATTGTCGAATCCCCCTTCACAAAGAGAACAATAGTTTGGATTTTGATGGTTATCCATGGCTCAATCCCCCTTCTTTGATGTTCATCGAGACTTTAAAAGCAATGAAATTTTGACCTTATGTTGTAGAATGATTGTAATTCAACTTGTGGCAATGCATTGTATCCCTCCTCGATTGGTTTAAACCCATGTTTATCATCATTCAAATGTTGGGTAATACAAATTGAGTATTTTCACATGTGTTAAACCATATCATCAGTACATACCATGTGGTTCCAAATTGATTAAGATTCAACAAAGAGATACATAACAGTTGAGTGAAGTATCACATCTTAAGATTTACTCTAAACTTGCATAGTAAGATTTACTCATTCAAAGAACTTCGAGAATATCACATAACTCTTTTACATTTATTAACAAAAAATCAGTGCATTAAACAAATTCCATCATAAATAATATTAGATATTCGACGCAATGCAAAGCAATTATACTTATATATTCAACTCTAGATATTTCTCATTTTTTGAAACAAATCAAATGAGTAGACCGATCCTCCTAGCCATAGATTAAAAGAGTATTTTCTTTTCACTCTTTAATCACCCTCAAGCCAACCAAGTTTGCTAGAGGTTTAATAACATTTGCATTATTAATTCTATAGATTCTTGATACTCTTTACTATAGGGTTTTAATAAAACCACGACAAACATAGATCCTATGCATTACTTGCTTGCATCTTGCAAGAATTGATGAGGTTTCTTCCCTCTTTCCTTCCAAATCTTCATGATCTTCCTTTCTATCTCATGATATCTTCTTTCTCAAGGGAAAATAAAAATCATCCCCTTTTCTTTATTACTCTTCCCTTTTTGTAGAGAGAGTATTCAGTTTTTATTTAGTTCCTTAAGGTTAATGTGAAGATGACACCTCACACAAGGACTTAGGGTTTTCTAAAATAGATTATCTCCATAGTTAAAATGTTTAGGGCATATTTTATTTCTTTATTTTTCACATATTTATTTTTCATGGGGTTTTAAAGTAGATTATCTCCATAATTAATATTTATGGAATATTTTATTTCTTTATTATTCACAAAGTTATTTCCCCAAATTGGTTTTAAAGTATATTATCTCCATAATTAAAATATTTAAGGCATGTTTTATTTCTTTATTATGCCAAAATTTATAGCCCCCGACTTGGCTCCAAATCTCTTGTTTCTACTCATTTGTTATATTGGAAAACAAGAAAACATAGTTCTTTAAATAATAAGGTATACTTTCACACCATCCTATATTTATGGTGTCTTAGGTTTCACTATCTAATTACAACATCAAATTTAATTTAATCATGCCCAAAATTACTAACTAAATTTAGGGGTGAACTTGGTATATTAAATTTTGCAATGAGTTGTGTTCTTTGAATTAGCCTAGATAATTAAGTCTCCTTTAGACTAAAGTGTAAGAACATATAATTAATGAGAAACATTGAGCCCCTTATTATTTCAATGTTCTTGATTCCCAAGTCTTTGCTAAAGCCTTAATCCTCGATATAGAACTAAAATATCTGCCTGATTTTGGTTTATTTTCCTAACCCCTAAGAAAAGAGTCATCTTTGATTTCCTATAGGATCAGTTATGATCCATCCCACACTCATCACTCGTGTATATAATTAAGGAGTTTCGTCATTTCTTCCATTCTTGAAATCCATTGTTTTCCAGTCTTAGCTACCACAATATTATTTTCTTCATTCTTCCTATTTGTATGCTTCTCTTCTCCTCTCACCTTATTATCGCATATGTTAACTAGATTTTTTCACGAACTTCCGTCTTTGATATATCTTTCTCTACCATGCAATTTACCTTTATTGTTTTTATAAGGAGTCCTCTTGCTTGTGTAGCAACTTTTCGCATAGAACAATTCAATTTGAAATATTTGTTTTATTTCTTGGCATCCAAAATTTCCATCATATGTATTTGTGGGTAGCTATCTACACTCATTTAAAAGGGGTTTGTTGGAAAATGTCCCATTGTATTTTGTGTTCCATGGATGGAATATGTCTTTCGAAGTTTAAGTTATGCTCATGTGTAGATCTACTTTTGGAAATAGTTGATTTCCACACTACATGGGTTTATTCACTTTTCAAGAACAGATGTTCAAGCATTTCTTCCTCATTTTCATATAGGAAACATTTCATGGTCCTTGAATCCATCTTTTTTAAAGTTTTTTTTGATGTCGATATCTTTCCCTAAACAAGTGTCCAATGAAAATTTTTATTTTAGGAAGGCACTCCCTTTTCCATATTGTTCTCCAAATTGTTGATTTGGGTAATTGAACCTACTTTGCTACTTCTATATGATACCCTTTTTATTACAACGTAATCACCTGCTTGAGTTCCCCTTCCTCTTTTTTCCTTGATTGATCTACAAACATGTGTTTCTCTACTTAAATTTTTCAATAATATGACCATTGTTCATTATTATTTTTCAATGGATTAGGTTTTCCCCATCCCAACCACTAACCATTTCCTTTCTCAACTTGTTTTGTGAAATATTTTAAGTGAACTATAATATTACTATACATCATCCACATATTTTGATCTACAATTTCTAGACTGTGATTTAGAGGTAGTCTACCAAGGATGTTTTTCTCCCATATTTTTTTTATCTTGATTTCTAGAAACCCATGTGAGGTTGCTACTTTGCATAGTCTCCAAGTTGAAAATACTTTTATATATTGAATTTTCCTATCCAAATTTTGGAGATGAGAGAAGTGGATATATGTTTTATGAATGATTGATTTTTTCCATGATTATCCATCAAATATTGAGCACCATATATGTTTTTACCCATTTCCTAATTCATTATTTGAGGGTCTTTTATTTCCAATCCTCCAGATCTTGTAGATGCTCAAATGGTGGTTCAACTTATAAGGTAGTATTTCTTGGTGTTTCTCTTTCCCCCTTTCCATTGAATACATTTATGAATGAGTTTCCATAATTGATTCATTAGTTCAATTAGTGCCAATAGTGCCAATCCTTGGAAGAGATGCAGAGAAAGAAAAACAACAAACATGATTAATGAGATTCTTCCCACTATGTTCAACTCTAATCCTCCCCATTGCTACATTATTTTTTGAACTTATTCTTGTATTATTTGTTTCTAGTCCATATATTTTAAATAGATGGGTGTTATATGAATCCCAATATATTTGAATTTTTTCCACTTTTCAACTATTGGGAACTCCAAATTTTTGGAGATGGGTTGAAGAAGGAAAGATAGTATATTCCATATAGATAAAAAAAAATCCCCTTTTGAACCTATGCTCTTGAAGTATTCCTGAAAAATTCCAAAAATCATTTAACTCTTAGCTATAGATATTGGTGACCCCCCCAAAAGGTGTGTACCATCAACAAATTGAGAGTGCTTTATCTATTTTACTCAAACCTCTGACCATGATAAAGTCTTATAAGTTTATGGTGCTCCTTTCTTTTTCCAATTTTTTACTTAGAGATTCAACCATGATTATCAATAATAGGGGGGGTGACGACATCCCTATCTCATCCCCCCATTTCTTTGAAATAAAAGAGGTTGTCCAGAATTTACCAAGGGGCTATCCAAGGAAACCCTTGCAATCTTTATAAAGCTAGCAGAAAAGCTAAATTTCTTCATTATAAGATATATAAAACAATGTCTTACCTGATCAAATGCATTTTCCATATCTATATTGATGATCATGCATATTTATGTATTGCTCTTGCTAAAATGGATTACCTCTAGTACTAATAAAACATTATCAATGATTTGCCATTTTTGCACAAACCCTCTTTGATTTTCAAATATTATATTAGGGAGGTTCCTTTCACTCTATCTGTTATTAAATTGGTAAATATTTTGTATGCAACATTTTTTTTCTGTGTAAAGTTGCATCAGAATATTTATATTAATAGTACAAAAAATACATGACAGTTTGCTAGCCTTCGCGGTCTTGGGTGGTGAAACCACCAGCCCAGATGCTAAAAAAAGCTCGACCGATAAGTATCATGGTAAAACAGGCCAGGTGCCTTCAGATTCATTACATATCCTTCCATAAAACATAACGGGGCCAAAAAAAACACATAGTACAGCAGAAACGAAGTATTCACTTCTGCAGTTGGAGAGTTGTTTTTATCTTCAACAATGGGACAGTTGCCAAAGAATTCGTCATCCCACCCCTGGGGAGGGAGCTTTGGCATCAGCAGATCATTTTTGCGGCAGGGAGAGGCATCCCCCTCAGAATTTCAGACCCGTTTGAAATGCAGTGAATCTATCGTGGTTGGAACAGGAAAGGTGGTGAGCAGGGGATCCAAACCAAAAGAGACACCAGAAGCAGGAAACGTTGACCCAGAAGGAGTGTCCACCATCGTGATAGAGCCTCCACCCATGACATCCATCATCTCCCGCAGAATTGACGGAGCTTCAAGAAACGCCAAGCCAGAAGGAGGCAACGCCGACCCAGAAGCAGGCAATGATGACCCAGAAGGAGTGTCCACCATCACAACAGAGCCTCCAGCCACAACGCCCATCATTTCCCATAAAATTTACAGAACTTTAAGTGCAGGAGAGATTCCTTCAGGCTGAGTTGCAGCCAAACCATCCAAGCCATCCTAAATTTTTGTGGGTTCTACTGAAGTCGACCCACTGTGAACAGTAGAGCACCTCTCCAAGGAATACTTGCCAACAACAAGAATAGTATCCAGATTGACCAATTTTGCATGCAAATGGACCACGAGGGCTCTAATATCCAAAATGGAGGACTTGGCTGAGTTCCAGTTAGCCAACATCTCCTCGACCAAGTTTCCCATCATATTTTTAATGAGCCAGTAGTAGTTGATTTGGTTGTCGTGGTTTCCTGTAGCGAGGATATCCACCACCTGACGAGATTCCCAATCATCAATTAGCATGTGAATCGGGGCTAAGACGCTGATGTCATAGCTACTGATGATGGCCTTACTCTTTCCCAGAGACGCTGCATCCCTACCAGCTCCATGCCTAGATCCACGTCATGAGGTTCCTCATGGACAATTCAGGGTGTATAGATGGAGCGCCCAGGCGATAACAAAGTGAGCAGGGAAATTCAACAGAAGGAAATTCAACACAAAGAAAATCACTACAGGGAAATTCAACAGAGAGAGATGTAGAGGATTGCAAATGAGGATGGAGAAGGGCATGTCCACCATTTTACGTGTAGATGAGGAGGGATACAGGTAAGCCACACGTGGGAGTTGCAGAGTACATCTACCACCGTAAATGCGAAGGGAAATCATCAGTCACATAGGGCGTCATCTCATTAAATTCCTGGTTGAGATCGTTAAATCACTCATCATCCCGATGAGCTCCATTAATAGAACGCCTTCCCACATGAAGGAGAGGTGATGGGTTCTGCATTCCAGCTCGAGGTGGCTGGAATATGCTTCCAGATGGGGCATGTTCGGGAAGAGCACCCACATCCGGGTATTTTGTATGCAACATTACACAAGGAGATGGGTCACAATTTATCAAACAAGGAGGGGTTTGTCTCCCTAGGGATTAAATATAGGAAGGAAGATTCAATGCTTCCCCCAATTTTTTTATTCATTGACCATATCAAAATTTTAAAAATAGCATTCTTTATCAATCCCTAGTAGGTTTTGAAGAAATGAATGGATAATTTATAGAATGCGTATGCTTTTCTAGGTTCCAGGTTCTAGATAGCACTATCACCTCTTCTTCCTATATTTATTTATTCATCTCTAAATTTTCCTTAGAAGTCATTACTCTAGGAAACTCTTGAAGTATATATTGTACTATTGTTGGGTCTTCTTCATCTTTCACTATTAGTAGATCTCTAAAATGCTCAAAGGTTATTTCCTTGACTTTTGTATTCAAAAATATTTTCCCCTTCACCAATCATTATTTCCTTCACATTATTTTTTACATGCCTAGTTTTTTATTGTTTATGAAAGAAGGAGGTAGTTTGATTACAAGGCTTCATCCAAAGACTACATTATTCTAGTTTCCAATGCTCTTCCTCATTCCTATGACCTAAATGTATTTTCCCATATAAAATGTTTTCTTCCCATAGATGTTGTGTTGTGATTATTCTCCTGCATATTTTGTTGCAGATATCTCGACTATTGTGTTATCTTGTTTCATTTGGACATTGGGTCCTTGTGTTTTTTCACTCCCATATGAGCATTCATGATTCACCAAGTTATTTCACTAAATCTTTGTAGATTTATTTTATTTAAATTCAAATGAATTGTTTAGGAATAATGCTTTTGTTGGGTTTTGTTTGCATGTCTCCAATTTTATTCTACATTTTCAAATTGCAAGAAACAAAAAATCACTACAAAATATGCTCATTGGTAGGAGGAATTTTCTCAATTGACATTGATGTTATTTTAAAAAGTGCATCACAAGTTGTTGTCCAAGTTGGAAAATTTTCTTGTGGATAAAATTAATACTCGCAATCAACAATCCATATAAATAATGATGATGAAAACATATTTACAATGATGACTATGTATGAGTAGTTTTGGCCCAACTAGTAATTTATGGGTTGAGATATGTGAGAAGTAGAGAGTGTTGGCTATGAGGCCATGCCAATGACCTGTAATTAAATATGCAAGAAAAAGACAGTAGATGAATGTGAGAACTTTATTGTTTAATAAATCTACACCTCTACCTAGAAGAAGATAAAAGGTGTGTAGGCTTTCTAGGTTTAAAATTGAGGCTATTATGCCATTTGTATATCATATATTTCTTGATGCATTTGGGACAGTCCAATCATGATGAGGTCACCTTACATTTTTCACAACTCTATTATGAGCTTGTGATTCATATGAAAATGATTATACTAGTTTCCCATATAAGTTTTATGGTTTTGGTATGGGTCACATGTATGATCATATTGATACTAAAAGAGGTGATCATTATGTTCCCCTACTTCTAAGATTCATTCCTACACTAGGGAGAAATATTGCAAGTCTAGATGATTTAGTTGGTTTTTCTCAAGTTATATTTTAGGCTAAGGGTAACCTAGTTGACACAATATGTGTTGGTTTGGAGGGGATAAATGTGGGGATCACCATCTCCTGTACATATCCACCTAGGCCTACAGAATCATTTGTATTTTTAGTTTTTCAATTTGACAAGATTCAAGCCATGTCACACAGTAAGGTAGACGTGTATGTGATGTAATGTTGAGATGCATATTTTTCACTTTATCATATTGTATCTCTTAGGGAGTGGAAGTGGCCCTAAGTTACTTTAGAAGCATGCACAAGATGGATGGATGGACTGCTGGAATATTTGGAGGTGGTGGCCTTGGGCTCCACTTACCATTTTTATCGAGGCGAAAGTGAGCAGATCAACTCACTACATTTGGTGCATGTAGTGAGTTCGCAGGTTCCTTGTGAAGGGTTCCCTAGAAAAATTATGCCAAGAGATGCGGTAGTAATGCAACAAGACCATGAAGTGGTTTTGTGGACATAGGTTGAACTACAGAAAGTAGTACAATAGGAGTAACATAAAGGTGATGAATTTTCCATAGTTCATCAAAACCACATGAGATGGTCAAAGTGTGGACGAAAAAGGAAATTTTGGACTTGAGGATTTTGTTCTCATGGGGTTGAGCGCGATAGTTGGATTAGCTACCCAATTTGTTCAGCACATGGGGATGCATAAAGAATGTATACTTAACTGAATCAACTAATTAATGAATCGGTAGTAGGATAATGAGGGTGCGATGACTGAATAGTTTGATGAGGATTCTTTGGAAGACTTGGTTTTGATAGTAGATGGAATGTGGCAGATAGTTTTCAAGTGAAACATAAATATTGGAGGTGGTTCTAAGGGTGGAAACAACTTAGAATGGGGGAGGATGTCACGGTATTAGCTGGGAGGGTGCCTTGGCCATGACACCACTTGAGGGAATACTTCAACAGGTTCGATGAGTGGACTTATCCAAAGAATCGATGATTGTAGCACATGGAATATGACCCGATTTGTAATCCCCAAGGTTTACATGATAGCGTCCAAGAGTTGGGAGTGTGTTGATTTCCACCATGACACCTTGATGGAAGAAGGCCCTGATTACATAACGAAGGGATTCAGTAAAATAATGTGGGGACTCGCTAGGAAGAACAGTTTTGAAGCTTGTTCAGAGAATATCAGGAGAATCAATGTGAGTACGGGCATCAACAAGGTGGGAAACATTTTGTGCCACCTTGGTGAAGCAATTCGGGAGAGGCCCCAACTAGAAAATGTGCACACCAAGTGAAGGTTGTGTCAAGAAGGTGGGCATAGAAATTGGCACACTTGAGAGGCTATATATTGGAGCATGAATTGAGGCAAGAGGAAACCAATTCAACCAAGGATAATTGAGACTTGGAAAATTCAACAAGAAAAAGTGGGCATAGTTAATGTGGAAGTCGCACCCCGGGAGGAGGGAACATCTTGGAAAAACAATGCATGGCTAAATGTTTTCGAGCTGGAGTGAATTTGGGAAAAGGGTGAACAAGTTATATAAGAGAGGGATCTACAGGATGTGAACCTGCAGGGGCTACAGGAGGAAATCGCTAACATGAAGAAGGCATCTTGGAGAGAGATTTAATTATTGGGTTTTCTTAAGAAGATGTCGTTTGGCACTATCATGGGAATTTTCCTATGGGTGATCCCAAAATCTATTGTACTTGTACTTTTTACATTATTTTGTATAGTGGATATTCGACACGCCCCATTGAAGCATTTCCCAACACACATTCTTGTCTCTTATATGTGTTCTTGATGTTAAATGTAACAAAGTATAATTGAACATAAGAATGACTAAGTAAACACGAACAAGAATAAGTGTATGCGGTTCTAGAGGCTTAGTATGTCAAGATCCCAGACTAGGTTGGTTTAACCACTAGAAAGAAGAGCTCAGGAAATGACGCATGATATAAAGGAATGAAGCTTTTATTTTGGGTTATACCTTTAGACCCGTGATAGGTGGTATCAGAGCTTTGAAGAAACAAGATCTTCAACTAGACGTACTGAAAAGGTAGATTATTGTTAAGTTGGATGTAGGGTTTTGGAAGCATGCCAATAGAACTAACATGAGGTTTCACTAGGTAGCAGTGCACTAAGAACATGTAGGGTGTTGATGAAGCACTAATAACTGAAAAAGAAGTGCCTGAGAAGTAGGGGTGTTGACATATGAAACATTGAAGCAAAGCATTCCTATATTTGTGAAGAGCTTGTGTTGGGAGATTATTTCAGAAGTGAACTAGGAGTCAGTTGGTCAAGAGAAATGGTGGATTGCAGTGTGCTTAGTATGTGTTGTAGGTGCCCAATGAAACACACACTAATTGAATACTGGTGCATTGAGGAAAAGTACACCTAGCACAGGATGACAGTTCAAGATAAGAGCAATAAAGGGTCTTTATGGGACAATGGGTGTTGGAATTTGAAGTGTGATCGACAAGCTGTAGCAATTGATGCACAACGCACTAGGAAAAGTGTGAAAGAACCATGGAAATAGACTCTTCGAATGTGATATCACATGATCTATTAATGAATATCAATAGGAGGCTACCAAGAAGGGATTCAGTCAACATTCAAAACACTTCAGCAGCAGGGTGTTTTTTAAGGATTCTAATATTATACTTAGGTATACTATTATAGGCGATTATTTTGGATTAAAAAAATCATATATATAGATAGGTAGGCAAATATTAAATATGAAACATACAATTTACTACTGACACTTGTAAATTTTGGTGAATATTATGCTAAAAAAACATATTTTATGTAAATATAGGCGATATTAGAGACTAAAATTGACCAAATAATGAATTTATTTTTTGAAAAAGAGCCCAAAAAATAGCCAATTGGAGAAATTTCGCCCCTAAAAATTACCCTATTCAGCTGCAATGCGCCCAGTACTTGGTAGGTGCACTCAATGCAATTTTTGGAGTTGGTGAGTTGATGAGCTTCAGTAGGAATACTTGACACTTCGGTTGATGCACGACGGTTGGACTCAACGGGAGTTACAACATGAAGTGCACGATGAGGAATTGTCATGGGAAGTTTCCATGGAATCCATGACAAAAATATTGGATTAGTGGGACTGTGAGATGTGATAAATGTTCTGGGAACATGAGGAAAAGCTTGAACAGTTGAGCTTGTGAAGCAAAGCTCCGGTGCAATGGTTGCAAGCATTGTTATACCAAGTGGAGATTTGGGAGAAGCCTAAATTGGGGTCACTCAGTGTGGTGAATGGCATCCAAGAGAAGACGAAGATGCAACATAGACCATTTGTGAAGCCAAGAAAACAGATGGGTTTTTTTCTTTGTGAAGGAAACCACTTCGCAATCACTTTTCTGATGAATACAAAGTTGTAAGAACGCTTAGAAGAAGTCCAAGGGTGATCAAATAATTTGAAGTTAGAAGTGGGAGAATCCCAAGTGCATAGGCCTTCAGGATAATGTTGGAAGCAATTTAATCCTTAACAACAGATTTAAGAAAGTTAATGAAAGGTCAAAATAGTTCGCAAGATGAAGACCAATAGGGGCTTTGTTTTTTAAACATTATGATTAGTGGGTAGAAGGTTTCCACATTAATGAACATTCGCACCACCTAGAGTTTCATTAGAAACAAAACTTCAATGTCACTTTATAGTGAGGTTGAGGGAAGTGAATCCACATTCAAAGTGTTGAACTCAGCAATGAAGTCAATAGCTAAGACAATTCATGCAACACCAATCAAGGTTGGAGACTAGTGCAAAAGGTTGGGCTTGGTGGTGGCTCTGTTGGATGACCATTTGGTTTTCCTGGGAAAATACTTCCTAAAGTTAGCCAAGGTAGTGCCATTACCTTACAGGAGTAGCTTGGTGTTCTTAGGTGAAACTGAAACTTGGATTTTTTTGATGACGATTAAGAAGAAGTTGTGTTGCATGCCTAGGATGTATTCGATGTGGTTGGTTGAGACAATTGAATTTCTCACTATTAGTTTTTGAGAAAATATGATGAGATTTAAACTTTAAAACTTTTAAGTGCAAAAATACTGAATACTTGAATCAATGAACCATTCAATCACATGAAACATTCAACCATAACACAAGATGTACCCTGGGGAAAATCCTCAAAACAATGAGGATGAAAACCCCCCAAAAAAATTCAGAGTATAATTATGATAGATAGCAGAGAATGTCTTTTACAAAACATCATATTTATTTCAGCACACCAGGTGCTAGATAAGAGAAAATACTGAACAATAGAGACTAGAGATCAATTGTATCAACTTTCCATGTTCCCAAAACATAATAACAAGCAAGAATAATTTCCTACACAAATACAAGTGCCTTTCCTTCAACGGAGAAGAAAATTCTCTTAACACTGAATTCAACAATCTTGTATAACATATTTATGCATTCTTCTCATGCATCAGCTTCAATTTTATCTTCTGACTTCACGATGAACTCGCCCTCCATCTAAATGTATCAATCTTGCAAGAAGAAGTGTGCCCCACTTCTCATGTAGTTCATTAACTCACTGAACTGACTCTTAGGATGAACTCACCTCTTAATTGAAAGCTTTCGCACTTAGTTAGGTGGCTAACTTAATTGTCATCATGCAAGTGTCACAACTCAAGTGTCTTCTTTTAGTTTAACATAAGTGTCGTCATGTAATAACACTATGGTTAACTAAATATTCTTTTTTATCACTTAGTTAACTCTCTTAACTTATTATTTCTTATTAACATCACTATAGTCATCAATTCGAGTTCTCCCTTGATTTGTTGAAGTGTCATCTTTTGGTTAACTTAAGTGACATCTTTTAGTTTAACTAAAGTGTAATCAATGCAAAACACTTTAGTTAATTAGTCCTTCTTTATTAACACTTAGTTAACTATTATTAACTAAAATAATCCTGATTGATTTACTTGTAGTGACCACTATGAGTTCTTTTAATGAACTAAGGCATACATTGTGGCTTTAACTGAAGCTAAATAATTCAAGTTCACTTACTAGTCACCTAATGAGCAATTCAAATTCTCTTTTTCTCTATGCATTTATATGTATCTCTTATCTTTAGTGCATGGTAAATATGTGTTAACTTTAATTATCTATCATATAAGATTACACTATAATATTTTTCAAATGTGGTGATCATATTATATTAGTCTCGGACCAAATGATCATATGCTAAAGTAATTTACTCTAGAGGTGGCTAGTAGAAAGAAATTGATCCCGCAAATATAATCACAACCTGCTTCCTGAGTAGGTTAACATAAATTCTCATGTGTATCTACCGCAATGCCTATCACCATAAACATCGAACTATACATGATTGGTAAAACCTCCATTGGTAATAAAACCTAATTGGAAAACCCTATCTTATCGACACACCTAATTGTGTAACACTGTATCATATCGTAAAGTGAAAGGGGAAGAAAGGGTAGAAGGTGAAAGGTTATTATTGAAAGGGTAATTTTTAATGTGGGATAATGCGCCGTGGGTAAATCTAAAGGAAACTTAATAGAAATCAGTGACCATGGTTAGTAATACATCACACAACATTAATGCTTCAATATGAAAAGCATCTACCTCTATAATTGAAGGTCCACCCCATGGGTACCTACTATAATTGGAGGTCCACATGAGAATCTAACTTGACACACAAGTCCCAAGCCTTTTCCAACAAGACTTTACAACATCATCACTATGATACATCAATGCATTCACCTCAAAACATGAGGAATAACCTTTTACAACTGAAGGCTTAGTCATTCTTGAGTCCAAATCAAGAATCTACTCACATTTCCTGAGTCCAACTCAAGATCCCTAACTCAACACATGAGGCCCAATCATGGTTGCACAATATTGTCTTGGAGAATGACTCGTGATGTTGTACATTTTACACTCATTCTCAATGAGGGAGGCATTCTCTTCCATACCAAGCTTGTGTCAGAAGTACCTGAACTTCATCACTGACAAAAGCTTTGTCAACACATCTACAATATGCTCATTAGTAGCAATGTACTAAAGTTTCACTGTACCTTTGTGGACCATGTATCAGATGAAGTGATACTTCATTTCAATGTTCTTCGACTTATCATGAAACATATGGTTTTCGGAAAGCTTGATGTAGCTTTGATTTTCACACCGAATGAATTTAGACTCAAGCTTCTCACCGAACAACCCAGTAAGTATCTTCCTAAGCCACACTACATCTTGACAGGTAGTACTACTAGCAATATACCCTACCTCTATAGTATTATGGGCTACAGATCCCTGCTTCCTACTGAACCAAGATATCATAGCAAAACCTAATATAAAACAATATCCAAATGTACTTTTTTGGTCCGCGATGCTACCACCCCAATTAGATTCAGTATAACCAAGTAACAATGCCCCTCCACTGGAGGCATACTTGAGTCAATAAGCAATCATACCTCGAAGGTACATAAGTGCATGATTAGAAGCAACCTAATTTCTATGTTTGAGGTCAGGCATAAAATGACTCAAACTACTCACAGCATAACATATATCTAGTCTCAAGTGTACCAGTACATCAATGAACCAATAAGATATCTATACAAAGTGGGGTCCACTAGATCGGATCCGAAATCTTACTCATGTAGTTTCCTCAAATTGGAAACCATCGGAGTACTCATGGATTTGCAATCCATTAGCCCAAACCTGCGCAATATATCAACAGTGTACTTCCCTTGAGAAAGAAATATCTCATCTTTTCTTTTCCAAATATCAAGGCCAAAAACATAGTGCATAAGACCTAAGTCTTTCATCTCAAACTCAAATCCAAGCTCCCTCTTGCAAAAAGCAATCAATTGTTCCTCTCCAATAAGGAACAAATCATCAACATATAGAACTAATATCAATTATTGGTTCTTCACTACTTTGAAGAACAAATTTGGATCATCTTTGCTCTTAGAGAAGCCCAGTCTCTGAAGATAGTTGTCAATTCTTGAATACCAAGATCTGGGAGCTTGCTTAAGCCCATACAAGGATTTATTCAATTTGAACACATGGAACTCCTTCCCATGAACCACAAACCCCTCAAGCTATTAAATATAAACCTCTTCCTCAACCTCGCCATTGAAGAAGGTTGTCTTCACATCCATCTAGTGAAGCTTCCATCCTAAAACAGATGCAAGAACTAGTACAAAATGAGAGATAAGTGACTAGGTGACTAAAAACTTTAATCACTACAATTTTTTAAAGGGAAATATGACCAAAATTGAGCAAGTTTTAGTAATCCAACTAAAAACAACTGAGATAAATGACTAATTTAGTGTAGGGATGAAATATATGACTAGATAATAAGTTACTAAACTAAAAATGACTAACGTAAATGACTAATTTAATCACATGAATATAAATATGACTAGATAACAACTACATTAAGAATATGAATTAGTCATTTTTAGTTGTGTCACCCAGCAATGGAAAATTACAGTTTTGATAATGAATTTGTACAATTTACTAAATTTTAACACTACAGTTGGATTCAAAGTCCCCCTAGACATTGTAGATGGATTCAGAAATCCATTTGCAATGTCTAGGGGGTCTCTAAATCCATCTGCAATGTTAAAATTTAGTAAATTGTAGACCCCCTCATGTGTCACAACTCGACAATGGAAATTAATATTGCATTTTTTGACAAGGGTCTCTCTCTCTCTCTCTCTCTCTCTCTCTCTCTCTCTCTCTCTCTTTATATATATATATATATATATATAACAATTCCTAGCAAGACACCAAATTGATGGCGTATCTAGCATGTAGTCTTCTTTCATGCATAGTGACTCCTGCATGTTTCTAGCCTTCATTCCATCATCTCAACTATATAAGAACTCATAAATGGGAGTGATACATTGTAGTCATCATCATTTTCACTCAAAATAGACTCAATTCACATGAACTCAATCCTGGCATTAATATAGCCCATATAAAGTTTGTGGCGAACAAGAACATGTTGACCATGCTTATAGGTCGATAATCAACTCCATAGAAATTTGTTAACCATGTATATATTTATCATTAAAATATATATTAAAAACATATAATTTACCATTTCCATAGTTTACGTATCAATGCCCACATGTATTTTTTATTTATGCAAGTGACTCGTAGAAATTTGAAAGAACATCACATCTATGTATAGCCATTATATTCTCATCATGTCATAACACTAGAAGCATGATACCATCACAAAAACACCATCATTGGAAAAACAGATATAACTAAAATTAACATGAAAACAACATCATAATGAACAAAACTATAATGACCTCAACATTCTCATATCACCAATTTGGACATTGATATATGTACACAACATCAGCAATATTCAAATATACAATTAAAACATATTATGTATGAAAAGTTTAGACATGCAAGTCCATATATAATCAATATTAAATATTGAACATACACACAATTTCTTAAAATATCCTTATCATGCATACATTTATAAACTAAACAATATGCATGAATATCTAAATCCAAAAGTTAATAGAATTCAATCTCCATATCTATTATCCAAGAAAAACAACCTTGCAATAAAAAACAAGAACAATATGCATGTATGGATTCAAAGAAATATTTTTTCATCAACAAGCAATAACAAAATTTATGTCAGTTAATGAAAACAAATATGTGGGATCAAGGATCAACGAATATCCATATTAAACGAGATATATAGAGCTAAGGAATATGAATATTGGTCATACAATTATATAATACTAATTTCGAGCCTTTTACCTCAAAAACTAATCTATTTTTATTAACAAATGAAAATATATAATTTAAATAAATTTGTCTTTCCACCATTTATATTTTCCATCTATTTGGTAATTGGCACCAAACAATAAATGGATCACAAATATTCACGACAAAATAGTATTCTAACTTCATATGTTATGAACAAGATGGATGGTCGCCTCACCACCAAAGGGTTTACAATGCATCGGGTTCACTTCTATGATCAAATTGTGGGAAGGCAGGGGGGTGTTGCATCTACTCACAGCAACACACTCAGATCACAAAATTCATAAATTCTCACCTACAAAACAGCTACAGCTGTGTTGCAACTGATTATTTCACCCAACAGTCATCTATAGGACTGTCACAGCTGACTGTAACATCTATGTTTAGATAACCCCTGTGTTCATCAAACTTGACTGTTTCATCATACTCTGTTTCAACAAATTCTGAAATCTAACTTGCTATAGCAAAACTAAACATTCCACTATCAATCATATACACTCAGAAAATCATCATGCTACAGCAAAAAAACATTATTTAACCATTCAACCATGAGTTTACAAACTCCTAAAGACAGAGAGGAATATAGGATCAAAAGTATAGAGTTGAAACTCTATTTTCATTCAACTCGGAATGTGTTTTCCTCACCATTGACACTCTCTGTTTCTTCCATTTTTCTCTATCACACAAAACACAAATTACATCGATATTTATACATCAGAAATATAATTGGTCATTTAGTTCAACTTGACCTTTTGCTGCACCAAAATTGACTGTTCAGAATTTAATTAATTCTCTTCCCTTTCATGAATTGTAACAGAGATGATGGACGCCTCTTCGATCTTTGACAAGCTACTACAGAGATGATGAATGTCCCTTTGAACTCTGATGTGTTGCAACAGTAATGTTGGATGCCTCTTCAACAATCTGATCGGCTGGAACATGCTGCCCATTTATTTCTGACCATCCTAAACATGTCAGTGAACGCCTCTTTCAAAAATGGCTCTCTGCTTCTTCAGAAATCACTGTGGTGTGTTGCCCCTTTCAAACTGTGACAGCAAGACAAGATCAAAACGGTGTGGCAGTCATTTGGATTTTTAGCATTTCGGCAGTCACTCAGAGAGGCAGTGGATGACTTTTCAGTCTATGGTGGTGAAGGAATTAACGGCTGCCAACATTCTCCCCCTTAATTACTTCACCCAAAATACATCATACTCAAACAACTACAACTTTACAAGCATATCAAAACAACATTTCAACTATAGTGCCTGCTTTTCTAAGTCTCAGAAAGACTTACATCAATAGCTAAACAACTCAAAAATTTGTTTCACATTGTTTGTTGCAACATACTAGTGTTGTTTTTCTTTAACTCTTTCATGAGCATTTCTTTTTCTTTCGACTCCAAACTTTGAAATATGTAAACTTTGTTTTTTGTTTTATCTTCATCTTCACCTTGATCTTCTTCACCTCATGCTTCACTTGTGGCTTCAGTCATCTCTTCAGCTTGACTTTATATCTTATTAATCTGGACTTCTTTTGCTTGGTATATCCACAATACTTGTCTTTCTCAGCTTCAGTTAGTTGTTCATATAATATTTCATCATTTACTTCAGCATCAAGACCATTTCTTTTAACCTTCTTGGATTTTGAAAACCAATCATCATTCATAGTTTTTATTACATTACTCTGAGCTTCAACTTCATCATTACTTGGCTTAGAATGCCAAACTTTATACCAAGAATAATTTGATTCTTCATCTTCACTTTCTTCTTTACCTTTAGTGTTTTCTTTGATTCCTCAAATTCATTATAATCAACTTCAACTGAAATACGTTCTTCAACTTGCTTACCATCATTCAAATTTGTAATGTCCTTTATGCCAAGGACTCCAATCCAAATCTTCTTCTTTAAATATTGTAACGTGGGCATACAAAGATCCCATAAGCCATCTTTGACATCAACAAGAGTAATCTGTTCAATATCATTATGTAAACACATTAACTGATAATAATGCCTTATTTCTTTAGGACTCCATGACATGAATACCTTTTCAACCGATTCTTCAACCAGTCCATCTTCAATGCAATTTTCTTCATTCAAATCAAATTCATCATCATCTTCAAAGGATTCTTCTTCATCTTTGATTGGTTTCTCATCTGCACACTCACACATTTTGTAAAGATTATATAAATTATCATAATGTAAACCACAGTGGTTCTTTTCATTTTGTTCTTCTCTA
Source organism: Larix kaempferi (assembly GCA_027924585.1). Lineage (NCBI taxonomy): Eukaryota > Viridiplantae > Streptophyta > Pinopsida > Pinales > Pinaceae > Larix > Larix kaempferi. Next base: position 1,336,961 of record BSBM01000414.1, on the reverse strand, counting down.
AGAGCTGTCACAATCTCTTCATTCAAATTTGCCTCTACTGCTGTAACAAGGCAATCAACATTCTCTATCTTTGTTTCTGCAACAAGACTAACTTCTTTATCATCATATCTTGTCTTTTCAAGCCATTCTTCCAAAAATTTCAACTGTTCATCAAGAACATCATTCTCAATTTCAGCTGCTCTTTCTACAGCAAAACATATAACATTTTGAGTGCTATCAGTATGCAACTCTTTTTCTATCACTGCTTCTGCAATCACCGAATCATCAACCTTTTTATTTTCAGCATCCTTATAGATTCATTCTGCTTCAATCGCTGCAACTTATGTACAATCTTCAACAATCTTATCAAATTCATCAACAAAATTAAAATCATCATTATTTTCAAAAAACTCACAAACTGGTTCAAGCACTTCAACATAGTGCACTTTATCTTTCTTAATTTCTGATGTCTCTTCAAACACTGTTGATATGGCAGTCTTCATTCCATCATCATGATCATCATTAACCATTACTTATCCATGAGAAATTTCACAGATATTGGCTGCTTCATTGGCACGTTATTCATAGCTATCATACATATTTGGAATATTCAAAGAACAAACTGCTACATTGGCAGTTGCTTCACCTTCAATATTTGACTTACAAGTCAAGACTTCATTATTTGCTTCACCTGCATAATCACTAACAAACAAATTATTAGAAAACATCATGTTCTCTTTTCTGTCCTTATCTGTACCATTCAATATCGTTGCAGATTCTTCTTCAAAAATATCACCAATAATTTTTCCATCAGCAGATACACCATTTTCATGAATGTATTTTTCACACGAAGCTGTATCATCTTCCTTATGCGCACCAAATGGTTGATTGAAACACTCTTCATTTTCTGCAACATGACTATTGTACTTTATTTCAAACTCATCTTGGTCTTTGACTTCTACAACATCTTCAGACTTGTCTTCTAGATTCATTGTACCTACATGTCCACAATCATTAGATTCAATACATGATTTAAATGCCTTCGTGGGAGTGTCCTTCAAGGACTCTTCTTGAGCAAATACTTCTTTGTTGTCCTCACACTTGAGGAATTTATCATCTTTATCAACATTCTGCATGTTAACCATTCCATCATTTTCACAATTCACTTCAGTGACATCTAAATTTGAACTGCATCAACATCTTCATCAATAGCAATTTCAACTTCTTCAAATTTTGTTGTTGCTACACAAGATACAACAGCCTCATATTTACCTTTAGTTTCAGCGTAATTTTCATAATTTGATATATCAACACAGCTGTGAGATTCATAAATAATTTGACTATCTTCTGTTGCTTCTACAAATTTGTCTCTTGAAATATTAACAGGTTGTGACTCAGCCATACATCTCCCCCTTACATCAAACTTTATCTTCAAACTTTCCCAAGCTTCTCTAGTTGTGTTTGCTTCAGCAATTACATAAAAAATATTATCATCCAGAGCTTGTTGGATGTAGTACAAGGAAAATGCATCCTTTGCCTCATCCTGGGGATTGTTAACTCCATTCTCAACAAAGTTCCATAAACCTCTAACATGCAAGAAATTTTTCATATTAAATGACCAACATTCATAAGTTATACCTGAGAAATATGGCGGTGGATAATAGATGTTGCTCCATGCATCCTCTAACTTGTCTTGAACTTCATCTACTTCAGTATCCTCCGCCTTCTCTTGAAATTCTTGTGCTTCAACAGGTTCCTCGATGGCCTCACCTAATATCTCTGCTATGGAAAAACCAACTTCTTTTGCATTCACCATATTCTTCTTCATTCATTTAAGCCTTCTGCTTTTCCCCATGTCTTTGTCTTCAAATAAATACTTGCATAGACTTTAAATTTCTCTTTCGGTCCTCTTTCATGCATAAGAGCTTCAACTGAAACCAAACAAACTTCCAAAATACTGGAAATCAAACTGCTCTACCATTAAACTATATGGGAGCTCTCAACTAGAAAGAATGTCTTCCTTTCAACTGCTCAACCTCTGTCTGAGGGAACACACACACATAATCAACTTCATCACCGGGATACAACCCTTTCTTCTCTTTACACAAACCACGACCAGGATTGACCAACACAAGAACACTTGATTCAGACTTCAACTACTAAAAGATGACTCAACCTTTACTTAAGGGAGCATGTGAGCTCTCACAAACACAGAGCTCAACTTAACTTACTTCTGCTCTTTCTAGATAGCAGGAAGATGGGGGCGCTAGGGTAAAACTCAACAGCAAGATCTCCAAACAAAACTTAAACGGTTCAACATACAATCATATGGCTCATTCATGAAATGAGCACATAACCAACTAACATAAATCATAAACACTTAGCTATAATACCACTGTGGGAAGGCAGGGGGGTGTTGCATCTACTCACAGCAACACACTCAGATCACAAAATTCATAAATTCTCACCTACAGAACAGTTGCAGCTGTGTTGCAACTAACTGTTTCACCCAATAGTCGACTACAGGACTGTCATAGCTAACTGTAACAGCTATGTTTAGATAACCCTTGCGTTCATTAAACTTGATTGTTTCATCATACTCTGTTTCGGCAAATTTTGAAATCTAACTTGCTACAACAAAACTAAACATTCCACTATCAATCATATACACTCAGAAAATCATCATGCTACAGCAAAAAAAAACATTATTTAACCATTCAACCATGAGTTTACAAACTCCTAAAGACAAAGAGGAATATAGGATCAAAAGTACAGAGTTGAAACTATGTTTTCATTCAACTCAGAATTTGTTTTCCTCACCATTGTCACTCTCTGTTTCTTCCATTTTTCTCTATCACACAAAACATATATTACATCGATATTTATACATCAGAAATATAATTGGTCATTTAATTCAACTTGACCTTTCCCTGCACCAAAATTGACTGTTCAGAATTTAATTAATTCTCTTCCCTTTCATGAACTGTAACAAAGATGATGGAAGCCCCTTCGATCTTTGATAGGTTGCTGCAGAGATGATGAATGTCCCTTTGAACTCTGATGTGTTGCAACAGTAACGTTGGATGCCTATGTTGCAACAGTAACGTTGGATGCCTCTTCAACAATCTGATCGGCTGGAACACACTGCCCCTTTATTTCTGATCATCCTGAACATGTCAGTGAACACCTCTTCAAAAAACGGCTCTCTGCTTCTTCAGAAATCACTGTGGTGTGCTGCCCCTTTCAAACTGTGACAGCAAGACAAGATCAAAATGGTGTGGCGGTCGTTTGGATTTTCAGCATTACGGCGGTCACTTAGAGAGTTGGTGGATGAATTTTCTGTTTATGGCGGTGAAGGAATTAATGGCTTCCAACACAAATTATGTAGGCATGCATGCTATCAACTACATAAGTTCATCTTCTTGGTACAAAAATAGCCAAGAGATTTCAAACTATATTCCTCAAATTTGGAATATTTGGGATGAGGCCGGTTCAATTTGCAGAGAGTGAGTATAATTTGATTTGATTTAGGGTTTAGTAAATAAGGGTTTTTGGGATGGCGGGGTTTGAAGAGATTTTGAGTTCAGATGGAGAACATGGAGAATATGCATGCCTCACCCTATTAGAAGTTAGTTTCTCTTGAGGAAAAATAGCATGCAAGAATATTTAGAGTTTCATGCATGTGAATATCATATCAAGGCTTGAACTAATCCTGCTTTAGATTCCTTGCATTTGATATTCATGATAAACAAGGAGAATATAATGATATACAACAACTTTGTGATACTAGAGTGAGAATATTTCAAACAATGATGAAGAGTTCGATGCCACAAAGGGTGCGTTCCACATTTTTCAGTTTCCTTACAAGATGGTTACTTCAATTTGTTATAGTGTCTCTCTTTGTTTCTCATGTTTGTGAGTTGCTTCACGACCATTGGTTCTATTGTCAAATCCTCAAATTTTCCGGCTTGTATGTCCATTCTTCATAGAGGTAGTACATTCTTCTTGTGGCTTTCTTTTTGGTTGGAAAAGAAGATTATATTATCTTTAAACTAAAAAAAAGTTGCATAGATTAGAGAAAGAAAAAAATGCAAGATAGGGGATGTTTGCTCCCCCAAAGGTCACTCCCAAGATCAAATATGTGTATATAGGATATATGTATTGGTAAATATGGCTAGGAATACAAATCACAACACCCGTAGTTCAAGATGGTAGCAATATTTGAGGCAGTTGAACAATGCTAAAATTCCCACTTTGTATGGCCTTGGATCTACCACACACTTTTCTCAGACAAAGGAAAGGCATGCTTGTTGTATATAAAACCATTAGAGACCACATAATCTACTTGAAGGAGTGTCATTGGAGTATTTCAAACAAACCTTCCAGATATATAAGGGCTTCTAGATGGCCATCCAACGTAGAACGGTATGGTCTATTAAACTATAGACACCGATCTTACTTCAGTAACTTCAAGGGTTCTAGACTATGGTTGAAATTATTAAATATCAGAGGTAGTGGATGTATAGGGATTCCAAAAATAAAACCCATAGATTTAATATGAAAATGTATGAGAACTCACGCCAAGACATGCTTTAAAAAGTATAAAACTATATGAGACAAGGTCAATACTTTCTATGAGATGAATTTTAGGTTGAATGCATGAATTTCAGAGTTTAGGACATAATTAAATATTCTATTAGTTGGTCAAAAGTTTTCATATAAAGTAGGTATAACCTTTTTGGTTTTCAAAAACCACACTCTGTGTTTTTAACTAAAATCATATTTTTTTACAGTTAATATGCTTTAGTATGTTACATGTGCAAAGTAAAAAACTAAGCTATAGATTTCTATCCACACCTTCTAACCATGTTGCAAGCTATACATTTCTATGTTCATTGTATTTATTACACCCATCTATAGGGAAAAAGGTTTGGGTCACTAATCCAAGAAGCAGGAATATTTACAGCTTCACAAAATGGACTATAAAGAAGTATTTGCAAAACTTGTAGTGACCATTGGCCAGAGAATAATTTTATCGATCTACCATGATTGTCATTGTTGAGATCATTAAGAGTTGTATTGATGCAGTTCTAAGACATCATGGCCTTTGGATTGATGCAAAACATCCCATGTATCACAAAGGAAAATTCTAAATACTAGATTTTAGTGTATTTCTTTACCTAATTGATATTTCAGAGTTGTTGTCCTTTCTCAAACAACTCAGATACAAGCATAATATATGCAATGCTTCTCAACCATTTCACGCGGTGCTTCTCCAGCATTACATGACCTTCAAAATAAATGCATGGGCCTGAGTAGTGAAACATGAATTAACTTACTTGGCTAAGCATGTGAGCCAAGTCATCACTTTTGTATAGACTTGACCAGGCTCCTGTATTTTGGTCAAATTTGGAAATTTATTGTCAAGTTTTTCCATGTTATGTTCTTTGTTTTTTTAATATGCCAAGCTATTGCCAAGTTTTTCTTTGAATTTTACCAAGTCTCCAAGTTGACTCTCCATTTTGGGTTCACCGGGTCCTATTCGTGTGACTGTTGTCTTCAGACAAGCCTGGAGTCTCTTGATAAAAGGAGAATTGCTTGATTCCTAGATCTCAGTCATATATGATTTTCTTGCTTTTGTTTATTACCGATCATTTTACTTTGGTACATTGTATTGTTGCACATGGTTTTGTATGAATTGATTTTATATCAATGAGCCATGAACTATTTTATTTTATATTCCTAAAATGAACTTCAACATGGCCAGCCATGGCATCTATTCATAGTTTTTTTCATTTCTTATAAATGTGGACATGTAGGCGTGATAAATTTGTTGTTCCTTCTATAATTGTCCTAGAGAACTACAGTAATTATTGATATGTTGTTTAAAACTACCTATTTGGTCAGGAAACAAATGTCTGCACCGCAATATTAATGATTTTCAATCATTTCCTCAATATTCAAACTTAGAAGTCACCTAAAGCTCCATCAATACCTTGTATGGCTGAAAACTAAAGTGAAATATTGAAGACGGAAGTAAAACTGAAGATGGAAGTAAACATCAAAATCATCCAAAGTTAAGCATGTGCCACTACATGATTTCTCTATCCAATGTTTGATATGGATAATGATATATATAGGGATGTTCGATAGGGTTGAACTATGAAATACACCACTTGAATCCTTTCTTTAAAAGTTGTAGGAAATTCTTCATAGATAAATCACAATGTAGACACCCTTGGTTAGTTTTCACCCCTCCGTAAGGAGGTATGAATGTAAACAAGACAATAATTCCTTTCAGGTATTTCATTTGATATTTTATGGTAAACATAGTTCTATAGTCTTTTTCCACTGACAAGAGGAGTTGCAGATATAATTTTATAAACTATATCTCTTAGTAAAAGGCATGGATAATATGAAAGGGAGAGGTATAGTACAGATCAAATTTTATTGATGATTTATTTAACATGCTTCAAAAGCATTGCATGGTTCATATAAAAGGAAAATATCCTTATCTAAAACAAATGGAATTAGAAAACATAGAATGGAAAAAGGTTCAGTGGAGCTATTAGTTATCTAACAGAATTCAACCAGTACCAATCAACTTTTGAAATGAACCACCTTAAACCAATAAACCAAATCAACTGAATTTGCAACATGCCAACCAATTGGAAAAAATATTTGAACTACAATATCTACCATTACCAGAAAACCCATAAGCTTTTAGAACACCCAAAACATTTTGCAATATTGATTAATAACTCTAGAAACCAAAACCCTTTCCTCTAATAACCATTTTCCAGTTCCCTAGAAACATTGTAGAAGTAGAACCTAGATACCCAGATGAAAGTTTAACTCTTGCAATTTCAAAATAGATAAGCGTTCACTACAATATAGTTGTACCCTTCTTACAAAATGGATAATCAACTTATTTATGGACTGCATGGGAATTGAAATAATGCTTGCCTAAGTTGAATATATGGAACACTTGCTAAACAAGACCTTATTGTGCTGGAAGACATGATAAAACAACAAGCATAGCAAATCTGATGGATTTATGCAGTGGCCACCATAATAAATGCATAGATCGGGATTCAAAGGAAAAAAGAGGGAGAAGATATCACACTCTTGCTAAACAAGACCTTATATTATGCTGGAAAAACAACTTTTGAAGTGATTTAAAATAAATAGAACACCATTTCCTTTGAGCCTAATAAATTATAATAAATTAAAATAAATAACACACCATTTCCATTGAGACACGATGAAACCAAGTAGACATCCAGAATTGACGCAAAACACACATTTTTTAGGGTTTAACTGAATCTTGTAGTATCTGCATTGTTCAAACACTAGGCGTAAGTGTTCAGGATGATCTCTTCTCTTAAAAGATCACGGAGGTAGATCATCCAAGTAAGGTTCAACCACATGCTTGATTTCATGGAAAACAAAGTTCATAGCTCGCTGGAAAGTAGCCCCAGCATTCTTCAATCAAAATGGCATTTTCCTATAGGAAAAGGTAGCCCAAGGAAATATGAAATTCGTTTTATGGTGGTATTCAGGTTTGATTTGAATTTGGTTATATCATGAAAAACTATCCATGAAAGAAAACATTTCATGGCCTGCACACGCATCGATAATTTGATCAATAAATGGTGTGGGATAGTTGTCTTTTGGACAAGATTTATTGAGATCCCTAAATCTGTGCACATTGGTATGGTACCTTGCTTTTTATCAACCGGTACTGGGTTAGATACCCATTCCGTCATGTCAATAGGATAAATGAAGCCGACATTGAGGATTTTTTCAACCTCAGCCTTGATGGCCGCAAATTTCCTAGGGTTAACTGGACGAAGCTTTTGCCAATTTGGTTTCACATTAGGATATGTCGTAATGACGTGTTCGACGATAGATGGGTCGATGCCTAGCATCTCCTCATATGACTAGGAAAAAACATCGTGGAATTATTTGAAAAGGTTGGTGTACAAACTGATATCTCGCGAGGAACAATTTTCTCCAATGAAAATATTTTCCATGATATTTAGTTTAATGGAAATATTGATTGGGATAGTTGTTGAAATATTTTCCATATTACCTTCAGTGAAAAATCCTTTGTTTCATTAAAGGGTTAATGGACCAGTCAACTTTTTCACTAGGTCTCATTGAAAAATCTCCATTCTCAACTTTGTTCAGATCTGGAAGGAAATAGGATCTATGATGCATATGTTCCCAAGGATAATCCAGACCTACCATGGCTTCCAGAATAGCCTCATCTAATGGTAAAACGGTGTTTAAAAAATTGAATGAATGGGTCGAGTCTCTTTCCCATGCAGGCGCATAATCGATATCTGACTCCATGGAGACCAAAGGAGTCGAGATATAATCTATCGCAACATTTTGTGATTCTTAATAAGTCACTTCTACAATGGATAGGGGCACAATTGGTTGTGCTAGAGTAGGAAGGATCCAAGGATCAGTTGTTTGAACAACAGTGAAGACCTCCTTGGATAACACATTAGAATTACTTGTTGAACCAATATAATTCATAGGAGCAGGTAAATCAAAGGTTCCCATCAAATATGAGTACATACCTACTCCTAAAATCTCACTAGGCGGGCGAGCTTGATCAATCCATGGGATATTAGAATCTGAAGGAGTTGTGTTTTTTTTTCCAGGCATAGGATAATTGGTCAATTGTGACAATATTTCCTTCATGGGGGAACATAAGTACCCAAAAAACAGACGAAAGAATGGCTTGCATTGCATACGTCGAACTTCTTCCCAACAAAAAATTGTATTCCATAGAATCATCTACAACTTCCACCTCTACTGACACTACCTTACATGCAAGATGAATCTAAGATGAGGGTAATATTCCATGCGGACAAAAGGATATCCCATCAAAAGCGGTAAGTAATGTAACCAAAGGGGCTAACTCTGGAGAGCCTAGGGCTTTCCAGCAAGAGATAGACATTATGCATGTTGATGCGCCTTCATCTACTACGATTTGTTCAATTTTTTTTGAACCATGGACTACTTCGATTTGGAAGGCCACGTGATAGGGAAACCAGGGTTTGACATTTGACATATCAAATCTAGCTAACATATTTGACGAATCCATAATACCTATTTCCACCTGAAGTGCATTTTGCTACGATGGGAAACTTTGCATAACTTCTAGAGTGGACATAGCACACAACGTTTGGGCTAGGTCCTCTACAACTGAGTAATTTGGAGCGGCCCATGCATTAGGGTTGTGTGTTTCCCATTTGTAGACAACTTTCGGTATCTTCGGCATAGGATTTGTAGGTCTCTCTATATGAAGAGGAACAAACGACTCAGGTATTTCTTTGTCATTCTGCTACATATCCAGGATATAAATCTTGGCTCTCATTTTCAATAAAGCATGGGAGTTAACCATATTGATGTAGGATTGATCAGCCTGCGTGGCATGAGGAGTGCCCCCAGTATTAGATCTTCTAGAAGCTGGGCTTTGTTCTTTGGGAAAATGATCATTTAGGACAACTGGTTTCTTTTGACTTAATAGCTTTTGGGATTCATCCATTAGAGGACATTGATGAGTGAGATGATCGTCTTTACAAAATTTGCAAGGAAACTTCACCTTCTTCTTTTCTCGCTTTCCCTCCTCAACATTTTCAATGGTTCTGGGATTTTTTTGGTTTCCTTCCCCTTTCTTACCCTTTTTCCTATTACTGGGTTGCCGAGAACCCTTTTGATTTGACTGCAAATTTTGTACATTTTTCATTTGTGAACGGGAGGATGCAACAATAGTTGCTTCCATAGCATAATTCTTTATAGAGAGTGCATGAACCTACTTCGTCAAAGCTTCTAATGCAAATGATTCAGCCGAACCCACAATGCCATTAGCATGTGGTCTAGGTTTAGGTTTGCCAAGATCAATGTTTGACCTAGGTGCATCAGGAATGATTTCATAAAGGATCCTGGACTGAGCATAAATCAAGTCAAGTTGTTGGGTACTTAGAATGGATTCTTCCTCAGAAGTAACCCAATAAGTTAACACATATTTTGAGATGTAAGGTAATAGTGATTTCAAGAACCAATACAATAGGAATTCTGGGGGAATTTCAACTTTAATGAGTCGTTTCCGTCTTCTCCACTCTTGAATATGATCAGATAAATGAGTGGCTTTGTTTTTTCTAAAAGTGGATAGAAGGTCCGTGCCAAAATCATACTAGATGGGAAGTTGGAAATGGTTCAGGAAAATTGTCACCAAATCACAAAAGTTGTTATAAGCTGTGGTTGGTAACTTGATATAGCATTTGGCTACAACACTGTTCAAGGTTCTTTGAAAGAGCCTCAATCAAATCAAGTCATCATTTAGCGAGTTCGAGGAGCACCACAGATGAAATTTCGTGACATGGACCCCTAGGTCTTCATCAGTTTTTCCTTCAAACTTTGGAATGTCTGAAGGGAGTTTGGTTGGGACTGGAGGCCAAGAAGGATTATGTCGCACTGGGTCATTCATTAACTTTGAAAGATCTGGCAAGTTCAAAGTTTCTAGAAAAGGTAAATGAGTCCTTTCCAATGGCATTTGATTTTTCGGAATCTAGTAAGGAGAACCACCAAATCCATGACTCCCATAAGGATGGTTGGGGTTTCCCCCAGCCATCAGTTGTAGTGAAAAAGTGTTTTGGAAATTTCCCCAGCCATAAGATAGTGGATTACTTCCTTGTGTTCCAGTCCATTGCGGTCGAGTGTAAGTACTTTTAAATGGAGTATAAGTGTTACTACCTCCTCCACCAAAACGTGAAAAAGGAACACTCCCTACAGGCACATTTGAAGTTTGAACATTTGAATAATGTAAATTAAATCCTGTAAAGGGATTGAAACTCAGTATTTTTGCAATATAAGGGATAGGCATTGAGCCCACAAACAGTACAGAAGGAGCAATATTCCCTCCATGCTAAGGAAAACCTTGATTGAAAGGAGCTGAGATGGGATTAACCTGAAACTGCTGGATGAAAGGAGAAGATGTATATGGTACCGTAGGTATCCCTAAAAAAGGAATATTGGATGACCCAATAGTGGATCCAAAAGGAGCGGATGTCAGTGCAAACTGATTGCTAGATGTTCATGAGGGTATAGCATTGAAACTAAAAGAAGTACTTGGAGAAGAAGACATCTGCAACAATCTCGGTATCGGGGTATTAATGTGTGGAGGAGACAAACCTCCAGGTATGATATTCGATGTGGGAGTTTGTGGAACTCCCGATACATCTCCTATATTATCCATATTAAATCTAGGTGTAAACCTATATACACTTAACTCGGGTAAACCTAAGGAAACAAATATTTCTAGCAATGGATCGTATGGTCCAGTTAAAGGAAGGTTGAAGTGTCTTGCAAAGTCTTCTATTGGAAAATATTCAACCTCGATGATCTGTGGGATCGATGAAGTTTATGAAATGAGTCAAGAGGTTCTTTGGGGGTTTCAGTTGTGCCAGTTAGTTCAAAAGAACCACTTGAATATGTTTTGCACTGTTGAGGTGGTGGTGGAGGCTCCATTGTGATTGGAGGAAGGTTTCTCAACCTTATTGACCTACGAGGAGGTTGGTACTCCACAATTATAACTGAAATGTTCTATGTAATAAACCTAGGGACCGCTAGAACTATGATAAGCACACAACACACCACTACAAAAATTTCCTATAGTGATCCAGACCAAACAAATGGATAGTCTCCCAAAGGTAAGTCTGGGATGATTAGGGCCCAGAACAAGCCAGTGGAGTAATGAAGAACAATTATCTGGGGTCCATGATACATTCACAATGGGGCCAAGTGCTTGAATCACCCAACCACATTCCCAACGAGATGTAGAGGATTTTCGCCCAGATCTGTCCTAGGTGAAGTGAAAATATCCTTTCACTCACACATGTGTAGATTCCTATTGGTCAAGATACTATGGCTACCATCAATGCAAAAAAAGTATGGGGATACAGTTGTAGGTCGAACTAACATGCATGGGCAGGTTAACTAAGCCCAAAATACAAGAGCACACAAGGTACTAATGGATCCCCGTACGCTTATCAGTCCTAGTAGATGACTCAAATGAGAAGTAGGGGGGTGTCCCCAACTAATCAACCTCACACGACCTCGTGCTTAACTCCAGTTTGAGTGGAGCTTCCTGGAACACCTTCTAAAAGGTGGATTTACATAAAGATAGTGCACTACAATTTTGAGTTAAAAATGGTTCAGATTGTTTAATATGATCCGATCTAAAACCCTAGCCTAAGCTAGTTGGTTGTGTTCCCTAGAAAGAAAAGTTACTAACAAATTTTAACTTAAAAATGTTCCTTTTAGGGATTTTACTTACTAAAAAAGGAGTAATTGTGTGCAAGATGGTTACAACTGAAAAATCAAAGTGTATAAAATGCAAATTATTTTCACAAATTTATTTTCATTTATCTTTCAAAATTAAAATCTTGGAAAGAAAGCCTAAAATATAAAAAAATGTTTTTTACTTTTTCAAAGAGTTAGCATATATAACTAAAATCTATAAAAATCAATGCTCTTGCTTAAAGAAAGTACTTGCTCTTTGATTTTCTCTTTAACTAAAGAAATGGAAAATAAGCATAAACAAGACAAGAACTCTATACAATGCAAGTATAAATGATTGTACTTAGACCTATAAAACTCATAAAATATACCCTCACAAGACTTCTGAAGATAACAAGCCCAAAAATTTCTTCCAGGAAGCAAGAAGTAACTTAGTTCAGTAAACATACACTATATAATCAACTGACATAAAGGAGAAAGCATAGAATCAAAGAAAATATCAGACTTCCTTTCCAAAAACCAGTGACCATAAAAGGAAATATCCAAGCGTCAACCAAACAAAAAATGGAGTTGAAAGACCTAGGTATGTCCAACAAGAAAACCAAAGAAACCAAAATAAATATAAAAAAGAGCCAAGAAAACTCAGTATGAACCTACAGACATGTATAAATGGTCAAGAAATGAACAGAGAAGTCTTTCATCAACAAAGCATAAACCTCAAGATTAAACCCTAACATAAGACCTAAAAACTCAGGAAATAACCGTGACTATCAATGAAAGCACCACATGGGTGGCTCGTGGGTCCAGGAGTAAGAAACTCACGAGTATAGGGAAAAAGATGCGACTGTAACTAAGTACAAATCGTGGGTCTGCGTTGATAAAAAAACAAAAAATGAAAGAAAACTCAAGCAAGACCAAGTCTGAGTCACTATGAGGGGTACATACACCCTATAAACTCTCCCAAAGATATACAAGAATAATAAAACTAAAGAAAATTAACCTAGGATTCCCAGATAAACAACAGGAGCTCCCCAGTGGAGTCATCAATTCTGTTGTGCAGTAGAACTACCTATGATAGGGAATTCAAGAGATCATCAACATACATGTAATTTAGTTATATAGATAGGATAGTAAACATGTACAACATGCAATATATTTTCAAGGGAAAAGAACTAAGACATAAAGTCAAAATAAATACCTGAATAACCGACGTTCGATCCAAGCTTTCAAACTTTAGTCTCCTGCTTCACAGCTCCAGATGGATTACCTACAATAAAACATATACCCTTCTCAAATATTTTGACCAAATAGAAATGAATGTTTAATAAGAAAATCATATATTAAAGATATGAAATATTCAAAGACATAAATTCATACAATGGACGAATATTTACGGGAAGGAAAGTCTCTGTATTATTAGCATTAAACACAATCAATTAAACTTGTTCTGCAACAAGCACCATTGAAACCTGACCCTGGGTTGCTTCTCCTATTCCTTCAAGAGAATTTTCTCCAGTATTTATTTAGAAAAAATTGTTTACTCTTTCTCAATTCCCTCTCCTTGTATTTATAGCAAGGCTGAGAGGATAGACTCGAAATGGAATTGGTTAGGAAGGTTGTGGTAGTTAGAATAAATACCATAACTGTTCTCTAATAACATTTTAATATTTTTTCTCATTATTTAGAGATACCCGCGAGTGTGTCTCTTTACAACTAGAAAGTGATTCGCGAGTATAGTGTCCATCAACATCCAAGTGCAACTTTTTAGTCGTTATCCGCGAGTTGTCAATATAGACTATCGCGGTTAACCCGCGAGTTTGATGATATGAGAGCCACGGTTATATATCAAAACATGTCACAAAGATGGTTATTTTAAGGAGGACATTTCAAAGTCTGGTCCAAAGCCTCTATGATCAAATAGGATCTGCCATCCATAAGGTCCTTTTGTGTGACCGACAAGGCAATGTAGTCACGGATGGAGAAGTGCCATTTTGACTGATAACAGGAAATTTCACATATTTTAAATTTGAAAATTATTGCAAGGAAGTTGGGATCAAAAGGAATAAAACCATAGTTTACACACCTTAGCAAATTTGATGTTTTATGAATGCATGAAAATGTCTCTTCTAGAGATAGAAAGGAGAATGCTCAATAATGCCAAGTTGCAGGAAGATTTGTGGGTAGCAACGGTCACAATAGCTTGCTATCTAGTAAATTGGTCACCATCAATTGCAATAGACTATAATATTGTTGAAGAGATATGGATATGTCATTCTTGTGATTACCCAAATGTGAAAATTGGTTGTGATGCCTATGCTCTTATTCCAAAACACAACATTCGAAGTTGGATTGTAGGTCAAAGAAGTTGTGTTTGTTGGTTATAGTGATGTAGTTAAGGGATACAAATTGTGGGATCCTATTTCCCACAAACTCATCATTAATAGAGATGTAGTATTTATATATATGGAACATCCAGCAGTGTTTTTTCTGATTGCAACATAAGATTTCTTTGTAAGATCGAGAAGTCATTTTATGACCTAAAGAGTGCATCTAGGCATTGGTACAAAAAGTTTGAATCCTTCATGGTGAGCAAAAATTTTACAAGAAGTGAGTATGACCATTGTGTTTACTTCAAAAGTTGAAATGGGATATCTATTATCTTGGTGGTAGATGTTGATGATATGATTGTAGCAAGCAAAAATATGATTGAGATCAACATATTGATGGTTCAATTAGCTAGGACAGTTGATATGAAGGATGTAGGAGCAACAAAACAAACCTTGGGCATGGCAGTACATGGAGACTATGAATAGTGTGAAACTAGTAAATATCCCTCTGGCTTCCATTTTAAGATTTCTTCAAGTTTATGGTTTAGCAATAAGGAAGAAAAATATTATATGCCTTGTGTATCATATGTGTTATAAACTTTATTATTAAATTAAGATCATACACAAAATATATCAGTCATATGAATCAATGCAAGAGATATACAATAAGCTTACATCTTTATTAATATGGAAATAGTTCTTTTGGTGGGATGAACCAACCCTGTTCACTTGCCTCTCTGAGGGGTCTTCCTTCTAATGAGCTAATGTTTCACATATAATAATTATTCTTCGCATCACATAAGGAAGAATCCATCCTTAATTATAGAATATCCATGCAATACTAACCTCTTAGCCTCCTAACCACCTAGTGGGCCTTCTTTAATGAGATCTCATTACATTTATTTACTAACTTAGTGGGACTTCGTTAATAATAACAATATAGTGGACCTAGCCAATTTAGAATGACTAGCCTCCACTATGAATCACTATAATGGGCCCTCCAGGCCCCCGATTTCCCCTAGATAGGGTCATAACACTTCACCCCCCTTAGGAAAGTGTTTTCCTTGATGCTTTGTCCAAGGTCCCATGGGTGAATTTTGATTTCCATGCCAAAGTAGGAATCTAGGTCCCATGGAATAGTATGAGCCACCTTATTGATGTAGTCCAACAAACTCTCGTGTAAGCATGGGTCCCATGTACAAGCATTAATGGACACAATAAAGTATTGGAAAGGACTCAACCAAAAACCTAAGGCTAATGTCCATGTGTTGTATTTGGCACTCGATATCTAAAATTGAAGTGCCATGAATTGTCGATTAGTGTGCCTCCTACACCTGGGAGAGTCATATTGTAATGCACCCAACATTACACTAGACTTAAAACACACTAATAATTTTTTTTCACTAAAATATTACATGGATAATGCTTATGTGCATTCTTATAACCAATGCACAATAATACATAATAGACATAAGTATTTTAGCGGAAGCATAGTAGATCAACATACATTACACCAAACCAAACCATCTTTCACAACACACTTTGATTTAGTATAGCTTTAAATATAATAATTGTGACACAAAAGCTATGACATGAGAGCTATGACACAAGAGTTATGACACAAGACCTGTGACACAAGATTTGTGACACAAGATATGTGACATAAGAGTTGTGACAAAAAAGCTGTGTCATAAGAGCTGTGACACAAGACCTATGACACAATACCTGCGACACAAGAGATGTGACACAAAAGTTGTGACACAAAAGCTATGACATAAGAGTTGTGACACAATACCTATGACACAAGACCTACGACACACCTGTGACACAAGAGCTATGACACAAGACCTGTGACATAAGAGTTGTGACACAAGACCTTCAACACACTTATGACACAAGAGCTACGACACACTTGTGACACAAGAGTTTTGACATGAGACGTGCAACACACTTGTGACACATGACCTGCGACACACATGTTGCACAAGAGTTGTTCTACACAGTGAAACATAGTTGCAATGAACTAATAAAATATAAGTTATTGAATCAATATGGATAGCTACAGCTGCATACATAAATATTCAAATACACTAAGGCTTGAGAATGAATATCATAGGATTTTATTCTATCATTTAAAGACTTATAAATTGTTAATTAATCATGCAATTTAATGTATGGATAAGAATTTATTCTTTCATTTAAATCAAAGATTCAATAACACTCAAACATTCACTTGACATGGGAAAATTTACAACAACTGAGTGTACAAAATATATTTTCTGGAAAATTATAAAATGGTTTGGCTTGACCAAAAACGTTTTATGGAATGACATACAAGTCTTGGGGATGCAAAACACCCCTTTGTGTGTGTGTGTATGCATAACAATAGAAACTAGAATTGCCCAAAATTCATTTACACTTCCAGAATTTACAACTTGTTCTCCTATGAAAAACAAATGTCGAGAATTACATTTCTAGACTTGGAATTTTTGTTATTGCTATTATAATTTTAGATAAAACTTGGCATGCATAACTAACCCAACATCCACATCAAGAATTCAAACAAATTATTCATTGAATTCCATTCATTATTGAATTAGTCATGAACTGCTAAATAACTTGAAAATTTAATAAACATTTTTAACCAATACTCATATGGGATTTCAATTGAATGGGCAACTGGCTCTGTGTGTGGCATGCTCCACCCAACCCTAGGCAATTTTGCTCATTAATATCTTAGCAAAATGAAACCCCCGAGATGAGACTCATACATTCACCAAATAGACATATCACCATCCACTTAATCATAATTATGATTTAAAATAAGTTTTGGGTTAATTAAATGGGATTAATGTTTAAACAAGACTTAAGATAAAATTTAGGGACTTAAAGTTTTAATGGGGTCATAAAATGGTTTCCCCCTTAATAAATTCTAAACCCCTTAATTTCTATGGTGAATACACGAGTCCCTTTTCTCTTCAACGTACTGCCTTAGCATAGCCAGTTGTGTATTTTAATATTAATAATTACAAAATACAATATGTTCAGTCGTGCGGGCATTCATAGACAATATTTACATCTTGGAATCATTAGACTAGGGGTTTCAAACGAGGGGTGTTACATGCCTCTCCCATTTAAAGTATACATCGTCCTCGGTGTTAAACTACTTCTAGTTATTTATACAATTTTTACATACCTCAAAATTTACAAAATGTTGCAGTTACTTCTCCTAAATTGCATCTTTCAAGTTGGATTTTTAGGGCAAGTTCCATCGTACCTCTTCATGTTGCTCTTTTTGGCTTGGACCTTCCATCTCAACCTGTGGACCGTTGACTTCAACAATTCTTTCTTCTATTGTACTTTCCAACTTAGTCAAAGTTTTGAAGACATTGTGGATGCCATATTTTTTGTTAACTCTTGTTGGGAATTTATTAAGGTAATGATTACCTCCACAACTCCAACATTTCATAGTTGGCTTGGATTTCTTTTCAACAATACCTGTTGTGTGCTTCCCATCTACATTAGCTTCTATTTGAGGGTGTTTCTTTGTCATATGACCAGGAAGATGCTCTTTGAAAAATTCTTGGCACTCACCCTTTTCCACGGCTACCAAAACATCTTTTACTTCATTTTGTAGATGAATTAAATCCTACAAAATTTTAAGATTCATTTCATTATGTTTCCTTTGTAGTTTTATCATTTCCCCAAGATTTTCTTGGGTCTTTTCAATTGATTGTAGTTATTCAGCAAGGTAGGAGAAATTCTTATCAACTTCCATTTTTAATGTATACGGATTCCCACACTTGTCCCACTAACAGGAGCTTGTCTCGCTCCTTTAACAACTACAACCAACTTTTTGATCTTAAGCTTACCTGTGAAATCCATCAACATGAATCACAGTAGACTAAACATGAACATATGTATTAAAATTAGCCATTAATATTTCCATTCCTTCACATAATGCTTTTATGCACTTGTACTTGCATATATTTCATGCATACATATGACTTCTACCATTATCTTCATCTCTTCATAAAGAGATTCAATTATTTTAACTTATATTACTATTTTCACCATGCATTATTTATTTCAACATAAATAAATACAAAAAATGTTAGTTGTAACATGCATTTCAAACACTTTCTATTCCTAGAAAGTAATACATAAATAAAAAGAGAAGAGTAAGAATTCCCCCTCTTTATTTGATCCAATCCAGAGTCCCACATTCATGGATTTTCCACTCCTTGGACTCTTTATTTTTGAAATGCAAATGCTTTACTTGCAAAATTTTAATTAGAAGAGATACATCCTCAATGCAACATTGCCATTTTCGGGTCCACATTACACCACCACACACAACACCTTCTAGTTCTTTTTAGTGTGTGCGTAGAAAGACTTCCCAAACTTCCTCATTCAAGTTCAACTAGCTTGGGTCCCACATTACACTACTACAAACAACACTCTCTGGTGATTTTCAGTGTGTGCATAGAAATACTTCTCAACTTCCTCAATCAAGTTCAGCCATCTTGGGGTCTACATTACACCGCCACACACAACACCCTCTAGTGCTTTTTAGCGTGTGGGCATAAATACTTCTCAACTTCCTCAATCAAGTTCAACCATCTTGGGATCTACATTATGCCACCACACACAACACCCTCTAGTTCTTTTTAGTGCGTGCGTAAAAAGATCACCCAAACTATGGTCACCTACAAAGAAATTACAACTCATACTTGGCTTGTACAATATTTGTCTTTAGAATTACTTCCTTACTTCACTTCATTTCTCTTCTTCAATATGCAAGCGCCAACTTGCATATTTTTATACCTGACAATCACATGATTTTCAATAAAGCTTCATTAGTATCATAAAACTAAAAACATATTATTATGTAAAATCTACTTCCCGACATTGAAACACTAGGAATGCATCCATTGATCCCTTTGGTTGTAATCAAAGTCAACAACCATGACACAACACAACACTAGGAATGCGTCCATTCCTTTCAGGTGTGTGCCATGTCAGTTGGACTTGTATTTTAAGTATCTTTTCAAAGTAAAAACATTTTTTTGAATATTATCTCCTATAAAAATTCTTTTCAATTTTAATTCGAGGTTAGGGTAAATATATATCCCTTCTTCCTCAAGGCTTGAATAATTTTGTTTTTTTGTGTGTGTGTGTGTATATTCTTCAATCAAACGTGATGAAGAACCTCTTGGATGACCCCAAGGAAATCTAATGTTGCAATCTCTTTCTCTGCATTATGCATTCTCTTGGATGACACATGACTTGTGACACAAGACCTCCGACACACCTATGACTAAAGAGATATTCTGCACAATGAAACTTAGTTGCAATGAAACAATAAAATATAAGTTATTGAATCAATATGGGTAGCTACAACTGCATACATAAATATCCAAATACGCTAAGGCTTGAGAACGAATATCAAATGATTTCTTCTATCATTTAAAGACTTATAAATTGTTCATTATTCATGCAATTTCATATATGATTAAGAATTTAGTCTATCATTTAAATTAGAGATTCAATAACACTCAAACATTTACATATGGGAAGATTTACAACAACTGAGCATACAAAATATATCTTCTGGAAAATTATAAAATGGTCGCGCTTGACCAAAAATGTTTTATGGAATGACACACAAGTCCTAGGGATGCAAAAATCCCATGTCAGTGTGTGTATGCATAACAACAGAAAGTAGAATTGACCGGAATTCATTTACACTTCCAAAATTTACAACTTGTTCACTTATGAAAAAAAATGCCCATAATTACATTTCTAGACTTAGAATTTTTGTTATTGCTATTATAATTTTAGATAAAAATTGGCATGCATAACTAACCCAACATCCATATCAAGAGTTCAAACAAATTATTCATTGAATTCCATTCACTATTGATTTTTTCATAAACTACTAAATGATAAGAAAGTTTAATAAACATTTTAACCAATACTCATCTAAGATTTCAATTGAATGGGCAATTGGCTTCATGTGAGGCACGCTCCACCCAACCATAGGCAATTTTACTCATTAATATCTCAACAAAATGCCACCGCTGAGCTGAGATTCATGCATTCACCAAACTGACATCTCACCAGTCCCATAATTTATTTTCAGGATTAAACACTTGGCAATCATGAAAATTGGCTTAAATTCAATTCCATGCCAATCAATGCATTTCAACTCCTGATTTCCTTCTGACTACACAATAGTGAGACACTTCATTGCAATTTGTGCTCAGAATTCCACCAAGGAAGTTATCTACACTATTTTCCACTTCATTGGAATGACCAGAGGAAAATTAGACAGAGATTCAACAGAAATTCTCCAGCAATTTGGTTCACAAGTTTAGGAACTCATATCAGAATTCATTATCAAGCAAATAATTACCTCCCATGTTCACTCAAATCTCCCACACTAGGATTTGGAAAATTCAAATTCTTCTTTTGCATGCTAATACTCTTGCCAATGTGGACTCCCCCATGAGCCATGTTTTCTCCTTT
The DNA here is from genome assembly GCA_027924585.1 of Larix kaempferi. Taxonomy (NCBI): domain Eukaryota; kingdom Viridiplantae; phylum Streptophyta; class Pinopsida; order Pinales; family Pinaceae; genus Larix; species Larix kaempferi. The sequence goes on along the minus strand of BSBM01000414.1, from coordinate 1,315,806 downwards.
TTAATAAGAAAAAACATAAAAAAAATTCCCAAAGTCCACTTAATCATAATTAAATCATAACTATGATTTAACATAAGTTTTGGGTTAGTTAAATGGGATTAATGCTTAAAAAATACTTAAGATAAATTTTAGGGACTTAAAGGTTTAATGGGGTCACAACATGGTTTTCCCCCCTAAGACATTCTAACCCCCTTACTATCTCTGGTGAATACACGAGTCCCCGATCTATTCAGTGTACTACCTCAGCACAACCAGTTGTGGATTTTAATATTATATTTGCAAAATACAATATGTCCATCCTTGCAGGCATTCATAGACAATATTTACATCTTGGAATCATCAGACTAGGGGTTTGAAACCAGGGGTGTTACACATATGGATCCAAAAAAGTAGAAGAAAACCAAAACCAATGAATCCTCCTTAAAGAAGGAAAATAATGAAAGTAAGAGGAAGTCTTCTACTGTAGAAGAGGCCAACTATTGTTGTTCATTATCCAAAAGTTGTGTTTTAGATGAAAGCGTAGACTCATCAAAAAGGATATGGAAGTAGTTGTCATCCCAAAATTTCAACTGTCAAAATACCAATCATCATGAGAATTCTCTAAATCACACCATGCAAATTGTTCTTGGGTATACTCGGCCATGATGGTATGATTAACATAAAATTCCCATGTTTCATATTGTCTAGCTTTCACTTGTTCTTGCAAATCTTAGAAAAAAATTTCCACCATGGTTAGGGTAGCTTGTGTAGCTTTCACCCGATATTCTTGCATATCCACACAAGCCACATGTACTATAAGACAATACTTTTTGTACAACTTTCACTCGTTCCTACGTATCCTGGAAAACTACTACTTCCATATTTTGCTTATCCCATTGCATCCCCCCCGCCCTGCCTTCGCCTCCCACTTTCTCTTGAAAATACATCTGAGTGTGGTGGCCCTCTTTTTTCTCTTTTAAAAAAATTGCAAAAAATAGAAAGAAATTCCAATAATGTTGTCCAAGGTGGCTCTGATACCAATTGTTATAAACCTTGATATTAAATTATGATCATATACAAAATATATCATCCATACAAATCAATACGAGATATGTAATAATATCAAATCTTTAATCATATGGAAATGGTTCTTTTGATGGGAGGTACCAACCCTATTCACTTTCCTCTCTGAGGGGGATTCCTCCTAATGAGCTAATGCTTCACATACAATAATTCTTCTTCACGTCACATAATGAGGACTCCATCCTTATTTATGGAATCACCATACAATATTATCCTCCTAACTAGATAGTGGACCTTCTTTAATGAGGTCCCATTACATTTATTTACTAACTTAGTGGACCTTATTTAATAAGAGCAATATAGTGGATCTAGCCACTTTACATTGAATGGCCTCCACTATGATTATAATGGGCCCTCTGGGCCCCATAATATCTCCTAGGTAGGGCCATAACAATATGCTAGTGCAATAGGAAGTTTTATGAATGCAATGGTATGTACAAGATCATATAGTTCACATACAGGTTATGTTGTCAATGGATACATGTCAAATCCATGTAAAGAGCATTGAGCAGTAATGAAATGAGTACTTCAGTATCTAGGAGGCACAAGAGCTTATTGTATCACCTACAATGGTTGCAGTGATTTAGTCTATGGTTATGTTGATTTAGATTTTGCAGGTGATTTGGACAAAACATGATCTACCTCAAGCTATGTCTCACATGTGTGCAAATAGACAATTTAGTTAAAGGGTCCATTGGGTAAGTTTTGGACAGTGTAGGACAAGATTATCAATGGCGGTGGAGTAGTCCCTGAGAAATTCCATACTAAAAAAACTCATGTAGACATGTTCATGAAACCATTATTGTCAGAGAAGTTGTGGTGGTGTTTGGCTTCTCTTGGCTTGCGAAAAAAGGTGATAAATGAATCAATGCAAGGTGTTAGGTAAATTTTTGTCAAGTTAGAGATTGTTGAATATGTGGCCACCAATTAACCATAATTAAGATAAGTTGATTCACAAATTAATATAGTAATTCACCAATTACTACGACAGTTTCATACAACTAATTATTATTCAACAAGTAACAAAGAATTAACTAAAAATAGGACTTGGTTGTTCACACAATTAATTTGACACCTTGTGTAACTAAAAGATATGATTATATGTGTGTAACCCTAAGAGACAATTGGTGTAGAAGGAAAGATGTAGCCATATAGTTGGTGTTTGTAATCTCCATGTTTGAAAAATAAAAATACCGATCCTACTCTGTAAATGTTTCTTTGATAGATTCTAAAAATTTTACCATGCTATTATGTTGTCTTGTTATATTATCTTAATAATTTATATTCTCTAAGTGGGCTCGTTATCCCATCACTATTTAAATATTTGAGGACAAACTCTTTTTCTTCAATACATTTATTTAAACTTTGGAAATATCAAAGACAAAACATCGTATTTGCGGCAATTAACATCTCCAAAATTAAATTAAGCACGAAAGAATTTATGAAGAGGACCACTGAGCTATTCTTGGCTTTCTTCGACATTATGGGGAACGATATTCTAGATATGGTGGAAGAAACTAGACTGAATGGACAAGTCTTGGTGGCCCTTAACTCTACATTCATAACACTAATTCCTAAATCGGCGTTGCCTTTGTCTTTTGAAGACTATCGTCCCATAACATTATGTAACTTGGTTTATAAAATCATTGCTAAGGTCCTAGCAAGTCAGCTGAAACCCATTCTATCAAGGTTTATATCTGGTGAGCAATTCACGTTCTTGGAGAACCGACAGATTCTTGATGCCATTGGGGTTGCTCAAGAGGCATTTCACAGTATTAAGGTCAAGAACAAGCAAGGTATTGCCCTCCAACTAGATCTTTCTTGGGATTATGATAAGGTTCACTGGGGTTTTTAAAATTAGCCCTCATTCAAATTGGTCTGCCCTGGGGCACAACGAAATGGATCATGGCCTACATCAACTCCGTTCATTATGGAATAATTATTAATGGAACTCCGACTGATTTTTTTGCTTGTTCACGTGATCTCCAACAAGGGTTTCCACTGTCGCCTCTTTTATTCCTAATTGTTATGGACGGTATGAGCAGACTTATAATCAAATCCCTCCTGAATGCTGAGATTGGAGGTTTGTGGGTCTCCCAACACTCGGTCATCACTCATCAACTCTTTGTCAATGACGTAATGCTATATGGTAACAACATCCCGGCTGATTGGCGGGTTTTAAAACTAATTCTCGATCTCTTTTGCAGGGCGACCGGTATGGTCATTAACTCTTCCAAATCAGTCATTTTGCAATATAATGTTAACAAGTCTATTCTGGAGGAGATTTCATTATTCTTTCCTTTCACTATGAAGAACCTTGAGGATGAAACTCTCTTTCTGGGATACAGAATCAAACCAAACAATTATAGACCCTCAGACTGGTTTTGGTTGCTGCAACGTTTTGAAAGAAGTATTCATCTATGGAGCTAGAAGTGGCTCTCTATCGAGGGTAGGGTCACACTTGCCAAGTCGGTCTTACAAAACTTGGCGGTATACTGGATCTCACTATGCAACATTCCTACGTCTATTCTTACTGGAATTAGAAGGAAAATAATAAATTTCATTTGGTCAGGCACTAATAAAAGAAAAATTCACCTTAGCAACTGGTAGAAAATCTCATCCCCTAAGGCATTGGGGGGATGGTCACTAAAATTTTTTTTTGTCTTCGCACAAGCTCTTCGAGCTAAATCCCTATGGAGGGTTCTATTGGTGGACTGCCTATGGCAATCTATTATCAGGGACAAGTATTTCCATGGTAAATCCACCATTCAATGGCTTCGATCCACCAATGGCAGATGCAAGGGAGCTTCATGTATTTGGGTTGGATTGGTTGTGGCTCTCCTTGTGATAAAAAAATGGACTGCATGGAAACCGGGGAACGGTCGTTCGATTTATCTTGGGGAGGATCCAATCATTAGCGGGCGGATCACTTATAAATTATCCTTGTTCCTGTTACATTTTCTGCATGCGAGGGGTTATTACAGGTTATCTCATGTGGTCGTTTCTTCCCACTCTCCTTTTACTCCAACCATTTGGCTTAGTGCTGAACAACTGGGACTATCGGGTCGTTTAGCTGTGGAATGGAGAGCTTATATTGATGGACTGATTCACGGTTTGCTCAGGCTTAAGGAACAGGATGACGTCCTCTTTTGGTCATGGAACACTCAATCTAGAGCAGTTACTGTAAAATTGGATTATGACTCCATCTACGGTGAGTCTCGGGGTATTCCGTCTTGGTGACACTCGAGGGTTTGGAAGTGGCACATTCCTCCTAAATTGCATATTTTTATGGGGCTCATTTTCGAGAACTGGATCCTTACGTGGGACAACCTCTTGATTCGTGGCTTTACTGGGCTAAACGTATGTCCCCTCTGTTGGTGTGAGCCCAAATCTTGCATTCATTTGTTCATTGATTGCCCTTACTCTCACCGGCTTTGGTCTGCTATTAAACTTATTTTTCCTGCTCTTATATCGTGGTCTAGTGAGTCTATTCTGTCATGCTTCCAGAACTGGGTCTGTGACAATACTGGACACATAGACATCACAACCTTCATCATCTGGGAGATCTAGCTTGCTAGGAACTCTAGCATCCTTGACAACAAGATTCCTTCTCTAGATTGGCTCGCTCGGAAGGTATCTACTTTATTTTTGGACTCACAAGCTGCTTCCCTGGGTGACTCTATTATTCTATATGGCTCGCATCCCTCTCCATAAAGGAAGGATTTCATGGCTCTTTTTGATGGGGCCTCTCAACAAGGGGGTCCTCCTGCGGCACTGGTGTGATTATTTTTATCGACCAAGTGCAATTCTTCAAAGTCTGGATGAATGGGGGAATTGAATCCAATACCCGTGGGGAACTCTTGGCGCTTTGGGTGACCCTGTTTTTTGCTAAGAAGAAAGGCATTGAGCTCCGGTTTTTGTATGGTGACTCTCGATCTGTTATTGATTGGGCTTCCGGTCGGGGATCCCTCCTCTCGCTGGCCCTATCGCCTTGGATGAATATGGTCAGCTTGTTACTGCAGGATTTTCCCCATCTTATCATCGAACACATCTTTCGGGAGCATAACGAAAAATCTGATTTTTTGCCTAGGTTGGCCCTTTTGGCGGAGATTGGATGCATCCATTTCGAATTTTGGTCTCATTCCATGCTCCAATCATGTGGCCGCCTACTTCTTCCAGCTTCTTCCTACTGGTGATGGGGTTTTGATTCTCTGTTGCATCTCCTTTTTTTCTAGTCGGCTATTTTTGTTTGTTTGTATATACTCTTTTCCTTTTGGGCTCTTCTCCTCGGTTTGGTTTGGTTTCTTTGGTTCGATGGTGTTATGTTCATAGATGAACTTGCTCTTGGCTGGTCTCTTCTTGGCCTACTTGATGCCATGTGGTTTCTGATGCTTTGGGAAGGACGTGTTACCTGAAATTGGCTCCTCCCTACGCTATTTATTTCCTCTTGGGATTGTAGATTCTGACTCATTTTTATATATTTCCAATGAATATATAGCTATTTTTCATTTGAAAAAAAGAAGAGTTGGCTAATCCTTTACGGCTGCCTTAAAAAACCTAACATAATTGACCGTCATTTAAAAGGAAAACACTTTGATGTTTATTTAATGAATGTTTTTAACATTTAAAGTCCTAACTAGAGAGGAAATGGAAGGAGCAAATATTCCATATCAATATATTATTCAATGTTATATAAATAATAAAGAACACAATCAAGAATTTATGCACGAATTTATGATGTAATTTGTTTGGTTTTTTAAATTCCGAAGTGTATAGAATGGGTAACATGTTTATATCGTTTAATTTGTTTATGGCGTAATTTGTTTGGTCTTTTAACTTGTTTGTTTATGATGTAAAATGTTTTATATCATAAACATAATTGAATGGATAAAATGTTTATACCATTTACTTTATGTTTATGAAGTAATTTGTTTTTCAAAATGATTTGCAAGGATTATAAATCAATTTCAACATTATCTCTTAAAAAATGCGTAGAAGAATTCAATTAAAGTCTCTGATGCCGTTGAAACGTCATTTCTCTTGTGACATAAATATGGTCCATACTTTTTCCTATCAGTTTTTTCTTTTCTAAATTTATCATTAAAAATAATCATATATATTTTTATTTATATTTTCTTATTATGAATAAATTAGTATAGCTCTATCTTAAATCTGAATCTATCAAGTATATAAAGAGACCCAATTTTTTGAGATATGTTTTTTTATTTTTTTGTTTTGCTGTTTTTGTTTGTTTGTTTTTGTTTTTTTTTAGTTTGATTTTAACTCAAGAAATTTGATTCTTATCTTGTTTGATAGATCCTATTAAGTTTTAATTTTTTATTTTGGACACGAAAATTTTTAATTACTTTTTTTAACGTTTTTATTTTATGAGTCGACATAGATTTTTTAATTACTTTTCATAATTTTTTTTATTTTATGAACCGACATGAATTTTTGTAATTATGGTAGTGTTACATAATGTTACAACATCTCCCCATGTTGAGTTGTAGAGCACCTCGCTCCTCTTGATGCAATAATCATTTTCATTATTACTTTTCAAAAAATACCTAAAAGTTTTTGTTTTGTTTTTCCTTTTAATTGAAGAATGTTAATATGAAAGTATGGTCATAAATGTATTCATTCAAGCAATACATAGTCACAATCGACTCAAAAGGAACAAATGTTGAATTAAACCTAAATAGGAAATATAAAAACATACCTAAGAGTTACGTTTCAAACAAACACCCTTTTTGATTAAAGAAATTTATAAAAAATTATCACACATATGTTTCCTAGTAGTATCATTGTTGCTTAACATAAACTAGTAAAAACTTAGCGTAATTTATTAAGATTTAATAATTGTTCCTACTTCCTAATGGGCATAAAAATTACTACACATCTTTCATTGTTCTTAGTTGGCATTAAAATATTCCACCCAAGAATCTTTGAAACAACACGTCAACCCTCAACAATCGTTTAATGTGGCATGGCCACCCTAACATTGAAGAATCGCCAAGTGATTGCAATGAAATAAAATTCCTTCTTTTATTCAATAGACGGTCCACTAAATATAACCGGCTGATGGAAGAAAAACCCATTAGATTTTGTACTGTGCTAAATCTGGAAGAATTGGGATGTATTATGGCGATTTGGATTGAGAGAATTTGAAGGCAGTGCTATTAATGTGTGTTAAGAGTTTTGTGAATGGATTTGAGTTTCAATTGGGTGAAAGGTTTTAGTGAGTTTTTCAATAAAGAGAAGAATCCAATAAGTGTATGTAGAAAAACTCTAATTTTATGATGGGATTTTATGCTTTAACGTTGTAATTGGTTGTTTCATTTTAATGAAGTTAATTTAAACTATTAAAATTAATTTTGTGGTTTTTGGTTATCTATATTAGGATTAACCATATCTTTAACCATATTCTCCAATTCTTAGGTATTCAAGAGTGATCACCCTAGTGCTATGCTTGGTGTATTCTAGCAACAAAATGGCCACATGTTTTAGTAGGGTTGGTTCAAGTATGCCTAGGGGATTTTGATATATCTAATGTGGTACTACCCATTAGGTACCAGCATAGGTGTATAAGGGTGTCTGACAAGGTGACCCCACTTGTAAGCTCACCAACTATAATTTTACTTTCTGAATGATAGAAATGTGTGATTACAATGTCGTAACACGTGTCTCAAAAATGGAAAAAAAAAAATCTAAATTTTGGCCATATGTTGAAGCACAAGAAAGACCTTTTATACCACTTGTATGCACTTATATAGAAAATCTATATAATTAGGAGCAATATCAAAATAAATATAAAATGAAAAATGCAAATAGAAATAATAAGAGCATTAAAGGTGTAGAATATTAATATTAATATTCATCATCCATAAAAACAGAAATGTTGATGGTATTCTTAGAGGAGGTAACCTCTAAATCAACAAAGGTCCAATAAAATAAAATAAAAATGACAAAACATTGCATCTTTATAAATAGTTTCTCACTACTCAAACACTAATCCACTTGTGGTCAGATCATTAATGAGTACCAACTACTTAGTAGACATTATTTATTAAATTCTCACTACTCAAACACTAATCCACTTGTGGTCAGATCATTAATAAGTACCAACTACTTAGTGGACATTATTTATTAAAGATTACCTTTGTATATTTGGTTAACTAGTAAAGCTTATTCAAAGAAATTAGCATCATACATTAGCTAATTCCTAAATATATTTAAGTAGAAAAGTTAAGATAAGAAAAGTTAAAATAAGAATCATTAATTCGTTGTTTTTCACATATGTAAGAGCTAGATGAAAGTTGATATTTTGATCATTCTAGCCCTATATGTGGAAACATGTGAACAATTTTTCTCATTTTGGAAAGAGCAAAAAGAGCAAAACACTCACTTTATTAGTGGTGTGGGTGTTGGTGTGTGGTGTATGTAACACAACATTGTTAACATGGTTGTTGATGCCGGTGGTTGGGATTGGATACCATTTAATAAATTTTCACATAATTAATATATATATATGTATAATTATAATATTTTTTAATTAATTTATTATAATAAATATTTTTATGATCAAATTTATTTTCTTTATAGTCTTGTTTTAGATTAGTTTATTTGTTTTTATCTCTTTCTAGATAAGATATGATGTTGTGAGAATATTCTTATTTTTTTAAATAATTTAGGTGACATTTTAAAGATTTAGTTGAAACATTTTAAATAAAAAATAATTATTAATTATATATGAATTGAAAATTTGGTAAAATTTTGGTTATTATTTATTATATATATATATATATATATATATATATATATATATATATTATATTTTAAAAATATATTATTCCAATAAATATTTATTTGAATATAGAATTTAATATATATTAAATTTAAAATTTAATAACAAAATTTCTATTTTTATATAATCAATATAAAATTCAACAAATATCCTTATTTAAATGTAAAATTTAATCATTATATATCATATAAGAATTTAAAGTATATTTTGATATAATCAATACTATTTTGATATAATCCATAAATACATTTACTTAGCTAAGTGGAGTTCACGAAGAAGCATAAGGAAATCGAAATGATATTGATTACTTTTTAAGATTATTATTTGTTAACATATTTACTATTATGTTTATTAGATTTATGGGAATGTATTTAGGTTTATAAATGGTATAATATTATTGTAAAAATTTAAAATGTTTATGGGCGTTATTTATTTATTGGATTGAAGATTTAAAATTTAAAGTTTATATGAAAAAGAAAAAATAAGTAAAAATGTATAAAATGTATAATAACGTTGAAATATAATATTATATGAAAATAAAAATATGTAAAATGTATGATAAATGTTGAAATATAATATTATATAGAAATTGTTTATTATTTTATTATAATTTATTTTTACTAATTTGAAAATATAATTTATTTTTTAGTTGTAAATGATGATGATAATTGTAATTATTGATGATTATGATAATGGTTAATGTTCACTAAGATCTTGACTTTACTAAGGAATTGTTTGGCTTGTTTTAGAATATTATTCTTATGCTCAAAAAACCGAAGGAGAAGTGTTCTTAATTCACTTTAGTTTTGATAGGTTAGAAGGTTAAGACTGTTTGTATTTGTATTGTAACAAAGATTCTAAAATTAAGATCTAATGTGAATGTACCCAAAATATTTTAAGAAAAAATGATCTTTATCTTTAACATTTATAATCACACTTTTATATATATATATATATATATATATATTCACAAGTCAAACAACTTATTAAAATTTAAAAAAAAAATCATAAAATTTTAAATATAACATATTATATAGAAAAAAAATTCATTGAAAAAAGTTTATAATTATATTAAATATATATAAATATTACAGAATGAACAATATCGTGCCCATCAACAACACATGACAACACAATGTATAAGCCAAACACAACCTAACAAGACAAACAAAACAGCAGATTAACAATCTAACAAGATCCCCAACCTAACAAGACAAACAAAACACCAGATTAACAATCTAACAAGATCCCCAACCTAACAAGACAAACAAAACAACATATTAACAATACAACAAGTCCAATCCAAACCGCACGCAGAGATCGTCAGCAGGGCACTACCGGACTCAAAAAAGACCAATGTCAAATGGCAAATTATATGGAGAACTTTATTTTAATGTTGTGGATCAAACTTTTTCCCCTTCTTTAATATGAAATACTAGGTATGATATGGGTCACTCCACTTTAATGTCGTGGATCAAACTTTTTCTCCTTCTTTAATATGAAATACTAGGTATGACATGGGTCACTCCACTATGAAATAAGGCACTCTATTTTAATATTGTGAGTGAAACCTTATTTTTAATATGAAATACTAGGTATGACATGGGTCACTCCACTATGAAATAAGGCACTCTATTTTAATATTGTGAGTGAAACCTTATTTTCTAAAATATAAAATAAAGTGTATGATATAGGACACTCTATTTGAATATTATGGGTCAAACTCTTTCCATAACATATGGCGTATGATATAGGGCACTCTATTTGAATGTTGATTGTTACAGGTCAAACCCTTACGTAAAGTTTGGAAATAAAAAGTCGTAATGGTGGGTGTTAAACATCTCCAAAATTTAGTTAACTACGGAAGGATGTATGAAGAGTTCAGTAATCTTTTATGGCTACCTAACATAATTGACCGTCATTTAATGAATGGGTTTTAGCGTTATAAAAGTTCTTTGGTTACACGGGAAATGAAAGGAGAGTGAGGTACGAATGTCTCATATCAAGATATTATTCTTTGTTTGTGTGTATATATATATATAACTTAAAATTAATTTGAAGATAAAATTTTAAAATAATTTTTATATTAGTTATTAATTATCATAATTAAAATTAAGAAAATAAATCTTAAAATATATTTGTAATAATGTTTTTTCTTTGAAATTGATTTTTTAAATAAATAAAAATTTTTAAGTTTTATAAATTAAAATTAATTATAATAGATATTAACAACAATTATCATTAATTTTGATATTTTATGATTTCTATATTATTTTATGGAGTAGTTTATTTATTCTATGTTTTCCACTTTATGGTAGGTTTTGATATGGTAATAACTCATATCTTATCATTTTATAATAATCATATATATCTTACTTTTTGTCCTTGTTTTTTATTCTCATGTGATTACATGTTCTTTTCACTTAACAAATTAACGGTAAGCATTAACCCATCATAGGTAAGCCTAGTTTTCAAAGGATGCCTCAAATTTTCGCTTTCAAAGTTTACTTATATAATAGCCATGCTCTTGGTCCTTGAGGACTTATTGGACAACAATTATTTTCTTTGTGCTCCTTTTCCTACTCACAGAAAATGACACCTCTTTTCGTTGAAATATTAGGTTCCTCCTCTATATGAATTATTAGTTATATTGTCACTTCCTACATTTCAATATTACCAAGATTTGGCTCAACTTTCTCCATAATATTATCCTCCTTGTGTTTAACAATGAGCTGGTCCCACATTTTCCTTCTGAGTTGGTCCCCCACATTGGCCTTCTAAGGAGAGGGCATATTTGACAAACAATTTTAAACATAAAGAGTGGTAGACTAACAAGATGTTAGAGCCAAAAATGAGATCAATTTAAAGTGATAAATACACAATAGGCATAGTGTCTACCTTTGCATGTGAGGTACTTTTGGATATAGAAGGCACATCCTACTAACGATGGCTTAATGATTTCCTTTCTACCCTTTTTCCTATGTCATCTACATGTTTCCCTTCCACCATAAAATTACCCTTTTCCCTATGTCATCTACATGTTTCCCTTCCACCATAAAATCAAGTTGTGCATTGACTATCATAATTCTTCACTGAAACCATTTTTTCCATCCATATAATCCAATCACCCTTCAATGGTAACTCTGAAATTTGGATGTGAAGCCCCCATATCGTGGGTAAAAAATTATTAATTGACCTAGGAAATTTCAAGGCAACCCCATTGTCAAATCCCTATATATTTTCAAACTATATCTACCAACCAACATCACCAAATACCTATTTTCAAGTTGCGTTGCAACCAACGGCTTTGATTTGTAATGTACCTATGTGTTAAAACATAAAACAAGGTCCAATTGTTAGTCAAAGGGATTTTTTTTAAAACCACCTAACTCTCAGTACTAAGATCGGGACAAGTAGACAAGTATTAATGTCAAATAATTTCACTATTGCTAGAATGCTTATATGTTCAATTACATTCCAAAATTATTTCTCTAATCTCAATAAACATTGTGTTTGGTGCACGCATGGATAAAACTCTATGTACAATTACTTGCACATCTTCTTGACCAGTATACGTTTATATGCTATAAACATTAGTACAAAATATACAATTGTAAAGGCTAAATTTCGAATGCGCTTGAAAGAGAAATTACCCAAAATGTATTTTTGCTATGATCACAAGAAAATAAGCAATTAATTTTTAGCATTTCAAATTTAATCTTCATTCTTGTAATAACTAATCATATCTACCAGAATTACTGGAATCGAAATCAATCCACGAACTCTTTCAATAGGGTTGGTTCAGATACGCATAAGGGGCTTATGATATATCCAAGTATACATGGACGATTGAATCCATGAGCATATTCTATCTAATGTGGTACAAACCATAAGGTACCAACATAGGTATAGTACGCATAAGGGGCTTATGATATACCCAAGTATATATGGAAGATTGAATCCATGAGCATATTCTATCTAATGTGGTACTGACCATTAGGTACCAACATAGGTGTATAAGGGTGTCCAATCGAGTGACCCCACTTGTGTGCTTACCAACTGTAGTTTTACTAGTTGAATGATTTAAATGTGTGATTAAAGATGTTGGAACATGTCTCTAGCTTGGAAAAAAATGTCTAAATTTTGGGTATATGTTCAAGCACAAGAAAGAGCTTTGATACCACTTGCAATACACTTACATAGAAAACGAGATAATTAGGAGCAATATCAAAAGCAATATAAATTCAAAATGTAAATAGGAAGAATAAGAGCACTAAAATTCTATAATATTAATCCTTATGTCAATAATCCATAAAGAGAGCAATGTTGATGGGATTCTTCGAGGGGGTGACCTCTATATCAGCAAAGCTACAATAAAATGACAATACTTAACAAAACACTAACTTTATACTTCTGTAAATAGTTTCTCATTATTCAAATCCTAATCCACTCTCGGTCACATCATTAATGAGTACCAACTACTTAGTCGACCTTATTCATTGAAGGTTATCTTTCTGTATTAAGTACCTCCACACCATCTAGCTAATAAACCTTATTTAAAAAATTTGGCATTATATATTAATTAACTCCTATCCTTACATAAAAAGGTTAGAATGAGACTCTAACAACCAGTGAAAATTTGTTATTGATGGTTTAACTACAACAATAATTGAGAAATAAAGCATTAAAATTTTATGATGATTTTGCATTTATTGCTCCTATATGTAAGCAATATGAAGGCTGAGAATCAATTGTAAATCAACACATTATTTGAATTTTTTTTAATATTTTGGATAGAGCAAAAAAACAAAGAATTCATTTTAGTAGCGAGTATGAATGTTGGTATACAACATAACATTGTTAACATGAATGGCTAGGGTACCATGTTTTATATATATATATATATATATATATATATATACTTTCCTGATACTCTATTTTCGTTATTATTTTATACCTAATAAATATTTTGGATTAGTTGTTATCTCTTTATATATATATATATATATATAATTTACATGGTATTTAAAATAATTAATTGAAATTTAAAATTAAATATATAAATTGAAAATTAGCATAGCTTTGGTTATTGTTATTATTTTTTATAAAAAAAATTCAATTCAATTAAATATCTTAAAACCAAAGTGGAAGAGGAGGGCTAAAGAAGAAGCATAAGGAAATCAAAATGATATTGTTTACTCTTGAAGATTCATTACTTCTAATATATTGTTTTTAAAGTAGATAAGGGAATGCAGCCATGGTAATGAACTTTATCAACTATAAATACAAACTTTTTTGACCTTTTTTTAGTGTCTTTCTATAAAATTCTATAGAATAATACCCTTAATAAAATCACCTTCTTAATTACCAATGTTATTAAATCCTCTTCTCTCAACCCTTCCACTTAGAATCGCCTCATTCCCCATAACCCCCAAATCCCCAAGATCAATGGGAAACACAAAATTCACACAAAAAAATAATCCTCTCATACCCATAATGAGTACGATTGGAGCCCCCACTTATGCCTTAACAATGTTTTAGGGTATCTTAAACTATTACACAGTTAAAATTCAGAAGCTTGTACACTATTATGGCTAACTGTGAAAACCTTCACTCTTAGATTATATTAATTTTTTTTAACATATTTACTATTACATTTATGGAAAAATGTATAGATGCTCTCAAATGGTACAATATTCTTGCAAAAATTCAAGATGCCTTGGGAAACATTTCTTCAAAAATTCAAGATGCCTTAGGCAATATTTGTTGGAATGAAGATTTAAAGTTGATAGGGGTTTGAACCATGATCTATTCTAGGGTTATGCCGTAAGGAAAGGTCTGAGTGTTTGGGTTTGTTTAGGATTAAGTGGATGACATGGTAGACGTATGGGTTCATCTAGATGATGAGGTGGAGCTCCTTCTAGACACACGCAATGATGAGGTATGGGCTAGTTAAGAGATTTTCTGGACAGATGAAGAATTTAAACAATTGTTACATTAGTATTGAGGTTCCAAGGGAAGGGACAAGTGTAAGAGGACAATGACGAGTGAATTCAACCTAATTCCAAGTGACAATGTGGAAAGAAGGTTTAGTGGTGTGGTCCAACTAGTAGATGAGATACTCGAGTGGGAGGTGAGTAAAATTTCTCTCCATATTGTGGACAATGTTAATGTTGAAGTTTTTGCTAAGAAGTTTGAGGTAGGACGACATGATTCAAACCCTATTAATGTAGTATCCTTAGATCACGCAACTTCAAAGGATCCAAACCGTATTCTAGAGGTGGTAGCTTCTAGAATCTCTGATCGAGAGCAAATGTGGTCTCGATCTAAGGTTTGGAAGGTTTGCTCCTGTAAATAAAGAATGGTGTTGGGTAGGGATGTGGATCTGGTGGAAGTGACTGAAATTACCCTTTTGACACCAGTGGGGAAATTTGCCTATTCAGGTAAATGAATAGGAATGAAATTCACAAATGGGTAGAGGAAAACTAGAAACCTATCTTGGGTTATAGTCTGGGGATTTTAGTGTTGATTAAGGGGTGGTAATATTTTAAATTTGTAATAGAGGAAGACTCCATGAATATTTTATCTAGTACTTGGATTTGTGGGAAAGGAACTCTAGTGTTAAAAATGAGAAGCAATAGATTTGATCCAACTAAAGAGAAGGTTTAATTTCATCATTTTCTGGGTTCTTATGTCGGGATTTCCTATCGAGTTATGGAGTTGGGAGGTGTTTATAGCTGTTGGGAATGAACTTGGTCAATTTATTCACATGGAGAATCATCTGCTTTATGGAGAAGACAAACAAATGGGTTGGGTTCTTGTTGAAATAGATATTAGTGAATGGTTGTTGGTTGAATTAGAAATAGAGTGGTGGGGGGAATCTTTTGTCCAAAATTTGGACTGCTAGGGGATACCATTTCATGTTCTTTATGCAATAGGGTGGGTCATTTGAAGAGCAATTTTATTAAGGATGAACCTGAGACTTATTTGGATTCGGATATTAGTGATGGTGGGTCTTCAGAAGATGAAATGGAAATGGAGCTTAGTTGTGGAGATCCAAATGTGAACTCCTAGCTTTCGGCAGTGGTTCTTCCTCCGGAGTAGAAACAAGGTGTTTTGGGTAAGTCAAAGTTTCTTTCTCCCTCTTTATGTAGTTCTTTTAATGACATGGATTTAGGGATAATTAACAAATTAGATAATTTTGGAATTGGGAATTCTATCATAAATGGAATTAGAGGGGTTTTAGGTGCTCCGGGAGGAGGGAAAATTGTAAACTAGGAGGATGGGTCATTAAAGGAGGGACTAGCTCATATTTCATGTCTTTTGCCCAAAAAATATCCTTAATATTATGGAGATTTGGGTCCTAAATATTTCATGTCTAAGGATATCTCTGGTTCCAAAACCATTGATGGGGATTTAGAGGTGGCGGGAGTTATATCAATATCCTCCATTTCATCAGAATTTGATAATTGTAGAGGCTTGGTATTAATTGAAAGAGATGATGCTTTGGGGATAAGGGGTCGGTTAGTATTGAGGATACCTATCCTACCCTGATAGATCATTACTCTTAGGTGGATGAGAATGTGATTAATTCACTTATCCCATATTATAAAGATATTTAAAAAAATTTCCCTTGCAAATCTTCTCAGGGACCCCCTCAATACCATTTTCCCAAGTGAACGGAGGATGTTATGGAAAATATGAATCTAAGGATGATTTAGTGGGGTCTAATCATTGCAAGATAAGTGATCAGAAAGGAGTAGTAAGAGGAGCATTGGCTTTCAATTTTTCACCTGTGAAGAGTCAAAGAACAAAAAGATGTTGGAGTATTCCTGCCGCAAGTCGGTCCCGACAAGGGGAATCTTGCTTAACTATGACACACAATCAACACACAGGGTGCTCACAAAGACTAGATGTGAACTGAATGCCAGAAGCTAGATTCTATTAAACTGAATCAAATTACAATGTGAAATACAAAGCAAATGAACTAGGTGGCCTTATCCTGTTACAATATACATAAATTAAAATATGTCTCTTAGTGTGTTTCTCGAATGTGTGTGATCTTCCTCCCTCTCACGATTTATTATGAACAAAATAAATCAATGAACAAAGAATGAACGATCTTTCGATCCTCCCCTAATCGATCCCCTCTTCTGTGCCTTCACACTGCTCTTCTACTCTGCTCTACTACTACTCCTAAGGCTCACTCCATTCCCCGTGATGTCCTTCCTCTATCCGTTGACTTCTCCCTAATCCTACAAACCTACAGTTGTCAGCACCCTCTAATCGTGCTGCACAACCTCCACCTATGGTGACATCTGGCATGATCCCAACCACCTTCATAACTACTTTTAACTTCCTCAACAACCACGAATGGTTTCTAAGTACGTCGTCTTGACTTCTACACTTCTGTAAATCTGCTATAGTAGTCAGCCCCATCTCCTGTCTCGACCATATTGCGACCTGTCATCCCTTGATGTTACTTGCCGGATTCACTTATCTCCCACGGCTACCAATCCGCCCCGTCCTCCACGCTTGGCCTTTTGTCGCTTTCATCGGTGTTGGCATTCAACCTTCGACGCCTTTATTCTGCTTCATGTCATTTTTCGACCTCAAACTTCTCGACTCTCAAGTTTTCTCTTTTGTCGACCGCACTTCGACAGCTTCTACTCGACTACCTGGCTTCGACTGCTAGTTTACTTCACACTAGTGGTCGGCACCTCCCCCTGGTCGGCCTCCTTCTCTCGATCAACTTCGATTGTTTTTCTTAGGCCCCGATTCTCCTACATCAAACTCCTAGGTGAAAAAGAACTCGACTGCTCCGTTAGTCTCCTGAATTCCTCTTCTGAAATCCATGTTTCCTCATTCGACTCAGCATCCTTCCAATGGACTAAATATTTCTTCTTCCGCGAACTTCTCGTGCATCCAACTTCGCGTTCCTCCAATATTTCGGACATTTCCTCCTTGTCGTGTCGACCTGGAATTTGCACTGTCTAGTCTATATTCGACACTTTTGCGCTATTGCTTGTTGAACCTTCTTCAAACTTATACATATCTAAGACATTGAATGTAGAATGGGCTCATACCTGTCGACCGATTCACATAGTTGTTATATGTGAATTATGTTTGCGCCAACACATTCTCCCACTGCTTGGGTCTTTCGGCCGTCAAACATCTCAAAAGGTTTCCCAAACTTTTGTTTACCACCTCGGTCTGTCCATCTATCTACGGATGATATGCCGAGCTAAAATGCAACCTCATGTCCATTTTAATCCACATGGTTCTCCAGAAATGACCCATAAACTTGGTATCTCTGTCTGATGTTATACTCTTCAGAAACCCATGAAATATTACTATCTCCTTGAAGAATAGTACAACAATGCTTGTGGCGTCACTCGGCTTCCGACATGGAATAAAGTGTGCCATATTCGAAAATCCGTCAACTACAACAAAGATTGATTCGTTTCTTTGCTGCGTCTTCGGAAATCCTAGCACAAAATCCATGCTTAGGTGCTCCCATGGGGTATTCGGCACTGATAATGGTGCATACATCCCCGTATTCTGACTTCTTCCCTTTTCCAACTGGAAAACTCGACATTATCGTACCCACTTTCCATCATCTATCGTCATTCCTGGCCAATAATACCTTTCTTCGACCAACGCCTTGGTCTTGTCGATAACAAAATGACCTGCTAATCTGCCACTATGCAGTTCTTGGATTAGGTTTGATCTTACAGATCATCTTGGAATACACAACTGTTGTCCCTTGAATAGGTATACTTATTGGATGAAATAATCCAAGTATGCAATTCTGTCGACACTCCATGGTTCGTGACTCGCCTTCCATGCTTTCGCAAAATCCTCATTGGTCTCATACTCTGTCTTCACCGACCCTATTCGTGTCTCCTGAACTTCCGTCGTGTTCAGCAATGCAACTCCTCGACTCAGCGCATTGACAACCTTGTTCGACTTGCTCGACTTATGTCGCAACATAAAGGTATACCCCTGCAGGAATTCGACCCACTTCATGTACCCCTTGTTCAACTTCGACTGAGTATAATTTGAGGTATCTCAATTCTTGGTGATCTGTGTACAACACAAATTCCTTGGGAAACAAATAATGCCTCAACTTCTTCAACGCTTGGACAATAACATAGAATTCTTCGTCATAGACAAAATACTTCCACTTCGCTTCATCCAACTTCTCATTGAAGAATGCAATTGGTCAGCCCTCCTGGATCAACACTGCTCCAATTTCCATTCCACTTGCATCACAATCGACTTGGAAAACTTTGTCAAAATCTAGGAGCACTAACATTGGGCTCTCAGTCACCTTCTGCTTCAACTTGTCGAAAGCTTCTCGGGCAACTTCTGTCCACTTAAACACCCCTTTCTTCATGCACTCGATCAATGGTGCACATATCCGACTAAATCCTCCGATGAAATTCCTGTAGAAACTAGCAATTCCATGGAAACTTCGCACTCCTATCGTGCTTGTGGGTTCTAGCCACTCTAATATTTCCTTCATCTTCTCTGGTTCCATAACTAACCCTTTACCCAAGATTAAAAATCGCAAGTACACCAGTTCTTCCTTCATGAAGAAACACTTTTGCAGGTTCACCATCAGCTTCTCTTCCTGCAGCTTCCGCAATACTTGTCGAATGTGCTCCAAGTGTGCGACCTTGGTTTGACTAAATATCGATATGTCTTCTATATACACTATGATGTACTTTCCCGAGAATGGTTTCAATACTTCATTCATCAACTGCATGAATGTACTGTATGCATTAGTCAATTCGAATGGCATGACTAACCACTCATACAGTCCTTCCTTTGTCTTGAAGCTTACTTCCATTCATCGCCCTCTTTGACCCTGATCTGGTGATAGCCACTTTTCAGGTCAATCTTGGTGAAGTATCTCGCTCCACTCAAACAATCCATCAAGTTGTCCATTCTCAGCAATGGAAATCGGTACTTGATCGTGATCTTGTTGATGGCTCTGGAGTCTATACACATCGTCCATTCTCCACCCTTCTTCGGTGCTGGTACAGCTGGTATCGCACATGGGATCAGACTCTCTCTGATCAATCCTCTGTCTACCAACTCCTGGACTTGCCGATTGAGTTCCCGACCCTCTGCCAGAGTCATTCTATGTGATTCCTTGTTTGGAAAACTCAATCCTGGAATCAAGTCGATCTAATGGGATATGCTTCTCATCGGTGCCTCGTTGACTACTATGCTCTAAAACTCATCGAGCATCTCTTCGACTTCGATCGGAATCTTCTCCATTGTTCAGCTCTCAACACATAGTCCTTTCAGAATGATGGCGAAACATCCTTACTTTTTCTCCTCCTCGGAGAGGAATTCCTTGGTTGAACACACCAGCACTTGCTTCTCCCAATAGTTTCTCTCACCCTGCTAGCTTGCAGTCGACACTATCCTCTTGATTCGGATTCAACATCCTCCGCGTGCCATTCTTCCACACTATGAATGTGTTGGATCAACCATCATAGATCATATTCTGATCATATTTCCATGGTATCCCTAGCAACAGGTGACATGTGTCCATTGGGATTATGTCGCACAGTACACTGTCTTCAAGCTTCCCAACCTTGAATTTAATCAAGCACTGTCTAGTAACCTTGACATGGTGACCTTTCTGTAACCAGGATATCTTGTATGGATTTGGGTGTTCTCGGCATCTCAAACCCAACTTGTCGATGACCTCCATCGACACAATATTTTTCGTACTTCCACCATCAACTATGGTATTGCAATACCTATCGCCAATCAACACTCTAGTTCAAAAATTGGCCTTTCGCTGTGCTGGCTCCTTCTCATCGCGTTAGTCATCCTGAACCAACGTTCTCTTGGCCATCATAATTTGACCCCTTCTTCGACCATCCTCACCACTGTCGGATGTCGAATTTGTCTTCTCGTCGCCCTGGTCATCTTGTCAACCTCTGTCTTTCGACTTGTCTGCCATGTGTATATTTTATGGGCATTCATAGGATTTGTGTCCTAATCCATGACACTTGTAACAGACTACAGCTGGTCTATTAGCTCCATTCTTGTCTATCGGACTAGTTCGACCATACGCACCCCAACCATGGGTCTCTCGACCATCCCATCAGTTTTTCTGCATTTTCTCCCTAGTCGGTGTCCCTTCCGCACGTCGGTTGTCTTCGACAGCTTCTCTCCTTGTTCCGCTACTTTGGCCTTTCACGGAAACATTCTTCACACCCCGACCAGTCATTCTCCCTCTTGTTGATGTGGCTTTCCTCGATAGTTTCTCTTCTACCTTCAGAGCTAATTGGTAGGCCTCACCAACTGCTATGAACCTCGACAGGCTCAACTCATCCTGTATGGCATACTTTAAGACATTCACATATCTCGAGACAGCTTCATCACCTTCATCGGTTTGACCTAACCAAATCGACAGTCAGTGGAAATATTCGGTGTACTCTTTCAAGGTCATCTCTTTCTGTCGAAATTTCTGCAACTTCCTGAACAGGGAAATCACATAGTCACTAGGAAAGAACTTCCCTTTCATCTTGGAAACCATCCTATCCCAAGACTTGTTTTTTTCATTTCCTTTCTTGACTATGTCAGCCTATACATTGTCCCACCACAATGAGGCATGAACCTTCAACCTCATACATGCAGTTTTAACCCGTTTAGGATCCTCTATCTGCTCTATGTCAAAGTATTTTTGCATCTCCCTGAACCAGTCTATCAAGTCTTCCGGGTCCAAACTTCTTAAGTAGGTAGGTACATCCATCTTTGTCTTACCCCTCATCTCTGACAGTAGCTTGATGAATTTATCTTCCGGTTCCTCTTCAGCAGCTTCCTGTGCTTCCACTTCCTCGACTTCCTTGTCATTGTGTTCAAGTGCGTCGGGAATGCAACCACGTCTCTGGCTCTCTTTGATCGCTGTGACTTCACTCGTGAATATTCGCATTGTTTACATACACTCATTGAACATTTCATGATCAACTATGATTGCTGAACCACGTGCTCTTTGTCCTACACCTCCGACATTAACGCCTCTTTGATCCATTTTTTCGACTAAGTCAAAATATTCACTCGTCCAATCGCAACCAGACTTCACAAATCACGTACAAATCTACCCAACCGCAGCTGGAGTTGTCGACGCACTCATGGGATCTTCTGGCTCTCTGGATTCAACTGCTCAACACTGGATTCTCTCCAACTTTGATACCAACTGCCGCAAGTCAATCCTAACAAGGGGCCTTTGCTTAACTCTGACACACAATCAACACTTAGAGTGATCACAAAGACTATCTGTGAACTAAATTCTAGAAGCTGGATTCTATTAAACTGAATCAAATTACAATGTGAAATACAAAGCAAATGAACTAGTCGACCTCAGTTTGTTTCTCTACTGTATGTGATCTTACTCCCTCTCAAGGTTTTTGCTGGATGAAATAACTCAATGATAAATGGATGAACGATCTATCAATCCTCCTGAGATCAATCCCCTCTTTTGTGCCTTTGCACTACTCTTCTACTATGCTCTGCTGCTGCTCCCGATTCTCACTCTATTCCCCAAGATGTCCTTCCTCTATCCGTTGAATTCTCCCTGATACTGCATACCTACAGTTTTCAGTGCGCTTTGGTCGTGCTGCACAACCTCCACCTGTGGTGACATCTGGCGTGATCCCAACCACCTTCATAACTTCCTTTAACTTCCTCAACAACCACAAAATACTGCTAATTACGTCGCCTTGACTTCTGCACTTCTCTGACTCTGCTACACTAGTCGGCCCCATCTCCTGTCTCAACCATACTGCGCTCTGTCGTCCCTTGAACTTACTTGTCGGCTTCACTTATCTCCCACGGCTTCCAGTTTTCCTCATCCTCCACGCTTGGTCTTTCTACGCTTTCATTGATGTCGGCGTTCGACCATATGTTGACCTTCGACGCCTTTCTTCTTCTTCCCGTCGTTAATCGACCTCAAAATTATCGACTCTCGACTTTTCTCGTCTGTCGACTGCACTTCAACAGCTTCCATTTGACTTCTTGACTTTGATTGCAAGTTTACTTTGCACTGGTGGTCGTCGGCACCTCCCCCTGGTCATCCTCCTTCTGTCGATCAACTTCGACTATTTTTCCTAGGCCCCGATGCTCCTGCATAAATTCCACTCCTGGGGATTGTCCTTCAGGAAATATATATGGCGTACTGAGGGCACTTGCACAGAAAGCCCTAGCTCGGAGTAAAAAATTATTTTTATTTCTTTAAATGTTAGGGGTGTGGGGGGTCAAACCAAAATTCTTTCCCTCCAAAGATTGTTTAAGATGGTCCCCAGATGTTGTTATGGTCTAAGAAATTATGGTTTTTGGTTCAAAATAAAGGGATGTTTTTTCTAAATTATTGGTGGATTTGGAGATGTGCTCATTTGAATCATTTAGGAATTTGGGGGGCTTTCACATGACCTACACCCTCGGAACTCTAATTTTTCTCCATTCTTGTCCTCTGCAGAGATAATGTTTGAGGGAGTTTCTAAGGATTTGCCTCAGAATCTCACGCTAGTTAGTTGTTATTGTTATGGTCCTTATTCCAATGGGTAAGCATTTTGGAATGAGATTGTGGAGGATGGGATTCTAAAGGAACCAAACCTAATTTCTGGGGGAAACTTAAATATTGCCATGTCTGCAATAAATATTGGCTAGTTGGAGCTCCAACATTTAATAATTATTCGCCATTTGGATTTTTTATGGGGCTTCTCAGGTGAATGGCTTAAAGTGTGGTGTTGGTGCTTATATGAAAATGAACGATTCATATGCTTATAAGCTCAAGCTAAATTTTGGCAGGGGAATCAATACTAGAGGTGAATTACTTGTTATTTGGTGATTATTATTTTTTGCTCATTTCAAACATATAACTCATTTGTAGGTAGTTGGAGACTCCACATTATATCCACTTTTACAAACTCCACTTTTACACCATAAATATTAGCACCATTTTTATAACCCCACATCATCTCCACTTTTACACCACTATTTGAAAATCAATGATTTTCTCAATCCTTCACAAATAGTGGTGCTAATCTACGGCTAAAATGACATTTTTTTTCTTATAGTGTGCGGATACTGTGAATGGACACTAATTTTGGATCGTAAATGTTGAATCTCCAACTCCTGCAATTACCAAAGTAAACACATATTTATTTATGAAATATTAAGGCATACCCATCACTTATTTATTTTATTAAAGTATATAAGAATTGAGGGAGTACCACAACCTTGGCCTTACCTTGAAGATAAACCATTAATACAAATCCTAGTTTTGTTGTGACTAGAAATAAAACTACTATTGTTCTTCCCCCCATTTCAATGATATGTTGACAAGTTAAACACAAATACAACACAGTACTACAACACAACACAATGGATAACAAATGAGGTTTTTTTCATGCGTGGTCAGCATAGGTGAGACACTCCATATATTTCCAAGACAACAGTGATCCACGAACAAGAACCGTCTCTATAGATGCTAGGATTTGGGATTGTTCGCGAAAAATTGGTAGGAGCGTATGCAACATGGATGAAATTCATATAATATTATCCTCTTTGGTTGGAGTGCTATGTAAAATTCAAGGTCAACAACAAACACCACTCCCTAAGTAAATTACCTTCATATCCCATTTCCTAACTCCAGGGAACACAACATGTAAGCCAGGTTTCCACAACAAGGTATCACTAACCCATTACACCAATTCCAAGGTGATTCAACATGTCTCAAGAACTCGAGGACAACTCCACAACAAAAATAAGGATTTTCCTTCCTAATTCAAAACAACTGTATCATGAAGATATTTGCTTGGCCTCTTCTACACAGATTCCACCCAACTAAATGGTCACAACATCCAACTGAGCATCAAAATTTTCCCAACCTAAAACAAGGTCGTAGTTACCTACTTGTACAAATTGTAGGTGGTAATTCCAATTCGGGTTTCCCCTCATAACTACTTGGATGGGGAAAGGATGTTCTAGCTTCCCATTCTTCCCAAAATTCTCTTCACTGAACTCTCGGCATTCCCTGAACTAAAATTTAGCCCCCTCAACTACACTAGATTCCCATATTTTTTTTCATGAGGGGAACTTGACACTTGGTAGCTAAGGTGACCTCCCCTTAATTCCCCAATTAGCATAATGAAGTAAGGAAACTAACACTAGCATAATTTAATCAACATACCTCAGGTTATTTGGATTTATAAGGTTAAGGCGAGGCCAAATAATTTCATAGTGGAAACCATTACCCCCCTTGGCCTTCTCTCTCCCTTGCCACTTGTGGACTCATAGCCCCCCATCTCTTTTCGTCAAATCATTTCCTACAACCACTTGTGAATTTTTATTAATGCACATAACATAAAACTACATAATAGTATCCAGTTCATCCAAACCTATGTCTCAAACTTCTAATCTATCACAAATAATACATAATTACATATTTACATTCGAGGCAAAACAGGGGTGTTACATGTTTCTTGAGGAAGAATTCAAGGAAGCTTTGTGATGCCAAATGATGATAAGGAGGAGTGTGAAATATGACCCCTCAAGCTAATTCTTGCATCATAACCTTTCTCTAGAGTTTTCTTATGAAATGCATGCTCATGGGTTCCTTTTATAGGCCAAATGGAGGTCTTCAAACATCTAGGAGTCTCAATGTGAATGATCCATCTCATGACGTGATATTTCAGGTATAATTATGGGGATATTGAATGCTCCCAAGCATGTGAAGAGACCAATTCGAATTCTTGGATCCAAAATGTGGTTGTGAGCCTTAAATGTGCCACATAAACTTAATGATTCATCCATTGGTACAACCGCGTGGGTTTTGAGATTTTACCCATGCGAATTTGCATGGTTATCTTGAGAATAGCCATGTGATTGTACAAAATGATGGATTTTTTCCATTCTAAGGTTTAATTCCCATTTTGAATTTAATGAGGATGATTATAATGAGTTTCATGCTATATGCCAATGATTCCCTTATGCAATAATTTTTTATATGTTGCATGTGTGTTAGACTTAGGTGATAACATCCAACTTGGCTAGATTTGGAAAAAGTTTTGAATGCAAAAATCTAGGTGGAGCACTGAAGGTGTCCAAGGTGGTAATGAAGGCTACAAAGACTGGGAACCTGTACAAGCTCGAAGGGAGTATCGTCGGTATTTGAGGGAGTAGAAGAATCTCTTTTTTTATGGAATCAACGATTAGGACATATGAATGAGAAAGGGCTCAAGGTACTGATAAACTGTAAGTTGCTTCTAGATTTGAAATCTCTGAATTTGAATTTCTACTAGCATTGTGTTATTTCGGGAAGTAGTGTAGATAGAATTTTAAAACAAAGAGTCATGCATGTAAGGGTATTCTCAATGTTTTGGGGGGCATCCCCTTCAGTTTCTTTTTGAAGGTTCATCATATTTGTAACATTTACAGATAATTACTTAAGAAAGGTGTGGGTCCAATTTTTGAAATAAAATCTTGTGTGTTTAAGTTGTTTAGAGATTTGAGTGAAAAGAGAACAAGCAAGTCAATCATGTGTGTAAGAACAAATAATGGAGGTGAGTTCACATCTTTGGAATTTGAAAATGATTGGAAGGAAGCTGGGATCGAAAGCCATAAAACCATAATTTACACTACTTAGAAAATATGGTGTTGCTTGATAAACTAAATAGGACTCTTCTAGAGAGAGGAAGGAGCTGCTCAGTAATGCCAAGTTGTACTAAGAGTTGTGGGAAGCAAAGTCACTACAAATTGTTATCTGGTAAATTGGTCACCATCAGTTGCAATAGATTGTAAGATCTGTAAATACGTATGGATAAGTCATTCTTGTGATTATCCAAATGTGAATTTTTTTGGTTGTGATTCCTATGCTTTTATTCCAAAATTCAATGTTCTAAGTTGGACGGTAGTTCAAAGAAGTATGTCTTTGTTGGTTATGGTGATGGATTTAATGGATACAAATTGTGGGATCCTACTACCCACAAAATCATCATTAACCGAGATGTAGTATTTATAAATATGGAAGAGCTAGTAGTGCTTGTACAAGATTACAATAGAATATTTGTTTGTAATCTTGTGAATTCATTGTATGGCCTGAAGAGTGCACCCAAGCATTGGTACAAGAAGTTTGATTCCTTCATGGTGAGCCAAATTTTACAAGAAGTGAGTATGAACATTGTGTTTACTTCAAAAGTTGAAATGGGATATTCATTATCTTGGTGTTATATGTTGATGATATGCTTGTAGTAAGAAAAATCATGATTGAGATCAACAGATTGATAGCTCAATTTTCTAGGAGAGTTGATATGAAGGATCTAGGAAAAACAAAACAAATCTTGGGCCTGGAAATACACATAGATGAGAAAAATAGTAATATTTTGTTATGACAAAAGAAGTATGTGGAGAATATACTCATAAAAATTGGAATGTATATTGTTTGTTAGAGCATAAATTGTTAGATTTTCTGAATTTACTTCAATATGATCTAGGATCTTAACTGAGAGAACAACATGTACAGCATATCTACAGCATATCAATCATGGAGACAATAATGCAAGCACACAAGAGACACAAAGATTTACTTGGGGAAAACCATAAAGGTGAAAAACCCCAATAACTTCCTCAGAGATAGATAGAGCAATGATACAACCAACCAAGAGAGATAGCCATAACCTAGTAGCAGATCCTCCTCCTCCATAAGTGCACCACTCCTCCTTGAGTGCATGTGTGAGAAGTGAGTGAACAAATAGAGTGCCTCCCGCACTCTATTTATACTTGACTTGACTTGCCTTTTTACCTAACTCATGTAGGCTCGAACTTAACCACATAACATAATGCTGACTGGGCCGACCCCCAATAGGGTGGTATAATAACCCTTTGACCCACATGGCCAACCGCCAATAGGGTGGTCTAATAACCCTTTGACCCACATGACTTATACAGGGCCAACCCCAAACAAGGTGGTCTAATAACCCATCAAGTATAAGTTACGACACTTACAATATAAATGACAACACTTCTTTATAGAGGAATAATACCATCTCTATATGAATACAATATACATATATGTGAAATAAATTCCGAAGTTACATATACATCAACACTCCCTCTTAACTAGGAAGGTATTTCTCAGCACCGTTCTTCTAGCACAAGTCATCTTCTCTGGATCATCGTCACTGTATAATCGTCATCGAGTCATCATCATCGTCACTACTGCTGCTATCTCAATCAATCTCTGAATCTACTCGTCATAGGAAGTTCTACAGAGCCAGTCCTTTTTCATACTGGATGTAGGCCCACCACCTGCAGGTCTTCATCATCACTGGCCATACTGTGGAATCCTTAGGACATATTACGTGCGTCACAAAACCTCGAAAGAGCATCCCAGGCTGTTACGAGCACACAGCTCTACCTATAGGATCTCCCAGGACACCGAATTACATGTGACCTCACCACAAAACCTTGCAAGAGCATCCCAGGCTGTTACGAGCACACAACTCTACCTATAGGATCTCCCAGGGCAACGAATTACATGTGGTCATGGCAAAACCTCGCAAGAGCATCCCAGGACTGATTACGGGCACACAGCCCAACCTATCGGATCTCCCAGGGAAACGAATTACATGCCATAGGACAAAACCTCGAAAGAGCATCTGCCAGATATCCCAGGGAACCGAATTACATGCCATAGGAAAAACCTCGAAAGACTATCTGCAGATCTCCCAGGGCACCGAATTACATGTCCTCCCAGAGAAAAACCTCGAAAGAGCATTTGCTAGATGTCCCAGGGCACCGAATTACATGCCATAGGAAAAACCTCGAAAGACCATCTGCAAATATCCCAGGGCACCGAATTACATGCTCATCTGCACAACCTGATCCACGGCCACAGAGTATCAACCTGATACTCACCATACATCATCCTGATGTATCCATGATCATCCTGATCATCATCACTGCAACGTCCTGCTGCATGTCATCTAGAGCAACATCCTGAAGCTCGTCATCTATGATCATCCTGATCATCACTGCAACATCCTGCTGCATGTCATCTAGAGCAACATCCTGAAGCTCATCATCTATGATCATCCTGATCATCACTGCAACATCCTATTGCATGTCATCTAGAGCAACATCCTGAAGCTCGTCATCCATGATCATCCTGATCATCACTGCAACATCCTTCTGCATGTCATCTGGAGCAACATCCTGAAGCTCGTCATCCATGATCATCCTGATCATCACTGCAACATCCTGCTGCATGTCATCTGGAGCAACATCCTGAAGCTCGTCATCCATGATCATCCTGATCATCAATGCATCTACCTGATGCATACCAAGTATCTACCTGATACATATCATCATACATGATCCTCCTGATCATACAATGTATCCACCTGATACAAATACAAATACATGATACATATCACCATACATGATCCACCTGATCATACAATGCATATACCTGATGCATACCAAGTATCTACCTGATACATATCATCATACATGATCCACCTAATCATACAGTGTATCCACCTGATACAAATACATGATACATATCACCATACATGATCCCCCTGATCATACAATGTATCCACCTGATACATATACAGATACATGGTCCAAGCATCCAACATGATGCATACATACATACATAAAATGATCCAACTGATCATATCCAGCATCCACATGATGCGTACATACATACATAAAATGATCCAACTGATCATATCCAGCATCCAACATGATGCATACATACATACATAAAATGATCCAACTGATCATATCCAAGCAGAAACCAGAACATCATCCTGATGCTCATCATCCAGCGCTTACATCCACAGCCATGTGAAGGATCCTCCTTCCAACATGCTTGGAATGGCTTCAGCAAATGTGTCCATCACTTCTTCCTCGAAGTGTCCTCGATCTGAAGAATGCCAAGCCTCTCTCTGAAGTACTCGAACTTCACCCTGGCTAGTGGCTTCGTCAGCACATCTTCAATCTGCTCATCCGTTGCAACATATAGGAGCTTCAAAGCTCCTCTCTGCACCATATCCCTGATATAGTGATATTTGATCTCTATGTGTTTCGACCTGTCATGAAACACTGGTTTCTCGGACGGCTTCACACAACTCTGGTTATCACATAAGATACCAGTAGCTTCCAACGAGAGATCAAATAAC
The DNA here is from genome assembly GCA_027924585.1 of Larix kaempferi. Classification (NCBI taxonomy): domain Eukaryota; kingdom Viridiplantae; phylum Streptophyta; class Pinopsida; order Pinales; family Pinaceae; genus Larix; species Larix kaempferi. Next base: position 1,285,725 of record BSBM01000414.1, on the reverse strand, counting down.
TCTGACAGTAGCTTCCGTAGCCATAATACCTCACAACTAGCTGAACAGGCTGCAACATACTCTGCCTCGGCTGTACTCAGTGCTACGCAGGACTGCTTCCTGCTAAACCAAGAGATCACACCTGATCCCATACTGAAACAGCACCCAGATGTGCTCTTCCTGTCTGCAGCACTGCCAGCCCAATCTGAATCAACATAACCCTTTAGGTTAAACTTTTGATTCACCTCATACTTGAGCCCATAATCCACTGTACCCTTCAGGTACCTTAGAACATGCTTTACAACAATCAGGTGAACACTCCTCGGATCCGTCAGGAACTGGCTCAATGTGTTCACAACAAAGCAAATGTCCGGTCTTGTGTTCGTTAGGTACATCAAGGACCCAATCATCTGACGATACATAGAGACATCAACCGCCTCAGATGAAGCATCACATAGAAGCTTCAGATTCGATGCCATAGGTGTGGCCATGGCCTTGCAGTCCATCATCCCAAATCTCTTCAGGATATCTACTATGTACTTCCCTTGTCCAAGGAAGATTCCATCTGCACTCTGCCACACCTCCATGCCAAAAACAATAGTGCATCATCCCCAAGTTCTTCATCTCAAACTCGGTAGTAAGCTTCCGCTGCGTGTCGGCAATCAATCTATCTTCACCTGTAACAAACAGGTTATCCGCATACAAAAGTAGTAGCACTGGATTTCCTTCCTCAACCTTGTAGTAAAGGTTGGAATCCGCTTTATTCTTGGTAAAGCCCAAGATGGATAGAAAGTTGTCTATCCTACCATATCAAGTTCTGCACACATATATGACTACACCATGCTGTCTTGAAATCCATCTGGTGCATCTTCTATTTCATCACTTTTGTATTTCTCAATGCTTCCATCTGCAACATGCTTGATCTGATAGTTCTATTTGGAGGTTACAACAGACTTCCCTTTAGCTCTTGGGATCGCATCCCAAACATCATTCTTCATGATCGACGAATCATGGCATTCCATTTCTTCATCCCAGATCCTGGGAACTTCAATATCTTCAATAGATATCTTTGTTGCTGGAACAAATGTTGTAGTCCTTTTGTAGGTGAAGATATACGGTCTTTCCTACAAAACAGGTTAAATTGCATGATTAGAAACATCTCATAATTTTCAGAACAAATTCTTACACATAAAGAAATATGTCATACAGTCATGCAATTATCTTAGCCAATGCTTCAATACAACATTTATCCATATTCCGTAACTTTCTAGATTCCTTCCAATCTCTACCAGAACATTGTTAAGAGTGTGCACAACTCCCAACATGTCAGCAAAGAGGTTTCATTCTAGATAAGTAGCAATGGAATGTTGTACAGTGCCATAGGCCACTTACCCATGTATATTAGTAGTATACTGTTCATTAATGCAACTATTTTACTATGCACAATACATATCCTAAGTCTAGGAACATGAGCATATACATCATTAAACAATTTTATTTAAACAAACAAATATGCAAGAAATGATGATTAAAATACTTATCTTTCTTTGTTCGTTGGGTGGACTCCCTTTGAGTCTTCGCTTCCTTGCAGGAGTTGCTAGAGTCCTAATCTGAAGTAGCTTCTTCTACACCTTTCTGTTGTGGAGTGTAGAGAGATGGTCAACTCCCTCTGAATATCTGCATCCTTGCATAAACCACTGGAGTGTGCTCCCTCTTGATCTTTGCTTCCTGGATTACCTGTTCTTGAACTCATATTCATCCTTGGTCCCTATGCATGCTTATTAGTATCATGATTGTGTTATCCTTGTGATCTCATATAAAATCATACATTCATTAGTATACTATTAAAACACAATAATCTCAAGCATGTATAGTCATGATCATTTCAAACATAAAATAATAAGCATTAGCATTCAAGGTTTATGTAGTATTCTTAAGGTTAGTCAAATCATAAGAAACACAACATGTCTAAACCTGTAATTACTCAAACCTATGACTCTTCAGGTTAGTTGAATCGTCAATCAAGATAAGAGATATAAAATGCATAAAATCATGATTATTCAAACCTATGACTTCATGAATAATCATTATCAACAACAGTATAAGATCCTAACACAAGGTAGGATTCTATCTTGATATAGGAAAAACATACCTGGATTAGCATGCTAGCTATTTATGTCTAACATACTCACATGATGTCTTCTTGTTCTTCTTCAATGACTTGTGCTAGTAACCTGTATGTCTCATATGTTAACCATTACAAAACCAAGTTATACATACCCCATAAATGGATCTTCTATGAGATCCATGACAATGGATGAGTCTTTATCCTCATGTCATCATGATCATATGTTCTTGGACCAAAACATGATTTGTCTTTCTTGGTGTACCTTTCATGTTAGTAGACAACATAAACCTCATACAACACCATAATGCATTAGTACAATCATAAGTGTCAACACCCTAATCAATGAATATTTTCTATTGTGCATTCATAGTTTTATTAAGGTGATATGACAAGTCTAAAATCAAGATTGTACTAACCGTAATAACATGAAGACAAACATACCATAAACTTAATCATGAACAAATCTCAAAACATACCTCGATGAGTCATACCTGTCGAGATCGCTTGTAATCTTCTTATGTAAAGCCTTAGCCTCATCTCCCTCTGAAACAGGAACTTCCTCACTCATGAAGATGATCAATCCATCTTCTTCTAGGATTAACCCAATCCACTTGATTTGCAAGAACTGGACCTGGAGCTGGATATGGGTTTGTCTCAGAAACCCCAAAAATTCAAACTTTGAATTTCAAACTTCCGAAAGGATAGAAATATGCGCCTTGATGAGCTGATCAAACTGGTATATTCAGAATTTGAAAACTGCAAAGTTTCACTCCTCAATTTTGCCTTTGAAACTTCCGGATTCACTGGACGTGACCCTGAACTGGGGTTTGATGAAGCCCACTCTTTTTCCCCATCAAAAGGTTTGATCCAAAGCTCTAAGCTTCTATTTTTCTGAGGAGCTTCCAGCCGTGGTCACAGATTGCAAAAATTCCCATTTTTACAGAAGCCCTAATTTTCCACTTTTCTGATCAAAGTCCCGAACTAGGGTCTAATCAAGCCTGGCCTTCTGCCCAACCAAAAATTCTGATCTTGGTCTCTAAATTTCTATTTTGATGAGTAGCATCCATCCGTGGTCTTGGATTACAAAAATTCCAACTTTCTACGAAGCCCTAAATTCCGGAAGCCATGAATGAAGGTACTCAAAAATAATTCTGTTTTGACAGAAATACGTACCTGATTATTTCTAGTGTAACTACAAACTTTTCAATCCACAAGGTCTGAAAAAGTTTCCTGAGATAGCCTGACCTGTTATATTTCCATCCTGATAGGTCTGACCTCAATTGGAGTCTCTGAGAGAGAGTTATGCCAAGTGTCGCAACATGACCTGTTTATGGGATAATACAGGAGAGTGAACTTGTATGGCGTGCCACGTGTCACTAGTTCAACTTCGGCCTCTAAAAACGTTTTTTGAGATATCTCGGCCTGTTATCTTTCCATCCTGACAAGTCTGACCTCAATTGGACTCTCTGAGAGAGAGTTATGCCAAGTGTTGCAACGTGACCTGTTTATGGGATAATACAGGAGAGCGAACTTGTACAGCGTGCCACGTGTCACTGGTTCAACTTCGGCCTCTGAAAAAGTTTTCTGAGATAGTACAGACTGTTTAATACCTGTCACTTTTTACGAAATTTCATTTGGAGCTTCCTAGCCCAATATATGACCTTTTTCCCAAGGTCACCTGATTTTGGCTCAGATCTGGAAGAGGCAGAAACCCTATATTGTACAGATCATAAATCACAAAGTACAACGAATTAGAGGTTTTCCTTTGGACAAAAGGTACCTGGAGATTTAATCTTCGTCCTGTAACAATTTCAGATCCGAAAAATTTGCCAAAACGGATTTATAGCGAAAGTGCTACGATGACTAGTTTTTTCTATATCAAGCCCTAGCATCGTAAGTGCAACAAGTGTCATACATGCCATATCATGCCTTCTTTCAGGCTAGCTCTGATACCATGTTAGATTTTCTGAATTTACTTCAATATGATCTAGGATCTTAACTGAGAGAACAACATGTACAGCATATCTATAGCATATCAATCATGGAGACAATAATGCAAGCACACAAGAGACACAAAGATTTACTTGGGGAAAACCATAAAGGTGAAAAACCCCAATAACTTCCTCAGAGATAGATAGAGCAATGATACAACCAACCAAGAGAGATAGCCATAACCTAGCAGCAGATCCTCCTCCTCCATAAGTGCGCCACTCCTCCTTGAGTGCATGTGTGAGAAGTGAGTGAACAAATAGAGTGCCTCCCGCACTCTATTTATACTTGACTTGACTTGCCTTTTTACCTAACTCATGTAGGCTCGAACTTAACCACATAACATAATGCTGACTGGGCCGACCCCCAATAGGGTGGTCTAATAACCCTTTGACCCAAATGGCCGACCCCCAATAGGGCGTTCTAATAACCCTTTGACCCACATGACTTATACAGGGCCAACCCCAAACAAGGTGGTCTAATAACCCATCAAGTATAAGTTACGACACTTACAATATAAATGACGACACTTCTTTATAGAGGAATAATACCATCTCTATATGAATACAATATACATATATGTGAAATACATTCCGAAGTTACATATACATCAACATAAATCTCGGACGCATTTTATTCATGAACCTGCTCCTAATTATTTATACAATAGGTGTGTCTCTTGGAATTCAACTTCCAAAAGATCCAGTGGAGTCCAAGGAGACTCTTCGTATTCTCAAACGGAAAAATATTTGCAATATTTACAAATTGATAGTAATGGAACCATAATCCTGTAGGATTAGGTTTCCAACAACCCTCCCTTAATCTGAAGCGGTGTTTGTAAGTCTGAGCATGTTTCTAAAGCTTTCAAACTTTTCTTATCCAAGTTCTTTAGTGAAGATGCCTACAATTTACTCATTCCAAGAACAATGTAGTAGATGTATTGTTTGTGTGATCTCTAGGAGACAACTCCTGATCCAAGACTCATTGTGTATCCAAAATTAGACACTCATGTCTCTTTGTCGCCATCAAATTCTGGATCAAAGTACCCAATAAGTTTGAATTCATCCACCTTAGAGTACTTGAGTCCAATGTCTTGAGTCCTTTTCAAGTATATTACAACTCTTTTAGCAACAGACCAGTGTCCTTCACAAGGTTTGTCCATGAACCTTAAAAGGATGCCAACAACATATGAAATATATGGTATGGTGATGGTAAGGTAGATAAGTCTTCCCATAAGCTGTCGGTACTTGGTCGCATCCTTGAATTATTTTCCTTTGATCAATGTGAGCCTAATCTTGTGTTCCATTGGAGATCAGAGAGGGTTGTATTCTATCATGCAAAATATTTTCAATAGTTCTCCAACATACTTGTTTTGGAAGATGAATATGTACTTAGGATGTTGAGTCGCTTCAATTCCCAATTAGTAGTGAAGGTTTCCAAAATCTATCATTTCAAATCCCTTATTCAAATCTTTCTTTATGGATGCAATATAACTTTCATTGTTCCTTGTGATCAAAAGGTCATCTACATACACCACAAGATACACAAAATATATTCCAACTTTCTTTAGGAACAATGTTACATCATCAAGATTATAATGTTTGAAATTTAAGTTTAGAAGATGCTCGGTTAGCTTTTCATACCATGTGTGAGGTGCTTATTTCAGGCCATACAAAGATCCACAATATACCCTAAAATAGAGAAAAAAAAACTTTAATATGTTGAAATCATTGCAAATAGTTTTTCCATTAAATAGATAAATTCAATGTATAAATGTAAATAAGAAAAACAATCCATTGTTTAAATCAATGCAATTTTTTTACTTTTTATTAAATTGATAAATTCAATACATACATGTAAAAAACAAAACAAAATATGCATTGCTAAAATCAATGCAACGAATCAAATAAATATGCATCTTCTGTTATTTAACAACATTTGTGTGTGGTCTATTGATAAGCAGTAAGGTTATTGGGCTTGTGTTAACCTAGAGACCAAGGTTCAAAACCCTTTTTGCTTGGAGTTATATTTAGTTATAAAATCTAACTATTATTATGGATTTCATTATTGAAATCAATGCAAGGAATCACATCAATATGCATCTTGTGTTTTTGAAGAACATTTGTTTGTGGTTTATTAAACAATGCATTGTTGAAATCAATGCAACGATGCTTTTTTATTAGATTGATGAATTCAATTTATAGATGTAAATAACAAAAAAATACAATGCATTGTAGAAATTAATGCAAATAATCAAATTAATATGCATCTTGTGTTTTTGAAGAACATTTGTTTGTGGTTTATTAAACATCGCATTGTTGAAATCAATGCAACAATGTTTGCACCTCAATGAGCTTACACACCTTATGTTCTTTCCCTTTCACAACAAATGCTTTTGGATGAGGCACGAAGACATTCTCTTTCAAGAATCCATTTGAGAAAGTTGTTTTCACATCCACCTGATGAAATTTCCACCCATTTTTTGCAGCCAAAGACAATAAGGTACAGATGGTATCCCATTTTCTATGGGGGGGGACGTCTCTTCATAGTCAATCCCTTCCTTCTATGTGTAGCCTTTTTCCACAATACTTTCATTGTGCTTGTCAAGTGAGCCATCTGATTTGTATTTATTCTTGTATACCCACTTGCAACCAATTGGTTTGGTTCCAACTAGAGGGTCAACCAACTTCCAGGTTCCATTATTCATGAGTGCTTCATACTCATTATGCATGGCTTCTTTCCACTCATCACAAGAAACATCCTCTTCAAAGGAAGTTGGTTCAAGGTTAGTAGATAAATTTAATTCACGATCATATGAGACATCCATGTCATCACCTAAGTTTGAGTTATCTGCAACTCCTCCATCTTCTTGTCTAGTTGAAATTCAAGTTCTCGTCTTTTAAACTTCATCCCAATGGACACGTTCAAGTTTCTTTGTGTCCCATTTAAGAACTTTTCATGATGGCCCAAGTTGATCAACTGGTGGTGCTTCATTTTCTTCAAGATTCAGTCTTCCAATTCTTTCAATCACCTCATCTAGTTAAGCCTCTTGTTAATGTGAAGTGGTAGGAAATTATTCTTCATAAACTTCTTCATGAGGGGATGTTGGTGCTTCAAAAGGAAATTATATAGATTGACCCAAGATAGGGATTCCCCCTTCAATATGTGGAATTTCATTATCAATTTCATAATATGTCTTTACATGGGAAAATTTCTCTAGATGATCAAGCTATCTTTCAATAGACTCGTCATTTTTATTAATTTCAATAAAAATGGCATTTATGGAAACAATAAACTTCTTGTTTAACTCATCATAAAAATGGAATTCCTTGGAAGTGTCTGGATACCCCAAGAAAATGCATTTTTTACTTCAAGCACTAAGCTTGTCTCTTTTCTTCTTTGGTCTCAAGGCATAGCAGGTGGAACCAAAAACCATGAGATGCCTCATCGAAGTGATGTGGCCATACTATATTTCATGTGGAGTCTTTTTTTCAAAAGCATGAGATGGACTTATATTTCTCAAATAGACTGCACATAGCACTGCATCACCCCAAAACATTAGATTGACATTCTTGAAAAACATCATGGAGTGTACAATATTAATGATGGTTGTATTCATCGTTTCTGCCACACTGCTTTGTTGAGGGTTGTAAGAAACTGTAGTTTGATGTACATTCCCATGTTGATGAATATAGTCTTCAAAATCATTAGAATTGTATTCTTTTCCATTATTAGTACGGAGTGTGCGAATATGAGATTGTGATTGATTTTACATCCATGCATGAAAAATTTTGAATGCTTGAAATGCTTCAATTTTTTTCTTCAACACGTATACCCAACACATTTTGGTGTAGTCATCAAAAAATGTCATGAGATATTTATTGCTATTGGCAGAAGGAATAGGGATGGGGACACATAGGTCAGAGTGAATCAGCTCTAACTTTCTACATGATCTGAATTTTAACTCTATAAATGGTTTCTTAATATGTTTCCCCAATATGGATGCATCCCATTTGTTCATCTTCTTGGGAATGGTGGGAAAACCATAAACACCATTCTTTCTCAACAAGAAAAGACTGTTATAATTTAGATGACCATATATAGCATGCCATAACAAACTTGATGATAAATTACCTTCTTCATGCAGAGAGAGGTAGGAAAAGTTCTAAGATCTTGCAGATGATCCCTTCATCTTCAAAAATTTTCCATCTTCATATCCAATCATGATGACCTATTTTTCATAGGACTTCCTTATCTCTACAATTCCATCCAACTTGTAGATGGAATTGTCTTGCTTTCGAATCTACACAAAGGACAATAGCCTTCTATGCAACTATGGGTGATAGAGAACATTATGCAACAAAAATTCAAGGAATCGAGGTAGTTTGAGCCTGATGGAACCAATTCCCCTTGGTTTTAGGTTGTACTTGTCTACAAAATACACTATTCCATCTACATTGTCATTCAGTTCTTCAAAACCATATTTTCTAATTGTCATGTAGGATGTTGCACTAGTATCAAGCAACCAAGCATCTTTGTAAGATGAAAAAGATGTGATTTCATTTATTCCAATATTACAATGTGCAATAATACATTGAGCAAATTCAAGATATTTACCATCCTCTTGGCTCTTAATTTTGTCTTTTTTCTTCTGGTTATGTCTTTCTTTGATGGAATCCCAAGGGGCCCAACATTGATCTGCTTCATGTCTATTATTCCCACAGAGATTACGCTGTAAGTCTAGTCTTCTATTTGAGTTGTATCTTCCACCACGGCTCTGAAATTTCTTCTTCCTCATCCTCTTATGTTATTGTATCCCTTGGAAGAGTCTTTTTAATGGTTCTTTGCTTTCTGAGTAAGGAAAAGGGTCTTTACTGCTCCAACTATAGATGCAAAATAATGCATCATTTGCAACTGTCACCTGCATATAAACAATGTTTTGGGAGAAGAAGAAAAGGTGTAGCTCTAAGTCTCTACCACCTTACTTACAACAATTTTCTTTACTGTTTTTGCACACTAATGAGATTTATGCATGCTAAAGGATATTTATGCAAACTAAATGAGATTTCTGCAAAATATATCATATTTTTGTAGAATCTATACTACTTCTACAAACACTTTATTATTTCTATAGTCGATTCCCAAAGCAAAGCATAAACCATAGAACTTGAAATATTGAGCACCCTTATAAGTGATTCAATCCCTAACATTCACTCTAAGACAAAACACACTGAGACTTTTAAAAATTTACTTTCTTCAAAAATACGAATGAGTGGAAAAATTTAAAACTTCAAACCACTCTTCTTCTTTGGATGCTAGGGTTCACAGGATGTAAACTTTGCAGCCATGTTGCAACTCATTCTCTACTCAAACTTCAATGTTGATGCTCCAATTGCATGCACAACAAAGTGACATCGTTCACCAAGGAGTATTTGCAAAGGTCATTCACTCGCAACAACAATTCATAGAACGGGATGGAACACAAAAAAAATTCTCCACTTCCAAAGTCATGAGGTGCACCTCTTCAAATATGCATTTCCATGTCTTCATGGATTAGGGTTTAGAATATATTCACCCGAATCATGTCTTCAATACTGATCCATATGAACCCAGGTGCACGAAGGGTACAATAGTTCGATTGAATGAATCGGTACTGTTATGGCAGAAGCATAATAATACGCAAAGCATGAAATACACTACGCACATACACACACATACAATATGCAGGAATGCAAACTATGTTACTTCTTGATTCTTCTCTGCTTGTATATTACAATATTTTACATGCTTAAATAGAGTGCTGAGAATGCTTGGGTTGTCTGCCCATTAATTTCATTTACAAGAGAAGTTAGAACGGTTCTAGAAGTTCAACCGCTACGGTCGACTGGAATACAGAGAGATAATCTGTCGTAGTTCGTCAGTCGCAAGTGTCAACGATGCATGTTGAAGTATATGAACTTTTTGAAGTCACTGAACTTGTCGAAGTCGATGAACTTGTCGAATTTGATGTTGGAATCCAACAATAATGCCAACTATTGGGTGGATCATACCTCCTTCCTTAAGAAACAATGGTCCCCATTGATTCCTCGTACAGATGAGGAAACTTGTTGGTCAGTTCAGTAGAAGAGTACCATTTTCCTTGTGTTGGGACCTGTCTAACTTTGGCCACCCAAAAAAAGGGAATTGTGTTCATCCTTGTATGGTGTACTTGTCATCCCAAAATGGTGTCGCAAGGAAGAGGCTCCTGAACATCTGGATGGATGTCTTCGGATTCTTCTTTCTGCAAGTCGTTCTGTTCCAAAAGTGGTCCATGGTATGGTCGATGTAGATCCACATTAAATACTGGATGCAGACCCAGGCATGAAGGAATTTCGAGCTGGAAAGCGTTTTCTCCAATTTTTTCAAGAATACGGTATGGACCATATCGCAAAGGCTTCAACTTCTTATATGGACCAGTGAAGCGTTCCTTCTTGAGATGCAACCATACCTGATCCCCAATTTGAAATAAATGAGGGATACGATTCTTATCATGTCAGGCCTTAGCTTTCACATTAGCTCATTGCAACATTTCATGTGCTTGTTTCTGGATGTCGCAGATTTGATCTCGAAACTTCAATGCTTTGTCAACTTCTCATCAGTTATAGTTGGTATCGTTCGACTGTGTCGAGGAATTAATCAATTCAATGGGCGTTGAGGGTTGAAATCCATAACATATCTCAAATGGACTCTTTCCCGTAGAGATGTGTTGAGCACGATTGTAGCTCTGTTTTATATATGGAAGACTTTCATCCTATGTTCGTTGATGCTTGTGGTTGTACATACAAAGCAGTTGTACTACCAAGCGATTCACATCTTTCGTTTGTCCGTCTGTATGAGGATGGAAAGCTGTCGAAAAGGAGAGTCTCGTATCAAGTTGTTGCCAGAGATTCTTCCAAAATATGCTGACAAATATGGAATCTCTCTCAAAAATAATGGTTGTCAGTAACCCATAATGTTTCCAGACATGTTCAAAGAAGATTTGAGCAGTCTGTTGCGATGTCGTAGTCTTCTTACATGGAATGAGAATGGCCATCTTGGAAAATCTATCGACTACTACTAAGATTGCTTCATGCCGATGTTTGGTAGTAAGATATCCCGTCAATTAGTCCATAGAAATAGATTCCCATGGTCGACTAGGAATTGGAAAAGGTGTGTATAATCCCTGTCGTCGATTAGGCGGTTTAGCAATGGCACAAACCATGCATGATCAAATGCACTTGTTGGTGTCAGTTTTAAGTGAAGGCCAAAAGAAATACTTTTGGAGAATAGCAAGGTTCTTTGCTACTCCAAAGTGTCGTGCAGTCTTGTTGTATTGCGCGTCCCAAATGAGCTAATATTGATGCTCACTTGTCGGTACACAAAGTTGTCCAAGATTTTATAACAAGGTGTCTTTCAAGAAATAGTCGGAGGTCGACAACTTGTCGGTCTAAAGTTGTCGATAGACTAATGAAAATTCATTGTCTTCTTGATACAACTGAGGCCAAGTGGTGATGTCATAAACCTGCATAATCATCATTGTAAGAAGGAGAGTAATGGGTGGTCAACTCAAACAATCGACGGCGGCATTGTATTTACTTTCCCGATACTTAATTACCAACTGAAATTTTTGCAGGTAATTAATCCACTTGATTTGTTGAGTTGTTTATAACTTCGAATGGGACGGAGCGAACTGTAAAGTATTGTTGTCAGTGAGAATGACCGTCTCATTGCAAAGAATATAATGTCTCCATTTCTTAATATCTTGAACAATGGCATACAATTCTTTTTCATACGTCGAATATCTTCTAACAGTGTTGTTAAAAGTTTCGTAATAAAAAGCAATTGGGTGACTCGACTGAGTGATCACTGAACCCAAGGCATATTCCGATGCGCCCGTCTCAATTTCAAAAGGATTATGCAAATAAGGTAACACAAGTACTGGTGTAGTACAAAACTTGTGTTTGAGCTACTCGAAAGATTCTTGTTGTGTCGATTTCCATTTTGTTTTCCCATTTCCCTTGGTCAACTGATTCAAAGGCCAGGCTATGTGACTGAAGCCGCATATGAATCGTCGATAAAAATTCACCAAACCAAGAAAAATTCTTAGTTCATGAATGCCTTGAGGAATGGGCCACTCTTTAAGGATTTTCACTTTGTCTAGATCGACGTGAATTCCTACAGAGTCAATTACATACCCCAAATATTTGATGTTGTTCATCACAAAGGAACATTTGTCCATGTTCAAGTAGATTCGATGTTGTCGAAGACTGTCGAGGACTTGTCAAAATTGTCCAACATGTTCTTCCCATGATCGCCTGAAAATCAATATATCGTCGAGGTAGACAATGACATATTTTTCGATGAAAGGTCAAAGAATGTTATCCATATACCGCATGAAGGTCGCAGGTGCATTGGTTAAACCAAAAAGCATGACTAACCATTCAAACAATCCTTCATTGGTATTGAAAGTAGTTTTCCATACATCTGCAGGCTCGATTGGAATCTGATGATCTTGAGGTTGAGCTTAGTAAATAATTTATCACCTTTTAGATAGTCGATGAGCTCGTCTATCCGTGGTAGAGGGTATCTATTTTTTACCGAAATTTTGTTGAGGGTCCAGTAGCCGATGCACATGCGCCAAGTCCCATCTTTCTTTGGAATGAGGACGACTGGAATTCCACAAGGAGAGGATCTGGGTCGGATATGAACTTTGTTGATCAAATATTGAATTTGTCTGCAAATCTCTTCATTTTTTATAATGGATATTTGTAAACAGACTCTATGTTAGGTAATGAAGAACCAGGAGCAAGTTCAATAGAGTGTTTTACCTGGTAATGTAGAGGTACTCCATATGGATCTTGGAATAGGTTCCGGTACTCATCAATAATATTGTCGATCTGTTGCTTCTATCGAGAGCTGCATTGGTCAGTGAGTCGACTGGTTGTTGCAGTCTTCCTAGAATGTTGCGGCTTAATCATGATCAATGCGAACTTCTGAGCATGGTTGATGAGCTTCTTCATCTGTTTAGCAGATATCATTGCAACCGTTGGTGTAGGTCGTCGCTATGGTATGTCGTACCATTGGTTCTGAATTTTGACAATCACCTTCTAAGGTTGTGACTAGTAACTTCCATTTCGATCCCATAAGTAAGGTTTCCCAAACAAGGCATCGGCTACGGAGAGTTGTGCCACGTTGTAGAGTACTTCATATTCAAAAGGATTAATGAAGTAAGTGAGTTTGAATTGTCAGGTGATCCTTAGTTCATTTCCATCCTTTATCCAATCGATGCTATAACGTTGAGGATGTGGAGTGGTAACAAGACCTAGTTTCTTAATGAGATCTCCAGAAACAAAGTTCTTATGGCTACCATTATCCAAAGTCAGATGCAATGGATTGTCCTCTGTAGAGATAATGTTTGAGGGAGTTTCTAAGGATTTGCCTCAGAATCTCACACTAGTTAGTTGTTATTGTTATGGTCCTTATTCCAATGGGTAAGCATTTTGGAATGAGATTGTGGAGGATGGGATTCTAAAGGAACCAAACCTAATTTCTGGGGGAAACTTAAATATTGCCATGTCTGCAATAAATATTGGCTAGTTGGAGCTCCAACATTTAATAATTATTCGCCATTTGGATTTTTTATGGGGCTTCTCAGGTGAATGGCTTAAAGTGTGGTGTTGGTGCTTATATGAAAATGAACGATTCATATGCTTATAAGCTCAAGCTAAATTGTGGCAGGGGAATCAATACTAGAGGTGAATTACTTGTTATTTGGTGATTATTATTTTTTGTTCATTTCAAACATATAACTCATTTGTAGGTAGTTGGAGACTCCACATTATCTCCACTTTTACAAACTCCACTTTTACACCATAAATATTAGCACCATTTTTATAACCCCACATCATCTCCACTTTTACACCACTATTTGAAAATCAATGATTTTCTCAATCCTTCACAAATAGTGGTGCTAATCTACGGCTAAAATGACATTTTTTTTCTTATAGTGTGCGGATACTGTGAATGGACACTAATTTTGGATCGTAAATGTTGAATCTCCAACTCCTGCAATTACCAAAGTAAACACATATTTATTTATGAAATATTAAGGCATACCCATCACTTATTTATTTTATTAAAGTATATAAGAATTGAGGGAGTACCACAACCTTGGCCTTACCTTGAAGATAAACCATTAATACAAATCCTAGTTTTGTTGTGACTAGAAATGAAACTACTATTGTTCTTCCCCCCATTTCAATGATCTGTTGACAAGTTAAACACAAATACAACACAGTACTACAACACAACACAATGGATAACAAATGAGTTTTTTTTCATGCGTGGTCAGCATAGGTGAGACACTCCATATATTTCCAAGACAACAGTGATCCACGAACAAGAACCGTCTCTATAGATGCTAGGATTTGGGATTGTTCGCGAAAAATTGGTAGGAGCGTATGCAACATGGATGAAATTCATATAATATTATCCTCTTTGGTTGGAGTGCTATGTAAAATTCAAGGTCAACAACAAACACCACTCCCTAAGTAAATTACCTTCATATCCCATTTCCTAACTCCAGGGAACACAACATGTAAGCCAGGTTTCCACAACAAGGCATCACTAACCCATTACACCAATTCCAAGGTGATTCAACATGTCTCGAGAACTCCTTAGTTCATTTCCATCCTTTATCCAATCGATGCTATAACGTTGAGGATGTGGAGTGGTAGCAAGACCTAGTTTCTTAACGAGATCTCCAGAAACAAAGTTCTTATGGCTACCATTATCCACAATCAGATGCAATGGATTGTCCTCTGCAGAGATATGAAAATGAACGATTCATATGATTCTTCAATGCATCATTAATGGGGTAGTTGTGACTATTGAACTTTGGTTGTCATTGATTTCAACTAATGTAAAAGAGGTTTCCAATTGATTTAGTTTGAATCATTGATGTTAACTGATGTCAAAGTGGATACAAAATTCCTATGCTAGATTAAAGAAGTATATGGAAGCCACTTTAAAGAAGCATATGCGCAAGATGATGAAGGACATGGATTCCAGTTTGAAGTATATATAAAATTTCGATCCAGTCTGAAGATGTTTGTCCAAGGATACATCCTGCATGATCAGAATGACGAAGCACATAAGGAAGGTACATCATGCAGATCCAGTTCAAAGAAGTACATAAGTAATGTATCCTACTAAATGTGGTACCTACGCAGATATCAAGTCCACCAAGTCATACTCTCTCATGGTAGCAGTCAAGGAATTGGTTGGACAAAGGTACATGTGCACAAGCATCCAAGGAGTTGGTTAAGAAAAGGTACAAGTGTGCAAGCATCTCGTGAGAAGACTCTGGAGTGTGCAAATAGTAAGAAAAAACTTATGGTTGGAAAATCATGAAAGCGCGCAAGTCTTACCAATCAGAAGATGATTTCAGTTAGTAAAGGGTGCACAAGTTCCAAGAGGGATACAATAGTTGAAGTTGTTTATGCGCAAATCCCATAATCCGACGATATAGCAGATACGTAAGTTCCACATGTGATGATATAGAAAGGGTCAAATTCCCACCAAGTAGAAGTTATTTTATGCACAGATTCCACAAATCATTAATCCATCAGGTGCGCAATACCTACAAGAGATGGTACAACAAGGGTCAAAGACTCATCAATTCAAAGAGTAAGGATGTGGACATACATCAAAGCAATGGTACATCGAGAGCCCAAGAGTACACCACTAAGGTGTAAGTCCCACTATGTCAAGGACCATAGATACACAAGACCCACAAAGGATGACACATCAATAACATAGAAGATGACATGTGGCAAAAGCATAATCCGTGAAATATGTAAGAAGGGATGCCACAACCAACTTGTGGACATACAATCCATGCAGGACATGTATAAATAGAGATACAATTTGGATATTTGAAGTAAGATCGATGGCGAGATTGTAGAGCTTCAAGTGGAAGATACATATTTATATTCGGGGTATCAAGGGCTCGAGGACATAATAACATGATCTAGTGAGGAGTCGAGTGCACACATGCAGCGGAATGAAATACGGATGGTGCGCATAATGATGTTGTAGATTTGTGACAAATGTGCAAATACTGGAAGGCAGAAACACAAAAGTATGCACAAGTACATGAGTACTAATTGACAGTATCGTAGGTAGCACATAGATAGTCACAGATGTTTTATTTCATAAGCACAGAGACAAAACCGAAGTATATCATATGATGCATAGATGTTTAGCTGATGCAAGAAAGCTAAAGTGAAGTGTGGGAAGTTGAGAAGTCCATTTGATGCGCAACCACAGAGTAACAGTAGGATCTAATATGTGCATCTTTATGAGGATGATCTGAGACAAGTCCATTAAACGGAGAGGACGAATCACTTGATGCACAATATGTCTCATATTGTGTAAAATACTGTGGCACTTAAACAGAACAGACACATCAAAGTAAGTACGCAGTTCGATATGTTACTGGTGCATTATCTCATAACATTAGGCTATCAATTGAAAGCATAGTATCAGTTGGTGAGTGCAGTTGCACAGTAGCATATTGGCATACTATACCTTAGCGCAGACTATAGGATAAATAGCACACAATACATGAAGTAAGACATCAACAATACAGTAGAATTGAGAGGAATGAGAAGTCAAGTGATGTATGAAGCACAATGACAGTGAATCGTCTGCATTCAAAGGAAGCGCACAACAAAACTAATATCAGAAGATCAAAAGTCTGGTAAATTTGGAAGTTCAGTAAGTTAAAATATTGTATTGGATATCTTGGTGTCAGGACGGGGCAAGGAGCAAGAGGTTGTATCCTCCTTCTAGTTGGTACTGGAGAACACAAGGAGTTGGTGCTTCCATTAGGTTGGTTCCTATAAAACCATGGGTTAGGTTCCTCCTTCCAGTTGGTGTTGGTAAATACAAGAATTTGGTGCTTCTCTGAATGTATTATTTTCATTACAAAATATCATATTGTGGTTTTCTCCCAATTGGGTTTCCACGTCAAAATCATGTGTGTTATGTGTTCTTTGTCTTGGTGCATATATGGATGAATGATTTTGTTTATATTGGATACATAACTAAAGATCAAGATTAAATTAAGAATAATATGTTAAAGAAGGTAAAAACTACTGATAACTGCGCTAATACTGATTCACCCCCCTCTCAGTATTAAATCGATTTCAAAAATTGGTATTAGAGTGGGTGTATTTAGTAACAAGTTAACATATGGAAGATAGATCCTTGCACAAATATGGACAAGCATGAAGGAATTTCTAATAACAGAGAACCAAGGTTTGATGGCAGCAATTATACCTTTTGGAAGGTCAGAATGGAAGTATACTTGCAGTCATTGGGAGTAGATATTTGGAAATCCATTGTTGACGGTTACAATGTTCCAGCAATCGTGTCAGTTAATCCAGCTCAAAGAAGAATCTATGAAAGCAATGCAAGAGCTAGAAACACACTACTTTGTGGTCTGCCAGAAATGAATTTGTCAAGGTTATGCACTACGCTTCAGCCAAGGAAGTTTGGGACAAACTCTAAGGTGTCTATGAAGGCGACGAAAAGGTAAAGAAAGCAACATTGTAGAACTACTATGGTTTATTTGAATCTCTGAGAATGAAAAATGAAGAAAAAATTACCACTTACTTCTTAAGAGTAGATGAGATAGTAAATTCTATCAAAAGTATCGGGGTTAGTTTGGAATAAAAATTCGTGGTACAAAAAATATTGAGAAATTTACCCTCAAGGTTTGATTCGAATGTGTCTGTGTTAGAAGACCGAGCTAATCTTGAAGACCTAATGAAGGACAAGCTTCAGGGTATTTTGATTGCATATGAGATGAGAGCTGAGAAAGAGACTCCCATCCGAAAGGAATTTGCTTTTAAATCCACTGGAAAGGATAAGCATGATCATGACAAGGACTGGTGTGATGAGTCGGATGATGAGGAATCAAAATTTTTCAAAAATATGAAAAGAGGACGGGGTAGGTACAAGAACAAGTTTCCCTTCAAATGTTTCAAATGTGAAGGAGTAGGTCATTATGACTCTCCTTACAAAGAAAACAAAGACAATGACAGGGATGAGGAATCTAGTTCGTATGATAAAAAAAATACATGATATCAATAGAGCCTGGAAATAAAAGGAGGATTCCAAAACAGAGGAAGAGTTTGTACACTGAGAAAGGAAGCAATGCATCTGAAGGAAGAGACTGCAACGAAGAACCAAAGGAAGTACTTTTCATGGCCTTTTTGGAAGAAGAAATCAAAGATGAAAAGAATAAGAGTAGCTCGAAAAATACTCCAGTTGCACAAAGCAAACTAGGATCACTAGACAAATACTTCTTTAGTGGATCATTCAAAACACCACCAAAGCCAGTTACACCTCCAAAGCCTATTGTTGAGGTCAATATTGATAATTAATTTGAAGAAGATGAATATGTTGCAGACATTGATTGGGAAGGTCAATTGATTAGTGCCCTGGATGACTTAAATAAGTCAAGGAAGAAGAAAAAATTCTTGCAGGAATAGTTGTCGAAGTATGAAGAACAAGACAAGCCATTTCAAGAGTCTCCTGATGCAGAAATTCGTGAAAAGGTAACCAACTATGAGATACAATTGATTTGTTCACAAGACATGAAAAAATTGCTTGAGGAAGAGAAATATGCATTGAAAGTCTCTTTAGAAGAACTGGTGCAAAAAATCAGGATGCTATCAAATCAGCTTGAAGAGAAGGACAAAGAGATATCTCGTCTAGAAGACAGATTGATTGAGATAAAGGGAAATAAACTAGTCCAAGAGCCCATAGTGATTTGTGCACATTAAGAAAAACACTAGGCCAGTATTGATGATGATGTAAAAGACAACACATCAATCATGAACAAAACCATGAACAATCAGAGATCACCAGAAGAGAGAACAAGCCTTGGTTAAGAAAAGGCATCAAAGAAGGTCTACGACAGAGAATATTTCTTAAATCATGTTAAGTTATTCAGGTATGATGATTCCTTCAACTACAACTCTTCTCAATTTACTAACCGAAGAAGGATTGATAGAATAAAGTGTGCAAGATGCAATTGCTTTGGTCATACTGCAAAATATTGTCAAACTATGAGGTGTTATGCATGTGATGGTTTTGGACATAAGGCTATGTACTGTTGAAAATCAGTGAACTATTGAGATGAATATTTATTGCACAAAGGAAACTACATTCAAAGGGATCATAGTGAAAAATATTTGATGCAGAACCAAGACAGAAGAACGCACAAGAAAACTTGGGTAAGGAAATCCCCTCAGAAGTGCGGAGAAGAGACAGACAATCCAGGTGCATCTAATGCAACAAGCAATTGATGCTCCTTTGGATAATCCCGTAAGGATTGAGTGAGACCCTTGACTTAAACATGCTGGATATTAAGGAATTCAAGGGGCATGTTAGTTAGGTGTGTGGTTAGAATGTGTTAAGTTATTGAAGATTTGTCTTGCATGTGATACAATACAAAACAAAGTAATTGTTTGAATTTAGTAGTGTAGACTCAAGAAGAAAATTTTTGCATGAAGAAACAAACATTTCTAAAAGATAGACACGAGTCTGCACAAAATGGAACTTTTCATTATGTTCAAATTCAGTATGTTTACAAAATTGCATGAGTCGGGACTCCATGCCAAGGCCAAAAGGCTTACACAAACAAACACCGAAAAAATTGAAGTGTTGAAGCAATCTATAGCCACAGTTCAAGGTCAAGTTCAATATCTGGTTGGTGTGCAAGATGAATATCCAAGTCAACCGGTACCAATGCGGTACACTATGAAGCAGTACACACATGAAGGTGTTGCATAGTTACAGATGGTGGCTCAACATGATGATACTGAAGCAAGGATTGTTCATTCAAAATCTGTTGTTCTTGGCGCTCTAGATTGTTGACTCAACGGGTCAGGAGAATCAATTACTTAAAATGTTTGTAACACACTTTTGACTGAGCATATTGATGAAAAAAGTCCATTTACTCCATTTGTTGTTTCCAATTCCCATATTAACTCTCAGGCGTGAGAACTTAGACTGTTGAGTCTGGAGTGCAAGTCACACATTCTCAAGGGAGCTATTCATTCTTGATAGAAGGAGGACATTAGAAGAAAGAAGAAGAACCAGATGACAATGTGACACATAAATGCAGAAGTACTAATGGTGATGAACCAGGAAATATTCATGGAACTCTTATAGAATTGAATAGAATTAGTTCGTGTGCATGAAATTAATTTAATAAGATATGAATTCAATATCACGCAAGCCGAAGAAGGTGGTGGAGTCACCAAAATTGAATGTCGAATTGAATAGGTTATGGAAAGGTGTACATAAGACAAAAATTCAATTCATATGGTTGTGTGACGTAATGATGTTTCCCCAAAAGCTCAAGTAGGATAATGACATGCAATGGCTCTCACATGAACTAAGTATATATGCTTTAATGTTGAGATGACGGATAAACATGCTAAACAATTGGTTGTCATGGCAAGAGATGCGACAACAATAAATGCAACAAGGCAAGGTGACAGTGTTTTAAATGCGACATATGAAGCAGTTAGGTGCATAAAGGAAGCAAATGCAAAGACAAGGCATAAATTTAGAAAGAATTGGTACTGCGTAGTTGGCATGAACAGATGTCTGCATGAATCACTATGCAAAGAATGATGTAGTTTTGTGATAGGAAAAAGAGATCAAGATGAAGGAGTACTGTAACACCTAAATCAAGAAAGAAATTAAAGATAATTATGAAAGGATATCAATGCAGAATTACAATGAATAGTGGAGCATGAAGACAGGGGGAGTCATCCTTGAAAACAATTGAGATAGAGGCCAGTGCAAAATAAAGAAAAAGAAGAACCTACATTGCGCAAGTAATGGCACCTATTTTCCATTGATGTCAAAGGGGGAAAAATCATGAAGTTGGTTATACAGTGGTTATGCATAAATCTGAATGCAGTAGAGAAGAACCAGCATGAAGAGATAGCATGAAGCTCCAGCAGATATGAAAGATCCTGAAGTATATCATTGAAGAAACAACATAAATATGCAGTAGACGTGAAAGAGTGTGAAGCAAATCATTGAAGAAACAACATAAATATGTAGCAGACATGAAAGAGTGTGAATCAGATCATTGAAGAAACAATATAAAGATGTAGCAGACATGAAAGAGTGTGAAGTAGATCTCTTGGAGAAGTGGCATTAGAGATGACTGTACATATGGTCTGGGTAGAAGTAACAGAAAGCATAAGAGTCTGCGTAGAGGTAACTTAAAGTATAAGATTTTGTGCAAAAGTAACATAAAGAAGAAGAGTCTTTACAGAGGTAACAGAAAGCAAAAGAGTCTGTGCAGAAGTAACATAAAATAGAAGAAGTACTGACAACGGAAAGCACAGAAGTCAAAATCCCAAAGAAATCAGGGGGATCATATACACAGGGGATCACTGCGACAAGTACAGATGAAGCATACAGTTCAAAGAATATCATACACAACTTCATAAGGTGTGGACATCAATGCCAAAGGGGGATATTGTTGAATTTGGTTTTCATTGATGTCAACTAATGTCAAAGAGAATGTCAATTGATTCAGTTTGAATCATTGATGTCAAAGTGGACACAACATTCCTATGCCAGCTTAAAGAAGTATATGGAAGCCACTTTGAAGAAGTATATGCGCAAGCTGGTGAAGGACATGGATGCTAGTTTGAATAAGTATATATAAAAGTTGCATTCAGTCTAAAGATGCATCTCCAAGGATACATCATGCATGATCAGTATGAAGAAGCACATATGGAAGGTACATCATGCAGATCTAGTTCAAATAATTACATAAGTAATGTATCCTACCACATGTGGTACCTGCGCAGATATCAAATCCACCAAGTCATACTCTCTCATGGTATCAGTCAAAGAATTGGTTGGACAAAGGTACATGTGCACAAGAAACCAAGGAGTTGGTTAAGAAAAGGTACAAGTGTTCAAGCATGTTGTGAGAAGACTCTAGAGTGCACAAATAGTAAGAAACAACTTATGGTTGGAAATCACTAAAATCACGCAAGTCTTACCAATCAGAAGATGCTTTTAGTTCGTAAAGGGCACACAAGTTCCAAGAGGGGCACAACAGTAGAATTTTTTTATGTTCAAATCCCACAATCCAATGATATAGCAGATGTGAAAGTCCCACCAACTAAAAGTTAGTTTATGCGAAGATTCCACAAAGCATTAATACATTAGGTGCACAATACCCACAAGAGATGGTACAGCAAGGGTCAAAGACTCATTAAGTCAAAGAGTAAGGATGAGAACATACATCAAAGCAATGGTACATCGAGAGCGCAAGAGTGCACCACTAAGGTGTAAGTCCCACTATGTCAAGGACCATGGATGCGCAAGACCCACAAAGGATGACACATCAACAATGTAGAAGATGACATGTGGCAAAAGCATAATCCGTGAAATATGGAAGAAGGGATGCCACAACCAACTTGTGGACATACAATCCATGTAGGACATGTATAAATAGAGATACAAGTTGGAGATTTGAAGTAATATCAATGGAGAGATTGTAGAGATTCAAGTGGAAGATAAAGATTTCTATTCGGGGCATCAAGGGCTCGAGGAAAAAACAAAGTGATCTAGCGAGGAGCCGAGTGTGCACATGCAACAAAATGAAATACTGATGGTCCGCAGAATGATGTTGTAGATCTTTGACGTATGCGCAAATATTGGAGGGAATAAACACAAAATTATGCACAAGTATGTGAGGACTGATTGACAGTATCACATATAGCATGTAGAAAGTCACAAATGTTGTATGTCAAAAGTGAAAAGACAAAACCAAAGTATATCAGATGATGCGCAGATGTTTCATTGATGCAGGAAATTGAAGTGATGTGTGCAAAGTTGAGAAGTCCATTTGATGCGCAATGATAGAGCAACAACATGATCCAATATGCGTGTCATGATGAGGATGATTTGAGACAAGTGCATTAAACAGAAAGGACAAATCACTTGATGCACAGTATGTCATAGATTGTCTAAAATACCGTGGCACTTAAACAGAACTGACACATCAAAGTAAGTGCGTAGTTCCATCTGTTACTGGCGCATCCTCTCATAACAACAAGCTATCAATTGAAATAATAGTATCATTTGGTGAGTGCAGTTGCAGAGTGGAAGATCGATAGAGTTTACCTTAGCGCAGACTATAGGATCAGCAACACACAGCACATGAAGTAAGACATCAGCAGAAGTGTAGAATTGAGAGGAATGAGAAGTCAAGTGATGTATGCAACATAGTGACAGTGAATCGTATGCATGCGAAGGAAGCGCACAATAAAATATCAGAATATCAAAAGCGCGCACGAGTTGGAAGTTTAGTAATACAGATATTATATTGGATATCTGGGTGATAGGATAGGGCAAGGAGCAGGAGGTTACATCCTCCTTCTAGTTGGTGATGGAGAACACAAGGAGTTGGTTCTTTCTTCAAGTCGGTGCCTGTAAAACCAGGGGGTAGGTTCTTGTAAAAAAAGGGGGTCAGTGCGTCCTTCTAATTGGTGCTAGTAAATACAAGAAATTGGTGCTTCCTTGAATGCATTCTTTTCATTACAAAAAAACATTTTGTGCTTTTCACCCAATTAGGTTTCCACGTCAAAATCATGTGTGTTTTGTTTTCTTTATCTTTGTGCATATATGGATGAATTATTTTGTTTATATTGGATGCATAACTAAAGATCAAGATTACGTTAAGACTAATATGTTAAAGAAGGTAAAAACTACTAATAATTGCATTAATACTGATTCACCCCTCGTCTCAGTATTAAATCGATTCCAACAATGAGTTAATTCTTCTATGCGAAACCATCAATTTTCCCCAACATAAAGAATTTATCAACAATTATCGACACTAGAGGGGGACCATGTATGGGCTAGTCATCGCCCTACATGTTTTCCTTACAATGTTTGTAGCATTTCATGGCTATAACTCTTTAGGAGAATCCATAGGTGACAATATCTCGTGGATTGACACACACAAGTAACCACACATGTCACAGTCCCCTTCCATCATCCCAATGCGATGGAGAGAACGTGATACTAAAATTGGGCATCTCGCCCTGTGATTACTAAATAAAATTCACATAATGTAAAAGGCATGTGCATATGTATAAATGTAAGAAAACACAACGGAAGTAAATTCAATTACACATCTATCATACATTCAATATATTCATGATAGTCGTCAAATAAATACATTGCAGAGTTAACACAAGAGAGTACTTATCTTACAACAAAGTAGTCCCGAGCAACTGGCTATGCAATTGCAACATTCCACCCAACCATAGGCCAGTTGTGATCATCAATCTCTCAACACAACTGCCACCCCCGAGCTGGGCATGATCTTTACAAGGAAAAAGGGAACAACAAACTCACACAAAGCCCAATATGCACCAAAATCAGCCAAGCCAATCTACAGTTGGGTTTATCAGGCTGCTAAGGCAATGGAAAGGGAGAATTGCTAAGCTAGTGAACTCCACCACAGAGATATGGGAACCCTCTGCAAGATCTATCTAGCTTGGTCCCCACAAGACCTACACACCTGGCACAAGGAAGTATTCCCTTCACTACTTCACAGTCCCTTAGGCCATACCTCCCATTCTAGTGTTCTCCAAGGTGTGCATAGAAGAGTAGCCAGCCATTTTGATCTCCTTTGAGAGGTTACCTTCCTCACTAGTTTTATCAAGCCAATTATGTTCCACTTCCACTCCTAATTCTTCCTCACAAGTTCCAACCAAAACAGGGATGCACCCAATAGCAAAAACACACGTATTGAAAAACGTGGGCAACCAAAAATGAACTGGTAGATGGGGAATCAACCCTAGGGAAGCAAATTCGTTTTCAGAAAATGTTCATGGGATTTCAAGGGGCAGGAACGACCTCTCTAATCCCCCAAATCGTGACTCCATTCCTCCCATCCCATGTGCAATACAAAAATGAGTTCCCAGCTATGGAAAAATGCAGGAAAACGCAGGAAAATGTGAAGGAGAAAGCTCCAGCTAGCTCAGACTACGTGAGAGAGAAAATACCATGGGTGCAGAATCGCTTTGGGAACAATTTCGTGGGTGTTTTCCTTCCCTAGAAGAAAAAGTACGTTTTCCCAGGTTGATGGCTTTCCCATGAACGAAATTGGCTGCCATACCTCTTCATTCCCAGGGCATTAACTACCTCAACCAACTCTTGGAAGAATTAAATGATTGGGTGCATAAGTCAAAATGGGTAGTTGGGGTTCATTCATTGACATTTGGCTTATCACCATTGGCTCAAGGGTTTGAATAATCTCCCTCCCTATTCCTTGTAGAATCATGCCCCCATCTCTTGTTGTACTGCATATCCAGTTGTGGGTATTTCATTAAAATTCGTATTTACATGATGTCTTAATTTACATTGTGCATGTCCAGCACAAGAACCATAGGAATCTATTTTTAATTACCAATACATAAAATGCTAAATCGATGGTGGAGCATTGGCCTTGAGCTCCTCACCATGATTTAATAACAATATTTACATCATGTACAATTTTAATGCAATAGGTTAAAGATGGGGAAGTGACAACACAAAAGAGGAAGGTTGCACTCAAAAATTCAACACATCGATATGAATAAACTCCAAACGCAAGTATAAAGATGAGATTGAATGGAGGTTACAAGTCATGAGGCTATGTAAGGTAACTAGTCTTCGTGTGGAAGGTAACCATTGATACCATCCCACACACAAAACGAGGAGAGATTGTAGTATTGATAAAGTGGTATGTAGGTCGTGAGGAGGGAAGAGATAGCCCGCAACCCAAAAAAATGCTAGGGCTAGCCGTGAGAAAGGGAATGAATACCAACACCAACAAATTGCTCAGGGGTTCATTGTAAGAAGGAAAGAGAAATAAAAAAGTTTGATTCCATGCATGCAGGTGAATACAACCAACATGGGAGAAGATAGGTCTATATAAGGGAATATAGATATGCATAGAATATTGGTGGTGCACAAGTCTGAGAGGGCAGAGGGAAGTGAAATGTTTTTGAAATGCTAAGAATGCCAAGACTGATCACTCAGCGGATGGTAGACTGAACCAACAGTAGGATTTATGGGCATAAAGGTACTATGATACCACTCTTAGAGAATCTCCCATATGCCTTTTATTCATGAATCAACTCCTTATTTATAAATTAGATTTGTATCATGGGATTCAACATCTAAGAGATCCATTGGAGTCCAAGGAGACTCTCCATATTCTCAAACTGAAAAATATTTATAATATTTACAAATTGATAGTGGAACCATAATCCCATAGGATCAAGTTTCCAATAGTGTTAAACCAACAAATATCTCTTTGGCTTCTATTTTAATCTTTCTTCAAGTTTTTGTTCTAGTAATTAGGAAGAAAATTATTATATGCCTTGTGTATTGTATGTGTTATAAATCTTGATATGAAATTCAAATCAAAAAAAATATATATAATTCATATGAATCAATACAACATATATACAATAAGCTCAATTCTTTATTTATATGGAAATAGTTCTTTAGATGGGATTAACCAACCATGTTCATGTCCCTCGTCGAGGGGTCTTCCTTTTAAGGAGCTAATTCTTCACATACAATAATTATTCTTCGCATCAGATAAGGAGGATTACATCCTTATTTATAAAATCACCATACAATACTATCCTTATAACCTCCTAACCACCTAGTGGACTGTCATGTCCCAAAAAATTGCATTGGGTCACAATGGCCTAAACCACTTGGCCATATTCATGATAGTCTGTTAAATTGATGATAAGGGTCAAATAATTACCAAGCATGATGTCTAAGTTAGTAATAATTTAAAATTATATCCAAGTGGACAAGGTGGGTCACATTAAGAGAAAATTCCCAATTCAAAGTTTGTAATATTCCCATCCAAATGAATTGTCATGGAGGAAAATTACTAGTTTCCAAGGTTGGGGGTGGAAGCATTAAAAGTTGGAGTAAAGGAGATAAAAGACCCAAAATGACCTTATAATTACAAATTCACATTAAATGGGTCAATTAAATGATAATACAAAGAAAATAATGTGGCATTGGACCATGAGGGCACATAAGAGGTTGTGGGACCCATTTGTGGCAAGATTCCCCACTACACTTGGCATGATTCTCTCACCAATTCGAGTTCAAGATGAAGGGTAACATACTTGGGGGAGTTTAAGAGGTATTATTCATGGCATGATTCATGTAAGGTCTATTTGTAGTGGAATAATAACTCCCATGGAAGAGGAAGAGGCATCTTAGAAGAATTGTGACACTTGGGCTAGATTCCCTAGCTTCTATGACAACAATGATGAAGATGCTATGACACCTGTGACACAAATCAGACTTGAATGATGACATCTAACATATGTGGCATGTCAGGACTAAAAATATCCTCCAAGAAGGTGCACAAGGGATTTAGGGCAGCCAAAGAGACACCCATTCGAAATGAGGGAAGATGAAGACTGGGAATTGTTGGACAAGTGGCATACATTGGAATCTCTTTCCAACTTGAGATGGAATGAATATTTTGGAAGTAATTTGACCCATGGAGGACTTGAGAAGTTTATAAAAGACAATAACAAAGACGGAGAGTATCTTTTGATCATTTTTTATTTTCATCTTTGCAATTTGGAGAGCTTCTAGCTTGTTACCATGCTAGTGGAGTGGTTACTCTACTTGCCTCAGTTCCAATTTCGAGGGTGAAATATTCCCATCCTAATTGGAAATTGGAGAGGCCATTTAGACCTTTCATTTGGAGATAAAATTGATTTATTATTTGCAGCTTGAAGCCACTGGCAAGCTTGTGGTTCTTTCTTCTACAACTTGTTCTCACCTCTATCTCACATTTCCTTACATATTTTGGCTCTTGGAGGAATTGCGCCTTTGGTGAGATGCTAATCTCTTTGTGAGAGTAAAAGAATATCCATTTATTTGTATTCTTATATATATACTCTATACTTGGTGCTAAGAAGACTCTCAGGTCTAAATACCAATTGAAACTATGTAAAAATACCAAACAATGCATAAATGGTGTTATTTTCCCTATATCTTGTTGTTGGAGCTTGAAGAGGATTTATTTCAATTTGTATCAGTCAATAACTGTGAGTTTTTTGATGTATGGAGTGTAATTAATGTTATGAATAAGTTTCATTAACATTTCACAAGTCCTTGGAACCTAAATTTCGAATTTCATAACTAGTGGTGAAGTTTACTAGCATTTCCCCCTATGTGAAGACATGTATGAAAACATCTGATTTATAGGAGTTGCAGAAGCCTATAGGAATTAATTTATGATGCATTGGGGATATCATTGAAGTAATTTATCAATAATATGTCTCTGTTCTGAAATTTGGAGAGGCCTTACAGCATTTGGAAATCCATCTTTGTCCCATACCCTTGGGGGTTTGAACCTCGAATTTACTAGTAAAATTCCCCAACTTCTCCTAAAGTTAGATGAATGTTGCAGAAGTATCCTAATAGTGTATAATAACCCATGAGGTCCATTTTTATGTCTTAATACCATTCATATACCTTAAGACTCAATTTGAGAGCATTTGGATCCATTTGGAGCCATATACCCTTGGGGGTTTCAACATCGATTTTCCATGTAATTTTGCCTTTCATTCTCTAAGTGTAAATGGAAGTTGTTGAAGTATTTGTAAAGTGTACAAGCATATAGTATCTGCTTTAATGTGTCCAAATACATATCAATCCACTCTATACACCATTCGAAAATATCTGGGATCATTTAGGACAGTTTGGGGCTTTACTTGTCCAACTTTTGAAAATTGACTAAATTGGGAAAAATTCCAAATTGGGGACATTAAATGGACCTTATTTAATGAGGACCCATTACATTTATTTACTAACTTAGTGGGCCTTATTTAATAATAATGATATAGTGGACCTAGCCATTTTACATTGGCTGGCCTCCACTATGACTATAATGAGCCCTCCGAGACCCCCATTATCCCCTAGGTAGGGTCATAACACTTCATCCCCCTTAGGGAAGATTCATCCCCAATGCTTTGTCTAGGGTCCCATGGTCGAATGATGACTTCCATGTTGAAGTAGGAACCAGGGTCCCATGGATCAATGTGAGCCACATTATTGATATAGTCCAACAAGATTCCATGTAAGCATGGGTCCCATGTATGAGTGCTAATGGCCACAGTGAATTATTGTAAAGGACTCAACCAAAATCCTGGGGCTAATGTCCATGTGTTGAAGCTGGAACTCAATCTCTGAAATTGAAGTGCCATGGACTATCGAGTAGTGTGCCTCCTACACCCAAGAGAGCCATATACCTTAATATGAAATTAAAATACACCTTGAGTATAATAGGAGAGTCATACACCTTGACTACGTGTTATAAAACTTGATATGAAATTAAAATAATACACAAAAGATATCATCCATATCAATTAATACAAGAGATATACAATAAGCTCAAATCTTTAGTAATATGGAAATGGTTATTTTGATGGTATGAACCAACCATGTTCACTTTCCTCTTTGAGGGATCTTCCTCTTAATGAGCTAATGCTTCACATACAATCATTATTCTTCACATAACATAAGGAGGACTCCATCCTTACTTATAGAATCACCATATAATACTAACCTCCTAACCACCTAGTGTACCTTCTTTAATGAGGTCCCATTACATTTATTTACTAACTTAGTGGGCCTTATTTAATAATAACAATACAGTGTACCTAGACACTTTACATTGATTGGCCTCTACTATGACTATAACGGGCCCTCCTAGTCCCCTATTATCCCCTAGGTAGGGTAATAACACTTCACCCCCATTAGGAAAGTGTTGTCCTCGATGCTTTGTACAAGGTCCCATGGGAGAAACTTGATTGCCATGCTGAAGTAGGAACCAGGGTCCCATGGACCAGTGTGAACCACCATATTGATGTAGACAAACAAATTCCTATGTAAGCATGGGTCCCATGTATGAGTGCTAATTGCCATGGTGAATTATTGGAAAGGACTCAACCAAAATCATGGGGCTAATGTCCATGTGTTGAAGCTGGCACTCGATCTCTAAAACTAAAGTACCATGAATTATTGAGAAATGTGCCTCCTACACTCGAGAGAGCCATATGGATCCAAATAAGTAGAAGCAACCAAAAACAATGAATCCTCCTTAGAGAAGGAAAATGATAGAACTAAGAGGAAGTCTTCTACTATAGAAGAGGCCAACTATTGTTGTCCATTATCCACAAGTTCTATTTTAGAGGAAAAAGTAGACTCGTAAAAAAGGATATAGAAGTAGTTGTCATCCAAAAAAATACAACTATGCAAATACCAATCATCATGAGAATCCTCTAAATCATACCATGCAAAGTGTTCTTGGGTATATTTGGCCATGATGGTATGTTTGAAAATGGCCATACGTAGGAGCAAATAATTGATGATAGGAATTGCATTAATTTATTGAAATAGTCTCGACGTTTCAATCCCTACTCTGGGATCATCCTCAGGAGATGAAGTTGAAGCCATGATGGTATGATTGACATAAAATTCCCAAGCCTCATGTTGTTTAGCTTTCACCCATTCCTGGAAATCCTAGAAAAGTTTTGCCACCATGGCAAGGGTAGCTTATGCAACTTTCACCCATTCTTGCATATCCACCCAAGCCGCATGTACTGTAAGACCCTTATTTTGTGCATATTTCACCTTTTCTTGCATATCTAGAAAATTGTTGTGACCATATTTTTATTCTCCCATGGTATGCCCCCCCTACCCCCCCCACTTTGCCATTTTTCAATGGAGGCTGAAATTGTTGCCAAGGCTATAGAATAGGAAAGTGTAGTTGAAACTATGGAATATAATATATCAAAAGTAAGCTCTAAAAATAAGCTTTCTAACGGTGTTGATATTGCAGCAATAAGATAAATCTATCAAAAGATATGACCTCTTCAAGGATTGCATGACCATCTCACAAAGCCCTAGAATTTGTGCAAATTTCAAACTGCAATATCTCCCTCTCTCGGACCCAGATTTGAGCAATAGTTTTTTGAAATTTCCTAATTTATGAGATGAATTCAATTATTGAATTATTTTTGGAATATTCTACTAGAAAAAACTCAAAATCATATGAGTGTGGCAGCCCTATTTTTTCTCTTTTAAAAAATATGCAAAAACGAGAAAAAGAAATTCCAATGTTGTAGCCCAAGGTGGCTCCAACACCAATTGTTATAAACCTTGATATGAAATTAAGAGCATACACAAAAGATATCAACCATACAAATCAATACAAGAGATATGCAATAAGCCGAAATCTTTAATAGTATGGAAATGGTTCTTTTGATGGGATGAGCCAACCCTGTTCACTTGCTTCTTCAAGGGGGATTCCTCGAAATGAGCTAATGTTCCACATACAATAATTCTTCTTCATGTCACATAAGGAGAACTCCATCCTTATTTATAGAATCACCATACAATGCTAACCTTTTAACCTCCTAACCACCCAATGGACCTTCTTTAATGAGGACCCATTACATTTATTTACTAACTTAGTGAGCCTTATTTAATAATTTAACAATATAGTGGATCTAGTCACTTTACATTGGCTGACCTCCACTATGATTATAAGCCCCCCCATTATCCCCTAGGCAGGGTCATAACAATATGCTAATGCAGTAGGAATCTTTATGAATGCGATGGTATGTACAAGATCATATTGTTCACATGTAGTTGGTGTTGTCAATAGATACATCGCAAATCGAAGTAAAGAGCATTGAGCAACAATAAATGGGTGCTTCGGTATCTAAGAGGCACAAGTGCTTATTGTATCACCTACAATGGTTGTAGTGATTTAGTCTATGGTTAAGTTGATTCAAATTTTGTAGATGATTTGAACAAAAAAAGATCCACCTTAGGTTATGTCTCACATGTGTGTAAAGAGACAATTTGGTTAATGGGGCCATTGCATAAGTTTGGGATAGTGCAGAACAAGGTTGCCGATGGAGGTGGAGTAGTCCCTAAGAAATTCCATACTAAAAAAAATCATGCAGACAAGTTCATGAAACCTATATTGTAGAGAAACTGTGGTGGTGTTTGGCTTCTCTTAGCTTGTGAGAAAGGTGATGAATGAATCAGTGCAAGGTATTATTAGGTAAATTGTTGTCAAGGTGGAGATTGTTGAATATGTGATAAGCAATTAATCTTTATTCACAATTTAATATAGCAGTGCACCAATTACTACGATGGTTTCATATAACTAATTATTATTAAACAAATAACAAAGAATTAACTAAAAATAAGACTTGGTTGTTCACACAATTAATTATGTAGGTTATGTAACTAGAATATCTAGTTATATGTGTGTAGCCCTAAAAGACCATTGGTGCAGAAGGAAAGATGTAGCCATGTAATTGTGTTTGTAATGTCTATGTTTGAGAAATAAGAATATCAATTAATCCTACCCAGGATGTTTCCTTAACTTATCAACTTATCATTAAAATTTTAACACTTAAATTACTATTTTACTATCTTATTATGTTATTTTAATCATTTATCTCCTTCAAATTCATTAAATATATTCCGAGTAGGCTCATTATCCAACACATTAAATATTGGAGGACAAATTCTTTATTTTTTCAATACATTTCTTTTGATACCAAAACATTCTTTGACATATCAATGAAATATCATTAAATAAATATATTTGTGGCTGCTACATCTCCAAAATTAAGTTAAGAACGGAAGAATTTATAAAGAATTGACTGATCCTTTAAGGCTACCTTAAAAAACCTAACATAATTGACCGTTGTTTAAAATGAAAAAACTTTGATGTTTATTTAATGAATGTTTTTAACCTTTAATGTTCTTTGGCAAGAGTAGAAAAAACCTAACATAATTAACCGTTGTTTTAAAATGAAAACACTTTGATGTTTATTTAATGAATGTTTTTAACCTTTAAAGTTCTTTGGCTAGAGTAGAAATGTAAGAATATTCAAAGTTTGGTTTTTTTAATTCCTAAGTCTATAGAATGGGTAAAATGTTTTTTTATGCACGAATTTATGATGTAACGTGTTTGGTTTTTTGAATTCCAAAGTCTATAGAATAGGTAAAATGTTTATATCATGTTTATGATTTAATTTCTTGGTCATTAAATTGTAAAGTCTATAGAATGGGTAAAATGTTTATATCATTTACTTTATGTTTATGATGTAATTTGTTTTCTTCAAAACTATTTGCAGGGAATATAAATCAATTTCAACATTATTTATTAAAAAATGGGTAGAGGAATTGAACTAAAGTCTATCACGCCGTTGAAAAGTCATTTCACTGGTCACATAAATATGGTCCATACTTTTCCCTACTCGTCCGAGTTTTTCCTTTCTAAATAGTCGCTTTCATCATTATATTTAAAAAAAAATGCATACTTTTATTTCGATTTCATCATTATCTTAAAAAAAAAATTATGCATACTTTATTTCCGTCCCTTGAATAAATAATCATTTTCATTATTACTTTTAAAAATACTTAAAAGAGTTACATTTCAAACAAACACCCCTTTTGAGTGAAGAAATTTATAAGAAATTATCATATATAGTTTTACATAGAGTTTCGGTATTAAAAAACACGTTTTATAATAGTATCATTGTTACCTAACAATAAATTAGTGAAAATCTACCGTAATTTATTAGAATTTAATTCATTGTTCTCACTTCCTAGTGGCCATAAAAATACTACACATCTTTCATTATTCTTAGTGGGCACGAAAAAATTCCAAACGAAAATGTTTGAAACAACACGTCACCCCTCAACAATTGTTACATGTGATGTCGCCACCCTAACATTGAAGAAACACATTACAAAGGTGCCCAACTTTACACCAAGTGATTGAAATCAAATTGAATTCCTTCGTTCATTCAATAGACTGTCCTCCAAATATAACCCGTCGATGTAAATGTGTGTTAAGAGTTTTGTGAATGAATTTGTTGTAAGAGTTTCAATTCGATGAAAGGTTTTAGTGAGTTCTTTAATAAGGAGAAGAATCCAAGAAGTGCATGTAGAAACTCTAATTTTATGATGTGTTGATGTTGTGGTTGTAATGGGTTCTTTTATTTTAATGATGTTAATTTAAATCATTAAATTTAATTTTGTGATTTTTGGTCATTTATATCAGGATCAATCATGCTTTTAATTAAACTATCTAATTCCTAGGTATACAAGAGTGATCGTCCCTAGTGCTATGCTCATTGTATTCTAGTAACAAAGTGGCCCACATGTTTTCGTAGGGTTGGTTCAATTATGCCTAAGGGGCTTTTGATATATCCAAGTATACATGGAAGATTGAATCAATGAGC
This sequence comes from Larix kaempferi, assembly GCA_027924585.1. Classification (NCBI taxonomy): domain Eukaryota; kingdom Viridiplantae; phylum Streptophyta; class Pinopsida; order Pinales; family Pinaceae; genus Larix; species Larix kaempferi. Next base: position 1,251,171 of record BSBM01000414.1, on the reverse strand, counting down.
ATGTTCTATATGATTTGGTAGTACACATTAGGTACCAACATAAGTGTATAAGAGTGTTCAACAAGGTGAGCCCACTTGTAAGCTTACCAACTATAATTTTTCTAGTTGAATGGTAGAAATGTGTGATTACAGATAGCAGAACATGTCTATAGTCTGGAAAAAAAAAGTCTAAATTTTAGGCATATGTTCAAACACAAGAAAGAGCTTTGATATCACTTGTAGTACACTTATATAGACAATATAGATAATTACGAGCAATATCAAAATAAATATAAAATAGGAAATATAAATAGAAAGAATAAGAGCATAATAAGTTTGTAGAATACTAATTATTGTATTGATAATCTATACGAAACATAAATGTTGATGGTATTCTTTGAGGGATAACCTCTAAATCAATAAACCTCCAATAAAATAAAAATATTTGACAAAACATTGGATAAGTTCCCACCTTTATAAATAGTTTCTTCCGACTCAAACTGTAATCCACGCATGGTCACATCATTAATAAGTATCAACTACTTAGACAACCTTATTTATTAAATATTACTTTTATGTATTAAATACCTTCACACCAACTCCTTTGTAAACCATAAATTGGTATCGTACATTAACTAACTCCTAAATATTTTTATCTATAAAAGTTAGAATAAGAATAAAAATTAGGATAAGAATCAAATTAATTAGGGGAGGGGTGCCAATCATTGGACACCCCACGTGGCTCCCTCCCCACGCCATGCTGGCACCTCGGCACATGGCGTGATCGGGCCCAAATGGCAACGCCACGCATCGTGGTCGTTGGTGTCTTTAAAGCGGCCTTTATGGTGGGCTTTTTGCCCTTTTGTCGACACTTTTCCCGCACTTGGTTTTTGGTCCCATGTATTCTTGTTCGGGCCCTGTCCGTGGCCGTTCTGCCACCCCCGTCTCTGTTCGCTCCTGCTCCGGTTCTTGAACACTCCGGCTCTGGTTCTTCTCCACTCCTACTGTGCTTCTATGATGTGGCGGATGGGTGGTGCATTTCTCCCCGACCGATGGCGTTCGCTGCTATGGTTTGATCTGTCCATTGGTTCTCCCAACATTGACGATATTATGATGCCCGCGGCGCACAATATGCCCATGGACTCGTCTGCAGCGGACCCCGTTGGAGGGTTTCATCGATTCGGTGGTGGTGTTGTTGGGTTCCTGCTCGGCTGGTTTCACTGGTCCCTTCCTCTTCACGGCGGTGGCTGGTCCCTTCCTGCTCGCGGCATTGGCGAAGGCTGTTCCTGCTCGCACTTCTTTGGTGGCCCTGGCGCTGGTAGGTTTTGTTGGTTCGGTGGTGGTGTTGTTGGGTTCCTACTTGGCTGGTTTCGTTGGTCCCTTCCTCTTCACAGCGGTGGCTGGTCCCTTCCTGCTCGCGGTGTTGGCGAATGCTGTTCCTGCTCGCACTTCTTCGGTGGCGCTGGCGCTGGTAGGTTTCCTACCAGCCACTCCTGCATCAGTGTTTTTCAACACTCGCAACCTTCTGGTGATTTCATGGACCATTTGGGTTTTTATGTGGCATTAGGGGTTTAATTTGTTTATGCTGCAGCAGGGTTTAGGAATGGTTTATGATGCAGTAGGGTTTATGAATGGTTTATGCATTAGTGTTTATGTAGTAGTGTTTAATTTGTTTATGCAATAGGGTTTATGCAATAGTGTTTATTCATTTATTAGGTTTGAGGTGAATTTGTTTCGGCTGAATTATTGAAGATTATGTGGTTAATGTTGAAGTTGCGTTTAAATTTTTTTTAGGGTGTATGAATTAAGGTTGTGTTGCAGTAGCGTTTAATTTTTTTTTAGGGTTTATGTTGCAATCATAGTTTGGGCAGAATTATTGCAGGTTCTATGGTTTGTGTTGCAGTAGGTTCTATGGTCTGTGTTGCAGCAGGGTTTGTAAATTTTTTAGGGTTTATGTATTTAGTTTGTGGTTTGTTTATGTTGCAATCAACATTTGGGCTAAATTATTGAAGGTTCTATGGTTTAGGTTGCAGCAAGGTTTATAAATTTGTTGGGGTTTATGAATTTGGTCTATTGAATGGTTTATGTTGCAATAATCATTTGGGCTAAATTATTGAAGGTTCTATGGTTTATGCTGCAGCAGGGTTTATGAATTTAGTTTGTTGTTTGTTATGTTGCAATCATAGTTTGGGTTGAATTATTGAAGGCTCTGTGGTTTATGTTGCAGCAGGGTTTGTAAATTTTTTGGGGTTTACGATTTCAGTTTGTTGCTGGTTTATGTTGCAGCAGTGTTTATAATTTTATTGGGGTTTATGAATTTTGTTTGTTGTTGGTTTATGTTTCAATCATCGTTTGGGTTGAATTATTGAAGGTTCTATGGTTTATGTTGCAGCAAGGTTTGTCAATTTTTTGGGGTTTATGATTTTAGTTTGTTGTTGGTTTATGTTGCAATCATAGTTCGGGCTGAATTATTGAAGGTTCTATGGTTTATGTTGCAGTAGTGTCCCTAAATTTTATTTGGTTTATGAATTTAGTTTGTTGTTGGTTTTTGTCGCAGTAGGATGGTAATAGTTAAAAGTCAAAACTGCATCATATAGGGAATGGATGCCAGTTGACAACAGTGACATTTCCATTGTCTCATCTTATTGGAAGAATACCCATAATTCAGTTGTTGATATCAGCAAGTTTGCCAAATTGGCTATTGTTGATGCAGTTTACAAGTGATCTGCTCCATCTTATGATCTGCTATTGTTGATGCAGTTTACAAGTTATCTGCTATTGTTAAATTACAAGTGTATGATGTAGTTTTTACTTTTAACTATTAATATCAAGTGATCTGCTGCATCTTATCAATCCATTGCTTGCATTATGTGCCAATAACTTGCATTATGGGAAAAATAAAAGAAGTTAAATTAGTTGTTGCATTATGGGCATTTATATACACATGGTTTTATTAAACAGTTTGTTGGCTTGATTAATGGATCTAATTTAGGCCTATTATGTTGATTAGTATGATATTGTATTAAGGTGTAATAAGCCATGCATGAGAGCCCTCCATGGAACATTCCTTATAAAGCATTATTAATAATAGGAGAGAAATATGGGCATGTTCCCAATCAGTTAGCATCGCATGGACGGGTATCACACCCATGTAATGGTTCAACCCCATTCTTAACTGCTACTTTAAGGAATATAGAGGTCAAGAGTTGTAAACCATAGAACCTTCAATAATTCATCCCAAACTATGAACCTTGAATAATTCATCCCAAACTATGAACCTTCAATGAACCTTCTATCTCCCTTTAAATTTTGGGCATATGGTTGTAATCCCATATGGTTGTAATTCATCCCAAACGACTGCAACATAAACCATAGACCCTACTACAGCATAAACCATAGAACCTTCAATAATTCAGCCCAAACTACTGCAACATAAACCATAGAGCCTACTGCAGCATAAACCATAGAACCTTCAATAATTCAGCCCAAACTACTGCAACATAAGCCATAGACCCTACTGCAGCATAAACCCTAGAACCTTCAATAATTCATCCCAAACTATGATTGTAACATAAACCAACAACAAACTAAATTCATAAACCCTAAAAAATGTTAATGAAATGTTTAATCGAAGAACATTACAACTTGCTGTTGAAATGATGAAATTGTATATTAAACCTTATGATGAACCCCTGATTACAATGTCGCAAACATCAAAGAACGATATGACCTAGGATTGTACCCAAAATGGTCTAGGATTGTATACAAAATGGCCATGCTGCAGTAGTTAGACCCAGTGATTACAAAATCCACAATGCAATGTGGTCACAACAAAAACTTTGGCACCCCTATATGACACTCCTATGCTTGATGTCGTCCAAGATCTTCATTGCCCAATATTGTTGAGTTTCCTGCTTGAGCCAGGTTGGTTGGCATACCTAACAATGGCTGATTAGGTTGTGGTTGGTTGCCTCCATATGATATCCAATTTGCTTCTTGTAGCCATGGAGGAATTGAGTAGCCACAGTGCACACTTGTGCTACTCACGGGGGCTTCACTAGAAGGAAATATAATATCATGTTCATTCATATTGTGGTATTAAATATTCATGAAAACCTAAAAATTATATTGCTTATATATTAAGGGGCAAAGTGTTTTTTTTATTTAATGTAACAATACAAAAATACTTTGGGGTCATTTTTATATGGGCGGGATGACAAATATCCTCCAAATGGAGATGGCGGGATCACGACTGAATGAGAAATCAGGTTGAGGCAAGGCTCGGGCTTACCAGTAAGCAGGGAAATCGCGTCTTGAGGCATGCTTGAGGCCAGGGGTTTCGTGGTCAAGTGGGTTTTCAGTCAATCATAGTTGAGATACAGTGGTCACTCATAGCCAATTGTTACCAATAGCACTCAGCCAATTGTTACTAATAGCATTGGGAGGCTCTAAGCCTCTAGGGCCTATTATAGGCCCTTGATAGGCCTTGGGGTCTTGAATACCCAACCACTCGTTCCTATTACAGGACTTGGGAGGTTTAGTCAGCCTCCTATAGCTTGTTACAGGCCCCAGGGGCTTGGATACCTAGCCCACAACAAGCTTAGTTAGTGATTGGGGAACTGCAACATGCAATCTAAATGTTGTACTATGTGCATTGGCTCTAGTGACATACATGAAGTGATCTCCTATCTCTTCATTAGACCATTAGATGTTGCAAATCATAATGACATGTGATTGTGTAATTGCATTTTGGGTGAAGTAATGTGCATCCACAATATACATCGAAAGAAGCAAGGTGCATTGTAGAATGCATGCGGGGTCATACGAGGGGTATCATATCAATATACTAGGTAGAAATATAAAGGGGTATAAAAAATGTTAATGAAAAAATTGATACATACAATATCTAGTGAAAATAGGGGTTTCTTAAAATTGGGAAGGCATATTGGGAGGGGGTAAAAAAAAATGATTTTTGAAGGTATTTTCCAATATTTAGTGAAATAAGGGGTATTGTTTCATATGCCATGAACGAACGTGCTATGATAGCGGTTTATTGAGTGAAGCCCCCATGGTGCTACTAACCCCTGCATTAGTTTGAGCCCCCCGATAATCATACATATGTCTGACACCTGCACTGGTAGGAGGGAATAAAGTGGGCATGCGCACTTGTTGATAGCGAGGGACTTGGATGTTTAGGAGGTCTTGGAAACATGGAGTATTATCTGCAAGATGTTCCAATGTGTTTGGCATCATCCTACTCCCCTCCACTATGTTTGCATCAATGGTAGAACTTTCTGCCACCCCTTGTTCTTTTTGAAGCAATTGTTGAGCCTTTCTCAATTCCTTTTCCTACCTTGCCATTTGTTTTTGATGAGCCTTTTCTTGTCTTTCTTTCTCTCTTTCAAGCCTTTCCTGTGCTCGAAGTTCTGCTGCAGCAATCCTTGCAGCCTTCTTTTCTTTATCTAAGTCCCTCTTTTTCTGCTTTAAATCCTGTATTTCAAGTTTCCTATGCTCAGACTCAACCAATAGTTTTATATAGTCCTCTGAGGTGAGTAACTGTGAACTTCGGCATAGACGAAGATTGTCTGATGTTGCTTGCCTTCTTTTTGCTGACACTCTCTCTACTGGTAGCTTTAGGAACCGACAAAGCAACTAGCCCTTCTTTGACACCTGTTGCTCCTTGCTTGACACTTGCCTTTCAATATTTGGGTCAATGTTCTCCTACTCAATCTGAACCATATTGTCCTCTTCAGCTGGAACCTCATTGTGGACACTATCTTCTTCCAGGTTTCCATTGTCCACAAAATAATGAACAATTTCATCTTCCAATTCTCTTGGCTGTGAAGGCATGTTCATGCTTTCTTCATTGGTCCTTGAGACAATATTTTTGTCCAAATTCATCATGGCTTCTGCCAGCCATGATGGTGGGGTAACCTGGCTTGGCAAAGTCAATTCTCCATTGCTGCTTCCTGCTGCATGATCAACGTTTTCATTGACATGATCAAAATCAGAAGTTGAAACTGTTTCTTGCATAGAGACATTAAGAAAATTAGAAGTAGAAGTTGCAGCTGTCTTAGTTGGTGTAACAACCTCCATGTTACTGTCAATTGGTTCATTGTTATATTGTGTTTCACTTACCTGTTCTTCTTCATCACCACAGTATGGTCCTCCTTGAGAGAGGGATATCATATTATCAGCAGCAACAACGTCTTCCTCTACCTCCACATCTTCTTCGCCATCAACATGTGCTTGGACATCCCCTTCTTCCTGACCATTCATATCAAATGCCTAGCTACAACTAGTATCATGCATGAGAGCCTCAGAATTGAGTGGCCATATTCCAATCCTCTTAAACCCAACCTTGATATTCGAAGGTGTGAGAGCCCTTTTAAAGGCTTTACTTGCAAGCTCGGCTAGCTCAAACCTTTTTACCTCCACCCCTGGATTCTTTGCCATCCATGAAGCTCGCTCACCCCTGAAATAGTTCTTGAAAGGCCCGAACACACTGACATCTAGGGGTTGCAATCTGTGAGTGGTATGAGCAGGCAGTGTCAACAGGTCGATGCCCAAATTGTTAGCCTCCTCAATTGTTTGCACAACAATGTGGCTTCCATGACCATCTAAAACCAGCAGGTGTCTATTTACAAGTGAGACACCGTTTGGTATAGATGCAACAAAGTGAGTAAGCCAATTCAAAAAGAGTTCTTTGGTCATCCAAGCATGGGGATGTGCAGCCATGCATGCACCTGGTTCACAATTCTGTATATAGTTTTTGAGTTGAGTTTTACCTTTAAATAGATAAAATCCAGGGATTGAAGCACCAATTGCATTGACACAACATAGAATAGTGATCCACTCCCTGCTCCTAGGCAAAATATTTGGCACATTACGAGTCCCTCTCTTGGAAATTACACGCATGCCACAGTTCCTTCCTGCCTGTAAACCTGTTTCATCGCAGTTCCATATATGGTTTGGAGCATACCCATGTTTCTCATATGCATTAGAAAGGGTGGCATAGAACTTAGTCAGAATTGCAGGCCATAGATTTAGAGCCCTGTCTCTATCTAGGCCCTCAGCTATATGCAACACAAGGTTTGGATGCTTTTTTTAAAACCCAAACCACCATGACTTACCAGGAAACCCATCTTTGAAGGGGTTTGTCCTCCTTTGACAGATTTGAGTTACTGTGGATTTTCGTTGTATCAGCTCTAGCCCATGTCCCATTTCAGCCATCTCCTTACACCACTGAACCACCTCGACCTCCTCCTCTTCACTCATAACTGTAACAGGCCCTCTACACTTTGTATGTGTGAGCCCATTTATCCAATAATGTACTGAAGAGGTAGCAACTCCATGTTTTTTAGCAGCAGCATGAATGGAATATCCATTGAACTCTATATCATCAATAGCAGCTAGCATGTCTTCTTTTGCCCAGCCTCTTATTGCACTGATGTTGGTGACTGAACTTGTTCCTTGAACTGTGGTTGGAAGTGACTGTGTGGTTGATGGTGGGACAACAATGTCCTCTTCCACCACATTGTCATTCTCAACAACATTGCTGGGAGCATTGTTGGCATTTGAATGATCAACCCTCTCCTCATCTGATGAGGTGCAACGTAGCTGGGAACCCCTGCTCAGTCAACGACTTGTTCTCCTTGCATTGCTGACTCTTTCCATGCATGCAACAACCTGCACATTTAGAAGGGAGGCTGATTATGTAGAAGAAACTGGAAGTTGATTATAACAGAAATGTAAATAACAGAAATGGAAATAACATTACAAGGGAAGTTGGTTATATAGAAGGAAACTGGAAGCTGATTATAACAGAAATATGAATAACATAACTGGAAATAACATAAACAGAAATATAAATAACATAAATAGTAACCTGAATCTACTGTGCACACACTTCTGATGGTATGCCTCCACTGTGCACACACTCCGCTGTTCGAATTTCTAAAATGCAACTGTGCACACACTCTGCAGGTCGAATTTATGAAATGCATCTTCATAAGGGTTGTGGTTTATTTATAGTTGTTTGCTATTGAATTGGATTGGTAAGAAGGTTGCACATGGATTGCAATCTCTCAAATTTCAATGTGTGTTGTGGATTGATTTGAAAGTGATCCAATGGTTGGGAGCTTGTCATTGTGGATCCCTGTTCCTTCATCTGTTTCATGATCCTTGTGCTTCCATCTGTTTAATGGGTGCATTTAATGGGTAGGTGTCATTTATTGAATACAATGGGTTGGAATGTTGAACAATCTTGCAGTTATGGCTGACACTATCCTTTATGTTGCTTGAACAGGTTTCAATGAATGTTTGAAAATGTTTTAATGAATGCTGGGATATTTAGGCTCCAATAGATATTCGTGGGTCCTCCTTTGATAGGTACCTTGCAGTAGGTGGCAAAAACGAGCTGGGTTATTTAGCTGTTCATGTACTTTTGGATCCCTGAGCAGATCTGTACTTAGTTGGGACAAGATGTTTTGTACTGTTTTTCATATAAAGACTATTTATTGACACCTATTGGCCTAGTCAGTTAATGGGCAATTTTTTGACATAATTTAAATATTTACTGCACTTAATATGGAATATGTATGTTTAATTTATGGGTGTCTTTGTGTCAATATATGGTGGTTGTGTGGGACCAGTACTATGACAACTACTGGTCCCTGTTCAAGAATAGACAACTCTCCCCTATTTGTTTTCAATATATATAAAAGCGACATGAAAGTTAATATTTTGATTATTCTACTTGATATTTTGATTATTCAACCCCTATGTGTGAAAACATGTGAGCAATATGTGAAAATTTTTTCTCATTTTGGAAAGAGCAAAAAAAGCAAAGCACTCACTTTATTAGTGGGTGTGGTAGGTGTGGATGTTGGTGTAAGTAACACAACATTGTAGTACACATGTTGATGTGGGTGGCTGGGTAGGATATATATATATATTATAAAGATTTTTATAATCATTTTTTTAAATAGTTTTGTTATTTTATAACCTAGAAATATTTTAGATTAGTTTTATCTTTTTTCTGGATAGTATATGACTAGTATTTTATACTAGTTTTTATCTTTTTCTAGATAGTATATCACTATGTGATAATATTTTTAATTTTTTTAAATAATTCATATGATATTTTAAAGATTTATTTAAACATTTTCATTAAAAATTAATTAATTACATATGACTTGAAAATTGGTAGAGCTTTATATATATATATATATATATATATATTATAAGTGTAGTCTAAATATTTTAGTTTTCAATTTTTTCTGAATATATTTTTTGTCTAATTTTGGATTTTAAAATACAATTTAAATACGTAGAAATTTAGATTTTACTAAAAAACATTAACAAATTTCAACCAAAATAAAATCTAAAACGTATAATAAATAAACTACTCCTGTATATATTATTTATTTTAAAAATATATCATTCAAATAAATATTTGAATATAAATTTTAATCCATATCTATTAAATTTAAAATTAAAAAACAACTTTATTTTAATATAATCAATGTACAATTCAAACAAATATTCATATTTAAATGTAAAATTTATTCATTATATATCACAACATTTATTTAAAATTTATTTTGATATAATCCGTGAACACATTACTTAGGTCCAAAGTGCAGGAAAAGGGCTCATGAAGAAACATAAGGAAATCGAAATGATATCGATTAACTTTAAAGATTAATTATTTTTAATATTATTATTTTTTTAACATATTTACTTTTATGTTTATTAGATTTATGGCAATGTATTTATGTTTAAAAATGGTATCGCATAATTGCAAAAATTCAAAATGTCTTTGGACATATTTATTAGAATGAAAATTTAAAATTGAAAGTAAGTATATATATATATATATGAAATATAATATTATATGAAAATTGTAGATCATTACCCCCACAATCTTCACACAAGTTTGAGTTTTTCTTGTACCTGGGTAATATGGGGTTGGTTACAATATTGATAGATCGATGAGCTTCAAAGGTAAGTCACCTTCATTCCTCTATTGCAATTTTTGACCTTTTTGTATCCTGGATGACCACCCTTACCCTTATGGCTCCCATTTCACAATTTGAGCTCATTGGGCATGAGTATTTGGATGCTTGTCCATAATGTACAGAGCCAGTCATTGAAGTGGTATGGTTGTCGTTCTTATAGAAGTTTTGAGGATTCAACATGGTCGTTTCTCGGGCATTCGCTTCCTCGTTTGATGGCTCAACAACACGAATTGCGGATATCGACCTCCACTTAACGGAGGAGTTTGTCTCCCAAGAAATAAAGTTGTCGTTGACTGGGGAACGATGGTTTAATGGAAAACATATAAATCCAAGAGTGGAAAGGGTTCCTCATTAAAGCTAATTAGCATGTAGAATCTAAGTTCGAGTTTCCTTAACGAATATTGAAGAAGAAATGGTGGTCGCTGCTTGGATTTATCATAAGGTATATTACTTGTGAAGGCCGTTTGTCTCAGAATCACTTTTATCACCTTAGGTTATTGTTGGTGTTCAAAGTTTGTCCTATCAATATGCCCTATTATTTCATTAACAGTTTACAGAAAATGGCCTGTGCATTTCAATACAATATAGCTGATAAAGACAGAAGCCTCTTTCATCATGGGCTTATAAAGATTCTGGCTTCGCATAGGTTGACTGAACTAGATGATAGTTGGGATTAATTCCTCCTTAGGAATGGATATGGAGTAAATGAGGAATGGCCTTAGCATAGTCCAAAAACTCGATGCAAGTGCAAAGGGTTTGCTTTGGAAAATCCTGATCTCGAAACTAGCTTAGAAGGAGAAGAACCGAATTCTGCTAAGACCCTAGATGAAGGTAGCCTGAAGTAGAATTCGAGACAAACCCTGAGGCGGTATTTGAAAACCCTCAAGTGGAAATAAACAAACCGTTGATCATTGATGGTAACCTCGATAAGAACACCCTTTGTCCAGTGAAAACTTGTAGCCACCTGCAAGATTAAGATGAGATTAGCAAGGCCATGAGTGACAAGGAAACTCGTCGAACCACCCAAAGCATGACCGCAGCCCTCTTAGCAGAAAGGAATTTGCTTGAAGAAGATGCCCCTATTATCGAGCTTAGTGATTCATCAAGGTCCCCACAAAACCACGATGTCATGGACCAAGTTGACCCTAAATTCCTATATGATTCAACTTCTGAGACGAGGGCAAGAAATGCTCAGCAATCTAAACTTTCCCTTCAGTCAAATCAGGAGGTTTATCAGAGGCCTACAAAAGTTAAGGAGACAATTGATGAACCGAATGTGAAACTTGTTGAAGAATTTGTCTCTACATCCCAAGTCCATCGAATATCGTCCTTGGAAATTGATGTTAAAGAATCCCAGTTGATCAATACCTTCGCTACTGAGGAAATCGCCAATATGAAAGGTGAATTGGTAACCTGGATTGATAAGTGGAATTGCATGAAAGAGAAGAAGAATAGGTACAAAGCTCTCAGGAAAAACCTGTTGTTAAAGAACCAGAAGTTAGTCAAACAGAACAAGGTTAGTCATGCCAGAGCCTTGAAACTCAAAGCTAAATTAGCTAAAGCGAGGAGAACTACAACGGTTCAAGTGTCTTTTGAACCATCCAGAAAATATTGATGCCTTCGGTGTTTGAATTTTCCTTTTTGATGACTAAAAGTTTTGTCAATTTACAGGGTTTTAAAGAATCGATGATTACCGGTAAAAGGTTTAGATTTTGAAGCCTGTCTTTTTAATACAAAGTGTTGATATGAGGATACCTATAGAATCAAAGATTCTGCAGGCATACTTTACATTATTTTTATTTCATTTTATCACTTTGGTTATTAATTTCATTTTGAACATTGAAAGGTGTCATTTTTGGGTCATCCATGGAGCATGATTTTGTTACCTTCAGGTTTGAGACGTTTCTGGTGGATCTTGTTCGATACCCGATGCTATAGATGTGGAATGATTTTCCTTCTCTTTCTGGTTTCTCGTTCTATTCTCAAGTGAGGCAGTTCCTAGAATATCTGATTTGATAGTCACCTTCATCCAAGTGGCGCATTGTTGGATTTGCCCAGTAAGTTTGTTGTTTTCCCATGCTTATTCATTTAGAACCTGACTCAAGGATAACTCGATTCAAGGGAGATTTGGTGTTTAATCGAGCACCTGTCAATGGGAAAAGACACCAGATTATGCCAAATTTTGTTGGGCATTTTAGGAGTGGTCCACGTAGTCCTTAATAGATAGGGTAGTCTTAATGTTAGATGCTTCAAGGATTTCTATATAATGAAATGGAACACATTGTAATGGGGGTTCGAATTCTAGACTACAGAGGAAGATAATATTGAAACAATATAGTTCAATACCTTTTGCTTAAATTTGAGTTTTCTGAACTTATTCTGGAGACCAAACTTATTGCAGAAATTAGAGACTCTGATCAAGTTTCTAATATACATATTACGGATACTGTATCTATTTCTTGTTCCTTCTCTATGTTCACTTTTTACCTACATATATATACTTTTTTTATCGTATGTGGAGTTATCTTTTATGAATTTGAATTAACATGTTGATTTTGAGTTTATGAGCAATTTGTTCAAAAGTTGTATGTAACAGGCTACTTTCTTGTTATTTCATGCTTTGCATAAGTTGACATTTTATTATTCTTAACTTGTATGTTTGCTTTGTTCAATATGCAAGCTAAGGTGTAATCATATTTTATCATATATTCAAAGTTGCATGATAATCAACATTATTTGATTTTTTGTTTGAAATCATATTGATAATCATTATATAGAAGGTTTCCTCTTTTGCACAATGATTACAGTTTTACATTGATATCCAGGGATATATCTACCATGTTGAAGTGTTAACTTTATTTCATTTTCAGACTTTAAATCATACCATTACTTTGTGCTCCTGGCCAAGATAGGAAAATAGACATTAGGTTACTCTTAGCTTAGATTTAATAACTACTAAATTTTACATTTTTAATTAGGATAGTCATTAGAGCTAGGTAGTCATTATGTTTATCTTTCTTTGTGACTAGCATTTGAGTTAAGGAACTTGATACCTGCAATCATTGAGAGACTCTCTATTTGGAGAGAAAATCACAAAGGCAGCAGCGCCTTGATCCCCTGAGAAACAGTTACTTTAAACATACATAGGATTGTATTAAGTCCTCTGTGTGGGTTGTTTTTCCATAAGTTGGCCAAGGACAGTTTTCCTGGCCAACAAGTTGGAAGTTCAGTAAGTCAGAATCTTATATTGGATATCTAGGCAATAGGACAGGGCAAGGAGTAGGAGGTTATAGCCTCCTTCTAGTTGGTGCTGGAGAACATAGGGAGTTGGTGCTTCCTTCATGTCAGTGCCTGTAAAACCAAGGGCTAGGTGCCTGTAAAACCAAGGGGTCGGTGCCTCCTTCTAGTTGGTGCTGGTAAATACAAGAATTTGGTGCTTCCTTGAATGCATTCTTTTCATTACAAAAAATCATTTCGTAGTTTTCACCCAATTGGGCTTCCATGTCAAAATCCTATGTGTTATGTGGTTTTTATCTTGGTGCATATATGGATGAATGATTTTGTTTATATTGAATGCATAAATAAAGATCAAGATTAAGTTAAGACTAATATGTTAAATAAGGTAAAAAAATATTGATAACTGCATTAATACTGATTCACCCCTCCTCTTAGTATTAAATCGATTCCAACAGTGACTTAATGCTTCTATGCCAAACCATTAATTTTCCCCAACATAAAGAATTTATCAACAATTATCGACAGTAGAGGGGGATCATGTATGGGCTAGTCATCGCCCTACATGTTTTCCTTAAAAATTTTGTAGCATTTCATGGATATAAATATCTAGGAGCAGCCATAGGTGACAATATCTCGTGCATGGAAAATTTTAGGGGCTAATCTTAGCCCATGGGCTAAATTTAGGGGTTCTAAATTTTTAATGGGATATTTTTTTATTAAGCACCCATTAGTATGATTAGCCCACTTTTTTTTTTAATGAATAGTATGTTAGCCCCATCAATTTTAAAAAGGGGGTCCAATCTAAAGCAATTTCACCCCTCTAAAAGTGGATTTAAACCATTTTTTGCCCACGCAACTAGCTAGGAGGCTCCCATTCGCCCCCAATTTCTAGAAATGGTAGTTGCTAGGGGCTCTTTCTCCTTCTATCGATTATGGAAATCAAATTTGGAGTTACATTCGTCTATATTTTATCGGTTGAATCTAGTTTTACAAGTTGCTCAATGTCCACATGAGAAGGGCAGTCGATATTCACTATTGGGCCTTATAGCGACCCAGTTGGATCTAGGAGAGTTCTAAATCCACTTTAGATCCAAATTTTCCCCAACAAACATGGGACTTCACACATAGCCATGTATTTGGGAATGCAAAGGGCCATGAATTGCCAAGGAGAAACTTGCCAAAAGATTCACCAAGACTTTACAAGGTTTTATAATTTAGTGAAATATTCGCCAAAATTTTACAAGGTTTTATAATTTAGTGAAATATTCGCCAAGATTTTACAAGGTTTTATAATTCAATGAGAGATTCGCCAAAAAATTTATATACATAATATAACATTGATAAAATAACCTTCATATTTTCCTATATATCATGGGGATTCACCCATTTATTATACATAGAAATTTACGGTGGGTTCTTAAAATTTTCCCTACTCTCGTGGATTGACACACATAGGTAACCACACAAAAGAGGAAGGTTGCACTCACAACTTCAACACATCGATATGAATAAAATCCAAATGCAAGTATAAAGACGATATTGAATGGAGGTTACAAGTCATGAGGCTATGTAAGGTAACTGGTCTTCATGTGGAAGGTAACCATTGATACCAGCCCGCACAAAAAATGAGGAGAGATTGGAGTATTGATAGAGTGGTATGCAGGTCGTGAGGAGGGAAGAGATATCCCACAACCCAAAAAAATGCTAGGGTTATCCATGAGAAAGGGAATGAATACCAACACCAACAAATTTCCCAGGGGTTCACTATAAGAAGGAAAGAGAAAGCACAAAGATCGATGCCATGCATGGAGGTGAATACAACCAGCTTGGGATAAGATAGGTCTGTAGAAGGGAATATAGCTATGCAGAGAATATTGGCGGTGCATAGGTCGGAGAGGGAGGAGGGAGGTGAAATGTTTTTGAAATGCTAAGAATGCCAAGAATGAGCACTCGGTATAGGTAGATTGAACCAATAGTAGGATTTGTGGGAATGAAGGTACTATGATACTACTGTCAGAGAATCTCCCATATTCCTTTTATTCATGAACCAACTCCTTATTTATAAATTATATTTGTCTCATGGGATTCAAAATCTAAGAGATCAGTTGGAGTCCAAGGAGACTATCCATATTCTCAAACTGATAATATTTACAATATTTACAAATTGATAGTGGAACCATAATCCTGTAGGATCAAGTTTCCAACAGTGTGAAACCAACAAATATCTCTTTGGCTTCTATTTTAATCTTTCTTCAAGTTTTTGTTCTAGTAATAAGGAAGAAAATGATTATATGGCTTGTGTATTGTATGTGTTATAAAACTTGATATGAAATTCAAATCATACAAAAAATATATAAGTCATATGAATCAATACAAGAGATATACAATAATCTCAATTCTTTATTAATATGGAAATAGTTCTTTTGATGGGATGAACGAACCATGTTCACGTGCCTCGTCGAGGGTCTTCCTCTTAATGAGCTAATGCTTCACATACAATAATTCTTCTTCACATCAGATAAGGAGGATTACATCCTTATTTATAAAATCACCATACAATACTAACCTTGTAACCTCCTAACCACCTATTGGACCTTCTTTAATGAGGACCCATTACGTTTATTTACTAACTTAGTGGGCCTTATTTAATAATAACGATATAATGGACCTAGCCACTTTACATTGAATGGCCTCCACTATGACTATAATGGGTCCTTTGGGACCCCAATTATCCCCTAGGTAGGGTCATAACACTTCATCCCTGTTAGGGAAGCATCATCCTCAATGCTTTGTCTAGGGTCCCATGGGCGAATGCTGACATCCTTGTTGAAGTAGGAACCATGGTCCCATGGATCAATGTGAGCCACATTATTGATATAGTCCAACAAACTTCCATGTAAGCATGGGTCCCATGTATGAGTGCTAATGGCCATGATGAAGTACTCTAAAGGACTCAACCAAAAACCTGGGGCTAATGTCCATGTATTGAAGCTGGCACTCAATCTTTGAAATTGAAGTGCCATGGACTATAAAGCAGTGTGCCTCCTACAACCAAGAGAGTCATATACCTTAATATGAAATTAAAATACACCTTGAGTATAATAGGAGAGTCATACACCTTGAGTATATGTTATAAACCTTGATATGAAATTAAAATAATACACAAAAGATATCATCCATATGAATCAATACAAGAGATATATAATAAGCTCAAAATTTTTAGTAATATGGAAATGGTTATTTTGATGGGATGAACCAAGCATGTTCACTTACCTATTTGAGGGGTCTTCCTCTTAATGAGATAACGCTTCACATACATTCATTCTTCTTCGCATCACATAAGGAGGACTTCATCCTTACTTATAGAATCACCATATAATACTAACCTCCTAACCATCTAGTGTACCTTATTTAATGAGGCCCCATTACATTTATTTACTAACTTAGCGGGCCTTATTTAATAATAACAATATAGTGTACCTAGACACTTTGCATTGATTGGACCCTACTATGACTATAATAGGCCCTCCTAGGCCCCCATTATCCCCTAGGTAGGGTCATAACACTTCACCCCCCTTAGGAAAGTGTTGTCCTTGATGCTTTGTCCAAGGTACCATGGGAGAATGTTGATTGCCATGCTGAAGTAGGAACCAGGGTCCCATGGACCAGTGTGAACCACCATATTGATGTAGTCAAACAAACTCCTATGTAAGCATGGGTCCCATGTATGAGTGCTAATTTCCATGGTGAAGTATTGGAAAGGACTCAACCAAAAACATGGGGCTAATGTCCACGTGTTGAATTTGGCACTCGATCTTTGAAACTAAAGTGCCATGAACTATTGATTAATGTGCCTCCTACACTTGAGAGAGCCATATGGATCCAAATAAGTAGAAGCAACCAAAACCAACGAATCCTCCTTAGAGAAGGAGAATGCTAGAACTAAGAGGAAGTCTTCTGCTGTAGAAGAGGCCAACTATTATTGTCCATTATCCACAAGTTGTGTTTTAGATGAAAAAGTAGACTCATAAAAAAAGATATAGAAGTAGTTGTCATCCAAAAAAATGCAACTATCCAAATACCAATCATCATGAGAATCCTCTAAATCACACCATGCAAAGTGTTCTTGGGTATATTTGGCCATGATGGTATGTTTGAAAATGGCCATACGTAGGAGCAAATAATTGATGATAGGAACTGCACTATTTTCTTGAAATAGTCTCGACGTTTTGATCCCTACTCTGGGATCATCCTTAGGAGATGAAGTTGAAGCCATGATGGTATGATTAACATAAAATTCCCAAGCCGCATGTTGTCTAGCTTTCACCTGTTCCTGGAAATCCTAGAAATTTTTTTCCACCATGGCAAGGGTAGCTTTTGTAGATTTCACCCATTCTTGCATATCCACCCAAGCTGCATGTACTGTAAGACCATTATTTTGTGTAGATTTCACCTTTTCTTGCATATCCTAGAAAATTGTTGTGACAATCTTTTGCTTCTCCCATGGTATGCCCCCCTCTTTGCCATTTTTCAATGGAGGGTGAAATTGTTGCCAAGGCTATAGAATAGGAAAGTGTAGTTGAAACTATGGAATATAATATATAAAAAGTAAGCTCTAAAAATAAGCTTTCTAATGGTGTTGATATTGCAGCAATAAGATAAATCTATAAAAATATATGACCTCTGCAAGGATTGCATGACCATCTCACAAAACCCTAGAATCATCTCACGAAACCCTAGAATTTGTGGAAATTTCAAACTGTGATATCTCCCTCTCTCGGACTCGGATTTGAGCAATATGTTTTTGAAATTGCCTAATTTATGAGA
Organism: Larix kaempferi; assembly: GCA_027924585.1. NCBI lineage: Eukaryota > Viridiplantae > Streptophyta > Pinopsida > Pinales > Pinaceae > Larix > Larix kaempferi. Next base: position 1,233,106 of record BSBM01000414.1, on the reverse strand, counting down.
TGAATTCAAGTATGAAATTATTTTTGGAAGATTCTACTAGAAAAAACTCAAAAGCATTTGAGTGTGGCAGCCCTATTTTTTCTCTTTTAAAAATTCTACGAAAAAGAGAAAAATAAATTCCAATGTTGTAGCCCCAGGTGGCTCCGACACCAATTGTTATAAACCTTGATATGAAATTAAGAGCATACACAAAAGACATCAACCATACAAATCAATACAAGAGATATGCAATAAGCTTAAATCTTTAATAGTATGGAAATGGTTCTTTTGATGGGATGAGCCAACCCTGTTCACTTGCTTCTTTGAGGGGCATTGCTCCAAATGAGCTAATGTTCCACATACAATAATTCTTCTTGATGTCACATAAGGAGGAATCCATCCTTATTTACAGAATCACCATACAATATTAACCTTTTAACCTCCTAACCACCCAGTGTACCTTCTTTAATGAGGCCCCATTACATTTATTTACTAACTTAGTGAGCCTTATTTAAAAATTTAACAATATAGTGGATCTAGTCACTTTACATTGGCTGACCTCCACTATGATTATAACCCCCCCCCCCTTATCCCATAGGCAGGGTCATAACAATATGCTAATGCAGTAGGAAGCTTTATGAATGCGATGGTATGCACAAGATCAGTTTCTTCACATGTAGTTGGTGTTGTCAATAGATACATGACAAATCCAAGTAAAGAGCATTGAGCAACAATTAAATGTGTGCTTCGGTATCTAAGAGGCACAAGTGCTTATTGTATCACCTACAATGGTTGTAGTGATTTAGTCTGTGGTTAAGTTGATTCAGATTTTGTAGATGATTTGAACAAAACAAGATCTACCTTAGGTTATGTCTCACATGTGTGTAAAGAGACAATTTGGTTAATGGGGCCATTGCATAAGTTTGGGATAGTGTAGAACAAGGTTGCCGATCGATGGAGGTGTAGTAGTCCCTAATAAATTCCATACTCAAAAAAATCATGCAGACAAGTTCATGAAACCTATATTGTAGAGAAGCTGTGGTGGTGTTTGGCTTCTCTTAGCTTGTGGGAAAGGTGATGAATGAATCAGTGCAAGATATTATTAGGTAAATTGTTGTCAAGTGGATGTTGTTAAATATATGATAAGCAATTAATCTTTATTCACAAATTAATATAACGATGCACCAATTACTACGGTGGTTTCATATAACTAATTATTATTGAACAAATAACAAAGAATTAACTAAAAATAAGACTTGGTTGTTCACACAATTAATTGTGTAATTTATGTAACTAGAATATCTAGTTATATATGTGTAACCTTAAGAAACAATTAGTGCTGAAGGAAAGATGTAGCCATGAAGTTGTGTTTGTAATATCTATGTTTGAGAAATAAAAATATCGATTAATCCTACCTATGATGTTTCCTTAACTTATCATTAAAATTTTACCACTTAAATTACTATTTTACTATCTTATTATGTTATTTTAATAATTTATCTCCTTCAAATTCATTAAATATATTCCGAGTGGGCTCATTATCCCAACACATTAAATATTGGAGGACAAATTCTTTATTTTTTCAATACATTTCTTTTGATACCAAAACATTCTTTGGACATATCAATGAAATATCATTAAATAAATATATTTGCGGTTGTTACATCTCCAAAATTAAGTTAAGAACGGAAGAATTTATGAAGAATTGACTAATCCTTTAACGCTACCTTAAAAAACCTAACATAATTGACCGTTGTTTAAAATGTAAACACTTTGATGTTTATTTAATGAATGTTTTTAACCTTTAATGTTCTTTGGCTAGAGTAGAAATGGAAGGAGCGTGAGGTAAGAATATTCAAAATTTGGTTTTTTTAATTCCTAAGTCTATAGAATGGGTAAAATGTTTATATCATGTTTATGAGTTAATTTGTTTGGTCATTAAATTGTAAAGTCTATAGAATGGGTAAAATGTTTATATCATTTACTTTAGAATGGGTAAAATGTTTATATCATTTACTTTATGTTTATGATGTAATTTGTTTTCTTCAAAACTATTTGCAAGGAATATAAATCAATTTCAACATTATTTATTAAAAAATGCGTAGAGGAATTGAACTAAAGTCTATCGCGCCGTTGAAAAGTCATTTCACTGGTCACATAAATATGGTCCATACTTTTCTCTACTCGTCTGAGTTTTTCCTTTCTAAATAGTCGCTTTCATCATTATATTTAAAAAAAAATGCATACTTTTATTTCGATTTCATCATTATCTTTAAAAAAGAAATTATGCATACTTTTATCTCCGTCCCCCAAATTTGAATAAATAATCATTTTCATTATTACTTTTAAAAATACTTAAAAAGTTACATTTCAAACAAACACCCCTGTCGAGTGAAGAAATTTAGAAGAGATTATCATATATATTTTTACATAGAGTTTCTGTATTAAAAATCACGTTTTCTAATAGTTTCATTGTTGCCTAACCATAAATTAGTGAAAATCTACCGTAATTTATTAGAATTTAATTCATTGTTTTCACTTCCTAGTGGCCATAAAAATACTACACATCTTTCATTATTCTTAGTGGGCACGAAAAAAATTCCAAACGAAAATGTTTGAAACAACACGTCACCCCTCAACAATTGTTACATGTGATGTCGCCACCCTAACATTGAAGAAACACATTACAAAGGTGCCCAACTTTACACCAAGTGATTGAAATCAAATTGAATTCCTTCGTTCATTCAATAGACGGTCCTCCAAATATAACCCATCGATGTAAATGTGTGTTAAGAGTTTTGTGAATGAATTTGTTGGAAGAGTTTCAATTCGATGAAAGGTTTTAGTGAGTTCTTTAATAAGGAGAAGAATCCAAGAAGTGCATGTAGAAACTCTAATTTTATGATGGGTTGATGTTGTGGTTGTAATGGGTTGTTTTATTTTAATGGTGTTAATTTAAATCATTAAATTTAATTTTGTGATTTTTGGTCATCTATATCAGGATTAATCATGCTTTTAATTAAACTACCAAATTTCTAGGCATACAAGAGTGATCGCCCCTAGTGCTATGCTCATTGTATTCTAGTAACAAAGTGGCCCACATGTTTTCGTAGGGTTGGTTCAATTATGCCTAAGGGGCTTTTGATATATCCAAGTATACATGGAAGATTGAATCAATGAGCATGTTCTATATGATTTGGTAGTACACATTAGGTACCAACATAAGTGTATAAGAGTGTTCAACAAGGTGACCCCACTTGTAAGCTTACCAACTATAATTTTTCTAGTTGAATGGTAGAAATGTGTGATTACAGATATCAGAACATGTCTATAGTCTGGAAAAAAAAAAGTCTAAATTTTAGGCATATGTTCAAACACAAGAAAGAGCTTTGATATCACTTGTAGTGCACTTATATAGACAATATAGATAATTACGAGCAATATCAAAATAAATATAAAATAAGAAATATAAATAGAAAGAATAAGAGCATAATAAGTTTGTAGAGTATTAATTATCATATTGATAATCTATACGAAACATAAATGTTGATGGTATTCTTTGAGGGATAACCTCTAAATCAATAAAGCTCCAATAAAATAAAAATATTTGACAAAACATTGGATAACTTCCTACCTTTATAAATAGTTTCTTACGACTCAAACTGTAATCCACGCATGGTCACATCATTAATAAGTACTAACTACTTAATTAACCTTATTTATCAAAGATTATTTTTATGTATTAAATACCTTCACACCAACTACCTTGTAAACCATATTCAAATAAATTGATATCGTACATTAACTAACTCTTAAATATCTTTATGTATAAAAGTTAGGATAAGAATCAAAATTAATTCGTTGTTTTCAATATATAAAAGCGACATGAAAGTCACTCACTTTATTAGTGGGTGTGGATGTTGTGTTTGTAACACAACATTGTTGACATAGATGTTGATGCATAGATGTTGATGTGGGTGGTTAGGGTAGGATACCATGTGATAGATGTTCATATAATTAAATAGTATAACACAACATTGTTAACATAGATGTTGATGTGGGTGGTTAGAGTAGGATACCATGCGATAGATATTCATATAATTAAATAAGATATATATATATATATATATATATATATATATATATATATATATAACAAGTTATAATATCTTTTCAATTAATTCATTAATAAAGATTTTTATGATCATTTTTTAATAGTTTTGTTGTGTTATAACCTTAAAAATATATTTGCTTAGTTTTTATCTTTTTCTAGATAGTATATGATTGCGTATAATATTTTTAAATTTTTAAATAATTCATATGATATTTTAAAGATTTATTTGAACTATTTTAAATTAAAAATAAACAATTACATAAATAAAAAATAATTAATTACATATGAATTGAAAATTGGTAAAGCTTTAGTTATTATTATTAGTATTATATTTTTTATTATATATATATATAATCTTAAAAATATATCATTCAAATAAATATTTAAATATAAAATTTAATTCATATCTATTGAATTTAAAATATAAAAACAACTTTATTTTGATATAATCAATGTATAATTCAAACACATATTCATATTTAAATGTAAAATTTATTCATTATATATCACATAATGAATTTAAAATCTATTTAGATATAATCTATGAACACATTACTTAGGTCGAAAGTGCTCATGAAGGAACATAAGGAAATCGAAATGATATTGATTACTTTTTAAGATTAATTATTTTTAATATTATTATTTTTTCACATATGTATTAATATGTTTATTAGATTTATGGGAATGTATTTATGTTCAGAAATGGTATAACATTATTGCAAAAATTCAAAATTCTTTGGGCAATATTTATTGGAATGAAAATTTAAAATTTAAAGTTTATATATATATATAGATACAGATATATTTGTTGAAATATAATATTATATGAAAAGTGTAAATTATTAAGATATTTATATATATCTATGTTGAAATATAATATTATATAAAAATGGTTTATTGTTTTATTATTATTTTAAAATATGATTTGTGTTTTAGTTGAAAATGATGATGATAATTGTAATTATTGATGATTATGATGATGATTAATGTATGATGAGATCATGGTTCTACTAATTTTTTTTGGTTTGCTTTAGAATATTATTTCTATGCTAAAAATTTTTAAAGAGAAGTGTTTCTAAATCACTTTAGTTTTGATAGGTTAGAAGCTTAAGATTTCCCTTTTTGCCCCAACAACTAGCTCAGTTGGTTGGGCCCAAGTTGACAAGCCATTGCTAGGCTAGAGGTTAGGGGTTCGATTCCTGGGTCTATTGGGGTTAGGTTCCTCTCTCGAGGTCATCGATTCTTTGGGGTCTAGGTGCTGACAGGGTGAGACCCCTTCAGGTGGGCCCCGTGGCTTTCTTCTGGTGAAAAAAAATGATATAAACTTAAGAAGGTTTGTATTGTAACAAATATTTTGAAATTGAGATGTAATATAGATATACCCAAAGCATTTTAAAAGAAAGTAGTTTTCACCCTCAACTTTAATACTCTCACTCTCTCTCTCTCTACTCATTTAGAAGAATATATATAAAATTATAGTTTTCACCCTCAACTTTAATACTCTCATTCTATATATATATATTCATTTACTCATTTATAAGAATATATATAAAATTAACAACTATATACTCAAGTTTAACAACTAATTGAAATTTAAAAGTTTATGAATTCTTAAACATAACGTCTTCTATGAAATCTTTATATTTAATGAAAACTTTATTTTAATGTTTTGGATCAAACTTTTTCTCTTCTTTAATATGAAATACTAGGTATGATATGGGTCACTCCACTTTAATGTTTGTTGTGGATCATTTTTTTTCCTTTCTTTAATATGCAATGTGATATAAGGCACTCTATTTTAATGTTGCGAGTTAAATCTTATTTTTTTAAATTAGGAGTTCGATTTCTGGTTTTATTGGGGTCAAGTTCCTCCTTTGGGGTTATTGATTCCTTGGGGTCTAGGTGCTAATAGGGTGAGACCCCTTTAGGTGGGCCCCATGGTTTTCTTCTAGTGAAAAAAAAATGATAGAAACTTAAGAGGGTTTGTATTGTAACAAAGATTTTGAAATTGAAATGTAATATAGATATACCCAAGGCACTTTAAAAAAAAGTAGTTTTCATCCTCAACTTTAATACTCTCACTCTATATATATATATATATTAGATATACCCAAAGCACTTTAAAGAAAGTAGTTTTCACCCTCAACTTTAATACTCTCACTCTCTCTCTTTCTCTATATATTCATTTACTCATTTATAAGAATATATATAAAATTAACAACTATATATTCAAGTTTAACAACTAATTGAAATTTAAAAGTTTATGGATTCTTAAAGATAACGTCTTGTATGAAATCTTTATATTTAATGAAAACTTTATTTTAATGTTTTGGATCAAACTTTTTCTCTTCTTTAATATGAAATACTAGGTATGATATGGGTCACTCCACTTTAATGTTGTGGATCATTTTTTTTCCTTTCTTTAATATGCAATGTGATATAAGGCACTCTATTTTAATGTTGCGAGTTAAACCTTATTTTTTTAAATATAAACTAGAGTGCATGACACTCTATTTGAATATAATGGGTCAAACTCTTTCCTTTTCTTTCATATAAAATAATCGTTTGCTATTTTTAAAGGTGGCATATTGTTATAGCATCATAAAGATGTTGTGTTTATGGGGTTTCATGGCGGCTGAGAGCTAGTGGACTTTGGAGGTTATACAGAATCAGATGAATCTCGACCTCTTAGCACATAGTTAACCTCTGCTTGGGAGGTGTACCTAGCACTAATGGAGCTTTGAATAGTGTCAGGTTACCTTATTGAGGTTTGGTTTTGATTGACTTTTGTGCAGGATTAGATATCCCTTGCATTATTCCTTTTGTTTTTTATTGAGTTTTCACTGCTCCTGAAGCTTTTTGCATGTTACTCCTTTAAGGTCTTACGCATTGGGTATGGAAATTTCTCTGGAAAAAGGGTTCATTCCTTTAATTGGATGGAAACTACTGGAAAAAGCTCATTATTATGATTGTCTTACACCCATCCCTCTGTATGACCATTATCTTGGTGAACCCTCACCTGTTTTACTACGAACTTCTTCCTCTTCAACATAGGCCTCATCAATGCGTACTTATGGACTTAACCCCTCCCTAGAGGCCCCCTTCCCCCTTCCTTGGGCCCTTTGAGTTTCATGATGGTAGGAGAAAACGTCGTTGTATCAAGAGGAAATCGGAAGTAAACCTATCCCTAGGTGATGATGTAGAAATGAACGAAGTATTTTCCACGACAGAAACGATAGTTATGGGTTGATTTCGAGGGCAGTATATGGCTCTGCCAAATTTCAGGTCCTGGGTGGCCCAATAATGGAAGTTCCTTGATTACACCCTATAGTGTTTTATTCTCTTGAAAGGCTAGCTAGGAGCTATCCTTCACTCTCCAGATGATGTGCTGAAAGGGTTTGGCTATTACACCCTACAGTGTTTTATTCTCTTGAAAGGCTAGCTAGGAGCTATCCTTCACTCTCCAGATGATGTGCTGAAAGGGTTTGGCTATGGGGTACCCTAGCTTTCAAATCTAATCATTGGTTACCCACCTTTGACGTTCGACATGGGAAAATACACTTTCACCCAACTTGGGTGAAACTCCCTGGGCTCCCTCAGGAGCCGTGGATGCTAGAAACTTCTGACACATTGGTGCTGCTCTTGGGGAATTTCTTTTGGTTGATTATAGCTTTGAAGCAATGAGGATCATGTCGATTGCTAAAATATTGGTAGACCTAGATATTCGTGATGGTATCCTAGAGAGAATGGTTCATTAGATAAATTTTGAGGTCTAAAATGGGCCTCCTAAGGAAAGTTATAAAATAATAGTGGAAATAATAAAATGATATTAGCATACCTCATCAAATTTCGGAGAAAAAAGAAGAAAACTACTTTTCCAACTCATATTTCAACTTATATCCATGTATATATAATATCTCCTCCAGAGATATCTGGGTCTTTACTTTATTCACTTTTATTCTTAAGAACAATAGGGTTGTTACACTGATGCAGGAGCATCGAACCAAAGCCCTATATTTTCTGAATGAGCAGCAATGCTATTTTCTGCTCTTTGTAATAGTTTCTAGAAGTCTAGGGTTAGTTATTTATTTGATTGTGAGCAACTTTGAGATAGGATTAGTTTCAATGTAATAATGGCAATTTTCCACTTATACCCTCGAATCTTGCAAGAAGTTGCTCGAGGATAGGGTATGTTGTGTATTTTATTTCAATAGGAGTCCCGATCCTACCTATCCGGATCTGACAGGTTTATGGACTCTTATTTAGTCCCTGAATGTAATTGATTGAATGTTGTGTATGAAATGAAGAACAAAGTTTCAACACTCTACAATTTGACTGTGTATTGTTTATCTTCTTTCAATAACCAGAACCCCGTATTAATCTCCAACATATGAGTGAATAGAAAATCGATTTCTAGAGATACTCAGAGATCAAAGGCATATTGAATCCCTTAAAATGAAATAGGAGAGAAATCGATCATTGCATTGATTGATTTAAAAATCCGTAGTTTGATTATGCAGGAGTGAAGATCAAATGATTTAGATCAGAGGAGAGAGGGAGATCGATGACCCAAGATAGTTTTCCCAAGGCCAAGGTGCAAGCTTGTTAAAGTCGCGGGAGATAGACCTCCGTAATTCGTAATTAATCGATTCCGCATTTGATAATAGATCAACGGATAGGAGAAGCCTCGTAGATATCAACGGTTCAGATAGATCTGATAGTCCAAAGTGCTTGCGGAAGGCCTTTGCGGGAAGAAATTGTGGAAGAAATTTTGCAAATACATCCACAATTGCGGAAAGACGACACCGCCGCAACTGTAGAATGAGGTAGATCCACAACTGCAGAAGGGATCCTGCGGAAAGATATTTGCGGAATGAAGTTGCAAAAGCAACCCCGAAAGTATGGAAGGAAGGTGCGCCCGCAAATTGTGGAAAGGTGACTGCGGGAGGACTATTGTGGAAGGAAATTTGTTTGACACTGTGCAATCCAGCGAACCTGCAATTCCGCAATTTCCATGTAACCTTTCAAAGATTGCTGTGGAAGAAAGACTTACCTGTTTCATCCAAGTTTGGAGGTTCTACTATACTTTGAACCTAATTATTCTTGGTATTTGTGGATTGGGTTGGTTTGGCTGAGTTGATTCTGCATCATACACCCATTAGTAATGGTTCTTCCCAACAACTTGTAATGAGTTCCACACCGAACTACCCTCATCAAAACCACTGCTCCTCAAACCATTTTACATATGTATTTTTTGAATACAATATTTACACCGGTGGCGCTCATTTTTCTAATAGATATCAAGTTTATGGCCGTATATGTAATGTGCAAAACACTAGGAATGGTTCTAATCCTTCCATCCTTTAACAATAAATTCACTTTTCCACACCCTATGGTTTTGTATGGTGAATCATATCCTAGGAGGAAATCCCCTCCATTATACCTTTCATACTCACATAACCACTCCCTCTTAGGAGTCATATGAAATGAAGCACTCGATTCAATCAACCAAACATCACTTTCTAACCGTGTACTTGCAGAAGCCAAGTACACATCCCCCCTTCTTCCGAGGAGGAATTTCCTTATGTGAATGGAGTATCCTATAACCCTTTACCTCTTTCAACACTTTTTGATATACACTTATTCTTAAAATTCCCAGCCTTACCACATTTCCAGCATAATTTCTTCAAATATTCTCCTAGAGATTTAGACCTTCCCCTAGATTTAGAACTCCTCCATGTAGATTTATTTTTCCATTCCTTGGGATGACCTCTCATTGATAAGGCATAATTGCTATGATTTTCCATGGATTTTCTCCTCATTTCATATGATAACAGGGATGCAACTACATCCTCAAACTTCAATTTATAATGAGTAGTACTATCTATTGCTACAACAATATTATCCCAAGATCGTGGTAGAGAACATAACAAGGTATTACACTTCGCATATTCTTCCAACTTAATATCAACCGAGATTAGTTAACTTACCATAGTGTTGAATGAATTTAGATGCTCTGTCACAAAGACACCATCTTCCATCCTTAGATCATACAATTTCTTTCACAAAAGCAATTTATTTACCAGGGAATTTGACTAATATAGATTCCGTAACTTTTCCCACAGCTTATTTGTAGTTTCTTCTCCAAAGACAGTCAATAGTAACGAATCTGAGAGATAAAGATGAATCTTACTCCTCATCTTTCTATCCAAATTATCCCAATATTATTTCAACATAGCAATAGGTTTTGTACCTGGAGCCATGACCACCCACTATTCCGTATCTACTAGAAGCTCCTCCATATTGAACTTCCATAGCTCAAAATTTTGTCCATTAATCTTTTTTATTTCCACTCTAGAACTGCCCACCATTCTTTCAACAAAAGAATCACCCCTATAGATCTCCCAATGAAACAAATTTTATTACAGACCCAAGAAACGAGCTACACCCTCATCAACAAAGGCATCCCCTTGAAGCAAAATATTTCTCTAATACCAAATGAAAGTTATAAGTCGATTTAAGTGTAACAATGCACACAGTTCTTAAGCAAAACAAAAAGTAAACAATGGAATTCACACATAGTCAACAAAAATTGACCCTGGAAACCTCGAAGGGAAAAAAAACTTAACTTAGTGCTTCACCACTCTCTTTGTTTCTTTTTTCATTGTATTAATTCAATAGTTTACAATACAATACAAGGCATTCACCAACGTTTGAAACGCTAATTCCCAAACTGATATTAGATTGAAATGGGCCAAAAACAATTAGCCGAAAATAACCAAAAAATAGACCTCCACTAGGAGGGGGATAGTCATGCAAATAATCTAACACATACCCAACATATCCAATATATGTTTTCCTTCCATATCCAATTGCTCCGATGAGATAAGATGCAGTAGTAAGGGTTTTGGTTGGTTTGCAATCACTTTGGTAATTGTTTAGTAGATATTGTTGCAAATGGATATGAGTTTGAATTTGTCATAGGATCTAGATTGATTTTCCTTGGGGATGAGAACAAGGAAAGTAGATTCTAGAGAAGGGAGCACTAAAACTCTTTTTCTTGAATCTTATACTACCTTCCATACCTCCATTTTAATCACTGGTCAACAGTTGTGGAAAAAATATGTAGTGAAGCAATACATATATATAGATTTCCCTTTGGGCATATTCATAACAACTTGTTTAACTTCTTCAATTTTTATTTCATCAGAATATCCTTATGCTCCTTTGTTATCAGTTTAGGATTATGTTGGGTATTTTGCTGAATGACATTTCTTTTGTCTACCTGAGGTTTTATGAGTATAGTTTGGTAATAAGTAGTGATCTCCTTTTCTAGGTCCATCTTTGTAGTTAGAGTGTTACCTTGATCATCAATGAGTTTATTAATTCAATTATTGTGTCTATATTGGATCACTGATCCGTGGAAAAAATTGGTGTTGCGCTCACCCTTGTTCAACCATTTGATCCCGGATTTTTTATGCCACAATATTTCTTCTTTCCTTCATGTTAGATCCAATTGGGTTTGTATTTCCATTTCTTCCTATATGATAGCTTCCAAGCATCCTTCCTGTATGATTTTTTTTTGAATTTGAGTAATACTTGCTTCCAGTGTCTTTTGGGAACTGAATATGTCTCCAAATACCTCTTTTTTCCATTTTTTAAAATTTGGTTTTTAGATTCTTGAACCTTTTTTGAAATATGTACATTGTTGTTCCTTTGGTATCTCAGCCTCCTTCCACCAAGTGGTAACATTCTCCCAAAATTTTGGGTGCTTAAGCGAAATTTTTTCAAAGTGGACATGCCAATGATATGAACCCCCAAAGGTAGGAATATTGCATTCATCATTTTTCCTTGAAGCATGATGGACTCAAAGATGAGGAAGCAATCTAGCCAATATGTGACTTAATGAGTACCTACTCTTTTATTATTCTAAGTATGTTTACCATTAGTAGTATCAATATCAAGTAGTCTAAGGACATTTTGGATGAGAGATCTTAAAGATGTACCATCTCCATCCAATTTTTGGATAGCCCCTTTCCTCTAGCAAGGTTATTAGATTAAAGTTTCCTCCAGTAATCCAATAGTTATTTTCTGTTAACATATGGATATATTTAAGATTATTTAGAGAAGCTAAATTTTCTTGTGGTACTTGTGGCCCATAGACATTTGTTATATAAAATGAGACTATTGGTCCAATTAGATGAAATCTGGTTGATAGGGTATTTGGAGTTGAGAAGAAGTTTTTCATTTCTATGTCATTGGGGTTCCATAGGATAGCTATCCCCCTGCCTTTCCTTTTGTTTCTAAGTTCATGAATTTATGCTTTTTCCATATATGATGAGCTATTGCGTGAATAGTGGTGCTTGAACATTTGGTTTCTTGAATCATGCTTATTGTTGGTTTTTCTTCAAAGAATTATTTCCTAGGAATCCTCTATTTTCTCTTTCCATTAATACCTCGAAGATTCCAGGTGACGATATTCATATCAAGTATAATGGGGGGTGGAAATTGTCCATGATTGGTAGATATAGCCTAAGTCAATTAGTTTGTCTCCTATATATTTGATAAGTTGGTTGGTATATTCCCTCCCTCTATTTTTGTCTTCTTTAATGGGTTTTTTCAAATATTTATAGGTCGAATTATTGACTCCCAAAGTTGTTGTGGACTTATGTTGTTTGGATGTCATTCCTTTCTATTTGGATCTTCTTTTATGCAGTGCTTCCTTGAGTAATAAAATTTGTTTTGGAGGGATTGAATTGGGTTCTTATCTATCATAGGACTCAACTATGCCTTGTAGATATAAATCCCCAATTACCAAATATTCCCCTTCTTCTAATTCCATGATATTTTCTTCTTTTGGCATTGGACCACTGGTTTTTATTGATGATTAGATAAGCTTGACTTCTCTTCTAAATTTGATTTGCAGGAAGATACAAGGGTTTACTTGGTTGGAGCTGATATTGGGTGTTAATGAATTCAGAGAGATTTGTGGGTTGTAATTCTAATTATGGTCAAGATTCAAAATTTCGAAGCTATTTCTTGATTTGAAGTTATTTGGCTCAGTTATAGGCTACGAGTTTTTGTTTATCCTTTTCTTTGTAGCATCTTTGGTAAATCCTTCGACTACGTTTTGCTGAGAGTATTTTTCTGCACTGTTTTTGACTTTATTGAGAGGAAAATCCTTAAATAAGTTAGCATGTTCATGGCATTTCCAACAATAGAAGGGGGCATGCTCATAGTCTAGGGTTTTGTTGATGCCTCAGATATCGTAGCATCAATCAGCAAGGGATTCTACCCGAGAGATGATCCCAATTAGATTATCTCCCGTTTGGTGTAGGAAATCCGTCCGGTTGGCGGTTCCGGCAACCGTGGGTTTGGAGTTTTAATTCGGATTTGTACCGGTTATGGCCCGATCCACCTTTCTTTTAGATTTTATGTTTTTTATGAGATGCAAGTGCCTAATTTATATCTGATCTACATGAAAAACTAACACAGATCTAGTACTAAACTGAAGTAAATCTACCTATCCTTGCAAGGAACACATTTACAGGATGAGCAATAAGCTATAACAGATATCATAAAGAAAGAACATGTAGCCATCGATTCTCACAAGTAAATCTACAGCAAGATAAAAGATCTTTAGAAGATAGCTTCTAATTCAGTATAAAATGCATATATTGCTCATGAAACAGAAAAGCAAAATTATTTAATCTAAATGGAAAGAATAAAGAAACAGATCTAAATGTAAACAAACTGAAATAACTCTAAAGATCCCTGCAAGGAGCACAATTAAAGGCGTGAACAATGAGCTATAGGAGTCATCTTGAAGAAAGAACAGTTAGCCATTTAATCTAAAAGAGAACTCTACAGCAAAATAAGGATATCAGCAGATAGCTCCTGATTTAATCTGAAACACATTCACTGTTCATGAAATGGAGAAATCGTTCACACAGAAATAAACAAAATCATTTGTTGCCAAGAAATAGTTCAAATAACAATAAAGGTTTCACATTACAGTATAGATTCCATCAGAATAGTCCAACACACATCCATCTTCCGTTCCCATGCAAAACGTCCATCTCCCTGGCTTTTATTAGAAAATTCTGTTTTCAAAGAACCGATACAAGGTAGCTCGTACAGGCTTTTAAAATTTCATTCCCTACCAAAAGTCTTTTCTGATTCTTCCTAGCTCCTATTTATAATTACAAAATCGCCCTTTGGGCTGCCACCTAGCCTCTTCCACCTGTCACTTACAGGAATTTCTTCTATAACAGACCAAAAGATGACTACTTCTTTTACAAAATATTTAACAAAAGAGAATGGACAACTGTCCCTTAGCTCACGCTGTATACATTTGAGAGTTTAACAAAATACACATAGCAGAAATAATGTTCTAATATCGTGCTGTCATTCTTGTGTGTGAGCTTCAGCTGGGAGAGTATCGCCCAAGTCAATTGATGCTGCTGATGCTGCCTAGGAGGAGACACTCGAACCAATTGTTGCTGCTGCTTCTACTCGGGAAGAAGGGATTGAGCTGGCTAGACTTTCTGCCACTACTGGGGAAGAGGGAATCGAGCCCACTGCTGTTGCTGGAATGGCTGCTGGGAGAGAAGATTCTGGATCTGCTGGTGCTCCTGCTACTGCTGCATCTTTCTTCTCCTCCTCCGCTATGTAATTATACCATATGCCCGTGTCCTTTATGACTACGTTTGCTGCAGCAGGGAACAAGATTTTATGAGAAGTCACATTCTTCCTAAGCTCTGCTCCGATGCCTTGAACTTCCGCTACTGCAGCTTGATGCACTTCTTTGAGAGGGTGGCTGTGGACTAATGACATTCCAATATAATGTTGGAGGTCATCAATTGCTAGGACATCAATTTTCTTAATATATTCAGTTTGGATGCCTAGTTCTTCCTTTAGCTCCGCCAAGCACTGTTCTGAATCCGGGAAGTCATCGAGGGATTGTGGGAAATTCAATTTGCACCTGTCGTGCACTTCCAGGATTCTTTGATACAGACCATTGATCTTATCCCTTGTTCCTTGCACACTGGCTATCAGCTTGCTGCCACAGTTTCTGCAGAAGTCCAAAAGTGCCACATCTTCATCAAAACCCTCCACAGACTTAAATGGGAGATGTGTGGGGAAATCCCCCTTCCCTTCTCGCCATTTTATCTGGCTCATGATATTTGCCTTGACATGGGTATGCTTGGCTTTGAGCCTATGGGCCTCCACATTAATCTCTTTCATCCTGACCACCATGGCCTTGAGCTTGCAAACTTCATTAGTGATTAGCCCCTGAGTCTCATGCGTTTGCCTCAGGATGTTGCAGGACAGCTCATGGAAGGGAGACATGTCCATCGTTCTGCTCTCAGCTTGCTCTAACTGCTCAGCTAATGCCCGCTTGTCTGCTTCTAGCTGGGATGCTTTTTCTTCCGCTCCATTCTTCTCTGCTTCTACAATCATCATTTGAAGTGTTAGCTGGTCCTTTTCCTCCTCCAGCTGGTTATACTTGCCTGATAGTTCTTTATGCTCGGCATACAGGCAATTATATTTGTTCACCACTAGATCCCTTTGGGCCTGCTCATTAGCCACTATCTGTTGTAGCGTACGAGCTCTCTTATTTGTCAATACAGTTTCTCTGACTATAACGCCCACATTGTCCAATGATGCTTTTGCTGTTTCCACAGCTGCAGATGCCATAGCAAAGGGGTCTTGATCTGTGTTCTTCATTATGGTGACCTCTCGGTGGGTAATGATGTCTTCATGGAAGGGACTTTTGATCCTCTCTTCCGATTTGAGGACCATAGCTTTCCTTTTCTTGTCATAGAAAAACTCATTCCACTTGGACACCGTATGTTTTCCCGATGGAGTGTACAGGACAATAGGGCGGTCCATGATGTCTATGTCTTCTTCAGCAGGTGGGGTCCGGACTTCCTGAGCTGGATCTACTCCCTTATTTTGGGTACCAGAGCCACCTGCTTGAGATGCGTCTATTTCCATGTCTTGGACACCAGACCCACTTGCTTGGGCATCTTCCCCTGCTTTCCGCTTTCCTTTCGGCCTCAGCTTGTTCAGCTTCAGCCTCTTTCTGCTGCTGGGCTTCCTCAGCCTCTTTCTGCAGGATTTCATTTTCAGCTTCTTGTTGCATTCTCGCCACTTCAGCTTCCTGCTGCCTTCTTGCCACTTCAGCTTCCAGCTGCCACCTGGCTTCCTCCACCTCCCGCTGCAATCTGGCTTCCTCAGCTTCCTGGAGTAACCTTGCTTCTTCTCTTAATCTGAGCTCTTCCTGAGCTCGGGCATCCTCAGCTTCTTTCTCCTTCTGCTGGTTGGTCTTCTGGACCTTGGTTGAGCTAGATCGTTCTCCAGTGCCTTGGCGACAGACCCGTAGCTCAGCCATGTTGCTGATGCCTCTGAATGCCTCTTCCTCGGCATCAGGATAGTGAGAGTACTCGAAGTGAGCATAAATCTCCTTACAGTGCTCAGCAACTTTTCCCTTCCTGTCATTCCTGTGGAATATTACCTCACCAAAGCGGAAGGATTTTATCTCTTGAACAAATTCTTCAGCTGAGGAAACCCCCGAGAACTTGTAAGCACCTATGCAGAAAGGTAGAGGGGGAAAGGAAGCCTTATGCTGTTTGTGGAGCATTGCTCCAATTCCATCCAGGAAGATTTGTCTTACTGCTTCTTTGAGGACCACATAGTCTGTGGCATACTGTGGCAAAATGTATGGGGGCTTAGTCCCTCCAAACATTCTTAGGTAGGTGCCTTGCTCTGAAAAGTAAAAATCCCCGTAATTCTCAAGGACTTCCACAACGTTCTCTGATAGGCAATTGGGCTCCTCCTTGAATAACTTCTCATATAGGGGCATGATGAACCCCTCACAGATGAGTTTGTAGCTGGGCTTGTAATTCTGAGCCCACAACATCTTGAAAGGAATATAGACCGGGGTGGTGGCCTTATCCCATGTGCAGCCCAATTTGGGGAAGTCCATCTTGGCCAAAATACAATCAATCAGATATGAGGACATAAAAAATTCTGCCTTCTTCAAGGCTAGTCCTTCCCTTGCAGCTACTATCATTGAGGCCAGACTATCTGACAGGATAGTGGCCCAGTCAAACACAGTTCCCTTAAATGCTACGAAGTGGATAATAGGGACCCACTGAATCTTATACACGGTGCCATCGGGCATGACGAAGATTCTGCACAGCATCAAGGCGATCAATCTGAAAGGAGGTCTCAGATTCTGTACGTTATATTCATCATTTCCTTTCTTTCTCAAATGTTTGCCTGCCATTAGCAGCTTATTGGCCATCTCGACGTTGTTCATCTGGCTCAGCCATTCATCAGTCCGGGATTGTTGGACACGGGTAAATTTGTAGGCTGCCGCAAAATATGCGGGTTGAAATGAGGCAATGGCCACTTTCCTGCTGTCATTTATCACTCTTCCTTCAGCATCGGCATGTTGGAGTATCCATCCGATCACTTCAGCACAGGGGAATAGTTCAGGGTGGGTAGCAGCTCTGGTTATGCCTGAGGCTTTGATATTTAGATAAATTGGCCCCTCTTCTAGCAACATGTCCGGGACATCCTGGTCTCGGATCATCCTGTAAATGTCACCCCATCTGATTTCTGGAGGAACACTAGTGGTGCACCTAGTATCTTGGAGTGAGGTCTCAGTTTTAAGTGGCGCAGGCTTCTTTTCTGTCATTTTAGCCTTCTTCTTACCAACTTTCGGCATTTTGATTTATCCCTGATAGCACCCATATACAAGTCATCATGATATTGAGCAACATACTGTGAGATTTTAACAGAGAGCATCATTGTTTTAATATGTCAATGAGATAAGTATAATGAAGCTGTATATTTAGGAAGCAAAATACACTATTTCAACATGAAACATAAATTGAAACATTTGAATCTTTTAAAGGGATGAGTTTGGGGTGCTCCTGAGAGGATAGGTATGTCGCGGAAACAATCTGCTCTCAGGCTAGCACTGGGAGAAATGGTGATCTTCGTCATTGTGTTTTTAAATGGCTAATGGTGGGGAAGTCTGGGGTGAAGTGACCCTATGAAGAAAAGGAACCGTTTTCATATTTCCGAATAGGCGAGGACTCCGCCCGCCATTGTGATCTGAATCACCTGACAAGGTGTTCTATGGTGGGTTTTGGTTTGAGCAAGGGTGACGGCGCCCGGAGAAAGGCTGACGAAGAAGGCTCGGGCGGCCATCGCTTCTTTTGGCTCGCCTTGTAGTGGGATGCGAAACCCACGGGGCCTTGGGGCTTAAGAACGAAACAACGATATGTCTGACCAATCGTCGGTTTATCCTGCTTTCAAAAATAGAAGGGCAAAGACAATCTGACGTTTTTTTCATAATAAGCAACGTTTTACAGTTCCTTGGTTTTACATGCCGGGGAATATGCAATTTAAGTTGAATTTGACGGGAAAAAATGCGATTTAGACCGTTTGACGGGCAAAATAGCCCATGACGGGCATTTTTCCCGTCAAAATCCAACCAATTCCTATCGTCTTTTAAAAAAAAAGAACATCCAAAGGTAATCTGACGCGTGGAATGCAAATTTAACGGTTAAAACCTCCTACCTGGCACCGTGAAGATGGTTGGATGAGGTGGCCGTGAACGTGGTCGAGCAATCTGAGCTGGAACGGTCGCGCGGCGTCCAACAATGGTTTAATCGATACAAACAACAATGGGGTCGGTTCGATCCCCCATCGTATATTTAAATAAGTCGAACACGTGTGGGACTTTAATATGGTTGGTGGCGTATTAAAACAGGTTTTAAATGTATCGTACGTTGGCATCAAATTGAGTTGTCTCGGTTTGCGTGCGTAACCGCCACCTGCGGGACAAAATTGTGAACTTCACCCGCCGTTGTGGAAGGATATAGCGAACGCTTTCGCCGTTTCAGGAGGTAATGGAGAATGGCTCCCGCAAAAGGTTCCCGCGCCAAGACGTTCCGCAAAGTTCAAGCCCTTCGGAAGGATAACGCGGAAGCTTCCGCTGTTTCGGGAGAGGTTGGTGAATTGCTTCCGCAAGTTGGAACATGGACGATTAAGTTCTTTTGGCGGCCTCTTCGGGACGAAAATGTGAAGGCTCCTGAAACTGCGGAAAGCTTTCGTAAGTGGCTTCCGCAGTTTCGGAAGACTTCCGCAAATGTTTCCGCGACTTTTTCAACAAATAATTTCGAAGCGTTTCGGGAGACTTATGGTGAGCGTTCCTGCAGTTTTGGGAAGGAAAGTCCAAAGGCTCCGCAAAATTTCAAAATGAAGTTTCTAAGTCTGCTTCAGAGTTCCGGAGAGGTTCGGCGAATGGCGCCCGCCGTGTCGGGAGGAATTCTTGAATTCTTCCGCGATTTCCTTGAATTCTTCCGCGATTTCCTTGAATTCTTCCGCAACCTTTTGGGGAAAAATTTCCAAGTTCTTTTCGAGAGGTTTAACCAAGCGGCTTCCGCTACTGCGGGAGGATAGCCCGAAAGATCCCCCAATTTCAGGAGACAAAGCTGAAAGGTTCCGCAGAGTTTGTTTCACAAACTTTCAAAGAAAACTAAGTCCTTTTCGGAAGGCTTATGTGAATGTTTCCTGCCGCTTCGGGAGCAAAAGCCGAATGTTTTCGCGGGGTTTCTTTCCTTTGTTCCGCAACTTTTCAAAGCAAAGTTTCTAAGCTCCTTTTCGGAAGGCTTAAACAAAGGCTTCCGCATTTCGGGAGGAAAACCTGAATCCCTCCGCGTTTGCGGAAGGCTTTAACAAAGAACTCCGCCGTTTCGGAAGCAATTCCTCAATAGCTTCCACAATCTTTTAACAATCGTTTCGGGAGGAAAACTTGAGTTGTTCCGCAAAAAATCGAAAAGTTTCCTAATTCTCATTTCGGAAAGCTTAGACGAGTGGTTTCCGCTGTTTCAGGAGAGGAGCCCGAAACTCTCCGCAATATTATTTTCAACGAAAGTATCTAAGGCCTTTTCGGATGTTTAAACAAAAGACTTCCGCCACCGCAAGGCTTTACCAAATCGTTCCGCGATTTCGAGGAAGACTTCACGAAGAAATTTCTGTTTGAGAAACAAGATCTTCTGGCAAACTTGGAGTTTTTTTATGACAAGATTTTCTGTTAAAAAACAAAGATAAAAGCTGGGAATGACTTATTAAAGCAGTCTTTCTACAAAATGAAAGGAGGGGCCCCAATATGTACAAAATTTTGGGGGGGATGTTGCTGCAACAACAATGGCGAGTCGCTGGCGAACACAGATCTCTGAAAATTCCTCTTCATGGTCTGAAACCTAATCAAAGACATCCATCTCAGGTGCACTACTCAGCTGAGCATTCAAAGTCATGTGAGGAGAAAAAGGCACTTTACCTGCTAGCCATTGGGGAAAGGGGAGCTTTGACCGAGACATCTTCATCACTCTCAAAGGGCCAACATATGAGATTCATTTTAGGAGGGTCATCTTTCAGATGGTCACTACTGCCGGACTCCACAGGTTTTGCAACACTTTTCTCATGGACACTATTGCTCTTGTTCCTCATTCCCATGCTACTTGCATCCTTTTGGATGTTTGTTCTTTGGACAGCTTAGCTGTTTGACCCTTCCAGAGATATTTCCTTTTGAGATTATCTTTGATTTAGGCTCCTCAATCCATAATGTCCTTTTGTGTGGGTTAGAAATTTTATTGATTTGATCAAGCCTCACGGATGGAGAGGAGCCCATTTTGAGCTGAGCCTTTTGGACAACCTTCTTGATTTTACATGTCTTTTGCTTTTGTCTCAGCCGTGCTTTAATTGAGGCGAGAATCTCTGGAAAACAGACTCTTGAGTATAAGCCATTTTGGCTGTTAGATTTGCAGCATGGAGTCACTTCAATACCCTATGTCCTCGAGAGGTGCTACTTTCCATGGGTCCGACTTTGGTAACCTTCTTGAGAGGCCTTTAAAGTGTGAGAGTGGGTGGAGCCCAACAATAGTAGTGAAGATGGTCATAGGTTTCTGCTATTCAACAGGATTAGTGTGACTAGCAGGGTAGGCTTCCTTCCTTCTTAATATTTCAGCGAGAGCACAACAAACAAGATTCATTCGAGCATAGTTCTGGAATCATGGGTTGTGAGTTTTCTTTGAGAGACTTATCCTCAACGGGGAACTCAACCAAAAGGGCATCCAGAAAACAAAACTTGTCGCAAAAGTTCAAATAACAATGAAAGAAACAAAATGGCCGAAAATAAAGCAAACAAAGGCTAAAGCAAAATAAAAGAAATTTTTATTTATGTACAGAAAGTGTCAGCGAGACTATGCGAAGTATTGTTTCAGAGCGAGGCCATTGAGAGGAAGGGTTACTTCTTCTCCCTCGAGATTTGTCAATTTGTAAGTGGATGGGCCTAATTTTGCCGAAATTTAGTACGGGCCTACCCATAGATGTTGGAATTTCGTATGCATTCCTTTGCCTTCATGATTATGGTCCCATTTCAGGACTAAGTCCCCAACTTCAAAGCTTCTCTTACCGGACTTCCTTTTATCGAACCATCTCTTAACTATGTCTTGGTGTTGGTGGAATCGATCTTTAGCTTTCTGTCGGGCTTCTTCAAGTTGAAGCAGGGTATTGATCCTGGATTGCAGGGCTTGGTTACCAGAACCTCGAGAGGATTGGGATAACTGTAAGGATGGGAGCAAGATGTTTGGGGGAAGGATGGCTTCCTTGCCATAGACAAGAGTGAAAGGGGAAACACCTAAAGCGTTCTTTGGGGTCACCCTATCTTCCCATAAGGCGTTTGGGAGAGCTACATGCCAACTTCTCTGGTTTTCTATCACAGTCTTTTTTAGAATTCGAATCAGATTCTTGTTTGAGGATTCAGCCAATCCATTCCCCTGAGGATAATAATTAGCCGAATAATGCAACTTAATTCCCCATTCATAAACAAACTCATTTATCTTGTAAGACGAAAAATAAGTAGCATTATCAAAAACAAGGGAAATTGGAACCCCAAACCTGGTTATGATGTTCTCCTTTAAGAAACTGATGACCGCATCTTCGTTGATTTTGCGCAAAGGGATGGCATCCGTCCACCTAGTGAAGTAGTCAGTAGCCGTCAGGATGTATCGATGTTGCAATGACGAATTTGGATTTATTTCTCCGATAACATCTATACCCCATTGCTCAAAAGGCTCAGAGATGATGACCAACTGCAATGGTCCTGCTGCCTTGGGTAACTTCCCAGCACTTCTCTGGAATACATCACAGTTTCGTGCATATGTGTGGGAATCTCGGAACAAAGTTGGCCAATAATAACCAACTCTTAGTATCTTGTGTGCTGTCGTCTCTCCTGAATAATGTCCACCTGCGGGGCCATCATGCAATTCTTTGACAACTTTGTTTGCATCTTCCTTTTCCAAACATCTAAGGAGAACTCCATCATAATTCTTCCTGAAAAGAATCCCATCAATGATTTGATAAGGTGCTGATTTCAAGTGGAGTGCCCTTCTTTGCTTAGAGTTCCAGTGCTTAGGTAGATATCCCTGCTGCAAATAGTGCACCAGATCCCTATACCATGACTGGGGAGCTGTGAAGATATGACACACCTCAACCAAATTTAACTCTGCCTCATTCTTCCAATGTCGTTCTTCATCAGTTGAGTTTCCCGCAAGTAATTTGCACAGGCCTTGCCCTTTGATGATCGTAGCTGGTTTAAATTCCAAATCATACTCCTGCAGAGCTGTGACCCAGTTCCCTCTCCTTTCTCCCAATTCCTTTTGAACGAAAAGGGATCTAACAGCTGGGTGGGGAACTATGACTTTAGTTCTGTTCTTCAGAATGTACGGCCTAAACTGTTTGACTGCTTTGAAGACTGCATATGCATGCTTGTCAACCACGGGATAATTCAGTTCAGCTCCCTGCAGACCAGTGCTCATAAAAGAAATTGGGTATTCGTACCCCAACTCCACCTTTTGTGTGAGTACAGCTGCAAAAGAGTCATCCGAAGCGAAGGTATACAAGATGAAATCCTTATCAAAATCTGGGCTTCTTAAGGAAGGAGCCTTAGCTACAGCTGCCTTGATATCTCTAAATGCGTCCTTCTCCAAATCTGTCCACTTGAATTGTATTCTTTGTTTAACCATCTGTTGCAACGGCTTAACAATTTGTGCCAAATCCGGAACAAATGTGAGGACAAAATTGATGGTGCCCATAAAAGACTGCATAGATTTCTTGTTGTGAGGCATTGGAATCTTATTAATGTCTTGGACTCTTTCTTGATCAATTGACACTCCCCCTTTGGAGATGATATGACCCAAGAGCTTACCTTCGGGAACAACAAATACGCTCTTCTTGGGATTCAAGGAAATACCATAATTCCGACAGCGATAAAAAATATGCTTTAGATGCACGACATGATCTTCCCTTTTCTTCGAAAAGACTGTCACATCATCCAAGTAAACAACAACACATTGCCCACCCAATCCTCGGAAGGCAATATCCATCGCCCTTTGGAATGTAGCTCCTGCATTTATCAGACCAAATGGCATTCTTCTGTAGGAGAAATTTCCCCACTTAGTTCGGAAAGTAGTCTTAAGACGATCTTCTTCGGCTACTAACACTTGATTGTAGCTAGAGAAACCATCGAGGAGAGAAAACAATTCGGATCCTGACACCATTTGTAGGATTTGCTCCATTGAAGGTACGGGGTAGTTGTCTTTATTCAAGGCTTTGTTTAAATTTCTAAAATCTACACATAGCCTTATCTCTCCCGACTTCTTCCTTACGGGAACCAAGTTCTCAACCCACTCCGAATGCCGAACTTTGAAGATTATCTTAGCGTCCAGGAGCTTCTTTAACTCCTTTTGGATCAGCGGTTCTAGAGTGGGATGCATTCTTCTCAACTGCTGCTGAAATGGTTTGACGCCCGCTTTCATTGGTATGACATGCTGAATAATGCGGACGTCATACGTTTTCAGATCTTCATAGGTCCATGCAAAAACATCCTTGTATTGTTTAAACAATTTAATGAACCTTTCTCTTTCTCCTGGTGAAAAACATTTGCCAAGGTTGACAAATCTTGGTTTTGCCTCGGTACCCAAATTAACTAACTCATGTTGCATTAATGAGCTATTAGTTTTGGTATTAGCTGGCCTTTTGAACTTATTTTGAAGATCAAACAACATTTCAAGGGACCTTACCCCCTTGGGCATGAAATTTCCTTTCTCCTCATCCTTCTTCATCAAATCAGCATCATGTTCTTCCTCATCTATTGCAGCTCCTTGAAAGCTATCTTCGTTTGTTAGGAAGCTGATAATTTGTTCATCATCATCGAATACTCTGAAGTTCGTGATGTTATCGGGAACGGAAGGCCTGAAAATCAATTCAATTGAGCATTTATTATTTGATGGCACCAATCTAGAAGCAGATGTTGCTAACAAATCAGCAGCAGAATTTTGCAATCTAGGAATTGATTTTATATTGAAAGCGTCAAAATGCATAATTAAATCCTATACCTCAGCCTGATAACCCTTCAAATGAGGTGAGAGACAATGAATGGTGTCCCTTACCTGTCTTACAACTATCTCGGAGTCGCCAAAGACCTTCAGGTACTTAACATTTAAGCCAATGGCCTTCTTTAATCCATGTACCAAAGCTTCATATTCAGCGGTGTTATTAGTACAATCGAATTCTAATCTACAAGACAAAAAATACTTGTTTCTTTTTGGATCCATTAGAACACAACCGACTCCGGATCCTTCCAGAGTTTTAGAACCATCAAAGTATAATGTCCAAAAAGTATCTTTAGATTCAACTAAGTTAGTTTCTTTGTGATCTATGTCAGTAACTAAATTGACTATGTTACATTCAACATCATCAGTCTGAGAGAAATGAAGGAGATCGGACTGTCTATCTGATTCATGGCTAATGGCTTTAGATTGATAATTACCCGGATCCATCTCTAAGAAGTAATTCCCCAGAACCGAGGATGAGAAGGCTATAGCCTCATTCTTTTCTTCTAACTGAGTTACGTTTTGCTTCATATGAGGTTCCCTAAGAACTTTAATCTGATTCTGCCTATTCTGATAAGGCAGCCATAGATGAGACCAATCAGTAGCAAAGTAGCCACTTAGCTTGGTAGACCAATCCCTACTTAAAATCAGCCCATAGGCTTCAGGAATATCGACCACCATTATGTCAATGAATTGACAGACTCTAGGGTCAGCTGAAAGTCTAATTAGAACATCTTTCATCTCCCCAATAACCTTGACAGCAGTCCTATCTAATTGGATAATTTGAGCTGGGGATGGCACAGGCCGCTCGTTAATTTTCTTACAAATTGACAGTGGCATAATGTTTGAGGATGCTCCAGAATCTACCAAACAGTTGTGAACATTATGGTTGAAAATTTCAAAAGTCAATAGGAATGGTAATGTATGAGATTTAGATTTCCCACCAATGCTAGCTTCATTAATTTCGGGATTGTCTTGAAAATCCGTTAATGGAGTGCTGATCTGGGGTTGTAGGACATGCAACAATTTGTCTCGCTGATGGGGTAAGCTGCACATGTCAAATATTGACACATTCGCTTTGACCTTCTTGATATCTTCAATAATATCATATCCTATGTCAGATTCGTTCCCAATTCAAGCTTGCTGATCTGTTTTGCTCATTGTGACCTTAAGTGGCTGAACTATGATGTCAGCACTTGGCTGTTTGGCCGCTGTTTGGTTAAATTTGGGATGTGGTGGGATGATTAGTATATGCCTCCTAGGTGGGTCTTTTGAAACTTTAGGTTTATGGGGAACTGTGCTTGGCACAGGATCCGCAATTGGGCCCTTGCTGCGAGTAGCAACATTTATGGTAGAGGGAGAGCTATCTATGTGATATTCTTCTACTAATTCAGTCATAGGTACCCAATCCCACAACACCATAGTAGTGTCCGGGGTTGGTTCCTCTACATCAGGGCTCGACTCTTCTGGAGGATCATCTTGGTCTGGGATCTGTGAATCTAGCATTTGGTTCATGACTAAGCTCATGGAATTAATCCATTGCGGGCAGCTCTTTTCCGAATGTGGTTCTTGGTGAAAAGTGCAGAAATTTTCCATCCCAATCTCATTCAAGTTTAAAACAAGGGCCGTGTTCATTGGTGGATGAGTTTGCTCACCGTCTTCCCTTCTTTTATAAAATGGCTTGAAAGGTTTCCTAGATGTGCTAGCAGCCTTGTCTTTCTCTAGATCTACAATTTTATTAGATAATTTCTGCATCATCTTGACCACATTTTCCATGTCTGTAGATGGCTCTTCTTTACCTCTAGTGAGCAGCAAAGGTTTTTTGCTAGCTGCTGGTTTTGGTTCTACATCTAAGGCATGTTTAGCAATGCTATCATCTTCTTCTTCTACCTTTCTAGCTTCCTCAAAGTTCTCTATCAAGGTAGTTTTCTTGGATCTTTTTACGAACATTGCTATGGGTCCTTCAAGAGCGGTGGTGTAGTATTCAATTAGAGATTCCTCTGTTGGTTTATTAGCTTCACTGAAGTTATTTAATAGCGTTGTGAATCTTTGATTAAAGTCTTGAACCTTTTCTTTCTTTTCCATTCTCATGGATAAGAGTTCTTTCATAAGTGTTGCCACAGTTTTTTGGTTTCCGTATTTCTTTAAAAAACATTTTTTGAATTCATCCCAACTAGAGATTGAGCTGGGTTGTAGGCTAAAGTACCAGGATGATACTTTTGGCTCGAATGTATATGGAAACAACCTGTAGACTACGTCTTCATGTTGTACGTTCAAAAGGTTCAGAGCTAAGTAAAAACTCTTGGGGTGATCTTCCGTCGAAATGGCTTTCCCTGGATCGAACTTAGGCAAGACCTTTTCTGGGTTTTTAGGGAGATTATGGAATGGTCCAGCTAGGTTCAGCGATCCCCTTGCTCTCCAAGCAGGTACAACCATGTTTGTATGTGGAGACCCTGGTGGAGAATTGTATGGTGAATTCTGAGGAGTACTCTTTGGATTAATTGGTTATTCAAGGTTTTCTTGGTCTGAAAATTTTTCTGAGTTTTCAAGATCTGCCTTGTTAAGAGTGTCTGAGATTTCTTCCAAAGTCAGATTCAAAAGTTTTTCGAAACTTTGAACAAGAATTGAATCTCGGGTATACTGTGGCTCCTTTATAGGGGTAGTTTTCTTGGGGAGGAAATTGACAGCGTTTAAACCACCTAACTGCCTAACGTAGGATCTTGTATGTCTTCTCAAATCCTCTACTTCTGTAAAAGGGACAACGTATAAAGCTTCCTGAGGCTCGGGATCAGAAATGAGGCGTTCTTGATTTAATAATTCAAGATTTGGGCTATTTGAAATGCTTTCTTTAAGTGGGTTTTCAGTGTCTTCTATGGCAGTGGGAGATTTCCCTCTATCAGCCATGCACTTTCAGGCCCTCCTTCTAGTGCCAAAAAATGTTGATGCCTCGGATATCGTAGCATCAATCAGCAAGGGATTCTCCCCGAGAGATGATCCCAATTAGATTATCTCCCATTTGGTGTAGGGAATCCATCCGGTTAGCGGTTCCGGCAACCGTGGGTTTGGAGTTTTAATTCCAATTTGTACCGGTTATGGCCCGATCCACCTTTCTTTTGGATTTTATGTTTTTTATGAGATGCAAGTGCCTAATTTATATCTGATCTACATGCAAAACTAACATAGATCTAATACTAAACTAAAGTAAATCTACCTATCCTTGCAAGGAACACATTTACAGGATGAGCAATAAGCTGTAATAGATATCATAAAGAAAGAACAGGTAGCCATCGATTCTCACAGGTAAAGCTACAACAAGATAAAAGATATTTAGAAGATAGCTTCTAATTCAATATAAAACGCATCTATTGCTCATGAAACAGAAAAGCAAAATTATTTAATCTAAATGGAAAGAATAAAGAAACAGATCTAAATGTAAACAAACTGAAATAACTCTAAAGATCCCTGCAAGGAGCACAATTAAAGGCATGAACAACGAGCTATAGGAGTCATCTTGAAGAAAGAACAGTTAGCCATTTAATCTAAAAGAGAACTCTACAGCAAAATAAGGATATCAGCAGATAGCTCCTGATTTAATCTGAAACACATTCACTGTTCATGAAATGGAGAAATCGTTCACACAGAAATAAGGAAAATCATTTGTTGCCAAGAAATAGTTCAAATAACAATAAAGATTTCACATTACAGTATAGATGTCATCAGAATAGTCCAACACACATCCATCTTCCGTTCCCATGCAAAACGTCCATCTCCCTGGCTTTTATTAGAAAATTCTGTTTTCAAAGAACCGATACAAGGTAGCTCGTACAGGCTTTTAAAATTTCATTCCCTGCCAAAAGTCTTTTCTGATTCTTCCTAGCTCCTATTTATAATTACAAAATCGCCCTTTGGGCTGCCACCTAGCCTCTTCCACCTGTCACTTACAGGAATTTATTCTATAACAGACCAAAAGATGACTACTTCTTTTACAAAATATTTAACAAGAGAGAATGGACAGCTGTCCCTTAGCTCACACTGTATACATTTGAGAGTTTAACAAAATACACATAGCAGAAATAATGTTCTAATATCGTGCTGTCATTCTTGTGCGTGAGCTTCAGCTGGGAGAGGATCGCCCAAGTCAATTGATGCTGCTGATGCTGCCTAGGAGGAGACACTCGAACCAATTGTTGCTGCTGCTTCTACTCGGGAAGAAGGGATTGAGCTGGCTAGACTTTCTGCCACTGCTGGGGAAGAGGGAATCGAGCCCACTGCTATTGCTGGAATGGCTGCTGGGAGAGAAGATTGTGGATCTGCTGATGTTCCTGCTACTGCTGCAGCTTTCTTCTCCTCCTCCGCTATGTAATTATACCATATGCCCGTGTCCTTTATGACTACGTTTGCTGCAGCAGGGAACAAGATTTTCTGAGAAGTCACATTCTTCCTAAGCTCTGCTCCGATGCCTTGAACTTCCGCTACTGCAGCTTGATGCACTTCTTTGAGAAAGTGGCTGTGGACTGATGACATTCCAATATAATGTTGGAGGTCATCAATTGCTAGGACATCAATTTTCTTAATATATTTAGTTTGGATGCCTAGTTCTTCCTTTAGCTCCGCCAAGCGCTGTTCTGAATCCGGGAAGTCATCGAGGGATTGTGGGAAATTCAATTTGCACCTGTCGTGCACTTCCAGGATTCTTTGATACAGACCATTGATCTTATCCCTTGTTCCTTGCACACTGGCTATCAGCTTGCTGCCACAGTTTCTGCAGAAGTCCAAAAGTGCCACATCTTCATCAAAACCCTCCACAGACTTAAATGGGAGATGTGTGGGGAAATCCCCCTTCCCTTCTCGCCATTTTATCTGGCTCATGATATTTGCCTTGACACGGGTATGCTTGGCTTTGAGCCTATGGGCCTCCGCATTAATCTCTTTCAGCCTGACCACCATGGCCTTGAGCTTGCAAACTTCATTAGTGATTAGCCCCTGAGTCTCATGCATTTGCCTCAGGATGCTGCAGGACAGCTCATGGAAGGGAGACATGTCCATCATTCTGCTCTCAGCTTGCTCTAACTGCTCAGCTAATGCCCACTTGTCTGCTTCTAGATGGGATGCTTTTTCTTTCGCTCCATTCTTCTCTGCTTCTACAATCATCATTTGAAGTGTTAGCTGGTCCTTTTCCTCCTCCAGCTGGTTATACTTGCCTGATAGTTCTTTATGCTCGGCATACAGGCAATTATATTTGTTCACCACCAGATCCCTTTGGGCCTGCTCATTAGCCACCGTCTGTTGTAGCGTACGAGCTCTCTTCTTTGTCAATACATTTTCTCTGACTATAACGCCCACATTGTTCAGTGATGCTTTTGCTGTTTCCACAGCTGCGGATGCCATAGCAAAGGGGTCTTGATCTGTGTTCTGCATTATGGTGACCTCTCGGTGGGTCACGATGTCTTCATGGAAGGGAATTTTGATCCTCTCTTCCGATTTGAGGACCATAGCTTTCCTTTTCTTGTCATAGACAAACTCATTCCACCTGGACACCGTATGTTTTCCCGATGGAGTGTACGGGACAATAGGGCGGTCCATGATGTCTATGTCTTCTTCAGCAGGTGGGGTCCGAACTTCCTGAGATGGATCTACTCCCTTATTTTGGGTACCAGAGCCACCTCCTTGAGATGCGTCTATTTCCATGTCTTGGACACCGGACCCACTTGCTTGGGCATCTTCCCCTGCTTTCCGCTCTTCTTCTGCTTTCCTTTCTGCCTCGGCTTGTTCAGCTTCAGCCTCTTTTTGCTGCTGGGCTTCCTCAGCCTCTTTCTGCAGGCTTTCATTTTCAGCTTCTTGTTGCATTCTCTCCACTTCAGCTTCCTGCTGCCTTCTTGCCACTTCAGCTTCCAGCTGCCACCTGGCTTCCTCCGCCTCCCGCTGCAATCTGGCTTCCTCAACTTCCTGGAGTAACCTTGCTTCTTCTCTTAATCTGAGCTCTTCCTGAGCTCGGGCATCCTCAGCTTCTTTCTCCTTCTGCTGGTTGGTCTTCTGGACCTTGGTTGAGCTAGAGCTTGCTCCAGTGCCTTGGCGATAGACCCGTAGCTCAGCCATGTTGTTGATGCCTCTGAATGCCTCTTCCTCGGCATCAGGATAGTGAGAGTACTCGAAGTGAGCATAAATCTCCTTACAGTGCTCAACAACTTTTCCCTTCCTGTCATTCGTGTGGAAGATTACCTCACCGAAGTGGAAGGCTCTCAGCTCTTGAACAAATTCTTCAGCTGAGGCAACCCCCGAGAACTTGTAAGCACCTATGCAGAAAGGTAGAGGGGGAAAGGAAGCCTTATGCTGTTTGTGGAGCATTGCTCCAATTCCATCCAGGAAGATTTGTCTTACTGCTTCTTTGAGGACCACATAGTCTGTGGCATACTTCGGAAAAATGTATGGGGGATTAGTCCCTCCAAACATTCTTAGGTAGGTGCCTTGCTCTAAAAAGTAAAAATCCCCGTAATTCTCAAGGACTTCCACAGCGTTCTCTGACAGGCAATTGGGCTCCTCCTTGAATAACTTCTCATATAGGGGCATGATGAACCCCTCAAAGATGAGTTTGTAGCTGGGCTTGTAATTCTGAGCCCACAACATCTTGAAAGCGATATAGACCGGGGTGGTGGCCTTATCCCATGTACAGCCCAATTTGGGGAAGTCCATCTTGGCCAAAATACAATCAATCAGATATGAGGACATAAAAAATTCTGCCTTCTTCAAGGCTAGTCCTTCCCTTGCAGCTACTATCATTGAGGCCAGACTATCTGACAGGATAGTGGCCCAGTCAAACACAGTTCCCTTAAATGCTACGAAGTGGATAATAGGGACCCACTGAATCTTATACACGGTGCCATCGGGCATGCCGAAGATTCTGCACAGCATCAAGGCGATCAATCTGAAAGGAGGTCTCAGATTCTGTACGTCATATTCATCATTTCCTTTCTTTCTCAAATGTTTTCCTGCCATTAGCAGCTTCTTGGCCATCTCGACGTTGTTCATCTGGCTCAGCCATTCATCAGTCAGGGATTGTTGGACACGGGGAAATTTGTAGGCTGCCGCAAGATATGCGGGTTGAAATGAGGCAATGGCCACTTTCCCGCTGTCATTTATCACTCTTCCTTCAGCATCGGCATGTTGGAGTATCCATCCGATCACTTCAGCACAGGGGAATAGTTCAGGGCGGGTAGCAGCTCTGGTTATGCCTGAGGCTTTGATATTTAGATAAATTGGCCCCTCTTCTAACAACATGTCCGGGACATCCTGGTCTCGGATCATCCTGTAAATGTCACCCCATCTGATTTCTGGAGGAACACTAGTGGTGCACCTAGTATCTTGGAGTGAGGTCTTAGTTTTAAGTGGCGCAGGCTTCTTTTCTGTCATTTTAGCCTTCTTCTTACCAACTTTTGGCATTTTGATTTATCCCTGATAACACCCATATACAAGTCATCATGATATTGAGCAACATACTGTGAGATTTTAACAGAGAGCATCATTGTTTTAATATGTCAATGAGATAAGTATAATGAAGCTGTATATTTAGGAAGCAAAATACACTATTTCAACATGAAACATAAATTGAAACATTTGAATCTTTTAAAGGGATGAGTTTGGGGTGCTCCTGAGAGGATAGGTATGTCGCGGAACCAATCCGCTCTCGGGCTAGCCCTGGGAGAAATGGTGATCTTCGTCATTGTGTTTTTAAATGGCTAATGGCGGGGAAGTCTGGGGTGAAGTGACTCTATGAAGAAAAGGAACCGTTTTCATATTTCCGAATAGGCGAGGACTCCGCCCGCCATTGCGATCTGAATCACCTGACGAGGTGTTCTATGGTGGGTTTTGGTTTGACCAAGGGTGACGGCACCCGGAGAAAGGCTGACGAAGAAGGCTCGGGTGGCCATAGCTTCTTTTGGCTCGCCTTTTAGTGGGATGCGAAACCCACGGGGCCTCGGGGCTTAACAACGAAACAAAGATATGTCTGACCAATCGTCGGTTTATACCACTTTCAAAAATAGAAGGGCAAAGACAATATGACGTTTTTTTCATAATAAGAAATGTTTTACAGTTCCTTGGTTTTACATGCCGGGGAATATGCAATTTAAGTCGAATTTGACGGGAAAAAATGCGATTTAGACCGTTTGACGGGCAAAATAGCCCATGACGGGCATTTTGCCCATCAAAATCCAACCAATTCCTATCGTTTAAAAAAAAAAAGAACATCCAAAGGTAATCTGACACGTGGAATGCAAATTTAACGGTTAAAACCTCCTACCTGGCACCGTGAAGATGGCTGGATGAGGTGGCCGTGAACGTGGTCGAGCAATCTGAGCTGGAACAGTCGCGCGACGTCCAACAATGGTTTAATCGATACAAATAGCAATGGGGTCGGTTCGAGCCCCCACCGTATATTTAAATAAGTCGAACACATGTGGGACTTTAATACGGTTGGTGGCCTATTAAAATAGGTTTTAAATGTATCGTACGTTGGCGTCAAATCGAGCCGTCTCGGTTT